>OX336389.2:982506222-983706222 GCA_946902985.2 Meconema thalassinum | reverse complement strand
TGGAGATAACTCTGGAGAGTGATTTACAAAGTGCACAGTATCCATAAGGGCTCCCTGATGATGTGGGGCGGCATTGCCATATAGGATCGGATAGACTGGTTTTCATTGAAAATGACAGCCTCAGTGAGATGGATTCGTGTTCATGCATGACAATACTTGTCCACTGCAGCACAATATGTATTACAGTGCTTAGCCAGCTCACAGTCCCAATTTAAACCCTCACAGAGGATCTTTGGGATAGGTTGGCAATACGCATCCGAGTTCAAGATGTGCTCCAGAGGCATTATGTGATCTGCAGGCAGCATTTCAAGAGGATTGGGATTAACTTCAGTAGAGAAATATCAGAGCCCTAACTCAAATGATGGCCCAGAGAATGGTGGCTGTGATTACGATCAGAGGTGACACTAGATATTGAGTGTTAGTTTGTTCCACTGGACGAAAGTGTCAGAATAATCATGATATTTTTTCATATTGGTGATGTGTAGAAGTGAGTGAAATATAAGCAACAATATTGAAAAAACAGCAATAAAAAGTGTATCATCTTGGCTTACAGGATTGAGCCGCGTCGCATATCGGTTATTATTTCCCGACGTTTCGGCTGACATTGCAGCAGCCTTAATCATGGGTAGGTACGAGTTGGTGTCCGTACTCAAACTAACGGTTGTTGCCAGTCAGATGTGCTTGCTTGCCCTGCGTTGACGTCACGCTGCTCGCTGATTGGTCCCCGCCCCTGGCAGTCGCGCGCTAGTAGAACATTCCAGATGTTGCTGAGTTTCAACACATCTTCGCGATTGAAATTATTGGGATGCTTCACGACTTCTCTAATTAACCAGGTACTGCAGCCATTATTCCCTCCGCCAGCCTCCCACGTGAAAAACTCGCAGCACTTTACTGATATCATAGCGAGTATAAACCTGAGTGATCTACTGTCAAGCTTCGATGTGGAGTCCCTATTTACCAGGGTGCCTGTACCTGACGCCATACAGTTAATCAGGGAAAAACTTACAGCCACAGGAGGTCCAACGGACTTAGTGGAGTTAGCTGAACACTGCGTTAACTCCACAGTCTTCGTATTCAATGGGCAGATGTTTCAGCAAACGGGGGGAGCAGCCATGGGTTCCCCCCTCTCTCCACTACTGGCTAACGTGTTTATGGCTAACTTCGAAGAAGAAGCGATCAAGGGGAGCCCATTGAAGCCTAAGTGTTGGTTCAGATACGTAGACGACGTCTTTTTGATATGGGAACATGGACGCACCACACTTCAGGACTTTCTAGACTTCATGTGCTCCAGACATCCGAGCATCAACTTCACAATGGAAGTAGAAGAAAATAATCAGCTGGCCTTCTTAGACGTTCTGCTCTATAAACGAACAGATAACACACTCGGACACAGGGTCCATAGGAAATATACTCACACAGATCGGTACCTACATGCTAACTCAAATAATCCTCCATCGCAGAAAGAAATGGTAGCTAGAACACTCCTCACCAGAGCCAACCACATTTGCGATAAGGATTGCGTGAATGAAGAAAAGAAACATGTTTGGAACACGCTCATAGCTAATGGCTACAGCAAAGGACAAATAAATAGGGCCACACGGAAGGTGAAACAAAGCCGAAGAACTGGCAAAAAGAACAAAGATAGGCCCCACCATAAAGCCTTACTGCCGTACGTACAGGGGTTGACAGATAGAATCGCCAGGCTGCTCAAGAAACACGATGTTACTACTGTGATGCATCCTATTAACAAGCTGACGCAAGTGGTGCGTAAATCAAATGAGATAAAGCTGCCAAACCAGGAGTTTACAAAGTGCCTTGCTCCTGTGGACAGGTTTACATAGGGCAAACAAAAAGACGCGTTTCCATCAGGATTTCAGAGCACATTCGGGACACGAAACAGATAAACTACAGATCTGCAATAGCTGAATATGCTGACGTCACGAGACACGCCATCGAATTTGATAAGGCCGAAACTGTTGCTAAAATTCCCGGATACCAAAACAGGTTAATTAGAGAGGCAATAGAGGTCGTGAAGCATCCCAATAATTTCAATCGCGAAGATGGGTTGAAACTCAGCAACATCTGGAAAGTTCTACTAGCGCGGGACTGCCAGGGGCGGGGACCAATCAGCGAGCAGCGTGACGTCAACGCAGGGCAAGCAAGCACATCTGACTGGCAACAACCGTTAGAGTACGGACACCAACTCGTACCTACCCATGATTAAGGCTGCTGCAATGTCAGCCGAAACGTCGGGAAATAATAACCGATATGCGACGCGGCTCAATCCTGTAAGCCAAGATGATAAACTTGACACCGGCCGCGAAAGCCTACGATCTAAATAAAAAGTGTGCATTTATTATTATTATATATAACTATTTCTGTAGCCTCCGTTGCTTAGGCGGCAGCACGCCGGCCTCTCACCGCTGGGTCCGTGGTTCAAATCCCGGTCACTCCATGTGAGATCTGTGCTGGACAAAAAAACGGAGGCAGACAGGTTTTTCTCCAGGTACTCTGGTTTTCCCTGTCAAAATTTCATTCCAGCAACACTCTCCACTATCATTTCATTTAATCTGTCATTCATTTAATCATTGCCCCAGAGGAGTGCGTCAGGCCTCGGCAGCCGGCACGGTTCATATCCTCACCGCTAGACGGGGGCTTCATTCATTCCATTCCTGACCCGGTCGGAGACTGGAAGCAGGCTGTGGATTTTCATTTTCATAACTATTTTTGTACATGACAGTTCCAAGGTATATATTAGTCTATTGTTTGTGAAACCACTTCTAAATTTGCCATTAAAACTCATTATTAGAAATTTTTGTAAGACCTGGTTTTTTTTCTTTTTTATGCATTATCTAGAACAAGAAACACATAATTGTAACGTAGTTCATGCCACCGTAGTTTTTTTTTGTCGTAATTGCCAATACAAATTTCCCCTTGTACCTACAAGACCATGGCCAATTGAAACACATTACTTAAAGTAGATTTAATCTCTTCAATTACTTACCATGAACCCGTACAGTGTAACTGAACGAAAACTACTAGAGATCAAGACAAGCATGTGACCATTTACTTAATTGAAAGCCATTAAAAGAGTATTGACTTGACAACATGGAGGTATATAGGAAATAACGAAGACTGTAATTATTACTTGATGGCACATGGGCACACAATGAGTTTCGTAAGCAGGAGAGTCCACGTGATGCAGCACAACTGTAAGGTGGAGGAACATTCACTTTGCTTGTTACAGAAATGTTCACACCAGTTCCTACTGTAACTGCACTCCACATTAATCTCTCTCCCAGGAGTACAGCAGTACCTTATTCTCCTCCTTTCACCTCAAATCTGTTAGGTTTACACAATGAAGTAATAATCGCAGTCTTTCATACACTTCCAAGCATCAAATTCATTAACCACAATCTCAAGAGCTATCTACACATCAGTTTGTGTACTTCAGCCTGTTGTTGTCATGGTGTACACAATTAGGCTACTATTTTAACTTTCGCAAAATATACAAATGCAACAATTTTTAATAAACCTGGTATTTGGTGACTTTCTGCAAGACAGAAATATTGGTACTGTACAGGACATGGTGTGAAATGAAGGGAATAAGGGTTTCTTTATTGGGGCATTACCGTATATTCTTTATTGCATGTTGTTCCATTTCACACACAATGCCGCACTGTAATGATGAAATAAATGGCTAGAGAGATACCTTTTTATAATACTTTCAATGCACGAGCAAAACTGGTCAGAATTTACAACAGGACTCCACTTGCAACTACATTGTAGGCCTATACAACATATCACTCTTTTCAGAACTTTCTTATTACAGGCACTACTGCACCCTACTCCTTTCCAAATGTCTCCATACGATAGCAAACCATTTTCTAGCCCAAAATCTAGAATGATGCCTAATACTTATCTCAAAAGTTTTAAGTACCGGTTACCCATGTATCTAGCATTACAGTCATCTCCGACATTTAAGGACAGATGAGCTCCTTGTTACATTCCTTAAAACCACATCTTTAGCATATCCTAACCCATCTCAATCAGGTACGGTATCACAGTATAAAATGGTTCTAAACAGTGGCATCGAAGATTACATAACTAAACCACTACATAATATCTACAGTATATACTGTATAGCAGCAAATACTTTAAAATGAAGAGATTTATTGAAATCGTATTGAACAATAGACCTCGTGCGCATGGCGATATTTTACTTGCTGGCGCTCCTAGCGGCAACTCGCTCAGAACATCCATGTGGCGAGTGTGTGTACTGGTTTGTGCGGGAGAATCAAGTGTGATAGTGAAGGAAGCAATTTAAAGCTGAAATGTCGTGGTCCATAGAGGTTCACGTGGGCTTTCAGAAGATTCGGTGGGATGCGTCGTATTTTAGAGCTTCTACGCTAAAGAAAGGCAAACAGCTCAATGAAAGTAATCACATCTTTCAGGTGAAGGAACGATTGGGAGAAGAAATATCCAGCTTCTGTTTCAGAGAAACGAGCATTAATCAACCGCCTTATGCTGTTAAACTTAGGTAATATTTACCTTTCTTTTTGGTCCACAAATCATATGTATATTTATTACCCTATTAATGCAGTCAATGGCCATGTACTTTTCTTTTCAGGACGGGTCAGGGAAGGGATATTGGAGGGAAATCGGCCGTGGACCTATTGAAAGGAACCGTCCCGGCATTTGCCTGGTGGTGGAAATGGGAAGCCACGAAAACCATTTTCAGGATTCAAACCCACGCTCTCCCGATGCCAGCGAGGCACGAGGTAGCGCATTTGCACTCTCGGCCACCGCGGCTGGTGAGATACGGAAGAGATAATGAGCAGAGGGCACTTCAGGATTTCTATTTATGGTCCCAATGTATATTTAGACTATTCATTTTAAACATAACTTTATTATATATATTTCCCGTATCCATTGCCGTTGTTAATTATGTTTTATTAATTAATGCTAGTCTTTTTTTTTAATATTTAACAGGTCAATTGCAACAGGAACATTCAGTCAGCCGAGTGTGAATGCAAAGCAGGCCTCTCCAAATGCTTCAAGCACATTGCTGCGCTTTGCACTTATGTTAATACCGGGAGAGATTCTTTGAAGACTTCCTTCCTGCAACAATGGGAGAAACCTACGAATGTTATCACGGAATATTCCAAAGGTGAACATTTAGGAGAAATGTTCAAGGATAGATTAAATAAGCGGACAGTTTGTAGCGTGTCGGAAAGTGTGAGATTAGAAACATTCACCAAAACTGAACTATACGAGTAAATTAAAAATATAGACTGTGCTTTTACAAGAATTTTGAAGGCCGAGTGTGAAGGTGCATCCATAATTATCTCCACTTCTATTGTTGAAGCTATCGTGGATGATGCTGTAGAACAGAGCGAAACAAGACTTTTACTTCAGTGTCTTCAGCAATTAGACCATCAAAACGTTAATAAACTGTTTAGATGCTATGGAATAAATTACTTGCCAAAGTGGCAAAAAATTGTGAGTCCATGTTGCCAAGTGACGTCCTGAATTTTCATTTTGACAACGTGAAAGTCACAAAATCGCAGAAGGATGCTATTGCGATTGAGACTAGGGCTCAATCTAAGAATCCTGCTATATACGGTCACAATATCCGTCTGTATGCTCGCGTCACTGAATGAACCATACTCCATCACACTTCCTTCACCCCCGTCATTTTCAAGCCTCATTTTTCGCCTCTTGTATCTCGCAGTTACTCTACTGCCCTCTCGTTGCTGGTGCTGATCCGATAAATGTGGCTTCATGTAGAGCCTCGGTATGTAACCGGGACTGTCAGGGTCTCTTGTCGATGTTCCGTTTATAAAATACCGACTACAATCACGTGAATTATTTGTAGGATGCCATGGTTTACCATCACTTGTGTCCCGTTTTATTTAAAGCCACAGTCCAAGCGTTCCTTCTATGAATGTGCTGTTTATTGTTTGGGAATACGAAGGACGATTTCTGTAGGAGTAGTTACATCCAACCACAGAACAATTTGTTTTACTCTTTGTAGAACTTTCTTCCATTTCGAACTTTAATTCGCACCTCAACAAACGCAGCCTGGTAAGCACCTTGCTTCACTTCACTGGCAAGCGCCACATGGACTATTCGAACGACTTGCCGCCAGAGCGCAGCAACATCTATGCGCACGAGGTCTATAGCCTACCATAATCTCCATGAGCGAATTTCTTTGTCAGAAAAATCGCTACCGATTTAATCGATACAGTATGTACAAGTGTAGCCTAATCATAAATTGTCTGACCAAAATTGCATTTCCATCGAAAGTATAATTATTTTACCGTAGTAAAATATTACTGAAAGCTTCATCGCCACAATTTCATTACACAGTAGCCTACATCATTGTGGAAAACGATGAACCGTCACATCAAACAAGTTTAATTCCGTGACTTAATGCAATTTATAGATTGCTATATATGCCAATCTCAATCACCGTTTCCATCTCGAAAAATTTGCGAATGCTTTATTGCTTCAAATCACCAGGCCAAAAATTTACCACGCCATATTTGATTTGAAAAAGCGGCTTCCCAAAGAAGATAGGTAGCGCTTCCGGTTACTTTGGCCAAGGAGAATAAAGTTTTGGTTGTTCAACACTGACGCATGCGCACTGGAAAAAGACTTTCCGCTCGCTAGGCGCGTCTGTCAAACTGCTCATGTGGAGTGCCATATTTATTTCTGCTGTGCAAAGATTTGACATGTCGCTGGAACAAACAGCCTGTGAAGGTTAGAAAAAATCTGGTTTTCAGATACTTGTATAAAAAAACCTTAACGTAGCAAATTCCGACGTGATACTATGTAACAGTTGTCCATTTCTAAATTATTTTTATACGATTTTAATGAACTTATCAAATGGTTGTAGGATGTAACTAGAAATGCAGCATTCTCCGTGTATTAATGATATGCCTGATATTTTAGACCTGAAAGCGTTTGAAAGGCGATTAACAGAGGTCATTGCATGCCTCCAGCCATCAACTACGCGTTGGAGAAGTAAGTCTTTAGTCCATTTTAAGACTGAATTAATTCCCATTGAGTGTCTTGTTTAAGGTTATGTTGGTTATTGAAAATACTGATGTATTTGTGTTTCAGTTATTCTGGCGGTGATCTCGATCTGTACAGCGGTGGGGGCATGGCACTGGCTTACTGATCCTCATACTTCCGCAGTTTCTTTCACCCAGTCGCTCTGGAATCATCCTTTCTTTGCCATTGCCAGCACTGCATTAGGTAATAAAATCTGATACGAAATATCATAGAATAATCCGTAGTCTATCACTTTATTTGTATCCTGTTTTAATATTAGGGGTCTCCTGTAGTGAACAAGGCAAGTTTGGTAGCGGTTCACTTTAGACCATCCTTTGTATAAATCTTTTTAAAAACTGAAATTACCTGATTTAATAGTCTGGAGGATATCAGGAGAGGATTGAGTATTAGATGTGCACTGCTCCGCTATCATAGACCCACCATCCTGCCAAAATAGCGACACGACTTATATAGTTTAAATCGAAGTTCTCACCCCCATCTTTCTCACCGAGTCAGTATTGCCAACCCCACACGTTTGGTACTATTTCGCACGTGATGTATGAAATCACTAAGTGAACTCAATTACAGTGTTTATTTATGTATTTATAATGTTTTACATACAAAAACAGACCTAATCTGGGGCTTATGCGCCAGACCCCCTTGCTTGTGATACTAGCATTAATTTTCGACCAGGCAGTACCTAACCTAGTAGCGGACATAAATTGTATGTTATTAATGTTTTACATACAAAAACAGACCTAACCTGGGCCTTACGCCCCAGACCCCCTTGCTTGTAGTAATAGCAGTAATTTTCCACAAGGCAGTGCCTAACTTATTAGCGAAGGCGTGTGGTGAATTTCTTTATTCAAGTTGGTAACGTAGTCACATGATCGACTTTCGGGTGTCAAATGACTGTCAAAGATGGCGTCCATAAGTGAAGAAAGTGAAGAAAAATTGCATTATTTCCGTGAAATGACAATTATTGGCGTCCGTAAGTGAAGAAAGTGAAGAGAAATTGCATTATTTCCGTGAAATAACAATTATTGCGGTGCAGCAGTGGCATTGAGTATGAAGAGATTACCATATCTGCCAACTTTTAGGGTTTATCCGTAAAATTTACTTAATTGCAGCATTTTACGGTTTTACGGATGAACGGTGTCATTTTACGATTTCACGGAAAAAAATTGAAACGATAATTAACATTCGATAATCCCTCCCACTTCCGTACAATCGATTGTTTGCGTGGGTCGAAGGCAAGTCCACGATAGTCGATAACTCGTTCTTTGATATGATTCGTACTTTTAACCGTGTGATGTTTGTGTCGTCATTGTAATTGAATTTGAAGCCGGGATAACCGTTCTTCCATGTGAATCTTAGGTGTCGACACGCTCTGCTTTGCAAATTCTTTGTTCCTCTACGTTCGCTTGTTGCGATTTAAACCATATTCTTGGACCACGTGAGTTGTTTATTGTTCGCGAAGTTGGCGTTCCTTGAATGTTTTCGTCTTTTAAGGTTATGGCATATTTTAATGATGTGTTCGAGTTTTTGTGCTATATCTTCGTGCTTCGCAGTTTCCTGTATTCCTTGGACTAATTACATTCGTTCCACGTGTGTGTTTTTTTTTTTCTCTCTACTATGTGCATATTCTTTCATCACGAGGTTGGCGTCGTGTTCATTTAATGGTTTAAGACTTTGTGTGCTTTGACTTGTTTTAATGAAGTGTTGGCTGTGTTTTATGTGATTTATGTTATAATTTTGTGTGACGTTCAGTGATCCAGGTTCCTTTCGATGTTTTAGTAGATATCGAGAATGAACAAATACAACAAGAAACAGTACTTCCAGACATTTAAAGAATCATACTCTGTTGATTTTCCGTGCATACTAAAATCAAGAAAGGGAGAAAAATTTGCCTTTTGCACGGTATGTGCGTGTGATATTAATATTGAAAAAATGATTTAAGTAATCATGTGAAGTGCGGTAAACACATAAGTTAAATCGAAGGAAGATAGCAAGAAAATCAACACCTTTTTTGCCAAGGGTGGTAACGTTGACAGTGACGTAATTAGGGCCGAGTGTCTGTTTACTTTATTTTTGGTGGAACACAATGTGCCCTTAAGTGCGGCTGATCATGCTGGTGCTTAATTTAAGAAGATGATTCCCACATCAGAAGTTGAAGTGAAATATAGTTGTGGTCGCACGAAAACGACGTTCATTGTAAATAAAATGGCAAAAAATGCATCATCTGAAGTTGTTAAGTGCCTTCAGAACGGACCATTTTCTTTGGCAACGGATGGAAGCAATGATACAAATGCCAAGTTGTATCCTATTGTTGTTACATTCTATGATGTTCGGCAGGAAAAAGTAGTGAGCACTGTGTTATCCATACCAGCGTTGGACGGGGACTCAACAGGGCGAAACATAGGTAACCTGATGTTATCACAGCCGAGTTCTAATAATATACCAATTGAAAACTGTGTGGCTTTCTGCTCCGACAATACTCCTGTTATGATAGGACACAAAAATGGGGTTTCAGCAGTTCTGAAGGAAGTTCAACCAGGTATTGCCATCATATTTTGAAGACCAGGAGTTCTGGTCCCTGTTATAAAAAAAATTATGACAAAGCATTTTCTCAAGACTTTTTGCTGGAAGCTAAAAAGGCCACAACCATGACTTTAAAGTCGAACTTGCATGTGATTTGCAGTGTGTATTATATTATTCCTTGCCTGTGTTACGTTAAACAAGTTTTATTGTGTAAAGCCTTTTTCAATTATCGTATATCTGCTTAACTTATCAAGGAAGTCCTGTTATGTATGCTCCAAACCAATATTCACCACGCCTGCTGCTGATTAACATGGATTTCTTCTTGATTGTTATGTTCATCTACAAATCATGTAAGTAGATATGATTTCATTGAAATATCCTGTTTAAAGCATGAATTATTGTATTTTGTAGCCCAGTAGTATTATTATTTTAGTCAAGCCGGGGTATGTCGAAAATCGTTAATTTTTTTGTCGTGCGTGAGGTTTACTGATAGCCCTTTTCAAAAGTTGGCAGGTATGGATCACGAAACGCCTCCCAACAACTCCCCGAAAGTATGCATATCATAAATGATATATTTTCAATAAGCTAAGGTGTTAAAAGTTGTTAAAAGTGATGAAAAGGGAGGATGGTCTAAAGTGAACAATAAATGCAAGTTTATCAACATTTATAATTCTGCATGGATTGCATGGAAAGTTATTCCTTCTTACATTGCCACAGTTATTGTGTCTGGATTCTTTTAGGAAATACCATATTCACACTTAAGGAAGGTAATTATGAAAGTTTTAATTTTGCAGAACACTGACAAAAACACTACTTGCCATGTTAAAGAAGGCTTGGATTTGGTAATGGTGCCCATGTTAAGAGTTCAGAAGAGGTACTTTTCACTCCAAAATTCTTAAATTATTGAAATTAACCAAATTACCTGAATTAATAGCGGGAAAGTATTTAGAGATCATGTAGGCCTGGACTTTGTCACACATAGTGGGGGTAGTCACGCATCAATAATCTTTATCCAGGCCAATGGTTTTGCCTTTTATTTCATTATTCACGTGTCGTGTGCTGTATTTTGTATTGGACATGTTGGCAACTGGTATGACGTAGTGGCATGTGGTCATGAGGCATGGCGGCGGTCGTCAAATGAACAAGAAGGAAAATGATTTATTTAGGTAATAAAATAAATATTTCCTTGCAGCGGTGACAATTCAAATTGAAATTAACTTCTAATGACTCCCAGAAAGTTATGTGAATCATAAATAATATATTTCCAATAATCTGCCTTGTGAAAGTTGTGAAAACTGAAAAATATCTCTTCTGAACAATTAATGGTGCCCACTTCACTTGTCTAAAGCCATTTTCGCGACTAAACTTACTTCCCTGTAGGTATTGTTGGTTAGGTCTGATGGATACTAAGACCATTGGTCTGCCGAGGTTGGGGTAGGTGGATACTAAAACCATTGGTTTGCTGAGGGTAGGGTAGGTGGATACTAAAGGCATTGGTCTGCCGAGGTTCGGGTGTGTGGATTCTAAAACTATTGGTCTATGAAGGTTCGAATATGCAGAGCATGAATGTTAGGGCTCCACAGAGCATGGCAGTTATGCCAAACCACTGTTGCTCAAACATTACTGATGTGACACACCATACCTAAGAGACATGTTTCAAACTGAGCACAAATTCCTGTGAACTAGTGCCAGACGTAATCAGGTTGGCACTGCTGAAGAAATGATAAGATTAGATTTTTATTTATCCATTTGATCAATTACATGTAGGCTATACAGTACATTTTTTATATAGGACACGTCAGAAATTACATCTATAAATTAAAAGAAGTTATAGGTACCGGTATATATTACAAAATTACTATCCATAATGGTCAGTAATGAATTGAAATTCCACTAAATAACCTATTCTCAGTTCCGTCTTTTCAATACTTATTGTGTTTAATATTATTAACACTGGTACATGTTTCGAACAATTTTAAGTTCTTCAGCCAGAATACACATCATGAAACACTCATGGGCATAAAATACACTCAAATGCATGCAGTTCATGGTCACTTGTATAGACCAAAACACCACAGTGTCTATACACTAGAAAAATTGTCCCATTCTACAATCTAGCTAAAACATGGCAACTTTAATGGCTGATTGTGGTCACTTCATCGATAAATGTTCAATGTCGACTTCCTTGTACCACGCTTATTGTGATTAAAATTGTTCATCTTTGATTAAAAAGTAATTGTTAGAATTTGCCAATGTTGTGATAGACCTATTGTACTATACTACCCTACCAGCAAATTGTTACCGATGGTGGAAATCTGAACTAATGCGCTCTGCCCAGCCACACGCCTGCGAGAGACGTGCAGTCGTCGCCAGTGAAACCGCATTGCATGTCATTTGTGTGCATGATTCATTCTGGGTCGTGCGCTGTGCGGTGTGTTCTCATTGTATGACTGTACATGCGTTCCCCCTCTTGCTCGCTACAGCCATAACGAGGCGAGTTTTCGTAATGTATACAAAACAGCACTCCACGTCTAGCGGTAACAATTCCCTCGTAGGGTAGTACATTTAAAACAAAAGAAAAACCATGTTGTTGCAATTGCTCATTTTGGTCAATGGTTTGACCTTAATTGCACTTTACACAAGTTACGTTGAAGTTGTTCAACTTGTAAGAGTTAATTTATAATTAAACACAACTGCATTCCAACTTATCACTTGGTTTGTTTTTTCCTAAGCTATGACAGTATTACCAAGGATACGTAATTACAGTACAAGTAAGATTCTTTTTTTTTACAGTGGTTTCTGCAGTCCAACTTTTATTCATTTCTTAATTAAATTTTTCCTTTCGTTTTAGATTGCACTTAACATCAGGGATTTTAATTATCGGCTATTTAGATGGAGACATTTGACCTCCATCAAGGATTCCACTCGATATCAATCACATTTTCAGTCTTCATCAATTATAAATGAACTCGTTCAAGTTGAGCAACTTCAACATAACTTGTGTAAAGTGCAATTAAAGTCAAATCATTGACCAAAATTTATAGTAGCCTACAATAGGACTATCACAAAATTGGCAAATTCTAACAATTTTTTTAATCAAAGTTGAACAATTTTAATCACAATAAGCGTGGTACAAGGAAGTCGACATTGAACATTTATCGATGAAGTGACCACAATTAGCCATTAAAGTTGCCATGTATTAGCTAGATAGTAGAATGGGACAATTTTTCAAGTGTATAGACATTGTGGTGTTTTGATCTATACGTGACCATGAACTGCATGCATTTGAGTGTATTGTATGCCCATGAGTGTTTTATGATGTGTATTCTGGCTGAAGGAGAACATAATATTGTTTGAAACATGTGCCTGTGTTGACCCTGGAACCAGTAATCGTCACGGTCGCCACTCATTTCCTTGTTACTCAACCGGCAGTCGCTAACGAGATGCATGTCGTCAGCGCTGACTAATGCCAAGATAACGCGTTGACATTCAGGATCATTATTATGACATATCTTGCATCATGTTGAAGAAGAAATTCTGTTCCGTAAATACAGCATAATTCTGAAGTTTATTAGTATGAGAGAGAAGCTTGATATACACGTGAAAAATAAGAGTGCGTAGCAGACGGTCATTCTGTTGTGTTTGCTGTGGTTGTCCGATGTTCATTATCTTTCGTGGCGCAAAATGAGTGAATTATCAGGAAGCAGTGAAATTCGTGATTGTGTTTGATCTTGTAACGTGTTTTTCGAGGGGATTTTACGCCACTGGCATAAGTCAGTAGGAAGCCATTCTATATTTATTTACGCGGCAAATTGTTCAGCCAGAGAATTTTTCATGTTAATTTATTATTAACTTATTATTATTATTATTATTAAGGTATTTTTTTGGAGCATTTTTATAAAATTATAAACAAACTGATAGGTTTTCTATGTCATAGAAAACACTATCAAGCAAATTATTACGGACAACATTATCATAGAAAATTATATGATTACGGAATTTTACGGAGTTTTGTCAGTTAGGGTATTATGAGAGAGATGACTCATTGGGGATTCAGATACAGGGTTATTCTTGTCAAGAAGTATGTCGCAAGCCTGGGTTGCAGTGTCAAGAAAAGGTGAAATAATCTGGAACGGCAAACGACATCCTCCACGCGCCGTGTGTATTGAGCCTAAGGAGGGGAGTAGCGGGGTGGCACAGCCAATCAGTGGAGACCACGTAAGGTGGGAGTGGGGAGGCGACGAGTGCATATATCGTTTGGCGCGCCGTGGAGTAAAGAACTATCTTTGTGAAACTTAACCAGTGTGGTTGTACGAGTGTATGGCTCCGATGTTCGGACCATAAAGTCACCAAATCTACAAGTATATCATCAAATAACGAAGAAGATGACTACGTCCAGGAGACAGTGGGAAGCTCTCTTCATCATCCAGTACGAGGGAAATGCTTCGGCAATTTCCAGTGGTAAGCGCGAATGACGCAGAACTACTCAATCTCTCGTTTCTCTTTGTTTTAAATTCAGTATTTCAGTAACTTCATAGCTTGGGAATAAGCGTAAAATCAATAATTTATCAGACTCCGTTCTCACGTAATTTTCTAGCGGTAATATTCAAATCGCAACGCTCCAATTTAAATTTTAAAATTATTATTATTAATTTTGCAATACTTGTTTTATATAATAAATTCATTTCTTTTAACCATGCAATCTTTACTTTCAGTGGGTAGCATTAGATATAGACCAATTCCTTCTCCTGATACAATTGTTTGTTGGGTTAATGATCAAATCATACCACGATCTGAGTGAATAGTTTCTTGGAGGTGTTTTACCAGAGCTAGGTGTTGTTAAATACAAATTTAGATTTCAGCATTGCGTTGAGGTCTTGGCGCCCATTAAAACAACATATCTTCGGCAGAGTAAATATTTCAAAGTGCAGTAAGGGCCAGTCAAACCATTACATTTGTACGCTCAACGAGGAGCAAAGCAAAACCGTTTCATTTGTCGCCGACAACTTGGGGCTGAAAACCTAATAACATTTGTGGAAGGAGAAGGGTATATATTTCTGTGCCTTTATTTTGGGGGTTTTTCATTTATCGGTGTAAATCATTATGGGGGATGAGAAAGAAAAACAGATGAGGTTACGTAGTGGTCATCAACTGGAGAGTGATGATACGAGCAGTATGTCGAGTGATGGTAGTACCGGGGTAGCGGAGGTAAATCCCGATACTGAAACAGGGAGTGTAGGCGGCCAACCAGAATTAAAAACTTTACTTCTCGAGTTCATGTTTCAGAACAAAGTTAGTAGTGATGCCTTAAACGCCAAATTAGAACAAAACAGTAGGGAAAATAAAGAAAGTACAGACGCTTTAAATGTTAAACTGGAACAAAACAACGCTAAACTAGAACAAAACAGTAGGGAAAATAAAGAAAGTACAGATGCCTTGAACGCCAAACTAGAACAAAACAGTAGGGAAAATAGAGAGAGTACTGAAACTTTAAATGCTAAATTCGAACAAAACAGTAAACAAATGAGCAATAAATTAAATGAGAAATTTGAAGAGAACAATCTAAAACTAGATAAGAAATTAGAGCCGATTAGAGGAGAAATCAGAGGGGTGATGGAAGAGAAGGCTAAAGAGATTATTGCAGATGTAGACAGAAAATTAGGAAAAGTACAGGAGGAGTTAGAAATTAGAATCAGTACACAGGCTGAAAATTTAAAAGAACTAGTGCAACTGGAAACACAGCAGGTCAAAAAACAATTGGGGGGAGAAATTTACAAAATTCAGGTAGCTACTAAAGAGGTTAAGGAACAGCTGGGGGGTAGAATTGAGAAAGTCCACTCGCAAATAGTTGCAGAAGTAAATGATTTAAGAGAGAGTAATAGAGAGAGCATTAGCAAGATTGAGGAGAAACAAGCAAAGCTATATGATAAAGTAGAAGAATCAGAAGGAAACATTAAATTAACAGTAAACAGTATTGAGAGGAAGGCTGAGGAGAAAATCGCAGAATTAGAGTTAAAATTAAAAGCTAGGATCAGGCAAGAAAATAGTCAGAATAGGCCAGTTTTTGTGAATAGCACACACAGGGAGGTAGAACTGGGTAAGTTCAGCAATCGACAGGGGTGCCCAATGGAGTTCATGAACACTATAGAAAATAAATTCGGGAAGAGGTTGGAAAATGGTAGTATTGAGTGGTGCCAGGTAGTTGAAATTTTAGAACAAGTGTTTGTGGGCGAAACGAGGAATTGGTTTGCTGTCTACAGAGACAAGTTTACTGATATTAATGATTTTAAAATGAAATTTTGTGAAAAGTTCTGGAATGAGGTTATTCAGTCGCAGCATCGTGAGGGAGTAGTGTGTGGTAAATATAACCCTAAAGGAAGCTCCACCATGACCGAATACTTTTTAGGGCAGGTATTAAGTGTGTAAATATCTGGATGGCTTGAAGGAGGAAAGTGATGTGGTGAGGTTGCTACTTAGGCACTTTCCCTATAGGATCAAGGAGGCTGCTTGTATCCAGAATGTAAAGACAATATCACAAGTAGAAAATTTGTTAAGCACATTTGATGCACTAGGGAGAGGGGGTTATGAGGACAATTTCAATAGGAACCAGGGTAATAATAATAGGCCTAATGAAGCCAGGCATCAGGAAGTTCAAGGGAACGGTGGCGAAGGAGCCAACGCTCAAAATAGAAATAATAATAATAATCAGCTAAATCAGAACAGAGGAAATGGCTATGGTAATCAGTATCAAGGGAGGAACAATGATTTCAGGGGAAATCAAGGGAGGAACAATGATTTCAGGGGAAATCAAGGGAGAAATATTGATTTCAGGGGAAATCAAGGGAGAAATTATAATGACAATAATTACAACCAGAATAGGGGTCAAGGAAGAGGACAGCCTAGTGGTAGTAATATACAGCCAAACAATGACAACACAGCCCAGAACAACCAGACCAGTGCCGTAGTTAGTAGTACTACAGCCAGCTGTAGCGGTTCTTTAAACGCGAACCAGGCTGCGAAGTAAGGTCAGAATCTCAGTCTATAACATGTCCTGTCCATACAATTATACAGGAACACTATGACCTAAATGTAAGAAATTAATTATTACATGAACTAAATGATGAAGGTATTAATCACGAAGTGGTTAGTAAGAGCCCCATAGTTAAAACGTGTCCGAGGCGTACACAGATGTTTTAATTGATAGTGGTTGTATGAAGAGTTGCATAAGTAGTGCATTTTATGATAAAATGAAAGGAACTGGAGTAAATTTTGAGGAGATGCCAATTAAAAGCACTTTTGTTATCACAGCTGTTGGGAAAAGGTCTAAAATAATTTCTAAGCAAGTTTTAGTAGACATTGAAATTAATAATCATGTAGAGAAGCAGATTTGCCTTGTAATTCCAAATTTAGTATTCAGTGTTATCTTGGGTTCAGAGTGGCTAAGTAGGGTGTCTGGTAACTTATGTTATGATGTAGGGAGTTTGAAATTTAAATGGGGAGATTCTGAAGTAGAAGTAGCGTTCAATGACCCTATTCAGAGAAGTAGTGTTGTAGGTGTGATTTGTACTTTAAATGAGATATCGCCAGCTGTAGAGCGGGGTTCTCCATGTTTTGTGGGCAGTGTGATTACGAAAGGTAGTCTAGAGGACTCGTTACGTGATGCTGCATTTCAGGGAAATATAGAGGGTGAACAATGTGTTCGGCTCTATGATGTGTTATTGTGTAATAAGAGAGTTTTCGAGGATCGCATTGGTATGGCCAATTGCTATACACATTCATTGAACGTTATTGATAGGTCAGTATTCACAGGACATAGATATCCTGTACCTTTCGCTTATCAGAGTGCAGTTAAGGCACAAATTAACCAGATGCTTGAAGATGGGATTATTGAGCACTCTTAACAGTCCATATGTTAATTCTTTGATCACGGTACCCAAGGCCGACGGCACAGTTCGTATTTGTTTAGACGCTCGTTTGGTTAACAGTAAAATTAGTTCAGATCAGCTGAAATCTATGTCAATAGAGGAATTAATGCAAATATTTGAGGGGAAGAAGTATTTCACTTGTGTAGATTTGAGTTCCAGTTTTTGGCAAGTGCCACTTATGTACGAAGACAGACCATTTACAGCTTTTAGTCATAAATATAACCTTTATCAATTTTGTAGAACACCTTATGGGTTAAAGAGTAGTTCAGCAGCTTTAATTAGGGCTTTAAACATCGCATTAGGGGATAACACGGGGGTTTGTAACCATTTACATTGATGATATGGTAATTAGTTCACACAGTTTTGAGGAGCATCTACGTCATTTAGATATAGTTTTTCAGAAGTTAGATCAGGCAGGGTTCACTTTGAAGTTGTCTAAGTCATTCTGTCAGTCAGAAGTGACATTTTTAGGTCATAGAGTGTCGAGGGTTATCATGTGTGGACAGTAGCAACAGGGCATCGTTACATACACTGAGAAATAGGTAGGTAGAGCAACGTGATGACGTTCATTTAAGGGAGCCACTTGCAAGGTTGGAAGCAGGTGACGCAGTAACATTTATAGTTTCCAAACGTATTGGCAAAACAGCATATGTGCTGGAGGATAGTAAGGGAAACAGATTATACGGGACGTATAATATACATAGTCTACGAAAGTATGTGTCATAAAGTAAGTGTGTTTAGCTGGCGAGCCAGCCTATCAAATGAGTAAGTGTGGTATTTGGTGCGTGGGAGGATATGGTCTTCCAGGCAGGCGTATCAGAAGTCACACAGGGGGGTAGTATGTAAGTAATTGAGAGTTTTTAAGGTACAGGGAAATATGACGGGATTGTCGGATGCTCTTGAGTACTAAAATGTCTCGTTACACCAAGGCCAGAATTTGGTAGCGTTGGTGAATTCCCATTTGTCTCCTAGAGATGGGTGAGCGCTTGAACAGGGTATTTTTGCTTAAGGCGTCCACGAGACAAAAGATGGGTCATCAGAAGGCGAGACAGTCCTTCATGAAACTCATACATAACAGCACACGTGATTTCTGTTTACGGCCTCGCCATGTAAGATTTGTAAGTGTGTAATTTAAGGTAATTTGTACAATGGTATTATTTGTGTGAGGAGAACTGGTCTGTGTTAAGAACTAGTATTAAGTAGAATATGGTCTACGGGAACTTAAGAAGACAGGGAGATTACGGCACAAAAATATTTGGTGTTATATGTAATGCGCATTTACTGTTTTTTTTTTTTTTTTTTTTTTTTTTTTTCAGAAGTCAATATTAATTTCGTCTGTTATAGAGAGAGATTAAGTATTATGGTCACGATGCGCTGCCACAATAGTATGATCGTGTGCTCAGTGATAAGTGAGATTAAATTTCACCATAAGGAAGGAACCTCCAGTGAAATTAGGAAGTTCTATGGTGATATACATATATCAGAACAACCTTGATGCGTGTGATGTGACATCTTATATACATAGTGCTCACACATTATTTATGTCAATTTTTCCAACATAGAGAAATTTGAGAGGCGGAAATATCTGTGGAACATTGTTCTATATGAAAAACATTGGACTGGTTGCAAAGTGCAATCTATAGTGACAACAAACTTTGACGCAAAGTGCGCAAAGAAAAATTATGAGTGTATATATTTGTAATTTAGGTTGATTTCATTTATGTAATACGTATTTTGGATGGGGTTTGTTAACGTGTCTGGAATAATCGGATAATGGACCGTCGTCACGGTAAATCATCCGATGATCCGAGGCGAATATGTAACGTGTTTTTCGAGGGGATTTTACGCCACTGGCATAAGTCAGTAGGAAGCCATTCTATATTTATTTATGCGGCAAATTGTTCAGCCAAGAGAATTATTCATGTTAATTTATTATTATTATTAAATTATTATTATTATTAAGGTATTTTTTGGAGCATTTTTATAAAATTATAAACAAACTGATAGGTTTACTATGTCATAGAAAACACTATCAAGCAAATTATTACGGACAACATTATCATAGAAAATTATATGATTACGGAATTTTACGGAGTTTTGTGAGTTAGGGTATTATGAGAGAGATGACTCATTGGGAATTCAGATACAGGGTTATTCTTGTATGTCGCAAGCCTGGGTTGCAGTGTCAAGAAAAGGTGAAATAATCTGGAACGGCAAACCTCATCCTCCGCGCGCCGTGTGTATTGAGCCTAAGGAGGGGAGTAGCGGGGTGGCACAGCCAATCAGTGGAGACCCCGTAAGGTGGAAGTCGGCACGGGAGTGGGGAGGCGACGAGTGCATATATCGTTTGGCGCACCGTGGAGTAAAGAACTATCTTTGTGAAACTTAACCAGTGTGGTTGTACGAGTGTATGGCTCCGATGTTCGGACCATAAAGTCACCAAATCTACAAGTATATCATCAAATAACGAAGATGATGACGACGTCCAGGAGACAGTGGGAAGCTCTCTTCATCATCCAGTACGAGGGAAATGCTTCGGCAATTTCCAGTGGTAAGCGCGAATGACGCAGAACTACTCAATCTCTCGTTTCTCTTTGTTTTAAATTCAGTATTTCAGTAACTTCATAAGCCTCCGTGGCTTAGGCGGCAGCACGCCGGCCTCTCACCGCTGGGTCCGTGGTTCAAATCCCGGTCACTCCATGTGAGATCTGTGCTGGACAAAACGGAGGCAGACAGGTTTTTCTCTGGGTACTCTGGTTTTCCCTGTCACATTTCAATCCAGCAACACTCTCCACTATCATTTCATTTCATCTGTCATTCATTTAATCATTGCCCCAGGGGAGTGCGTCAGGCCTCGGCAGCCGGCGCAGTTCATATCCTCGCCGCTAGATGGGGGCTTCATTCATTCCATTCCTGACCCGGTCGGAGACTGGAAACAGGCTGTGGATTTCATTTCAGTAACTTCATAGCTTGGGAATAAGTGTAAAATCAATAATTTATCAGACTCCGTTCTCACGTAATTTTCTAGCGGTAATATTCAAATCGCAACGCTCCAATTTAAATTTTAAAATTATTATTATTAATTTTGCAATACTTGTTTTATATAATAAATTCATTTCTTTTAACCATGCAATCTTTACTTTCAGTGGGTAGCATTAGATATAGATCAATTCCTTCTCCTGATACAATTGTTTGTTGGGTTAATGATCAAACCATACCACGATCTGAGTGAATAGTTTCTTGAAGGTGTTTTACCAGAGCTAGGTGTTGTTAAATACAAATTTAGATTTCAACATTGCGTTGAGGTCTTGGCGCCCGTTAAAACAACATATCTTCGGCAGAGTAAATATTTCAAAGTGCAGTAAGGGCCAGTCAAACCATTACATTTGTACGCTCAACGAGGAGCAAAGCAAAACCGTTTCAATCTGGACTGCGATGATGATAGTGACGTAGTTTTAGAAGTGACGATGATTTTGACAGTAATTAGTCGGGTAGTAGTGAGTTATATGAGCCAAGACTAAGTGATTTCGACACCGATATTGATGATGTTGGTAATGCAGTTGACCAAATAGAACCGAAGTGGACAAGAGCCCTACCCTCCAGAGCCAGAAATAAAAGTGGAAGAGAAGTTCAAGGTTCGAAACGCAGGTATACGAAATTGCCCTCCGAGAAACAGTCCTCCTGACATATTTCTATTTGTTTTTCTCCAATGCTATCTGGAATCTTTTAGTGACTGAAACTAATAAATACGCACAGGAAGTTATTCGAAATAAAACAAATTCCGGAATTATGGGTCCGTATTCTCGTTTGCGAAGATGGGTTGACATTTCAGTATCAGAAATGAAAAGATTTATTTCTCTAGTTATAAATATGGGTCTGAACCCTAAGAATAACATTGAAAAATACTAGTGCACGGCAAAATCGCAAATATTTCCATATTTTTCTAAAGTTGTCACTAAAACGTTTTGAAATGATAAACTCTGTTACACATTAGCTCTCTTCTTCTTCTTCTACGCAATCAGGCCCAGTGGACCGCGCGCTGCTACAAGTTTCCTTCTCCATAGTCTCCTATCCATAGCTGCCAACTGTCCACACGTATCGCTGCCTGTTGCATATCTTCATGGAGTCCATCACTCCACCGCTTCCTTGGTCTCCCTGGTGGTCTTCTTCCTGTGGGGATGAAATCCAGTAGTTTCCGTGGCCATCGGTGGTCTTCCATCCGAGCTACATGTCCAGCCCACTGCAGTCTTCTGGTTTTGATGGTTCCAGCTATGTTGGCATCATGGTACAGGTCTTCTACTTCATGATTGTGTCTAATCCTCCATTCACCCGTGTGTACATCCCTCACTGGTCCGGAGATCTTCCGAAGAACTTTTCTCTCAAAAACGAGTAGTTTATGAAAGTCCTGTTTTTGGATACTCCATGTCTCGCATCCATATAGTACAAGGGGTTGGATCAGGGTTTTATAAAGACGAATTTTGAACTGTCTGGAGAGACATCTGGACCGAAGAAGCTGTGTTAAGCCGTAGAGAGTTCGGTTTCCTGCTTGGATCCTGGCGTTGATTTCTGCCTCACATGATGAGTTCTCCGTGAAAAGCGATCCTAGGTACTTAAATTCATGGACCCTCTTGTAGGACTGGTCCCCTACCCAGAGTGACTGTAGTTGCCCAAAAATGTGACCTTGCCCGCAAGTCATATTGAGGTACTCCGTCTTGGTTTCATTCACGATTAGCCCAAATTTGTTGGCAGCTGCCTTGAGTGCTCTGGTCATTTGCCTCAACTCTTCCTGAGAGCTGGAGAGTAAACTGATATCATCTGCGTAGGCAAGGTATGCTAGGTTCTTCCCTTCGACTTGGATTCCTTCAAAATTCTCTCGAAAGGTCTCACGTATGATCTTCTCCAAGGCAAAATTGAACAGTGTAGGAGATAAACAGTCTCCTTGCCTGAGACCCGTCAAAATTTCAAAATCCTCCGTCACTCGATTTCCCATTTTTATCTTACCGCACGTTTCGCTCAAGCAGATCGCTACCAAGTTGATAAGTTTCTCGGCCATTCCTAACTCTCTTAGGCAACTGAGTAGGCTATTTCGGTGTATGCAATCATAGGCCTTCTTGAAATCTACGAATAACACGTGGAGTTCTTTGCCATATTCACCCAGTTTTTCAGTGAGTTGTCGGAGAACAAAGATATTATCTACTGTGGAACGCCCCAGCCGAAAGCCTCCTTGGTATTCACCAAGCACTGATTCTGCCACTGGTTGAATTCTATCTATGAGGCAGTTGGACAAGATCTTATAGCAGACGTTAAGCAGGGCGACTTCTCGATAGTTATCACATTTCAATTTGCCACCCTTCTTATAGATGGACAAATCAGAGCTGTTTTCCATTCTGACGGTAGTTCTTCTTTGATCCAGAATGCTTGTATCACCCTCTGCAGTTTTTCTGCTAGTTTCTCTCCTCCTTCCTGGATCATCTCGGTCTGTATTCCATCTTCACCCGGATTTTTATTCTTCTTGAGCAATATATTCCTCCAGGACAACCTGGACATGATGCATGGTATAAAGTAAGAACTTTCCTGGACTCAATAAATACTTCATTCAAAAAGTATTTTATTCCCCATCAAAATTTGTCTATTGATGAATCCATGATAGGAATGAAGAATAGATTTGATCACATAATGAATATGCCGAATAAGAGACATGCTCGGTTTGGAATAAAAAAAATTGTAGTAGTAAGACAGCAAGCATAATTATATACTCCACACGGAACTGTACAATGGAAAAAGATTTTTGGCAGATTGGACTGATCCGCTTACAGAAAAAGTTGTCTATTTGTTGACAACCTCAAATCTTTTGAACAAGGGGTATCATATTTTCACTGACAACTTTTACACAAAAATGCCCTTAGCTAAAAGACTTTTTTCGAATGACACCTTTCTTACTGGCACAGTCAATAAAAATTCTAAAGATCTCTCGAAATCAGTTCTAAATTCAAAACTCGACCCTCAAACCTCAGTATATTTCAGGGGAAAAAAAAAAACTTTTGGCAGGATATAAAGGGAAACGTACAAGAAAACCAGTTTTCCTGATAACAACCGGCTGTCACGCGGAGGACAAAATCATTTGAAGCAAAAGTGGAAAGGAAGATATAAAACCAGTTCTGATCCATAAGTATAACCTAAGCATGAGGGGAGTAGACTGCAAAGATAAGTCAGTATATCATGTAACATGTGACAGCAACAAGGAGGTACTGGAAAAAATATTCTATAACCTGTTGGATATGGCAATGTTTGATGCCAATAAATATAATATTTATTTTTACGTACACGTTGCCCAGAACTTTTGGATTATTTTGCATTTGTTGGATACAAATATAATATAATTTGCGAGTTTGAACACCGATGAACCCCTTCATCGTGAGGAATTTATTGTATTGTCGAAGGTCTTGTAGATGAAGAAACTCTTCAAAACATTCACCTGGACCTTCAGGACAACTGGGGCATCAGCTGATACACCTCCCAGGAAAGAAACTGCGGTTGTGCCCTGTCTGTTCGACTACAGAAAAAAAGTCACGTACCCACTTCTGGTGCCCAGGATGTAATTGTGGTGTCCATCAACAGTACTACCATAAATTAGAACATTTTTGGAGGCCTACGAAAGCAGGAAGAAAGAGGAGCCACCCCGAAGGTACCGAGGTTGAATCTAAGTGGACTCGCGTGTTGGTGCGATGTGCTTGTGTTGTACTCAGTTCTATTTTCTATTCTTCTATTTACAATACTTCAAGATAGTGAAACTTTTCTACATATCTTTATTCAGCATGAAATTGTGCAAATTTTGTATATGGTAAAATCGTAATATAATATTTATTTTTACGTATACGTTGCCCAGAACTTTTGGATTATTTTGCATTTGTTGGATACAAGTATAATATAATTTAGGAGATCCTCCTGATCAATACACAATATATCTTCTTCTTCTACTTCGTATCCCTTGTGCCTTCAAGCGTTGGGGTAGCCTCTTTCTGTCCATCTCTGCCACTCCGATCTATTTTCCGTTGTCGTCGTGTAGATCCGTCCAATCCAAGGCTACTGTTGTTGCTTTGAATCATTTCTACCCCCACATGGGTGATTACCCCAATGTGAAGTGGTTTGTTGGGTTGCCTTCCCAGCCTCCTTATTTATGTCCCCAGGAAACAGGGTGGCCCAGTTATACCCCCAGGCACCGGGTACCCATTTTCGTCACCTCTTGCGACATGCATGGGATACGGTGGGGCAATTCTAAACCCCGGTCACCACACGGGGGGTCAATATATCAATGTATCAAATTATATTATACTTGATTGTCAATCAATACGGAACCATGACTGAGTCTACTATTTGTTGGATACTTCACTCATACTGCTTCAGGATACTAAATTGGTGAGTTTAATTTCCTACTATAGTGTATTCTTTGTCCTTTTCTGAATAAAATGGCATGTCAAACATAAATATTAATTGGCAAACCACATTTCTTAGGCTATTTTTATAAGTTGCTTGCAAAACCCTCAGGAATGTTTGCCGCTTGAAAGTAAACCGCTTGCCGGTTCCAGGGTTAATAATATTAAGCACAATAAGTATTGAAAAGATGGAATTGAGAATAGGTCATTTAGTGGAATATATTACAAATGCATTAATACACCCTAGTGACAAACAGTTCAACTCCTTCATCTCTGTCATATACAGTAGTAAATTTTTGTGATTTTCATGACAGCTTGCTCCACACACAGCACTATTTCCAATATTATGGTAGTTGAGAACTGCACTAGTTATGTTAAAAGGCGGAAGGGAAATTCCAATGATTTGTCTATGATAACGTCCGGAGATGGTGAATTAATTACTGAGAAACAGCCAATTGCTAATGGATTAAATATATGGTATGGTAGTGTGTTTAATGAATGTAATAGCTGTGTGTTGGACCTTAACTATGATTCTGATAGCCAATCTTTCCGAATAAACCAATTGTCGATTCTGGCAAGAATTAGAAAGCTACATAAAAATATATTGCAAGGCCCAGACAATATTGGTGGAGATGTGCTAAAACTGGTAGGTACAGTCATTGGACAATATTTGGGGGTGCTGTTTAATGTATCAATTAATAATACACAAATACCCAAAGACTGGGAAAGAGCTACAATACTGTAGTTCAAATATTCAAGGGAGGGAACAGATTGGTAATGGGGGAAACTACACTATAGGCCTGTTAGCCTCACATCCATTATATGTAAACTGATGGAGCACCTTATTTCTGATTACTTAAGGGAACAGTGGGGAAAGTTATCATGGCTTAATGGGAGGCAATACTTTAACCGAAGGGCAATATTTGAATGTAATTTTGAAGCATTTAAGACAGAAAGTTATCAATATATTCTTTCGCTACTGGTAGAATATTGCCAGCTCAGAGCACAGTGCAGAGATGGAAAGGCGCATCCACCACAGGACAATAGAGCACATGGCCAGCTCCATCTCATTGTTTGTGCTAGAGACTTACTGTACGTTAGTCACTGAAAATTTATGATACCAGTGCTGCAGGATGGGCCAGCGTGGGTTGTAAAACCAAGGTACATGACCCAGGACAATAGGAAGCTACGCGAATAAATGTAATTGGAAAACTAGATGATGAAAATTTAAAAGGAAAGAAGAGGGTAATTCTGCACGCCGTGAGAACATGCCTTTTCGTAACTTTTAACGAGGTATATTATTGAAAATATAGGATTTATGATTTACATATCTTTCTTGGAGTTGTTGGGAGTCGTTTCACAATCTCAACTACAACTGCCGCACCTCAATAATGTTTTTTTTTTTTTTTGCGAAAATAAAGGATTTTTATCGTGTTCGTTTCACTACGGACGCCATCTTGGACACTCGACAGACGGAAATGTGACTACGTTACCAACATGTCGCATACAAAATTCACCATTCACCATTTCACACGTAAAGACGTAAAGTACTGCCTGGCCGAAAATTACTGCTAGTACCACACGCAAAGGGGTCTGGGGCGTAAGCCCCAGGTTAGGTTTGTTTTTGTATGTAAAACATTAATAAGATAGAATTTATGTCCGCTACTAGGTTAGGTACTGCCTGGCCGAAAATTACTGCTAGTACCACAAGCAAGGGGGTCTGGGGCGTAAGCCCCAGGTTAGGTTTGTTTTTGTATGTAAAACATTAATAAGATAGAATTTATGAAGTAATTTCACATGCCACACAATCCATGGTTAAAGTACGACTGACGAGTTGGATTTGGCGCAATAGTATATTACATTATCGACGCTCTTTTGTTTCTTTGTATACCCGGTGTGAGATAGTATCAAATGCGTGGGGTTGGCATTCCTGACTTCGTGAGAAAGATGTCTTCTAGAGACTTCATTTCAACTATATAAGTAGTGTTGCTATTTGGGATGGCTGGGTGGGTCTATGATAGCGGACGAGTCAACATCTATTAATTTATCATCTCCAGATACCATTACTACAGGTACTTTGGCTAATTTCATTACTCAATTTTTTTTATACACATGTTCTCACGGTGTGCAGCGCTACCAAGAAGAGCTGTGTTCAGGAAAAGAAACTGGTTTTTTTTTTGGTGCAAGAAATATCCTTAACGTTGGTAAGACACCGGAGATAGCATACAGTATTGGTGGATTTTTAAGTTCGCAGGCGCAGTGATCTACGAAACGGCGCGAAACTCAGCCTGGTAGAGGACGCTACCTGGGACTATTTGCTAGCGTCATGTTGCAATGGCATATGTAGAGTCTCCCCACGATCGAATCCTAATCAGAACTGGATATTCGGTACCTGCCCATTTAAAGTGACAATATGAGCTATCGCTCGTGAATCTGCGACCTTTTCCTGAGGAGCGGATTCTTTGGCGGCAATATGTCCACTGTGTACCAACGGCCTGCCGATATAATCCCAGAGCACGAGGAGCGGGGGTTCATTTTCTTGTATAGACTTCATGTGACTGACTGTTGAGGTCGTGTCGGTACCTGAGTGTCGCGCATGTATACCAGCCGCGAGCTGGAGCCGCGAAGTACTTGTGTTTGAGATATCGTGCATTAATTGATACTGGTTTGAATCAAGAACCGAAAGGGAAATAGGGTGTTGGACATTGCACCCAGCGCTATACTCGCTGTCGCGATAGCGACAAGTACACGGGGTACAGGATGATCCCCGCTGATTGCCGAAATACGGGACTGAGCGCTCGAAGCGTGACGTCACTAGTGTTGCCAGACGGACTCTCAAAGTTAACGCCTAACAAAACTGTGGTTCGGTCCAGGTTAACCTTGATTTGAACCCTGAGGGTGTGTCGAACAAAACGGTACGGGTCCACCAATGCGAGACCAAGTGATTGAGGTTCGGAGCCCGATAGGGACAAGTCCCACCAGCAAGAAGTGATAGGGAAGAACATTTTTACTAGTGACTTCCGAGGTGTAAAAATATGTGTTATCAATTTCAGTGTAATTTCAGTGTATGTGAAAAATATTAGTGTTGCCTGTGTTGGAGGCAGATATCTGTGTGAGTGAATCCCAGAACGTAAGGATGGGCAGGATTATGGAGTCCCGTTGGCGACTCAGCACCATGGGCTAGTGTGGCACTTTGTGGGTCTGAGCGAACCCAGGACACCATGCAGACCACCTCACCTGGACGGCAGAAATGATGAGTATTGACTTTCAAATTATGGGTTTATAACTTACGAAAGGGGGGCGGACAGTAAAGTAGATTCAGTAGCTTGCGTGACGATGTTAGTCACCGTCATTATACATACGGGAGGCAAGTTATTTAACGGTCAGCATGTTCTAGTTAGGAGTTGTGTGTTTACTCGCCATTATTAGTTTAATGCATGTCTTTGGGCTCAAATGGTACGAGTATGTCCATGTTGGTAAGAATGATTTGTGAGCCAGGGCACGTAAGATTAAATTCACGTGAAGTTTTGGTGTTTTGTTCGTGTGGCATTTAATGTAATGATGTTAATGACTTTGACCATAGTTTGTTTATTTTGTTTATCGTGAGATTAATAAATTCCAGTGAGGATAGTTTTTCGCCACATAATGAGGCATATTGAGTGACCCTTTGCCCCTTTACTTTCCGTGAGACCGGCGGGGTCGAACCAGTGTCCGGCGAGATGTTACGGGTGTGTTATGGTGAGTTGTTCCCGCAGGAGCGTGTGTGATATTTATGTGTGATGGGGAACGAATTTGCCGGCGAGGTTAGCCGAGGTTCGTACCACGTGCGATAGCCGTATGTTGATACGAGGGACGTCGTGATGCACGTGATGGTACATTTGTTGTTGTTTCTGTATGAGAGGGTCCATGCCTCATAACAGAGAAAGTTCGGTCATACACGCATGGGAAAATGTGTTTTTCAGGGTTTTTATTTGTTTTTGTCTGTAATTTCTTTCTGCCAGTTTTTTTTGTTGGAAATAAATTACGGACTCAGTAAGATGTGAGTGTACGCCATTTCTGTAGTTGTTAGACACCTGTTTCCTTCATTTTAGGCCTTTAAGTCAGTTACTATAACGAACGCACCACCCCCGAGATCAATTTATTTTATCCAGGCCTAAAGGATTGCCCTATCAGTTCAAATATTCAAGGGAGGGAACAGATTGGTAATGGGGGAAACTATAGGCCTGTTAGCCTCACATCCATTATATGTAAACTGATGGAGCACCTTATTTCTGATTACTTAAGGGAACAGTGGGGAAAGTTATCATGGCTTAATGAGAGACAATACGGATTTAGACTAGGGTCCTCAATGCGAAGCTAAATGTCATCATTCTTTCAGGATATTAATGATTCGCTAGACAGGGGAGTGCAGGTCGACGCTGTAATTATAGATTTTGCGAGGGCATTTGATGCCCCCACATGAGATACTAGTCCGTAAATTAGTGGAAACGAAGATTGATGAAATAGTAATTTTATGGATTCAAGACTTCTTGGCTGGTCGCTCGCAAAAGGTTAAAATAGTTAATGCATGTTCGGAGGACATTTTGATAACTTCAAGTGTCCCTCAGGGTAGTGTGATTGGGCCCCTGTTATTTCTGGCACTTATTAACTACCTAACGAATGGGATTCGAAGTGACTGCTGATTGTTTGCAGATGATAGTATAATATACCGAAAAATTCATAGCTCACAAGACAATGCTCAGTTACAAACTGACCTTAACCTGGTTTATAAATGGGCGGTTGACTACAAAAGGAAGATAAATACGAGTAAATGTAGTCTCATAAAGAATAGGGAGAGGGCGAAGACATGATTTTCAATACAATATAGGCTCTGAAATACATGTTGAAGAAGACTCATGCAAATACTGGGGCATCCATGTAAGGAATGATATGAAATGGAGTACCCATGTGGGTTGTGTCTTCTCCAAAGCTTACAAATCACTTAATTTTGTAATGCGGGTATTAAAAGGCAGTAATTCTACCGTAAAAGAATTAGGATATTTGACCCTGGTGAGGCCAATCTTGGAATACGGCTCGGCGGTTTGGGACCCATATCAGGTAAGGCTCATCAATAAGCTGGAGATGGTACAAAGGAAGGCTACTAGGTTTTTGCTCAACGATTTTAATCATAGAAGTAGTAACTCGAATGATAGAAAAACTAGTGTGGGAATCTCTGGAAGATAGGACGAAATCCAGACTAAACACTATGTTTAACACACTAATCGGCCAGCATGGGGAGAACTAAGCAAACGTCTGGGAAATCCCACCTACCTGAGCAGGGTAGATCATCCACATAAATTTAATGGCCGACCACAGTGTACAAATTATGGGAAATATGTTTTCATTAATCGTGGTATTGATAATTGGAGCCTTTCCCCATACATATTGATGTGTTTAAGAGAAGATTGAAATTGTGTGTAAATACTACGATGTAATTGCTATAGTTCACAACTTGGGAATTGTGTCTATTGTTTTTGATATTAATGCTGGTAATTTTCTGTAATTGTAAAATTTGCCACTGGGGAATTACCCCCATTTGCAAATATTATATATAAGTTGTAAACCTGATATGTTGAATAAGCGAATGTCATTTTAATTCATAGGGGCGTGGTGGCACAGCGGTCAAGCTGTTGGCCTCTCACCACTGCGGGCCGGGTTCGATTCCCGGTCAATGCATGTGAGATTTTTAAAGTGAAATGCCATGTCCTGTGGTTCGGATTCCACACAAAAGGAGGTCCCGTGGCTTATGATCTCGAGATTAACTGTTACATAAAACTACAATCTCCTTTTCATTTTAATTCTGTGATTTTAATAAATATCACTACTATCCAGTCTCGTAAGTCAAATAACTTTGCATTCTGTTGAAACGTCAAGAAGGCACAAGTGTGTGTTGAAATCCAGGTTATCCATGGTGCTCAGTTAAATACCCACTTCTCCAATCATGAAATCCCTAATAATTATATCAGCACTACAGAGTTAAAGATTATGAAACACAAATTTAGGGAGCTGACTCTTAGCCTGAATTATTGAATTAGTAACTGAAATCAATGTTTTTCTTTCCTTTCAGAAACTGTTTATAATATTTTAATCTTAAATTGTAATGAAAAAATGAAACATCAAAAGTTATTAACAAACAAAACACTGTAAAATAATTTAAAATTTGCAATATGTTGAGAGTTATGCTTTACATTACTGGCAAGCAATAAATGCAACGGACAGGGTGCTTACCTCGTCGGACTTTAAAATGGTCATTCCACACAGTGTCGGCAGCTACAAAGAGGTAGGCCGATAAGCGATATTGGTAGTTCTCCTTGTGTAATCAGACTTTTTATTCACTTAATAACCTACAATGTTTTAACAAAAATAAAAAATACACAAAACTCATGGCCATTGTTCCATCTAGTTATTCAGACAACAGTTTGATTCCAGACAGATCACCTTCAGATAAATTTAATATCTCCTCAGACAAGCTCTATTAGATTTAAATCAGGGTGGTCCAGAGGAAGTCTCAATACAGTATGACCATGTGCTGCCATTATATTAATTAATGCATTTATTGCAGCCAATGGCCATAGTAGGCTACATACCACTTCCCGCTCTTGGCCGTGTAGTTTTTAAAGAAAATTTCGATAGAATAGGCGGCATTGCAGTTGTTCAATATTTATATCGAGCTATTGAGCTTTAGTCAGTCAGAGAGGGAGACTTCTATTCTGTGTGGGCAGGCCCACAATGGACCAGAGCAGCAAGAAGCAGGAGCATGTGGAGGACCATGGAAGACAGAATATAGAGTGAGTGAAGGCAGCATCACAATGGACCAGAGAATCAAGAAGCAGAAGCACGTGGATGACCATGGAAGACAGACTACTGAACATGTCAAAGTAATTAGTCAAAAGTAAATCCCAGAAAGAAAACTCTTTAAGTTACCATGTACAAACCTAATGCGAATAGCTTCCCGCATTAGCAAAGTAAAAGCTACCCTCTATGTAGGAGGCCTTTGCCCTTCTAGGGACATTGAGGCTATTATTATTAGTATTATTTATTTAGTCAATAAAATCAACTTTTAATTTGTAGCATTAGCTCTACATACTTTAATTAAGCAAAACTCGTGCTGGAACGAGAAATACATTCAGCGTCTCGAGGAGAGTTATCACACCGCAAACAGCGAAGCTCATAAGGCAGCAGACGCTGGCTGTGGGACAGCTACATGCATTCGTTGGTTGGATAGATCTGCCGAACAGCTAACGGCCTAGTGTGCAGGTACGCGCTAATGTCCTAAATCGAATGTCCCAGCTGTATGTAATTGAGTGGAAGTAAAAGAAGCCAATCTGCTTTAATTTGGGTGTCCCTGTGCATTCTTTCTTGGGAAATCAAGTAATTACTAAAAGTTGAACTATTTGTACAAGCAGGTTTACTGTTAATTTACTCACAAACAATCTTTCTTTTTGAGACTTGCTGAAAGTAGTATTGAGAACTGCTTATTAACCCCCCCCCCCAAATAATCAGTTTGATCCATTGAGCAGTTTTTGAGGTGTTGAGCAACAAAGGCTACATTGCTTGTAAGGGTTAAGATAATTTTATGCAATGTTACTCTCATTTGCTACATTTCATTTTATCTAGGATCTGTTCTTTTTCCATTTCTCTTTCACACACATTGATTTAGTTTCACCGTAATTGGACTTAAAACCTGGGCGTTCAGCACTTTATTTTTATTTTGTAAGGTGTAATTGTATTTATCGTCACGAACAACTCTCCTCCTATTTGCTAGAGCACGGCTTCCGCAAAAATCATAGTACTATAGAGCATCCGAGTTTAGAAAAGACTGTGGAGCCTTATGGCGACAGTGTTGCTAACTCAAGGCAGAGGTAGCGCTGACGTCATACGTTATGTTCACCCGCTTCGAGTACTGCGCTTTCATAAGTTAGCGAGACAACCACAACCCCAGCAGCTACCTGAAATAGAACACGCCCAGGAAGGAGCAGTTCTGCAGTTGTTAACGGATTGGACCAGTATTAAGGATACTGTATGTGAAGAGAACCAATAACGACATTCATTTCGTTGTGATATGACGCATTACTGATTGACAGATGTCGAGCACAACCCTTCCTTCCTTCTCGGATGTATGCAGACGATGCTAACAATTTTTATGTCAGCAATACTGTTGATCATCATTTTTTTTGTTATTAGTTAGGCTGTAATTTAGTTTCTTTCAATTTTATTCTTGTTGTTTTGTTTAGGTTAATATTTGTAATATTGTAGTGAGTTAGCCGTGCGGTTAGGGTCGCGCAGCTGTGAGCTTGCATTCGGGAGATAGTGGGTTGGAACCCAACTGTCGGCAGCCATGATTCGATCGAACAGAAAATAAAACAGACACACAACAATAACACCAATGACGGATAGTGCCTCAAAACTTATGTTGCCGGCGGAACTGAGCACGTGCTCCATTCCGGGCGAGCATGCAGCACTGGACAAGGCTCTTCCTTCCAGCGTGCTAACCTCGAATTTTTTTAAATTACTAAGGCGTAATATAAGCGATACTTGTACGCAATAACAAAGGTAATCAATTGGCAGATAATTGTAGGAAGCTATTATGCCGAAAAATATATATGTTCAGAGTTCCTTCATGATAAAAGGTGAGGCAACAAAACCAGTGTAGGGGGGATTTCCGTTAAAAGTAAAAGCCCATAAGACCCACAGTCTTTTCTAAACGCTGGATGCTCTATAGGACTGCACTACTCAAGGTCACGGATGACATTAGAAAGGCTATGGATAGTGGGCTAGTAACAATCTTAACACTGCTTGATTTCAGTAAATCATTCGATTCTATTGATCTGACATATTACTCTCTTGTCTATTTAAAATTCATCTCTCCATGAACAGTATCCAATGGATGGACTCTTATCTACGTGGACGTCAACAGTGTGTTAAAAGTAACTCAAATCAAATGTTTTTGTGGCGCTCAATCCTTGGACCGCTCCTGTTTTCGATCTATATAAACAACATTGCTTCATCAATCAATAAATGCAAACACCACTTTTATGCTGATGATGTACAACTCTACCTGCACGCAGCACCAGAAAAACTATTCAAAGCAATCGGTACCTTTCTGAAATATGTAACTGGACTCGCTTACATGGACTACGACTCAATGAGGCTAAAACTCCAGCAATCATTATCGCCAACCCGAAAATCCTCCTAAAATTAAAAAATGAACCCATTCTACCGAAATTACTCCTGTGCGATTCCCCAATCTAATTCTGAGAATCAGTTAAAGATCTTTCCAGGACGCAGCACATCTGCAATGTTTCCAGAAATGTATTTTCCGCATTGAATTCACTTAGAAGATCTGGAATATTTTCTCTCGTGTATTAAAAGAACGCCAGGAAAGTATTTTCCTCATTGAATTCACTTAGAAGATTCTGGAATATTTTCTCTCTTGTATTAAAAGAACGACTTGTGTCCTTCTCCTCCCTCATATTGCCTCATTTTGATTTCTGTTATGTGGTATACAAAGATCTGACTGTTACTCTTAAAAACAAACTCGAACATGCACAAAATGCCTGTGTTCGCTGCATATGCAATTTACGGTATTATGAGCATGTCACCACTGCTTATGAGCAACTTAGCTGGTTACGTCTAAATCAACGCCGCGACCTCCATTCCTTAAGCCTTCTTCAACAAATACTCTCAACTTCCAGTCCAGCTTACTTGCATTCTCAGTTCACCGCCTCTCATACGAGCATAGTCTTGGACCACGGTCAAAGAAACTACACTCTCATGCTGATACCCATACACCGCTCCCCCAGGGGCTCACGTCTAGTGGGATGTTGGTTGGCGACCACGGAACCCCAGCTGAGTTCGGCATTACTTCCACTTACTTGTGCCGGGCTCCTTTCTGTCCTCTTTGCTATTGACCTCTCTTGGTCAACTTTTGTTCTTTTCCGACCCCAACGGTATTATGATATCCGAGGCCTAGGAAGTCTTTCACTTTCTCGCCTTAATTGACCCTTAATTTCCTCATCCCTCATTCTTCGAGGGGTCAGACCTCTTGTTTTCTTTTCATTCTATTTCCTTTTCTCTTTAAGATTCCCGCACTGTTTTTGTTAATTGGCTCCCCGTGTATCCAAATTACCTACACTACATTTTGTATGTATTTTCAATCTCGGTTGCATTTTGTAAGTCTTTTCGATCTAACTTGCATTTTGCTAGTATTTTCAACCTCAATTGCATTTTGTAAGGATTGACAATCTAAATTGCTTTTTAGTAAGTCCTTCAACGTAGGGAGAGGTACTTAAGAGAGTATTTTGAATATTTCAATTGCATTTTGTAAGTATTTTCGACCTAAACTACATTTTGCGAGTATTTTCAATCTAAATTGCACTTAGTATGGTGAGCATTTTGTAAGTATTTTGATTCTCAATTGCTTTTTGTGAGTATTTTGAATCTAAATTACATTTTGTAAGTATTTGTAATCTAAATTGCATTTTGTAAGTATTGTCAATCCAAATTAGTAGTTTGAATCTTCCATACATTTTGTAAGCATTTTCAATTTCAATTGCATTTTGTAAGTATTTTGAATTTGAATTTCACTTGGTGAGTATTTTGAATCTGAACCGGCCTTTTTCAATACAAATTGCATTGTGTGTTTTCAATTTCATTTTTAAGTATTTTGAACTTAATTGCATTTTGTGCATATTTTCAATCTCATTTGCATTTTGTAGGCTAAGTATATTTTGAATTTCAATTGCATTTTGTAGGCTAAGTATTTCGACTCTACATTGCATTTTGTACGTATTTTGAACCTAACCTACATTTTGTGTGTGTTTTTCAATCTATTCCTTTTCTGAGTATTTTCCTTCTAAATTCCCTTTTGTAATTACCGTATTTCCTCTGCTATAGGACCCCCTGGCCTATAGTACCCCTCTTAATTTTTGAGAGCCAAAATACAAAATTCTTGGAAATCGCTTATAGTAATTTGCCCCTCCTTAATTACTAAGAGTCAAAATATGACATTCTTGGAAAATTATGAATTCTTAAAAATATTTGAAATTATAACTTAAATTCATCTTATTTTATGACAGAAATATTTTTTTTTTTTTCTTTTTTATTCAATGTTAAGCATTCAGAACCATATAATAACTCTGGCTTAATGACAGTTGGTTAGTGTTTAATTTTTACTTGGAACGATATCGATAGTTTGTTGTAACAGGTGTGAGTAAGCTTATATGCAAATTCCATCTTCTTCAATCTCTCCTTGCTTGCTGTGTTATCAAGTCCATTTGACTGGATCCATTCACTCAAATACTTAAATGTATCAACTCTTTGAATATGAGCATATTGTGTTGGTAAATCTTTTCCTTATTATGTCTGTATTCAATATATTTCAATTTTTTTTTCTTTTTTTTTTTTTTTCTTTCAGGTTTAATTGCTATTGCATGTAATGTTTCAATCATTATTTGTGCTTCAAGTTTGTTCTCTGAAATCATCACTATATCATCAGCAAAGGCAAGACATTTCACTTCAAATCTCCCTCGGCCTTGTCCCAAATGGAACCCTTCAATGTTCTTCTCTCGTAATATGGTCTCCCATTTACCCATAACTTTGTTTAACACCAAATTAAAGATCATTGGCGAAAGCACATTGCCTTGTCGCACACCAGTTTTGATGCTGAAAGGGTCTGAAGTCTCATTCAAAAACTTAACTCTTGAGGATGTATCAGTGAGTGTTTGTTCAATCAGCTTTCGAGTGATTTCATCAATCCTTAGTTCCAATAACAACAAACAACCCTTGGCACTATACAGCCCATGACGGGCTAAGGCCGACCAAGCGACCGCTGCTCAGCCATTTGGCCTGCAGATATTGGGGTGACGCGTGATCAGCGCCAACACCACGGGCTTAGTTCCAATAGTGTTAAGAAAAGCGTCTTGACTGTCAATCGAATCATAAGCTTTTTGGAAATCAATAAATGTAACCACTCTGTTGAAATTATATATCGTTCTGATTCGAAGGATTGTTTTAAGATTAAAAATTTGCTCTAGACAAGATCCCTTCCTAATAATAATAATACATCCTGTCTAAAGTGCAATTTTACAACAATTTGGTACATTTATTGTAAATAATAATAATGAGGGATTCGGAGAAAATACTCTTAAAAATCACCAATTTGAATTGAGATTACATAAAAACAGAGTACATAGAGTAGCCAATAATATCGCAACCTTTATTACCCATTATTGTTAATAGCAGTTATAATATGATGTTATTTGAGTCTTCAGTCTTTCGACTGCTTTGATGCAGCCTCCATGCTTCCCTGTACTGAGCTAATCGTTTCATCTGTACATAGCTACCACACCCCATGATGATAACTCTCAAATAGTCAATAATTTGAACTTAAATTACATAAAACAAAACACCGGCATAGAGTATAAGATTACAACCAATTATTTGGTAACGGTATATTCTGACTGACAGAATACTCTGCAATAGTGAATACATCCCTCCACATAGGGTTGGTGCCAGGAAGAATATCCAGCCGTAAAACATGGCCAAGTCCATTGTGCGACACAGTCTGCACCCATGACCCTACCAGGATGTAAGAAAAAATGGTAGGTGAAGCTGGTGGTATCGTTCATAGACTGGACGTGTATTAATATCCCATATAGAACATGCTTTTTTAATCGCTTATCCTCCCAGCTCGGCTCCCTCCCCCCCGTCCGGACTGTGCAGGGGATCCGACCTCCACCATCGCAAGGATGGTGTCTGGGAGCTGAAGTCATGAAGTTGGCTACAATTGGGGATGGTGACAAGCCGATTGCCCAGACGACAACAAGCTTGGGTCTTGTTGTTAAGGAAGGGACGGAGAAAGGATGAAGGGAAGGAAGTCTGCCGTGGCCGTGCATGATCTTACATTGTATTGTCCGCACTTTGACATGCTAGCGGTCCTGCAACCTGAGTCACGTTAGCTTGGAGTCGCGAGGCTTCATGCGAAGCGACCCCACAATACGCATCAGGTTAACGTCATGCGAACCGTGTTCGGAGTCGAAGGAGTAGACACTCTCGATTCCAGTAGGGATGGGTTGCGAACGGAGTCGCGAAAAGTCAAGACTGCTGCCCCTGGAACCGATACCAGTCAAATCCAGTGTCGACTTAACTGATGACTACAAGCTTGGGTCTTGTTGTTATAGAAGGGACGGAGAAAGGATGGGGGAAGGAAGTCGGCCATGGCCGTGCATGATCTTACATTGTAGTAGTAGTGGTACTCTCTAGCTGTCAATTTTTTCGCAGCGCGAAATTAATGGTTAGAGACTGGGTCCCTTAAGGGCTCCCTTTCCTCCTCTGTAATGGATTATAACTCTATAATTTTATTAGATGTTCTAGTAAGTTAATATTTTTTATCTCTCACAATACATTATTTGTAATGTCCGCGCTTCAGCATGCTAGCGGCCCCGCAACGTGAGTTACGTTTCAGCTTGAAGTCACGAGGCTTCATGCGAAGCGACCGTGCGGCCCCGCAATACGCATCAGATTAACGTGGAGTCGTGAGGCTTCGTGAGAACCGAGCCCGGTGTTCGGAGTCGATCTAGTCAACACTCTAGATTCCAAGCTTCAGTCGCGCCCATCCCTACTTCAAAGTATTCTTCGCTTCGAAATGGTGTTTGCGGCAACTTTCTCCTCAGTTTTATTTTAAACACATTTCATTTGTTGCAAGAACCGTCGGCGTATATGTGACATGTTATTGGTATATTAATGTGAAATATGTGAAAAATACGTACTCAGTTGTGTTTATACAAATGTTAGTGAGATGTGATCGTTCAGAATCATCACTCATTCACTAATTGATGCATTCTCCCTCCCTATGTTCAAATAAAAATAAAGTTTGCATTTCCCCATGTCTGATACTTTGTCCATTCCATTCTATTTCTTTGATACTAAGATTTTTGCTTAGCAAGGGATAGTATTGGAAGTCATTGGGGGGGGGGGGGGGGGGGGGGGGATAGTGGTGGATAAGTGAGGTTATGGCAGTCTCATAATGGGCTGATTAAAGATGCAAACTTCGTTTATTTTGATTAAATATATCGTACTATGTAGCATCAAAATAAAGTAGCTTATTTTTACTCTCTCCCTTTCCCAAAATAATGGATTTTTGCGAAGTTAGTGTCTATAGTACACGCCCCCCCCCCCCCCCCCCAATTTCGGAACTACAAATTTAGAAAAAAAAGGGGGTCCTATAGCAGAGTAAATACGGTATTTCCACTCTCCATTTTGTGAGTCGTTTCAATCTGAGTTACATTTTGTAAATATTTTCAGTCTCACGTAACTTTGTCATTTTCGCTATCACCCAGACCATTAGAGGCCGATAACCTAGATGTTAGGCTCCTTAAAACAACAATTATCATCATCAACCACACACCGCACAGTACGCTTGCTAGTGCACGGCTGGGGAACAATCTGCCACGCTCTGTCTGAGGAGCAACCCCATCCAGCTTCAAGAAGCGTTGCCAGCAGTACACAATCGCCAAGTAAATGAAAGTTGAACTCGACACTTTGAAGACATGTATTCTTATAACAATTTTAATGGGTTAAAGGGGTCTCCGCCCAATCAATACAAATTTATTATTGGCAATTATTAATTTATTGCCATTAAGGACATGTTTCGGGCCTCATGGGCCCTTCTTCAGCCGCAAAAATGTTGATAACATATTCACATCCATCATAATACTCACAACAAAACATGTACAGTTTAAGAAAAACATTAAATTGAACTCTGAATAAATTCTAAAATATCAACTTATCATGCTTCAAAATTAAAAGTAACACTCTAAAATTGATTCCAAAATACCGTCTTAACCCTTTGGGGTCCAATTGATTTCCCGCCTGCATCCTGTACAGGTCCAATTTAACATTAGGCAAGTATGGGAAGGAAATTCTCACATAAGTAAAAAGCTGAATTTTTACATTAAAAATATGAACAGCAAATGTATTTATTATCAGTTAAGTTAACTACATTATCAGCGATATTTTTTCCAAGTATGGTACTTCCGGAAGCATTTGTTTGGGTGTAGTCCTGGGTTCCCTGGACTGGTCTCACAAAAAAATTATGTCTCCTTTCTGCCACCTTTCACCTTCCTGTCGGAACACACAGCACAGTCCTTGGTCGTCTTGTCCTCACGAGCATCTATGATGTGTAGCTTCCCGTTAAGTCGAAATTCTTTGTCCTAACGTCCCCAACAAGCCCCATGATAACTTGGTCCCTGAAAGTCTTATGTTTCACTTTGGGCTTATTTTCTGCCTTTCGCTGCAAATTATATAGGTGAAAACTGTTCAACAAAGCAACTTCTAACACCCAGAAATACAATTTCCTCCACCACTTCAGGCATTTCACTACAAAACCGGTCACCTTCTTCATAAACTTTCCATTCGTCACATCCTACATCACCGCTTTCATCACTAACTTCCGCCTCAATTTCCTCCTCCTCTCTCTATATATCATTCTCACATTCGGGAATACTAATGTCACTATCAGAATCCGTAAACAAATGATGATCATCATCAATATCGCCACTGTCACATAACTATACGTAAATATCATCGGGCTCCATGCAGCTTGTGGACGTCCTGTTGTTAACAAAAGTAAACACAGCTGTGGCAGTGAGTAACTATCTCCAAAGAAAATACAATTCAGCTTCAAGAAATTAAACAGCAGATGGCAGTAGGTACCAGAGAAAGGCCTAGGCTGTATACTGTGTAAAGCTCGGCGCCATTTTTGCTCCAGCATACGAAATATATAACCTTAAAGTCGTGTAGGACTAGGTCCGACATAGGACCGGGACTGAAAATTAACGATGTCGGACCGGGTCCGACATTGGACCCCAAAGGGTTAACCACATTATAAAAGGAGAAAAACAAGTACAGCTAAAAAAGACACATCTGGTCATGGTGACCTTATCAATATTACGATCTAGCAGGTGCCCTATTCAAACTGCTATCGAAAAAGTATTGGTTAAAATGTTTAAAAGTATATATATTGGAGGTGATTAGAATGCGACCAGTGGGCACGCTGGCTCTCCATTTGTGTTTTGGGTTCCCGTTTTAAAACCAATCTTCATGACCTTGGCCAGGGAAAAGCCTTGAACCAAAGTTGGGCTGTTATTTTCTCATTGCCGGATTGGGTGGAGACACTACATTTTGAAGAAAACGTCATTCCGAGCCTATGATGGGTTGAACCAGCCAGAGTTTAAGCCTGCTTCCCAACTATAAAGAAACAATAATGGGTCTTAGGAAAAGAATGCGTCAGAAAAACTAGGGCTAAAATGAAAAATGTAGCAATAACTTACTAAGTTCGAATTGAAGGAAATACTGACTGTCAGCTTTCACCTGGAGGCTGTAATGGGACGAAAAAGAATGACGTTAAAATCGCCTACACACATTTTGGACATGTGAGAAGATAACTCGTGCGCCGGATTGCTTACCTTTACTAAGTAGCTTGAGGTGTACGTTGTGTTATTTCTGACGGCACGTTACTGTGTGAGCTGAGTAGGTCCGACCTTGTGGCAGGTCAGGAACTAGGGGGAGGGAGGAGATGTGTGTGGGGGCAAAGAATGCCTTGATACAAAGCGGAGTTTGTCTTGGGTTTGTGGCCTAATTGGCAGGCTATGTGTGCGGGGGGGGGGGGGGGGTCTTAACTCGGGAGGAGAGATAAACAAGGAAGCTGAACGAATGGATCTAATTTTCAATAATTATGATTGTGTTTTGACTGCTATGATTGTTGTGGCGACGGAAAAATTTTTTGAATATTTTCAAAAAATATGTTAGCCTCGAAGTTGATTTCGTTTAAATTATACATTATTGGTGCGCACCAATCCCCCCCCCCCCGCACACATAGCCTGCCAATTAGGCCACAAACCCAAGACAAACTCCGCTTTGTATCAAGGCATTCTTTACCCCCATACACATCTCCTCCCTCCCCCTCCCCTCCTAGTTCCTGACCTGCCACAAGATGGGACCTACTCAGCTCACACAGTAACGTGCCGTCAGAAATAACACAATGTACACCTCAAGCTACTTAGTAAAGGTAAGCAATCCGGCGCACGAGTTACCTTCTCACATGTCCAAAATGTGTGTAGGCGATTTTAACGTCATTCTTTTTCGTCCCATTACAGCCTCCAGGTGAAAGCTGACAGTCGGTATTTCCTTCAATTCGAACTTAGTAAGTTATTGCTACATTTTTCATTTTAGCCCTAGTTTTTCTGATGCATTCTTTTCCTAAGACCCATTATTGTTTCTTTATAGTTGGGAAGCAGGCTTAAACTCTGGCTGGTTCAACCCATCATAGGCTCCGAATGACGTTTTCTTAAAAATGTAGTGTCTCCACCCAATCCAGCAAAGAGAAAATAACAACAGCCCAACTTTGGTTCAAGGCTTTTCCCGGGCCAAGGTCATGAAGATTGGTTTTAAAACGGGAACCCAAAACACAAATGGAGAGCCAGCGTGCCCACTGGTCGCATTCTAATCACCTCCAATATATATACTTTTAAACATTGTAACCAATACTTTTTCGATAGCAGTTTGAATAGGGCACCTGCTAGATCGTAATATTGATAAGGTCACCATTACCAGATGTGTGTTTTTTAGCTGTACTTGTTTTTCTCCTTTTATAATGTGGTTAAGACGGTATTTTGGAATCGATTGTAGAGTGTTACTTTTAATTTTGGAGCATGATAAGTTGATATTTTAGAATTTATTCAGAGTTCAATTTAATGTTTTTCTTAAACTGTACATGTTTTGTTGCGAGTATTATGATGGATGTGAATATGTTATCAACATTTTTGCGGCTGAAGAAGGGTCCATGAGGCCCGAAACATGTCCTTAATGGCAATAAATTAATAATTGCCAATAATAAATTTGTATTGATTGGGCGGAGACCCCTTTAACCCATTAAAATTGTTATTGTACACGTCAATACGGACCTTACGAAATGGATAATCTTCCAATTAATCTTGATGTATTCTTATGTCGTATTACAGATATTCAATCTTTCCAATTCACACTTTCTTATTTACTCTCTATTTAGACATCTAAATAACCTCCTTCATCATTCAAAATACACTGCTTAATTAATCTTGCTCATAAGTCAGTAATGACTAATCATCATCATTAGTCTATATTTAATCAGTATTTCCACTTCTTACTCTAATTTTAATCTGATTTTATATGAGTCGTCCAGTTGCAAAACTCATTTAATCCACTTGAGAATAAGGATCATGTTGTAAAATAATTTATTTAATTATTTTAATTTATTTTATTTTACTTTAGCCTACTTTACTTTACTTTACTTAACTTTATTTTGATTTTTGTTTATTTTGTTTTATTTTGATTTTCTAGAAAACAAACATAAAAACAAAGGCAAAAGCAGAAAACAAACACAAAACCAAGAAAGGAAAGCAAAAAGTAAAATTCGAAAGCACAAAGCAAACACAAAGCAAAAAGAAAAAAGTAGAAAAAACAAACACAAAAGATACGCGAGGCAAAGTCCAGAGAAACGATCCTCATGAAAATTATTCTTATTCACAAGTGAATTAAACGAGTTTTGCAACTCGACGACTCATATGTATTTTATATTGTATCAACATTGCATTAAGTTACTGTTAGATTCAAGTAGCATAGACCTGTTCACATTTTGTATTGTTCATTGTGTATAATCTTATTTGTATAATCTGGTTAGATGGAAGAGAGGGCCCAATGGCCCTAATCTTGCCACACAAAATAAATCTATCGATCTAATCTATCTTGCATCAGAAACACAATTCAAGGCTGATTTCTGCAAAGCATAGATTTAATTCAGAAGTGGATCTGGTGCCCTTTTTCCTTTTTTCATTATCCTACATTTTCCTCATCAAGCTGATCTTGCCCACTGTTTTGAGAGGAATCAGTGTTCCAGCATACTTAATTTCAATAGCCTTTGCGCTCTGCACTAAAAACTTGTAGTGTGGTCGTACTGATGTGACTAAACACACCTGCTGGGATAGCAGGAGCTTAGGGTTCGAATCCCAAATGCGCCACAATTTCAAGTCTTACTCAACAGTCAATTTTCGTGGTTCTTGTTAGAGATAGGGTGCCATACGCCATTACGTACAAATGAAGACTGCCTCCAATAAGACCTAATTATTAAAATTATTAAGTTGTCTTATACTGTATGTTGTACCATAGTGAAAATATATTCTACCTTCCATAAAGGAAGATGAGGGATTATTGCGCAAAAACAATACCTCTAATAGGAGATAGATTAATCTATACTAATATAATAAAGCTGAAGAGTTTGTGTGCTAATCTCTGGAACTACCTGTCGGATTCGAAAAATTATTTTGTATATGATAGCCAGATTCAACAGGATAGGCTATAAAGCATTATGCTACACCTTTCAGGTAACCATAAAGATTGATTTTTGTTCAGTAAGTCGGAAGGACAAGCGCTCCCGGACAGCTCCAATAATACCTACTGTCGACCAAAGTGTAATGTGCACTCGAGTTTGAAGGTTGTTTGTGAAGTCGCCAATAGACCTACATAAAATCCAATAACATCATCATTTCCGTTGTTCTATTTTACGTTAGGTCATGTAGGTTTGGAATTTTTTATTTATATTTTAATATTTTTATCGCAGTTGGAACACAAAAAGTGCAAGTTTTTAAGCGTGTTTCAACCATGCGTCACATTTAAGAACTATATCAAAAACCCGTCATCAGATCGAATCCAAATTTTAACACAATATACATTGGAATGTTGTATAACTGGTTAATTAATTTTAAAATTGTGTATGTCCAAGAAACAAAGTTATCATTTTTGTAAGGTAACTTTTTCTCGGCTCGGGGTGGTTGGAAAATGTAGTTCTTGGTTGCATTGTAATCCTTACACATCAAAAAGTTATGCTGTATGACTGTGAAATACGTAAATTAATTCACTTGTTTTATATCGGTTTGTATTTGTGCAGGGAAATAACACATGTTTCACCTGCTAGCCGCTCCGGGAAAAGCTGTACAGTGGTGCCGAAATGGTGCCCACACGCATCATGGCGCGTCTCGCTCGGAAGTGATGGGCTCCATCTCAGCAATGCTGTACAGCTTTTCCTGGAGCGGCTAGCTGGTGAACCATGTGTTATTTCCTCGTACAAATACAAACCGATATAAAATAAGTGAATTAATTTACGTATTTCACAGTCATACAGCATAACTTTTTGATGTATAACGATTACAACGCAACCAAGAACTACATTTTCCAACCACCCTGAGCCGAGAAAAAGTTACCTTACAACAATAACAACTTTGTTTCTTGGACACACAACATTTTGAAATTAATAAACCAGTTATACAACATCCTAACGTATATTGTGTTAAAATTTGGATTCGATCTGATGACGGGCTTTTGAGATAATAATTCTTAAATGTGACACATGGTTGGAACACGCTTAAATACATGCACTTTTTGTGTTCCAACTGCGATAAAAAATATTAAAATATAAATTAAAAATTCCAAACCTACATGAACGAACGTAAAATAGAACGACGAAAATGTATTAGATTTTATATAGGTCTATTGGTTACTTAACAAACAACCTTCAAACTCTAGTACACATAATACTTTGGTCGACAGTAAGTCTATTGTTGCCTGGTAATGCAACTTGCAGTCACGGGGAGTAATTAAGCAAAAGGATTTCTTAGGCCCCTTAAAACAGTTATCATGACAATAGTATGTCTCTGTATAAGAGCGATGGTGTTGGTGCAGTATACTGAGGTTATCAGCTGCAATAAGCGTTGGTGCTTTCCAATCCTTATCCTTGAGCGCTCCAGTTCTGTAGTAGTATTCATTATCATCCATAAAACAAATAAATCCACCAGGCGAAGCCGGGCTCTACTGCTAGTGATGTATATAAGCATGTCAGTGCCCTCTTCACCAATGATATGTAATGTGGTTACAATGATGTGACTATATGTACCTGCCCAGACAGCAGATTTGCGTTCGAGTCCCAACTGCGGTAACCATGATGGTGACAATTTTATCAACCCGTATTGAATGGGGAAGTTTCCAAAAAGAAACAAAACTTTTAAAATGTATCTATCTATAACCCCTTGGCCGGTATCTCAATATACGGTCAAGCCATCCACTAAACTGGAGCACCTGATATCCAGCATCGGTCAGTATTGGAAAGTTCAGTCGAGCCCATCCACCAAACTGGAGCACCTCATATCCAGCACAGCCCATCCACCTAACTGGAGCTCCTCATATCCAGCATGGGTATTGTAAAATGTAGTAGTCCATCCACCAAACTGGAGTACCTGATATCCAGCATGATTTATTAGAAGTGACTTTTTATTTTGCTGTGTTTAAATTTGAGTAAATATTTGTAGATCTTGCCACCTAGATATTATGCCCAAATTATACAGGGACATCGAAAAATAATGCCTAGATTTTAAAAAAAATCGCTGTAGACAAACTATTAAAGGTAATGTAATGGTTTTAGCCTTAAAATGCGTGGAAAGGATAATATTGTTTTTCATACCTCAGTAAGTTTACAATGTGAGTTCCCTCTGTTGCTTTGCAGACTTCTAATCTGTAGTCCACTTCGTGTCACGTGCGCTGAATCATATCTGGAGTAACAATAGAGATGGCGGCAGCACCAAATCACGAATCTTTTTTGCGTAAACAACAATTTTTATGAACCCCTGGAAAAATAATCCAAAGGGGTTAAGTCTGGACTTCTGGGAGGCCAGGAAATGAGGGCGGCTCTGCCAACCGTTTGGAAAGCGTGCATCGAGTGTTATCACGAACCGTGCGAAGGTAGTGAGACAGAGCCCCATTTACCATGAAAATAACATGATGTCCAGTTTGTTGTTCGATGTCTTCCATTTGAGGGAAGACAAACTGTTCAAGCATGTTAAGGTAAATTAGGCCTGTAAGTTTGTCTTTTCAGCGAAAAAGAAAGTTCCAATAATTTTGTCATGAAGTAACCCGTACCACACATTGACTTTGGGCGAATCACAAACATACTCGTGGATTTCGTTAGTCAACTAGTCCGCGCATACCAAGGTCACGCTAATGCACTTGCACTAACCAGTTACCACATTCACTCAGAAGGCTTCTATGGGACATGATCCTGCTTCGATCTCACAAAATGCCTCCACTGAACTCTGTTTTGGGCGAGTTATTGTGAGTTGTCCACATTCAGATGCCTACAAAGTTTGGAGTTTTCATTTTTCCAGGAACTTCGTGGTTTTTCTACTGGTCTTTTCCCTCTTGGTTCTTTTTTAAAGATTTGTAAGACCATCCTATCATCTCCCATCCTTAGTAAATGACCAGCACATTGAAGTCTTCTGGAGTTAATGATTTTGAGTATTGGTGCTTGCTGTGGTAGTGAGTGTATGTCTTTAATTGATCTTTTTTTTTTCCAGCTTTGATATGCGGGTTTATAAAATGGTCCAAAAACTTTCCTTTACACTTTATTTTCGAACACCTGTAACTGGTGGTCTTCCTGTTTTGTTAAACTCCTTGATTCTGCACCATAAGTTAGAACTGGCCTAATGATGGTATTGTGTATTTTCAGTTTTGTATTTCTCGTCGAAAATTTGGATCCCATTAAAAACTGCAGAGTAGTACACTTTGTTAGCATTCTGTATTATAACTTGAATTTCCATTTCTCTATGATTCTGCTAATCATTCACGACTCCTCAGAATTTGAAATGTTCCACCCGCTCAAAACTATGCTTGCCAATAAGAAGAGGTAACCGATTCCCAAACACGCCAATATTCCTCTTCAATACCATGTACTGAGTTTTTTGGTCATTAATTCTAAGGCCTAATTTTGAAGCTATCTCCTCAAGTTCAACAAACAATTTCCTTATCTCAATCTCATTTCTTCCTAAGAGTACAATATCATCTGCATATGCAAGCATTTTATGATACTGTCCGAGATGCATGCTAGCTGGAACTAATTTTAGTTATTTGATAACTTTTTCGAGATTAATGTTGAAGAGAAGAGGGGACAGAGCATCACCCTGTCTTAAACTGGTTCTGTCAGATCTTGTCCTATTCAGGATAATTTTACTTATATTGTCATCCATACCCAATCTACACAGGTTAATAAGTTTAAGGGTTACCACACAGTGAAAGAATTACTCATTTAATATAAAAGGTTTCCAGTTCCGGAGTGAGACGGGGGTGTGTCCTTTCCCCCACTCTGTTCCTCTTGGTCCTGGATAGTGTGATGAAGAAGGTAATGGGAGGACGGAAGAGGGGTATTCAATGGGGTATAAATGACAGGCTTGAAGATCTGGATTTCGCAGACGACATTTGTCTTATGGCACGACGGTACCGAGACATAGAAGATAAGCTGGGGAGGTTGCAGAGAGAAGCAGAACGTGCAGGACTGATGATCAACGCCAACAAGACCAATGAGATGAGGATAAATTCTGACATCACGACTAGTTTGACAGTCAACGGAAAGGACATTGAGCGAGTTGAGTCCTTCCTCTACCTTGGAAGTATAGTCACAAATGATGGGGGAGCAGAGGGAGATGTTCGAAGCCGTATCAGGAAGGCAAATGGTGCCTTTGTCCAGCTCTACCCCATCTGGAGAAATAGAAACATTTCCAGGAAGACCAAGCTCCGCCTTTTCAATAGCAACGTAAAGTCGATTCTTCTCTACGGCTGTGAAACATGGAAAGTCACAAAACCGATCAACAACCAGCTACAGGTGTTCATTAACAGATGTCTGCGTCGCATCATGAATGTGAGGTGGCCGGACATAATCTCAAATGAAGATCTTTGGACCATCACCAATCAACAACCGATTAGCATCCAGATCAAGGAGAGGAAATGGCGCTGGATTGGTCACACACTAAGGAAGCCGGACGGAGCTATTGAGAGGGCGGCGCTAGACTGGAATCCTCAAGGCGCCAGGAAGCGAGGTCGACCTAAGAAGACCTGGAAGAGGACGATCGAAAATGAAATTGCAGAGGTGGACAAGAACTGGAGTCAAGTGAAGAGAATGGCCAGGAACCGTACTGCGTGGAGAAATTTCGCCAAGGCCCTATGCTCTGGAAGGAGCGGCAGGAATTAAGTAAGTAAGTATAAAAGGTTTCAATGTCATAATTTTTAAAAATCTAGGCATTATTTTTCGTTGACCCTGTATCAAATGGCACCACTTAAAGATGGAAGTCAGTCAAGTTATGTGGTGCATATATGTGAAAATTGCCATTCTCTGCAGCAAACAATGGGTTCAAGGTGATCAAACATAGGCAAGCATAAACAACTGACCAGCCGTGTCGCTAATTTAGTCACTAAATCTAGTTAAGGTTTTGAATATTCCCGAAGGGAATATGATGTACGAGGGCAATTCAGAAACTAACCTCCGATTGGTCACAGTGCGGGTAGTGGGGGGAGTAGCGCGCCATCTGTGCATTCACGCGCTCAGCAGGTCAGTCGGCAGCAAGCCGTAGTCGAGTGAACATCGTACCTGCGCTAGTTTAGTTTTTGTGGCAGTTTGAAATGTGTGCTGCAATAGAAAATCCCGCCAAATGTTGAATTCATGGAACGTGGGACGACCATTAATCAAGACGTGTACTGTGAAACACTAAAAACATTACGACGGGCTATACAGAACAAACGCCGTGGTATGCTGACTTCCGGTATCGTTTTTTTGCACGATAACGCCCGTCCGCACTCTGCTCGCAGAACAACAGCCCTTCTTGAGTCCTTCAAGTGGGACGTTTTCAACCATCCACCTTACAGCCCAGATCTGGCGCCAAGCGATTATCACCTCTTCATGCATATGAAGAAATGGCTCGGGTCCCAGCGGTTTGATGACGACGAAGAGCTCAAAGATGCGGTCATAGGCTGGCTCAAGGCACAAGCGGGTGATTTTTATGCAGAAGGAATTTCAAAGCTTGTGAAGAGATACGATAAGTGCCTCAATCGTTATGGAGACTATGTCGAAAAATAGTGCAAAGATGTAGTTGTAAGATGTATATATTAAAATATTTTTACTTAACTTGGTGTATTTTTTTCAATCAACCGGAGGTTAGTTTCTGAATTGCCCTCGTAGTTTCCATTTGAGCGGATGAATTATCAATAAATGATAAAAATGGTCCGGTTAGCTCAAACAATGCCAGCGTTTCGCCCCAGTGTGCCGTTGGGCTCGTCAGTTGGTACAGACACACCTACCAATACGCGTGGCTAGCACATACTGGGAAGGCCATGCAAGACACAAAATACAAGCAGTATTGATGTCACGAGCATGCCAATGTGCTACAGGAGACAAACTCCCTTTCATAAAAACAAAAGCCTTACCTTGGCATTCCAAATAAGGTTTTGAATATTCCCGAAGGGAATATGATGTAGTTTCCATTTGAGCAGATGAATTATCAATAAATGATAAAAATGGTCCGGTTAGCTCAAACAATGCCAGCGTTTCGCCCCAGTGTGCCGTTGGGCTCGTCAGTTGGTACAGACACACCTACCAATACGCGTGGCTAGCACATACTGGGAAGGCCATGCAAGACACAAAATACAAGCAGTATTGACGTCACGAGCATGCCAATGTGCTACAGGAGACAAACTCCCTTTCATAAAAACAAAAGCCTTACCTTGGCATTCCAAATAAGGTTTTGAATATTCCCGAAGGGAATATGATGTAGTTTCCATTTAAGCGGATGAATTATCAATAAATGATAAAAACCTTATTTGGAATGCCAAGGTAAGGCTTTTGTTTTTATGAAAGGGAGTTTGTCTCCTGTAGCACATTGGCATGCTCGTGACATCAATACTGCTTGTATTTTGTGTCTTGCATGGCCTTCCCAGTATGTGCTAGCCACGCGTATTGGTAGGTGTGTCTGTACCAACTGACGAGCCCAACGACACACTGGGGCGAAACGCTGGCATTGTTTGAGCTAACCGGACCATTTTTATCATTTATTGATAACTAAATCTAGTGTCGTTTCCGAAAATTTGGGGACAAAATTGTAAAATGCAGTATTGTTTAGATAGGGATTTAGTGACTAAACTCCCATTAGCGATAAAAAAAAATTCTATGTTGATAACATAGGAATCTAGCGACTTTTGACTATTGCTTGGGCAGTTTAAAAACATTTGAATTGGCAACATTGCTGACCTGCCATATAGTGGATGTCTTGTGGCTGTTACAAGAGATGTGCCAGGACCAGTGATTAATGCGAATGATAAAAGACAGTTGTTGGCTGAACTGAACAAGAATTAGCCCAGGATAGGGAAATGAATACCTCTACAGTGCTCTGTAATCAAGTTGGGAAGGGGAAAATAAAGAGGAAGTGTGACTTACTCAGGTAAAGGCACAATAAGAGTAGGTAGGCCTACACATTGAAGGAAGGAAGCTTATCGTTTAACGTGACCGTTAATCTCGCGATCATGAGCCACGGGACCTCCTTTTAACGTGGAATCCGAACCACAGGACATGGCATTTCACTTCGAAAGCCTACACATTGTAGAACAGGAAGTGACAAATAAAAATTTAAAAAAATTCGACCAGTTATTGATAAAAGAAGAAAACAGAAGAATTTTAATTTTCTTTTACTTCCTGCTCTACGATGTGTATTGTGTGGTTGTCCCAGAAAGTTGTTCTTACTCTTAGTTTCCTTTTCATTGTCACCTGAATGCTACTCGCATAACATTGTTTTATTTGTTGGTAGTGATCCTCTTCATGCTGGGTATCCACAAGCGAGTGATAGCACCATCGATAATTACTGCCAGAACGAGAACTGTGCTAGGAGACTTTAATATGTCATGTGATGATACGGGCAAACTGATTTTAAAACCTCGGCCTACAACCACATGACGAAATGCCAACAATGGACATGGATATTTTAAGGATATCGATGTTGTGATTAGCATGACTTGTACTGAATCACCACTTGTCCTGTAGATCACTACAGTTATTGTTACAATGAACTCTGATAATCTTGTAAATTGTACACACATCAAAAAAAGTTTTGCATCACCTCGGTTCCCAGATCTCCGGCATATAGACGTTGACTGTGTATATTGTATCAAAGATACAGTCCCTTTGACTGTTCATAGATGTCACTAAAACTGCTCAAAGATGTAAACAACCATGCATGAGCAGGGCCTATTAGACGGAGGGGGTACGACAGCCGATCAGTTCCAGTCATTCCACCAGGACAAAGGTACGCTGCTCATGTTGTCTGTAGTTCTACCATGCCTAGAAGGTCAATACCGCAGTTCGATCGCGTCCGCATTGTTACTTTGTGTCAAGAAGGGCTCTCAACAAGGGAAGTTTCCAGGCGTCTCAGAGTGAACCAAAGCGATGTTGTTCGGACATGGAGGAGGTACAGAGATACAGGAACTGTCGATGACAGGCCTCGCTCAGGCCGCCCAAGGGCTACTACTGTAGTGGATGACCGCTACTTACGGATTGCCGCTCGGAGGAACCCTGACAGCAATGCCACCATGTTGAATAATGCGTTTCGTTCAGCCACAGGACGTCGTGTTTCAACTCAAACTGTGCGCAATAGGCTGCATGATGCGCAACTTCACTCCCGACGTCCATGGCGAGGTCCAGCTTTGCAACCCCGATACCATGCAGCGCGGTACAGATGGGCCCAACAACATGCTGAATGGACCCCACAGAATTGGCATCACGTTCTCTTCACCGATGAGTGTCGCATATGCCTTCAACCAGACAATCGTCGGAGACGTGTTTGGAGGCACCCTGGTCAGGCTGAACGTCTTAGACACACTGTCCAGCGAGTGCAGCAAGGTGGTGGTTCCCTGATGTTTTGGGGTGGCATTATGTGGGGCCGACGTACGCCACTGGTGGTCATGGAAGGCTCCGAAACGGCTTTACGATACCTGAATGACATCCTCCGACCCATAGTGCACCCATATCGGCAGAATATTGGAGAGGCATTTGTCTTCATGGACGACAATTCTCGACCTCATCGTGCACATCTTGTGAATGCGTTCCTTCAAGATAACGACATCGCTCGACTACAGTGGCCAGCATGTTCGCCAGACATGAACCCTATCGAACATGCCTGGGATATGTTGAAAAGGGCTGTTTATGGACGTCTTGACCCACCAACCACTCTGAGAGATTTACGCCGAATTGTCGTTGAGCAGTGGGACAATGTGGACCAACAGTGTCTTGGTGAACTTGTGGATAGTATGCCACGACGAATACAGGCATGCATCAATGCAAGAGGACGTGCTACTGGGTATTAGAGGTAGTGGTGTGTACTGCAATCTGGACCACAAATGCTGAAAGTCTAGCTGTATGATGGTACAACATGCAATGTGTGGGTCTCATGAGCAATAAAACGAGCTGAAATGTTGTTTGTGTTGATCTCTATTCCCTTTGTATTTAAAGGTTCCGGAACTCTTGGAACCGAGGTGATGCAAAACTTTTTTTGATGTGTGTATTTAATTGAATCACTGATTTTAATAAATTGATCATAAATGGAAAGCAATGCCTATGGTATGGGGTGTGAATTTTATTTTGATTGATGTATGTTTGTCTTGTTCTGTTGAATAAACCTCTATGTTATATGTTAGCTTTATTGCACTTTTTTTGTCCCTGTCAAATTTGCATCCCTTGGTGTTAATATTTAATCTTAATTTTAAACTGTTTTGAAACCATAATATTGTAAGCTATAAACAAAATTGTCCAAGTTTATGGGATATTATGATTTCAATATCAGGTAAATTAGCATTGTTCAGGGTGTCTACTACTCTGGAAAACAGGGAATACTCAGGGAATTTTTAAATCCTGGAAAACTCAGGGAATTTTAGTTTTAGAAGGTCCAACCTTGAATATTATGGAAATTAAGCATTTAAAATTTGATGGGGAAAAGTAGATTTTGGTGATCATTGTTGTATGTTCGTATTGTCATTAAATCAAGCTCTCATTTCCTGCAAGATAAAGCATACAAATTACATAATTAGACTGTAATTGCATATAAAAGTGTAACTATGATTTTTGAGACCATTACTATTGACGAGCTACTTTCAATACTCCCCAGTACAATAGTTTATTTGGATGAAAAGTTTAGAAATTGGAAAAATATAGAAAAATATATTTTTCTGTTTTTTTTTCCCCCCGACTTTGTTGTGTGCTATGCTTTATTGTTCAAGCTCTTTTGGAAATGCCCTTCAAGTACAGACTCTGTTACTCAGCGAATTTTCTGATTTATCGTGGAAAAATTGGGGAATTGTCAGGGAAATCTGTTAGTTGGTTTTGGTAGACATCCTGATTGTTCTTATGTAGGCCTATACAACTAAGGAAAAATTGCATGGAAATAAAGGAAAAATATTTTTCATTCAATGCTTTGGTGGTGTTTTTGCATGCATCAAGTATCACTGTCTGGCATAGTAGCCAAATGTAGGTTTAGGGTTGACACCTCTTTGATCTCCAGTACAGAAGATAAGAACAATGTTGTTTACTAGTGCAAACTAGGCTATTTTAGTTACTTTGTTTATCCTTGGGGAAAGTGGAGTTTTCTTAACAAATTGGACGTTTTCAGCAATGTAGTAACAAATTACTATAGTCAGCTGTTGCTGAATGGTGTAGAGTATGGTTTTCTCTAAATTCGCAAGATTGAATTCTTTGCAAAAGAATGTTTTGAGAACATTGTAGCAATTTCAAAATTTTTAGTCCTTCAGAAGAGGTTGTAGAACAGCTGTTGGTTGACCCGACTTCTGAATTGAAACACCTGTGGGAAGCAGTTTGCACAAATGTGTTACTTGGGAGGGGAGGCATGTTGTAGTGGTAATCACTTATATTAATTTCCCACATAGGTGGTTCAGGTTTCATCCCTGGCTCTGCTATGAAACATTTGAATCCTAGTACAATACCGTAGTTACTAAGTGGTATGCTCTGCCTCATGTGGACTACCAAATACTATAGAATACCAATACCAGAGGTGACATGCTTGAATTGATGTTGTAAGTGGTTTGGCCTTATGCATTCTTTATGAGATTTTACTTATATGGATTGAAAAGTAATGCACATTTTTTTTTTCTTTTGTGCTGAACTTGTGGTTAAATGTTGAATATTCACAAACAAATCGTTTGAAGGTTGCACTAGATATATCACTTGTTCAGTTAGGTCTTGTGGCAGAAACATGAACTACTCGGCAATGATGGCATGTTGGTAGTGTTATCTATGAGTGAAGGGCAAAGAAGTATAGCCCATTCTTTGTGGGCAAAAGGATAAAATCCAAGCGTGAGTTGGTTATTGTTGTTTTAAAGAACGGAACAGCAAGGTCATCTGCCCCTCTTAACACAGATAAATTCATACACATTTAGATTGATTTTGGGGGCATAACGAGGTGATTATGAACAGTTTTACAGTAACAATTTTTCTCGATGGTACAGATTGATCAAAGAGGGACGGATGAACCTTATTGATATGCCATTTTCCAGATTACCAGTAATTGCTGTACTGAAACAGTGATGAAATATGCATGGCATCTTGCTGGAGGAAGTTAACTCAAGCAGGACCAGTGTGAATGCCAATAGCTATGAAAGAACATTAGTAAAGTTGTGTTGAACCCTCCGAGACTAACACCCTCACAGAGACTGCTCTATGACAATTCTCACCCTCATGTTGAGATTTCTGCTCATGAAAACTTGTGAAATTTGGCTGGAATTTTCTCTGGTATCCAGATGCCCCACCACCCAGCAATCATCAATTTTGACCAATGAAATTTCTGGATGGCTAACACTACCATCAGGATGACGTCACATCAGCATTAATATTAACAGGAAATGATTTTATGTTGAAAACATTTTTTTTAATGACACTAAGAGCACTCAGGGCCCAGTTTAGCATAAACGTACCCATTCCTAGTATACTGAGCTCTGTGGATAAGGTGTGTTTAAACTGGGTACTGTGACAGTTTGAGGAGATCTGGTTACCACCAACCACGCATGGCCTCCCAGATGACCTCTTCCTCCGAACACATACCGACGAAGAGGATAGGAGTGGAAACCAAAAAGGGCTTGCCGGCTGTGAGACTCCCCTGTCCCAAGGATCAGGTTCCCATCATGATTTACAATGTCAAAGATACCCTGGTAATACACTCACCCCCCCCCCCCCCTCCCCCAAAAAAAAACTACGGAAGAAAGAAGTCCAGTCTTGAGTAAAGATCGTTAGAAATGTTTATTGATAAAATCCAACCCCTAACCTAGGATCCGAGGGCATTAAATCGGCTAATCCGCTATTTAATCAAATACAGAGAAAGAAAACTAAACTATAAAATTAAACCCTCGTGATCAGCCCTAATTACAATCAAAAATCTAGCAAAACTGGGGAAAATGGTACAAAACCCTAATTAAATTTACAATGGAAAAAGGTAACGTTGTCCTAGGAAGAATCATCGTGTCATTTAATAAACAGTCAAACATTACTGCAAAAATCTAAATGACGCTAAAAACCATCCCGCCTTTACATTTAATATGTATCTGTCTAAACTAAACCTTGAATTACAGAAACATCGGATCCAAACGTCCGTGTATAAATTAAACAAAACTAGTATAACAGTCATTTCATTACAATCATACACATAACAAAGAATTGTACAATAATACTGGAAAAATAAACAACAGTAGGATTCACATAGGGAAAATTCACTGAAATAAATCAAGAAAACACAATAATTCTTGTTATTACCCTACCTACGTCGAAATGGAGACTGTTTGTTCCATCCGTCATCTAAAAGTGTATGTGAATTCAGACAAGGCATGCTTTTAAAGCATGTCAAAACAAACATGTGGTACACGACCCACTAGTTGACTACCTTCAGTCAGCAAACTGATTCCTGTCAAGTCTAACCATGTATTTCTCTAAAGTTCCCTTCCAGGGATATCCTGTCTCAAGCACGTTGCATTGGTCCAAGTGAAAACAATCATGATCTAAGTTAAACAGTTGATAAAAATTTAATTGAAGTTTAAACCCACGTCGGTTTAATAATAATTATCTTTCATGATTTAGGTTTCTGATTATTGCTGTCATTGTTTAAGAGTGTCTTATTATTGGATGACCAACTATGCAAGGCTAATGGACTGAAAACTAAACACAACAGAATGCACGTGGCACTGTTTGTCAACAATAACACATGTTATAAATCATAGTCGTAAGGCTTCTACAGATCCTTACGAGATGCATGATCCGAATAATCATAGCAATCTTGGGCACTAAGCGGCTCCAATATCATAGAAATATGATCTAGTCGACAATAACACATTTCACGATGGGCAAGCAATGCTCCATCTAATTACCATTCTCAAAATACACTGGTCAAAACAATTAGGGGATGAGGTGAGATATCATACACAAGATACCTATGGTAACGTCTTTTATTCAGAGTTCGGTTACAATTGTAATTTGTGTGTGCTACAGTACGATATTGTGCTGTCTCAACTCTTTACTGGAGGTTTATATGGCGTTTACTGAGAGCAAGGCACCATGGGGCTACCATAATAGTGGAAAAGTAATTCTCGTTGCCCTCTAATATGGTGTGTGATCACCTCGGACGGCCAGGACAGTTGCACACCTGCGTGGCATGGACAGTATAAGGTTATCAATCAGCTCTTGAGGGATATTTGGTCATTCTTCCATGAGTGCAATATCCAGCTCGGCAACCGAGGTGGGAGTTGCTGGTCTGGCTGCAATGCGTCTGCCAAGTGCATCCAAGACATGCTCAATCGGGTTTAAGTCCGGTGAACAAGCTGGCCACTCCATTTGTTCAATGCCCTCGTCGTCAAGCATGTTGTCCACCAGTGCAACTCTGTGGGGACTTGCGTTGTCGTCCACCAGAATGAACCCATCGCCTATGGCACCAGCGTAGGACACAACAAGCGGTCGAAGGATCTCGTCTCGATACCTCTGAGCAGTCAAAACGCCATTCTGAACGACATAGAGGTCCGTACGTCCGCCAATACTGACTCCTGCCCACACCATTCGTCCAGCACCATGATATGGTGCTGTTTCCTGCACACACGTGGGAATGTTCAGAGTTCCACGTTTTCTCCAGTTAAGGGAACGACGATTGTCCGGCTGAACACAAAATCGTGACTCATCTGTGAACAGAACCCGGCGCCATTGATTACGACGCCAATCCTGATGTTCCTCCGCCCATTTCCTGCGGGCTAAACGGTGGCGTGGTTTTAATGGGACACACACCACAGGTCTCCGTGCGTAGAGGCCACTTTCCCGAAGGCGATTTAGGACTGTTTGTGTTGATATGGCGCGCCCTGTTGCCGCCTGGAGGGTGCGTTGCAGCTGAGTTGCATTCAGCCTCCCGTCTCGACGGGCTGTTACCCGGAGATAACGGTCATCTCATGCTGATGTTACCCGTGGATGATCTTGGCCTGGCCTTCTTTTAACGGTTCCTGTTGTCTGAAATCGCGTGCAGGTCCTGGAAATTACACTTTAGGACACTCCAATAGCTGCAGCGACCTCCCTCTGAGTCTGTCCCGCTTCCAACCTTCCTATGGCTCTCCATGCCATACCTTCGGAAAAGTCACGTTGTTGTTGCATTGCACTACCTGCTCACTACACCATCTGAACCAAACTGCTTGTGTCATTCGTTTGGTAGAGTAAACACACGTCCACACCAACCCCTTCTGTCGGTTACCGTAATGTTGTTGTATCCAGTCCGTAGAACCGACAGAAAGACGTCGAACCATCTTGGGTCATTCTGTCGATGACAATACGTCAGAACCTAGATATCTCGACTGATCCCCTAATTGTTTTGACCAGTGTATCTAAACGTGTCCTCCACTGGATCACGAAAAGAATTCATCTCAGCAGTCATCCCTATGAATCTGCTGGCATAATAAATGAACGGGAAACCACCCCATAGATCAACGTGTCAAAACACGGAAAACAATCAATCACCTTAAGTAAAAAAATAAGCCTTCAAAATAAGCAAAAGTGTGGCTCCATTCTTTAAGAATTACTCTTGATAGTATAAAAATATAAGGTAAAGAACCTTCATCTATTCGCTTACAACATTTGCGAATTCAATTAAACATTGGGAATGTAACTTCTTAATCACCCTGTACTCAAACAATAACAATGATACAATTGGACATTCCAACCGAGCTCCAACAACGGCCGGATAAAAATAATCTGACTAGCAGAAACAAAAGAGTACTGTCATGTGCCAATTGTCTCGCCTGAGAATCCAGTTCGGTGCTCTGCAAGTAATAGTAAAATAACCTTGAGCATCGCTAGCTGTCATTCTCACGAAACTCGAATGTTATTCATCACGCTTCACTGCGTATCAAAGTCTATCCGAATCATGTATGAAAACTAGTGTAATGCACTCGAAAAATGTCTATTCTCATCTCTTACACATTATAAAACAATGTCATTACTATCTGGACAACAAGGCCTCGTAACTCGCCTTGAAAAATGAAGTCTAACCATAGGCTGGGTCACAGCTTGGCAAAGCGTAGCAACAGAAAGATGTGTCACTTTGCAAAGACTTTAAAAAGATATCCACTGTGTCACCAAAAAAAAAACTCCAAAAATAACGTGCGCAGTGCACTCAAAGTAACTAAAAGTTCCTAACAACACCATTCTCCTGGCTTATTATTGCAAATGATACGATTTAACGTTGAATGGTCGGTTTACGAGTGCTTTGACCACAGTCACTCCCATTCTCCGACATGATTCACCTTGAATCGAGGTTCAAAAGCGGCCCTTACACGTTCAATATTATTGTCAATACTGACAAGTATTGGCAATAATATTGACCGTGTAAGGTTAATAAAAATGGATTGATGGTTTGGATTGAAGCCGTATTGATGAAAATCCGGAAATTTGGATATCAGAGCATCAATTCTGGTAAGTGGAGGGGATGTTGACAATAATATTGACCGTGTGAGGGCGCTCACTTCAATACAAAGAATATAGGGGAGAAAGGTTACTCAGGCTTAAAATTTGATTCCGATTACAACCGTCAGGGTTACGTCATCCACCAGCCTAGCCTGCTACCTGGCGGTGAGGCAGCGTACTAAATTTTAAGCGCGGGCAATTTGGATTTTATTTAATCGCGTACTGGTAACCCCACCCCCGACCCTGTACCGCTCCCTTTGTATGTACACGTAGTAATATGATTTATGTCGGCGTAATTTATTTATTTCTGTTCCTTTTGTTCTATTTTATTTAAGAGCAGATATCAAAACAAAGGCTCATAATAATGGATTATTACTATTAATATAGTAGAAAATACCAGCCTGAAATCTTTAGTTTTGACATCTGATCTTGCATAAAACAGAACAATAGGAACAGTGAATAAATACATTTCATTGACATAAATCATATTACTACATGTAGTTACAAAGAGAGGGATACAGGGTCAGGGGGAAGGATAGGACGCAGGATATCCTTTATTATTATTATTTGAAACCTGTACCACGGCAGTTGCGTAGTACTCCCCCCACTTTTCTCCCCATGTCCCCTCTCTTAATTTTTCTAGTATTATATATTTTATTCATGATAGTTTTTCTATCATTAACATTTCTTTTATAGTTTATAATTTTTTAATGGCAGTGCTTAAAGGTTACTTTTGCAGAGGATGTCATGCGAGATGAACTGGTGTCTTCGGGATTTCCTTCCACAAGTCTCAGCTGAGTTCGGCCTTTGAACCCATGGCCTTGTAACACTAGAAAGTCATTCACCTACTACACAGTACTATTAGTTATAATAGAAGAGAGGTTTAGTTGCCACCAGTGTTGTGGGAGCACAGTAATCTAAGAAGAATGTAATAAACCAATACAAACCATGCGCACCCTATAAAATATGAACTTACTAACCACGGTTGAATGAGATACGATACTGGAAGGAAACAGAATTCTGAAGGAAAAAATGAGGACAAAAATAAGTATGTTTATATTATATTCTTCTTTCTTAGTTTTTACAGATATAAAATCCACAGAAAATTTTCATGAAAAGAGTAATATTTAATTTCATCAGGTCATTTTCCCAGTAGATAATTGTCATCACATGGTAGAGCCACGCATATTGCAAATCTGTAAGAGAAAAATACAATTAAAATCCTAATAATGTTGTAGGGGCTTTGCGACATCATGGTCATGTGGCTTTATGGTACTTGGAAAGTGTATATGGGATATGTCTGATTACCCATGGCATTGTGATGGCTGTAGGTGTGTGTGTATTTGTAATGGAGACTAGAATTTGGAAGGAGGCAGCTGTGACATTAATTTAGGAAATATCCTAACATTTGCCTGGGGTATAAGAGGGAAACCACAGAAAACCATTTCTAGGATGGTTGAGATGAGACTTTGAACACATCTCTCCTCAGCTCTGCCTCACGAGGCTGAGTGTATCCCGGTTTAACCTTCAGACTAAAATTAAACGTCTTGGCAGAGCCAGGACCTCGGGATATGAAGTTTCAATATGAACAGGTGTAGCCCCGAGACCACAGAAGGTGAATTCCTTACAACAAATTACATTGTGTACCTAAATAGTCGTTACACATACATCTCATAATAAAGATGTTGAAGCAACAACTTGTGACAGGGACAGTAAACAGCTACCGGTACTCTCTGGGTTACAATGTTAAGCATGCACATATAGAACTTTTGCTGCTCATAGAAGGAGGGGACAAGTGCAGTGTGGATAACCTAAGTTACCCGATCACTTTAATTCCATTGTTATTAATACTAATAATACAACATTATCACTTTCCTAATTGGCCTGGATGTGTGTAACAGGCCTCACCCCCTGCGTGAATGCCACTGTAGCCTTGATAGTAGGATAATGCTGCTTTAATGAATGCACAAAAGTGCATTTAGAATAAATATATAAACTGGAACTAATATTAGATGTTATTTGAAGTGGAGAATGCCACTAGCCAGTAACTTACATCAGAACAAATCCACCATCTCGGAAGTTCACAATTTACCCCAAGCACAGTAAGCAGTAAGATCTATGTGTATGCCCCCCTCTTACTGTGATATTATATAGCCCATCCAAAAACATCCATAGAAGAAAGAAAAAACAAGAAAAAATCTCAAATGAACAATATTAATTTGTGGATTAACTCATTTGTTACACAAATAGCCTACCAATCAGTAAACCGATTGAAGCATTTCTTGATGCAGCATGCATTGAATTCAATTTTGTGATTGACTTAAGGGGAACCGATAGGCCTAGTCATTATATTCACTGCAATGTTATATAGGCTATATACTGTACATGTAGCGTTTTAGTCCAGTCTGCAAGCCTCTGTTTGCAAACAAGTCACCTCTATGATCCCCTGCTTCTACACCTCTCACTTCAATAAATCGTTAAACACTGAAACTAACTAACCATAGCCTCCTAAGTCTATCTCTGCTTCTCGTATCCTCTACCTCCGAGCTCATTAGCCTCTTAGGTAATCTCTCCTCCCGCATTCTCTTTGCATGACCCATCAGAGTCTGCTCATACGAACAGCTTCATATAACATTTCATTTCCAACCTAGTCTTTATCTCATCATAATTACACATATTATCAGGCAGATTACACACAATCAAGCAGTATTCGAGGCTGATGTTCACTATGTCTAAAAGCCCTAAATGAAGCAAAGACTGCAACTATTCCTAATAACGTCACCTGTATATTTTGATTATCTCCCTGCAATAGTGTCATGATTCCAGTTAGGTTTACTGTGTGCCATTCACAGATAAGGACACGTGGCATGCACTATCAAAAGAAGTAGGGCACATTCCAGTTCCTCAAGTGACTTTCTCACACATCTAACAGTATGCCAGGGTGCAATAGGCTATATGAATTGATCAGAGGGGGGCATGAACTAAGTGTATTGCTAATCAAAACCTACATAGCACCTGGGCCTACCCTATACCGGTACTGGTGTAAAATTAATAGATCAAAGTTTCATCAATATGGTAACTTACCTTGGCTGAAATAGGATTAGTATACAACTGTTCGGACAACAGAATCAGGCAACTCCTGTCTATAGGCTATTGGACAAATGTAGTATATAATCTGCTTTCCTTTAAGTGCCTCATTACCTGAGAAGAGAAAAGAAACACAATAAGGCAACCAGTTCACAACCATTCTGCACATACTGTAGGCCTAGCTCTGTTTCAATAAAGTAGGGTTAGGCTATGTAAAGCCATTCATATAGTTCACAATACTTCACAATATCATTCTAATATGCCATCTAGCTAAAATCGTTTTGAATTGAGAATACTACACTGAACGAAGTAATCACAATAAAGCCCACAATTCGTAAACAGAAACACTATCATAATGGGCAGATATTAAAATCATATCCTGGCAGCAAAACTGCAAAGTAACTATTGAAATAAATAAATACCTACCGTATTTATGCAATATCCTACGAAGGAATGTCATGTTGGAAGCCTCAAAAGCACAAACACACACGATCATGAGTAGGATAGCCAGTTGCCAGCGACATGTTTAAATGTAACCGGCGTATCCACCCCTCATGAGCTTCAACCAATAGCAATCGAGTTCGACAGCAGCGCTACGGCAGCGCAGCGAGTGCTCAGGCAGTGAACCTGTCAGTTGGCCGAGAGGCTTTGGAAGCGAAGGATCTATAGTAGTTTCATCCCCCTGCTTCAATATCGCATCAATCCACAGTGTGTTCAGTGCAAGGAGCATATAATAAGAGAGACGACACTCAATGCTAATTTTCTGGACGCTTATATTGGCTAGAATTTCGTAGAATTTCAGGTCCACGTGGCAATGTTTGGGCTACAATGGCTACCAATATCGCATATAAAGTAACTACGATTGACTGTGATCATTACGAACGCACATTACTACGTTCGGAACAGATTTTCAGTGTCTGACATTGAATCAAAAGCATTCGTTATTGCACCTCAGGAGGCGATATCGTTCCAAAAATGAAATACTAATGATGAGTTTTGGTGTGACATGTTGGTATGATTTCCAAATCTACGAAATTTTTTTCCATTTATTTGACTATTTGGAAGCCTACCGGTGCTTTTAATACAATATAAATGTTCTTAATAATGACTTAAAGCTGTTAAAAATGATATAATCAAGAGTAATTAAGGTTTGCTTCATTGTGCCATCATAACCTCAAAACATTCGTAACCCCTCCTCGCCCCCAACCATGCTGCTCAAGGGCGTTTTCGACCAGTTACTTTATTCACCACTAATGTAGCTACAATGAAATGCTATGTTCATATATTTCATTCTCCCATAAATTCTACCCCCACCCTCCTCTACCGCATGAGATCAATATAACCTCCATATTCTATACACTAATGTGGATTCAGGATGAGGAGTAGGTTTCGAGAAATTATAATTACTTTGTGAAAGACAGATTTCATTTATTTGAATACCGCTTTCAGCATGTTTACATTTTGTCTTTAACATTTGATTGTGCAGCTGAAAACAACCTTCAGAGATGTGAATACCAATGGTTAAGCTCGTTGAGAACACAGGAACACATGAGATCTTGAACATGGTCAGTAGGCTACTTGGATGGTTGATGGCACACTGTTTTAAGCCACCCGACCTCAAACTCCAGCCTCGGAAACCCTCTTTGGAAAACTGCACCAGCCCCGGCTGGAAGATAAACTGCAAATGTCCAAAGCACAAGTCGAAGCAAAAATTAAATTTCAATGTAGGCCTACACAGATAAATGCAATGCATTTAGTAGTATTATTGTAAATCAACACCACATATATGCAAATGGTCGGTAATCCTCCTATCAATATAGCAGAGGCAGAGTGGGGGAATGTTTGTTTGCAGTAGGATTGTGAATAGGAGCAGCACACGCGAGTTGCTCTTCTGCCCAGTCCTAGTGTAGGCTGGGCGCCTGATACTAGTTTCATTTATTACCCCTTATCTTAATGAAGCTAGAGAAGGTCTCAAATGACGAATGTGATAAAGCTGAAACAGATTTGTGAACAGAAAAGTTTGTCCAGGGTTCTCTTATAGTTCAGAAGTTTGCAACACTGTAGCACTACCACTTTTAACACAAGGCTTATAAACTACAGAGGTTGCCTCAATTTTCACTCACCAATCAGCGCTCACAAGGCGGATGACGTCACAAGATACCAAACGCGCCATGTGGGGAACGTAACGAAACTGTCAACATCAGCTGTTGAGGACGCAAAGAAGAGTTTATTCTCATGAAATTATTGGTAAATGGGTGATAAAATAACTGAATGTAGCCTACTTACTTATGTTGTGATCTTCTTGAATTTCTTGGAAATTCGCCTAGACTAGGTAGTAGTATCGTGGGTGTTAGTGACTTCCAATAACCACTTCTTATGCAAGATAGAATTGGAATGTATCAATCTGATGAAGAAAATTGTTATCACAGCTGCCTCACCCCCACCAGACGGTACGTCAGGAACTTCTCTCGACACAAAATTTGTCGTTCTTAGAACGTTCTTGCCTCGTTGAAATCCGTATTTTCCGTGAAATGTGACGAATTTTGCTGAAATGTGCCGGAACTGGTTTAGCCATGTTTCTGAGGGATCGGTCATACCACCGTATGACAAGTGTTTAATCCAGATTGGTAATGCTTAATCGTGTTGAGTTGGCATTCCATAGATTAAGTTCCCAAGTTGTGGAAATTTATCTTGGAACTTGTGGGCTACATAACCAGCAACATAAGCCTTGCCATCTTCCTCACTTTGTTCCATGATACTGGCAATGAAGGACTCTGGTTGCACATTGCTCCCTAAGGTTGGTTCTGGAAGCACGTTACTTGATTCCGACACTATTCGAGCTTTGTTTAGTGCTTTAGCAACTACATATTCATCTGAATATGGATCAGCAGTGTTTGTTTGCTTTTGAACAACTCCTGGATTTTTTCCCTAAAATAATCATCCTCAGTCTGTAAATGCAGTCAAGGGGAGAATGATGATCGTGTAAGCCACCACGGGTTCGCAATTGTGAAAATAGGTTTTCCAGTACATCTTGATTTAGCCTATGTGAGAATGTACTTTGTATTATGCCTACGGGCCATATCTTGGTACAGAAGTCGAAGGGATTTTATTGAAATGATGACTGCTTTCTGGAATATTTGCAAAGATTTTTACCAATGCAAAGAGGATTACTCACGAAATTTTCCATTTTGGCCAAAATCAAAATACCCTGCATGGGCGTATATAAGGGGTGGGGGGCTGAGGGGGCTCCAGATCCCCCCGAAAAAAGCCAACTTGGGTACAACATACAATGTATTTCACAGTAGTCTACTTTTAAGAAATAATTATCAATTTGGAAAAGAAAATGAGAGTTTACCTTTCTGCTTAATAAATTAAGAAGTAGCCCATTTAGATATTTTCCATTCATACTCCATAGGCTATAATAGAAAATTCATTTAGTACTCACAATTTTCCACGATAGTCACCCCCCCCCCCCCCCCCCCCTCGAAAAAAATTGTATATACGCCCCTGATACCATGTACGAAATATGTCAAAAATATTAACAGCTTTAAAATCACCCTAGTAGGTCATCAAAACTTAAAGAGTAGGCCAGCTAGGCTCACTTACCATTTGGTTTTAGATTCCTTGGAAATCTTGGCTTTATATTAAGCAATTCGGCCCTGTAGTCTAATTCGAAGTCTTCACTCTTAAAGTGGAGGGAACATATCCTACTTTTTTGAGGGTTGCAATGATCTTTTCGCTTACATGCAGCAATCCACTGATTGCGAAGACATGCGTCTTTAGGCATCGTGAAAAACGACACGTCATTTCCAACTTTATAATAACTGTGACAAACTGCCACAGCACATCTTTGGCCTGGCATGATTATAAACAAAAGGGCTTAAAACACGTGTTTAAACCACTGCAATCCATACAATATAATGTGTGGGAAAGTTGACTTTCCTTGCATATCTCGCGCCTCGCGCGCTACGAGGAATCGTGTGACGTCACGTCCTTTCCCTTCCCTCCGCGATCCCCTCGCCTAAGAGCTCCATATTGAGGCAACCTCTGTAGTTTACTAGCCTTGCTTTTAACACAGGTTGTTTTGTTGTTGCTTTTATCATTTGAGGGGCTTGGACATGGTGGTCATTGAGACCCATGTACTTAGGTGTGTATTTTTTTACGATAACCTGTTGTAATATGGTGACTGTAGGCTATTAGTGTCTTTGTACTTTAGGTGAGGATTGGGAGGGAGGCAGCTGTGGCCATAAATAAGGAACCATCTCGGCATTTGCCTGCAGTAGACGTGGTAAACCACTTCCAAGATGGCCTAGGTGGCAATCGAATCCACCTCGCCTCAGGATTGCCACATGAGGCCTAGCATCAGACCAGAATTACTTTTATGGGCAGGGCCAGGAAACGAACCCAGACCTCAGGGGAAAGAACCGAGAATGCTAGCCACTACACGAGGTGGTCAAACAAGAATTGTGTCCAGGCATGTATCTAGGCCTAATGGTTAAGACTAGGGAGTTGTGTGTCTACAAGGTATTGGGGAGACGAAAACATGGTAGCCTTTTTCTTCCTCGGACTACAAATTGTCATTCACTCATTGAGAATAGTTTCCAGCTAGACTGTAAAGAACCCATTACAGATTTGGGTGCTATTCAGCACCCAGAACAAATAATAGGTACTGAACTCCATTGTCATGCACAGGAATACAATGCTAACTTTCTTACATATTTTGGGTGGTCAAGCTAAAAGAACTTTAACCCTCAGTGTAAGAAAAATGTCCCTACGATGCCAGAACAACCCTTGTTCTCTCAGTTATAAAATGCATGTTAGCAGGCTCCACCATCAAATAGGGAGGTACAATTTGACATGCTGCATATATATAAAATGATTACTAACACAGTAAGACTGAAACCTACAATGAAGCAGCACCCAAAAGGAGCTAAGGGCTAACGTACACTACTGAATGAAGCCCTACTGTACTCCTAGGCTTTTACATACAATAATGTAGTAGGCCTACACCTTGCAGGCTTTAGGCTAAGCATAATAGAGGACCAAAAGGAAGATAACAAAGTAGTCAATAAAGCCTACTATTATTTTGCTGGAGGGTATCTGTATTAATATCTTCTAGCAAGTACACAAACAATATTAACATATATTTCTAGAGCCAACAAACATTCTTTGTCGACTTCATCGCCCATGCCTTTGTTCCCTGGCACATAGGACACCAGAAGTCACAGCCATGCAGAGTGGATGTCAACATAGGACCAGGGTGCTTCGATCACAAGTCACTTTGTATCTTTAATACTGTACTTGTAGTAGATTGAGACAGCTGCATGCATGCAAGTATTAGCATCGATAGGAAAATTATGGACATGGATAGGCCCTTCCGCATATCAAACTACTTAAGTAGCCTACCGTTAACTAAACTAAAGCTGATCCTGCACATTTACAAAGACTTGACAGAAGTCTTCAGCAAGATGAAAACAATTGTTTGGTACATTTGGCAGGAATAAATTACATACTGTCAAATATGTACAAGACTATCGTACCTATATTCGGATTTTTACGCGAAAAACAAACAATCCATAAATTCTGATTAGTCAGTATAATTATACCGACAGAAACTATGACAAAGGTTTACATCTTAGCAATTAAAACCTACCCTACATATCAATTATGTTATCCCACGTTTATAGCGAACGTAGCTGTCGCCATTTCTAATAACACCGCTAGTCACTTGTTATTCAATTTAGTATTGGATCCAACATAATACAAATTACGTCACTAAAAATGGAGTATACTGCAACCGTTGTCGGCATGCGGGCCCAAACAGTAAACAAGACGCACATGGCGGTCTTTGTTTTGGTTCTAATCGCCCATAACAGTGTCCCGCGCCTGGTTCAGTGCTTGCAAGATGGAGGGTTACGCAACTGATGATTCCGTGGGTCACGAGACCAACGTTGCACCACAATCTGATACCGATACATGTCTTTATTCATTCATTGACCTGTATGAAACTTTACCTGAACTGTGGAATCCAGGTGATCCTTCATATATAAATAAACACAAGAGGAATATTGCTCTCGATAAGCTGCTCGTTGTGTACAAAGCACTGCCGGCTGGATCGCAACACTCCTGGTTGCTTTAAACTGCCTGCCCATTTGACACTCACAGGCGTACAAGATATATGCATTAATTCACCGCTAGGTGCAGCACCAAGGCACTGAGATTGCCGCGGCTTTTTTAAAGGGGAAGATACCTGAAACGAAGTATTGTTATGTTTGGAGGCTTAATATCGAGATGGACCTACGTGAAAACATTACACTAAGTTAGTTCCTTTGTTATTCTAACATCTAAAAGAATTCAGACACATACTTACGGGCAAATTTTCAGTATAAAGGAAAGCAAAAATACATGTGGTGGAGGCGATTGTTTTTAAGGGGCGAAATGTCTAGCTCATTTTCCCGTAATTATGCAGACGATAATAAAAAAATAACTACTTCTAACTGACTTAAATCTAACGTACATACTTGGCGAGATGAAAAGAAAAGAATAAGGACAATAAAAGACAGGGAAAAGAAATGCCTCCGGCCCCCGAAAAATGGGATGATGATTTATTTAGGGGCTTTGCGACATCGTGGTCATGTAGCCCCATGTACTTGGGTGTGAGGTGAATTTGTCTGATAACCCGTCTTATTGTGATGGCTGTATTATACATTTTTACAGATTTTTTGGACAGATTGTTTATTTTTTTACTTATTTATTTACTTACAAATGTATTTATTTATTTTCTTATTTCTTTACTTATTTATTTGCTTATTTATTGCTTTTTTATTTATTTACGTATTTATTTACTTATTTGTTTAATTACTTACATGTTTATTTATTTAATTATTTATTTATTCACGTATATATTTATTTACTCATTTACTTACATATGTATTTATTTAATTATTTATTTATTCACGTATATATTTATTTACTCATTTACTTACATATGTATTTATTTACTTATTTTTTAGTCGCCTCCGTAGCGTAGTGGTCAGCATGGTTAGCTGCTGGCCCGGAGGTCCTGGGTTCGATTCCCGGCTCTGCCACGAAATTTGAAAAGTGGTATGAGGACTGGAACGGGGTCTACTCAGCCTCGGGTGGTCCAAATGAGTAGAGGGGGTTCAAATCCCACCTCAGCCATCCTCGAAGTGGTTTTCCGTGGTTTCCCGCTTCTTCTTCGGGCAAATGCCGGGATGGTCCCTACTGCAAGGCCACGGCCGCCTCCTTCCCTCTTCCTTGCCTATCCATCCTAACCTTCCAATCCCTTCCCTCATGAGGCCCCTGTTCGCTTTGCAGGTGAGGCCACCTGGGCGACGTGCTGATCACTCCTCCCCAGTTGTATCCATCCCTACCAGATGTTCCAAGCTCCAGGACACTGCCCGTAGAGGTGGTAGTGGTGAGTTCCCTCGCTGTGTCCGTGGAAACCACCAACCTAGAGGGTAAATAGACTAAATAAAAAAATAAAAAACTTATTTTTATTTACTTCTTTATTTACTTACGTATTTATCTATTTAATTATTTATTAACTTATTTATTTTCTTATCTATTGATTTACTTATTGATTTACGTATTTATTTGCTTATTTATTTACTTATTTGTTTATTTACTTACGTATGTATTTACTTACACATTTATTTATTTATTTATTTATTTTCTTATTTATTTTTTACTTATTTATTTAATTATTTATTTTCTTATTTATTTGTTTAATTATTTACTTACTTATTTATTTGCTTATTTATTCACTTATTTATTTACATATTTATTTACTTACACATTTATTTATTTAATTATTTATTTTATTATTTATTTGTTTACTTATTTATTTAATTGTTTATTATCTTATTTTTTATTATTATTATTATATATATATATTATATATTATTATTATTATTTATTATCTTATTTTTTACTTATTTATTTAATTATTTATTTTCTTATTTATTTGTTTAATTATTTATTTACTTATTTATTTGCTTATTTATTCACTTATTTATTTATATATTTATTTTCTTACACATTTATTTATTTAATTATTTATTATCTTATTTATTTTTTTACTTATTTATTTAATTATTTATTATCTTATTTGTTTAATTATTTATTTACTTATTTATTTGCTTATTTATTCACTTATTTATTTACATATTTATTTACTTATTTACTTACACAGTTATTTAATTATTTATTTGTTTACTTCTGTATTGCTTATTTATTCACTTATTTATTTACTTACATATTTCTTAAATTATGTATTTACTTACTTACATATTTACCTACTTATATATTTATTGTCTGACGTATTTACTCAATCATTCATTCATGTACCGGTATGTATTTATTTATTTGTTTATTTGCTTCCCCTGCGTCACCTTCTCTGGAAATTGCACGTAACCACATCCCACGCAGTGAATTGTCCGATGGTATCTCATGAAATGAAATTCCCCGGTATTCTAACTTGCCCTGTTCTGATTTACAAAAGGGCACGCAGCAGTACAGCATTATAAAATCATTCAGAATACATTCCAAACCAACTGCTCCATTAACATCAATACAAAACTTATGTCTGCCACAGTGCCTTGGTGCTGCTTCCTAGCGCCTTTATTTGGAAACGAGGTTGTACGCTCAAACCAATGCTGTAATCGTCGAATGGGCAGGCAGTTTAAAGCAACCAGGAGTGTTGCGATCCAGCCGGCAGTGGTACAAAGAAATGAAACCGTCGGCGACTCATGCCGACGAGCGAAAGAAAATAGAGACATCTAAAAGAAGTGGAACAGGTGCCGATGAAGTTTATCAGCCTAACTCGTGGGTGTTCCATACTCGCCAATTTCTCGGGACCTATGAACAACATGATGATGTTAATTGTTGTGTTAAGGGGCCTAACATCTAGGTTAACGGCCCGTGATGGTCTGGGCGATAGCGAAAATGACAATGAAATGGAAATCAGAACGAAAATTGAGACGGAAAATATTTACAAAAAGGAACTCAGACTGAAACTACTCACAAAATGGAGGGCGGTAATAACTTACTTACAAAAGGGAAGTTAGAACGAAAATACTCACAAAAGGAATAGATTGAAAAATACGCACGAAATGTAGGTTAGGGTCAAAATACGTACAAAATTCAATGTAGAGTCGAAATACTTACAAAATGCAACTGATATTCAAAATACTACAAAATGCAAATGAGATTGAAAATACGTACAAAATGCAATTGAGGTTCAAAATACCTACAAAATGCAATTGAAATTGAAAACACACAATGCAATTCAGACTGAAAAACTCACATTTCAGATCCAAAATACTCACAAAGTGCAATTGATATTCAAAATGCTTACAAAATGGAATTGAAATTGAAAATGCTTACAAAATGTACGGTAGATTCAAAGTACTCATTTGGTTGGACAATACTTACTAAATGCAGTTTAGATAGAAAATACTTACAAAATGTAATTTAGATTCAAGATACCCACAAAATGCAATTGATAATCAAAATACTTGCAAAATGCTCACCCTACAAAATGCAATTTAGATTGAAAATACTTACAAAATGTAATTTAGATTCCAAATACCCACAAAATGCAATTTAGATTTAAAATGCTTGCAAAAACGGTTTAGGTTGAAAATACTTACAAAATGCAATTGAAATTCAAAATACTCACAAAAGTTCCACTCCCTATATTGAAAGACTTACTAAAAAGCAATTTAGATTGTCAATCCTTACAAAATGCAATTGAGGTTGAAAACCCTCGCAAAATGCAATTTAGATGGAAAAGACCTACAAAATGCAACGTAGATGTAAAAAATATCACTAAAGGGAATTTAGATACACGGGGGTCCAATTAACACAAACAGTGCGGGAATCTTAAAGAGCAAAGGGAATATAATGACAAGAGAACAAGAAGAAGGAGGGATCAGGAAAGATGAGACAAGGGCCAATGAAGGCGGGAATGTGAAAGACTCCCTAGGCCTCGGACACCCTAATACCGTCGGGGTCAGAAAAGAACAAGAGTTGACCAAGGGAGGTCGACAGGAAAGAAGACGGATCGGATCCCGGCACAAGTAAGTGGAAGCAATGCCGGACTCAGCTGGGGTCCCATGGTCACCAACCCACGTCCCACTAGGTTTGAGACCCTGGGGGGTGTGAATGGTCAGCTTTTATTGAAGGCAAGTATTGACAATAATATTGAGCGTGTAATGCTCGACACGGCTTGATGGCGTATTGTGGAATATTGAAGTAGATTGATGTAAGTGATATTGAAGGTCATGATTGACAATATTATTGTACGTGTAAGGGCCGCTTAAGACCTTCAAAATGTATTTACATGAAAATGGTAGATGCGTAACCCTTACAGCATCGAACTGATACGACCGACTAACAGTGGCGTATTCATACCTTTAAATAGTGGGGTCTCAAAGTTACCAAAGATGAATAATAATACTTTGAGCTGGTTACATCAAATAAATCATTGCTCCTTCTAAGCTGATGTCCATTCTGTGGACTAGACAAAATTATGACATGTAATTGCAACTCTAGGCATAAGCTTTCTACCAAAAATGTGGAAGCTTATGAAAAGTGAAAAGTATGCCGTCAGCGGCGTCTACAAGAAAATACGAGACCTACCTAAATGACTGTTATATCTAAACGGTTGACTACAACTAATCCACCTCCGAAACCATAACCTAATACAAGTAGAAATTAACGAAAACTCACGGCATCATGTTTCTCACAAGGAAACATCCCAGGCTTCAATTTAATGGGTAAATCCTTATGTTCCCAGTCTGTAGTAGTAGTTTCCTCGGCCATGGTTTGCGTAATTCTCGTATCGGCTTCCATATTGCTGGTGGTAGATGACCAATGGCTCCTCCATTAAGATATTTTCGTCATCATCTCGTTCCTCGTGGTACAGGTGTAAATTAGCATATCGTCACAGTCAAACATTCTTGACGTTCTTGTTGAAATGGCGAATAAGTTAGAAAAACACTGCTTTTATCACTGATTATAATTTATCTAGCAACACTGGCTTTAAACTGTGCAGGCTTTATAAAATGATTTTCCATGTGCCTGCTTCACTGAAGCTATCATTCACAGATTCTATGGCACATGTTATAACACAATCACTTGAATATTGGGGTGAGATTCGCCTTTGCACGGCGTATTTCTCTGACATTAGCACAACTTTTACAGCAATCAATACTGTTGAATAGTGCTATAGTTTACACTTTGACGAACTTTCACGACCCACATTCCACCATGTGGTGTCGCGTTACACATGTACTGGACGTACAAAAAAATCACTCGTTTTCATAAATATCACCTTATTGTGATTATTTTTCCGTCGAACACAATTTCACAAGCACTGCGGTGCTTATAAACTTTAGGATGCTTTATAAATCCTTTGATGAGACTTGCTTAGTCTTCTTACTTACTTACTTACTCCATAGCGCTACAACCCGGGGTGGGTTTTGGCCTCTTGGACAACTGCTCTCCATGTTGGTCTATCTATCGCTTTGCTCCTCCATCCTCTCACTCCCATTGCGACGAGGTCTGCAGTCGCATTATCCAACCATCTCTTCTTAGGACGTCCTTTTCTCCTCCTGGAGAATAACCTCCCTTTCAACATTCTCTTGGGCATCTGGCTCTCCGGCATCCTCTCTATATGTCCCAACCATTGGATTCTCTGTGCCTTTATAAACTTTCCGATATCTTGTTTTCCAATCAATTCGTTTAGTTCATGGTTATATCGTATTCTCCCTCCAACTTCCTCTCTAACAGGGCCATATATTCTTCGCAGTATTTTCCTTTCAAAACACTTCACAGTATTCTCATAATCCATAGTTAATGTCCAAGCTTCAGAGCCATAGGTCACTACTGGTCTTATCATTGTCTTATATATCTTCATTTTGGTTTTTCGCGATATAAGTTGATTCCTGAGCATCTTGATGTTTGCATAGTATGCTCTGTTTCCAGCCTGTAATCGATCTTTAATACAGTTTGTCATATCACACTGGTTGTTAATACGTACTCCTAGATACTTAAATTGTGTCACACCCTCAAATGTCTTATCGCCTATTGTAATATCATGCGGGGCTCTTCTTGTGTTAGATGTGGACATTACCATGCTTTTATTTCTACTCTCATTCACTAATAACCCAATATTTGTAGCCTCTTTCTCTAATTCTAAATATACTCTTTTCATTGTGGTGTTTGAAGCCATATTTTCAGTGTTGCCTTAGTAAACAAGTGTTTAGTGCTTTTCAGTCGGTCAACACGAATGTACCCAAAAGAGATGGGTTATGCCCTAATCCTGAAATAAATTACATGAGATTAATAAAACACTAGGATGACCAGTTTCGATCGTCAAGCGATCATCATCAGATCCATTACACTTAGGCTATCAAATCTATGTTTGAAATACAGGTGAAAATATTTACAATATGTACAATTATTTAGTTGCAGTATTGGTACTGCAACTGTCAGTGTATGCTAAATGCAGTATATATGTTAGGTGAAATGCTAAATGGTGATAGCTATCCGGAGATTGTACTTTAGAGAGATTATATGGTTGTAAACTATGGTTAAACTATAAAATTTTAGGCTAACTACTTATCTGATTGTCTTCCGTATTACAGCTACTCGCAGTTTTCGTGTTTACTAGAACTCACTGTGCGGTCGACTGCGGTGGTTATCTTAACGACTGGTTTTTCCCTCCCTTCTCCCCCCTACCCCTACGTGCTGTGGGGAGTGATCGCGATGTGTTTATGTGAGGTGTTGCCAACCTAGATAAGATGTATGTTATTGAATGAGGTGGGTCTGCAACTATTAAAGACCGTGGATTAGCCCTCGCCACGCGTGGAGCATAACCCATTCGAACTAAGCGTTGACGGTCTTATGAGGACGTCCCGGCACCTTTAATACTGCCGCGAATATGGGCCTTGGTTTATTGCAGAAGCAAAGTACATCGTACACCTGATCCAGATAACATTTACCTATTAAAAACCCCCTAATTTCCCCCCTTTCTTTATCTAGCTTGGCTGTGTCACTAAATTGTGTTTTGTTTCCGACAGGGTGTGTTTTTTAGTAGCGTGAAGAGGGGTGAGCTCTCCATGAACGTGTGTTCATTTAGATTGTTGGGATTGTTTCGTTTGGCTAGGTGTATCTCGATTGCTTCCTTTATGTCAAGAGCTCTGCCTTTCGATTCGTGATGGATTATTTTAAGGTCCGACTCTATGTTGGTAAAGCTGTGCCCTGCGTCACACATATGTTCGCACACGGCTGAATGTGTTCCGTATCTTATCGCATTCCTATGTTCATTATAACGTGTGTCTACTCGCCTTCCACTCTGCCCGATGTAATTAGCTTGACAATCGGTGTCTTGGCACGTTATAGAATATACCCCTGACCTTGAATACGGGTCACGTTTATTTAGATTACTATTTAGGAGGTGCCTAGCGGTTGTGTTTTTCGTCGTGAAAGCTATCTTTATGCCTTGCTTTTTGAATAGGTTAGTGATTTTATATGTATTCGCATTCACATAGTTGAAACGCGCAAATTTTTTCTCATTACTGTCCGGTTTGGGAATCGTTTTATCTTTATTTTTATATTTGGCTATAATTTGGTTTATTTTGCTTGGCGAGAAGTTGTTTTCCTTAGCTATTTGCATAATTGTTCTTATTTCCTTATTATAGTTGTCTTTTGACATGGGTATGTTTAAAGCCCTGTGCACCATTGAGTTGAAACCCGCTAGTTTGTGCGTACTGGGGTGATTAGACTGATTGTCGATTGCATGCGAGGTTTGTGTTGCTTTCCGGAATATGGAATATGAAAGGTCGTTGTCTTTACGTTCAATAGTTATATCGAGATAATTTATTTTCCGGTCTATTTCGGATTCCTTAGTGAATTTGATAGAGTGGTGAAGGCTATTAATGGATTGGAGAATTGTTTCTTCGCTTGTTAGTTCAGTATCGTAGATGCAAATTACATCATCTACGTATCTTTTCCATATTACTATTCCCTTTGTTGAAGTCTTTTCTAAGAACGCATTTTCTAGTGCATTGATGAAGATGTCAGCGATTAACCCACTTAGTGGCGATCCCATTGCTAGGCCTTCTCTCTGTGTGTATATTTTATTGTCGAATTGAAACACGTTTTGGTTGAGAACGACCCTCAGTAATCTCACAATCTCTTCAATTTCTTTTACCGAATTGTTGGATTTTAAGTTGTTTTCGATAGTGTTGATTGCTTCAATAATCGGAATATTGGTGTACATGTTAGTTACGTCGAAGGATACTAGCCTGAAGCTAGGTTTCATTTGTAGGGTGTTCAATGCTGTTACTAGTTCTGTTGTGTTCTTTACAGAGTTTTTTTTTGTCGTTGGAAAGACGGCATTTTAAGATTTTTAGTAACTCTTTGCTGATTTTGTAATTAGGGGCATTCCTACAATTGACTATTGGTCTCATTGGGCATTCCTTTTTGTGTATTTTTGGTTGTCCCCTCAATGACGGTATTTTCGGGTTCATGTTTATTAGTTTTGATTTTTCGGCTTTGGTCAGTATGTATTCTGTTTCTTTTAGCGCACTTTTTATTTGTTTTTGGAATTTGTTGGTGGGGTCTTTTTTTAATTCCTTGATTTCGTTGTTGTTTAGGAATTCGACTGTTTTTTCAATGTATTCTGTTTTGTTCAAAATTACTGTAGTGTTTCCCTTACCTGCTTTTGTGATGATTAAGTCATGTTCTTTTTTTTTTTTTTTTTTTTTTTCAACGACTTTATTTCTTTGAGTTGTTTGTCGTTTTGAATGTTATTGCTATCGCCCTCTCGTTTGAGGATTTTTTTGGCTTCGTTGGTGGCGAGATTTTTGGTTAATTCCCTGTCTTCTGCTGGGAGCTTGTGACTGGCTATCTCAATATCTGTGATCAACTGTTTTATATTGTGGTTCGTGTGTGCGTCTGTGCAGTTGTATTTCAAACCTTTGTCTAACATATTCATTTCACCTTGAGAAAAGGTTACGTTCGTTCTGTTGTTTACTCTGCTGTGGAAATTGAATTCATTGTTATTCGTGTGTTGTTCGTTAGATTGATGGTTCTGTGTTTCTCCTAGTTTTCTTAATTTATTTTCTAGCGTTTCATGCTTCCTCGTTGCTCTGATTTTGATGGTGTCATGTAGGTGCTCGGTGAAGCTGTCCCATTGGGCTGCGTGCCAGAAATTACTTAGTTGCAATTGAATGTCGTATAATTGTTGGTTAATTTTTTGCTTTCTTATGTATGCAAATCTTAATTCGTTTTTTTATCCAAAGAGCTTTGGCTTGTTTGGTTGATATGATCGAGGCTGGTGTGTTCGGAACGGTTTTAATTGGTACGTATTTAGGTGTGAGGTTTAGTTCTATACATTTTTGTTGAACCAAATTGACTTGTCTAAATTCATGAGTTTAAGCCTGAGTGATTTGAATTTCTTGGCTTCACGATTTGCCTGACTAGCCGTGAACATTGTGGTGTTTGAAGCCATATTTTCAGTGTTGCCTTAGTAAACAAGTGTTTACTCTTTTCAGTGTATGCTTCTCTCTTGCTATGATCACTGCATCATCTGCATAAGCACAGATCTGACTTGATTTGTTAAAAATAGTGTCTCCCTGGTCCACTTTACTGATTTCTTTATGTAGTGCAAGGTTAAAGAGTACTGCAAACAATCCATCTCCTTGTTTTACACCCATATTAATTGTAAAGGGTTTACTCAGCTTATTTCCATTTTTCACTCGTGCCCATGTGTTATCTAGTGTCATCCTTATCAGCCGGATTTTCTTTCCAGGTATCTTCATTTCTCCTAGTAATTCATATAGTCTTTCTCTACATACACTATCGAAAGCTTGTTTAAAATCTATAAAGAGCATGTGGAGTCAATATCAAGTTCATAAAACTTTTCCATCATCTGCCTAATTACAAAGATTTTATCCGTTGTACTCCGGTTGGGTCTAAAACCACACTGATATTCACTAAGAATTTCTTCTGAAAATATCTTCATTCTTTCTTTCAAGATACCTGATAGGATCTTGTAAATAACATTCAATAGAGTAATTCCTCTGTAATTCTCACATGCTAGTTTATCTCCTTTCTTAAATATAGGACATATTATTCCTCCCCTCCATCCATCTGGCATGTCCTCTTCTTCCCATATTCTTTCCAATAGTTTATGTATTGTATCTTCCAATGCCGCTCCTCCATATTTTATCATTTCTCCTACTATACTGTCTTCCCCTGGTGATTTGTTGTTTTTCATTTTCTTCATTACATTTGCCACTTCAAATCTTGTAGGACTCATAATACTTGCATTCTCATTCTCTGATTCTGTAGGACTCATAATACTTGCATTCTCATTCTCTGATTCTGATCTAATTACTTCTTGTCTCTCATTTTGTTGCATATGTTGTTCAATTTCTGGCTCTACACTTTCACTTAGAAGTTCCTTAAATTGTTCAGACCATCTATTTAACACTTTGTTCTCATCATTCAGTATCATCCCTTGTCAATCCTTACATCTTCTTTCCCTCGGTTGGAAACCTTTCCCCATTTTACCAATTGCCGCATAGAATTTTCTTACTTCACTTCCCTGGTTTAATTCTTCTATTTCTATAAATTATTTCTTTATGTGTTCCTTTTTCTTTCTTCTACATACTTTGTTGGCATTCAACCTCAGTTGCCTATAATGTTCACAGTTGCTTCTTGTTTCTCTCAAGATCATCTTTTCTCTTGCTCTATTCTTCTCTTCTATTGCTTCCCTACACTCTTGATCAAACCATTCATTCCGGGTTTGCTGCCTCTTTCCGATTATTTCTTCTGCAGCCAGTTTAACTACTTCCTCTATTTTCTTACACTCTTCATTGATATCATCTCTCTCTTTTTCTTCTTCTAATTTCTTTTGTATTTCTCTCTGATATTCCTCCTTAATTCTTTCATCTCCTAGTTTTCAACGTTTATACTGTTCTTCCAGGTTTCAGATTTCAGTTTCGTTTTAGCCACCTTTCTCTAAGTACTGCTTTGACTAGATAGTGATCTGAATCACAATTTGGTCCTCTATAACTCCGCACATCTATAATTGACTAAGAGTATCTTGCATTGATTAACACATGGTCTATTTGATTCACGGTTGTAGAATCAGGAGCCTTCCAAGTACCTAGATGTATTCGTTTATGTGGGAAACATGTACTTTTGATCACCATATTGTTCCTGATGGCAAAATGCCCAAGTAGCGTGCCATTTTGGTTACTAACATCATGTAGTGTATGTTCCTCTGCACATCTCATCAATAGATCCTTCCCAATCTTTGCGTTAAAGTCACCCATTATTATCAATGTATCGTATCTCTGCATCTCACCGCATATCTGTTCCAATTGTTCATAGAACTCTTCCTTATCATCCTCATCTTTCTCTTCAGTTAGTGCATACACTGACAATATGGATATGTTCCTGAATCTTCCTTTGATGCGCAATTTACAAAATCTTTCATTTATGGCTTCATATTCCATAATACTATTCCTTACTGCCTTGGATACCATAAATCCTGTACCATGTTGTCCTGTTCTGCTATTTGGACCACTATACAATAGTGAATATTCCCTTTTATCTATCCTTCCTTGTCCTTGCCATCTTACCTCTTGTAACGCTACAATGTCTAAATTAAATTTAGTTATCTCTTCTCCTATTTCATTCATCTTTCCTGGTCTCAACATCGTTCTTACATTCCACGTCGCAATATACAAATCTCTTTTCCGTAATCCAGGCCGAGGTTGTCTTCTGTTAAATCCGTCCTTCCGAGGCAATTTTCCTTGTTTCGTAACAGGTTCTTTTTTATGGTGTGGGGTTGTTAGCCCCACGTCCAACCCCCAACCTGGAGGGCCAGAGTATCCCGTTTAGTCTGGATCATCACCTTCGACCTGTCCGGCTTGGGTGACCCTACCAGTAGCTAAGCTACCGCCGGCATAGCTCTCAGGATCATTTGACCACGCAAGCTCCACCACCGCGTCAAGGTAAGGATACCATTGGTGGAGTGCTTAGTCTTCTAACAACCAAAAATGTTCCTCGGTCACTCGACCGGACTTATTAGAATACACTTCCGTGCGGCTCAAGCGCACATGGGATTGTCCTTCCTTTCTGCATGGCGAGTTCCGGCTTCGAATACCGCCGAAGTCAGTTAGCGACTACTTCTTCCTCGCGTTTCTGCGATGCAAATACCTTCAAATTACTCAAAATATTACCATGTTGACGTTGCTAAAAATGCAGAATTACGGATAATGATATTTCTCAAAGATGCACATCGTAGATAAACATCTGCGATCATGATTAATTCTTCTCAAGCTTCCAAACGAAGTCAAAAATTCTCCTGAAGATGATATAAGCTTCCGCAGTGCGTTCACTGTTCATGGTTGGAGTATTCCATGTTATAACTAAAAATCATCACCAGCATGAGCTCAGGCGGGTTCAGTACATGCTAGGAGTTATGTCTCAAGAAACTTGGATCTTGTGTTGAAAATGTAGTTTCATTTTGTATGGTTTATATTTTACTTACCTGTTTTCAAAATAACTTGTTGACGATGTAATCCTAAATGGTGATCCAAACTCTGAACCAGCGCCATCAGTTACCATCAAGGAGATTAAAGAAGTGACGAATATAAAGAAAGGGAAGGCAACCGATCCCAATGATATTCCAGCCAAAGTGTAGAAGATCCTTTGCCACTAAAGTGTCGCGATTCTTGTCACTCTATTCTACAAAATCGTTCATGAGGATGCAGCGCCAGCAGCTTTTGACATACTGTACCACGGTGTCAATTTGATAAGGCATAAGGCAATGTGACTTTAAGACTGATAGGACTCCTGTGCCACACCATGAAAACGGCTTTCTCAATGGTTGTAGAACAATAGACAATATTCAAGCTGTTTTGGTTACTCTTAAAAATTAAGTTTTTTTTTAATTTTTTAAATTTCAACATTTAAATCAATAAATAACTTAATATCAGATATTAATTACATTCTTAATTAGCTGTTACAGTTTGTTTTTATAAGATACCACTTACATACATTAAAAAGAAGCAAAGGTTTCACAGCAACACCTTGCTCTCCTGAAAATACCGCCCTCGTTCTACACCCAGTTCCTGCAGCCAACAAATATTAGATACGTATTGTAGAAATTAATCTATGTCAAATCGAGGTCGATTTATGAGTCGTGGCAACCATTTTTAATTTCCTGACAATGTGCAAGCACATGAAATTACAGTAATTATATAACTTTATGTGTAAAGGCGACTACTTTGAAGAATGTTATCCATCAACCCTCGTCAAGAGGTGACGCGTTGACAAATGCTGTTAAACAGGTTGTACGAGAGTGAAAGAGTGATTTCAAAATGTTCTCTTTGATCTTGTCACCTTCCACAGATTCCTGCTGCCATACCCCATGAGGTGGCAACATAACGAAGGTCCTGTAACATGCTTTCCAATGTATATACACCCAAACACTGGAAATCCAAACTAATTGGGGCAGTTGCCTGTTCGTATTTGCCGAAAAATCCCTAATATGTATGTGGTATGTCCCGTAAGCTAAATACAACACCAGTTACATTGTACATGTTGCCCGATGTTTCACACTGGCAGTAAAAAGGCTTCATGTGTTACCTTGGCTACACATGAATCACAGTTGCAGAAATGTGCGCTAAAGATACCTACAGTATAGAGCTCACACTTTCTTTCGTTCTTTCAATTGCCATAGAACGCGCCACTGTCGTATGGTTAAGGATAACCAACTTCCGGTTCGAAAGTTCCCATTATGGAAGCATTGGTATCTTTGTACTCCGACTTTACATGCCCGGAATTAAGGAATTTACTATTGCAAAGAAAAATAAAAGTTGGAAAATGTACGAAGAATGAAATGGTCCGCAGGTGGGTACAGTTGGAAAGCTCTATTCATAGTTGTTCATTATGTATTAGCGATGCGGAATATCAGGAACAGCATGGCCCCGACAAGACATTCGTTGTTTGTCGGCTTTCATTGTTTTACACGTAGTTTTACAGAAAATATGTTTGGAAATAATCTAAGAAGGTGTGAAAGAGACTAATTTTTGTATTTAGTGAGTGTCAAAATGTTAGCACGTCGTATCATCTTTACTGGGCTACTTTTAAAGTGCGATTTTACGCTACAGTAGGGCCTGTTTATATCTATTTTATTTAGATCTCATGAAATTTCCGACCGAAATGTATCTGAAGATAGGTAAACCAAATCCCCATTAGTAGGTTTCATTACGAAAATGTCTCCCTAATCCTCGCAATGTGTGGTTAATTTACGTGAGTAATAAAAATTTAAATTACCGTAGCACTTTGTATTTTGTTGCTTTCGATATGAGCTAATACTCCAAATGTTGGAATTACCAGTGCTCAAAAATGTTTATTTCCTTCCTCTAAATGGTAATAGGCCAGAAATTGTAAAGGAACTAGCCTATGTCTACAGCACTGTTTCTGTAAGTGGAACCTGAGTAACTTACATTAGGTTATGGTGTGTAGGCTTCAAGAATATCATTTGCTTTTTATTACTGGTATTTATTTTTATTCCAGTATTATAATGATAAATGTACCGTAATAAGTTCAACACACACCCTAAGAACTAATCTAGAACTTTAATAAGTCTTGCACAATTCAAGACTTAAACGAACACACAGGCTAGAGTAGCAATCAGTATTATGATGGTGCAAGTGATTATATAGGCATGATAATAATAATAATAAATCCCGGAACCACCCCATGGACAATAAATATGTTCTAAACTGTGGCAGGACATGCTATGGTGTCAAACGTTTTACCGCGGAGTTCACATGCACCTGTTACAAGGCGTTAACGTTATGTAGGTATACTGGTTATAACACCATATTCCACTGATCCAGTTCTTAAGATGGCTCTGTTGAATTCTTTTCTCTAATGTAGTCATATACTTTTTTACAGGCTAGAATTGTGGGATAAACTTGGACTTGGTGAGAGCCTGCTGAAAGTTGTTCTCATACCTGCTTAAAGCAGTTTTCATTTCCCAAATGATGACAAGTTTGTGGAAGTGGCTGCTTCAAATAAGAAGCTTTTTCAGGATTTCTCCCTTAAAAAGCTTACTGTGTGGTTCAAGGAGAGGAAGGCCATGGCTAGCCATGGAGCGGGCCGCACCCTGGCTATTAAGAAATTTGTGAAGTATATACAGTTAGTTAGTGAAGGTCAGGTATGCTTCATAAAATGTAAGTGTGCCGCACAAACAACAAAGCATGTTGACCACAGTATTCAGATTGTGGTCAACACTTCTGCAGCAGCCAGGATCCTGCAAGCTACTTGTTCGTGCCCAGCTGGTGAAGGGTGGTCTGCTGCGTGCAAGCACATTGCTGCCCTGGCATTCAACTTAGAATACCATGGCTTGTCGGGAGAAACCATGGAATTAGTCTCCAAGACAAGCATGCCCCAGGTAAGAAATACATGAGAATGGTGCCTCATTAGGTTTTAAATATCTCGATGATTGCTTTTCTTTGTGGATACATATTTTCTTATACTATTTGTATTGCTTTCAGGCTTGGGGTCGGCCTCAGCCGGGACGGCAAGTACAGCCCATGAGTGTGCGTACTATTCAAAGTTGCGCTCTGCCACTGGTAGCCACCAGCCAGACTGCCCGGTCCTCCCTCATTGGACTTCTTCAGGAGCACGTGCCCGACAGTCCGTTGTTCCATAAACCTCGTTGGGCAGAAGAAGTCGGGTGGAAGGAACACTCGAGGAAAGGACAAGAGGACAATCCAGCTGCCCCTTGTGGTTGGAAGAGAGAAGAAAGAAAATCACTGCTTCCATGGTGTGGGAAGTTATGAGGACTGTGGAAGCAGGAAATTTTTCTTCAGGTCCAGCAAAGCGACAGCTGGACCCTCCAGAATTTTCGGCACCTGCTGTGGATTGGGGCAGAGTTTGCGAACCCTTGGCATTGAGGGATTATGGAAAAGGGGCAGGGTGCCGAGTGCAACCGTGTGGGTTGTTTGTAAGTAAGGAGAGGAGCTATTTTGGAGCCTCTCCTGATGATGTTACCGATGATGTTTCCACTCTGGTGGAAGTGAAGTGCCCTTACAGCATAAGATTTCAATTGCCTAGCGACGCCAGCTTTCTGTCGGGGGGCGGGGGGTGTTTCTCGACAGAGGCCATAAATATTATGGACAAGTACAGGGACAAACGTATGCGAGTGGCAGAAAAAGGTGTGATTTTGTGGTGTGGACGAAAAAGGATATTTTGATTGAACTGATAAAGAAAGACAAATCGTATGTCGAGAGGATGCTGCATTGTGCTGATGTCTACTATTACAGTGTATTCAGGCCCATGATACGTGCATTAAATGAAGGTTGTTGAAAACTGAATTTCTTCCGTTTCATCTTATTGAAAGTAATAAAGAAAGCTTTCCAGTCGGGTCAACACAAATTTTGTGCCCAGTTACATTAGGCAGGAAAACAAGTAGTCATTTTTTACATGGAAAATATGTATGACAAAAGAACACTCTTTTATGTACAAAAATGATGGTACTTCCATGTAACGTGTTTTTCGAGGGGTTTTTATGCCACTGGCATAAGTCAGTAGGAAGGCAATCTATATTTGTTTACGCGGCAAATTGTTCAGCCAAGAGAATTTTTCATGATAATTTATTATTATTATTAAGGTATTTTTGGAGCATTTTTATAAAATTGTAAGCATACAGATAGGTTTTCTATGTCTTAGAAAACACTATCAAGCAAATTATTACGAACGACATTATCATAGAAAATTATGTGATTACGGAATTTTACGGAGTTTCGTCAGTTAGGGTATTATGAGAGACATGACTCACTGGGAATTTAGATACAGGCTGATTCTTGTCAAGAAGCATTACGCAAGCCTGGGTCGCAGCGTCAAGAAAGGGCGGATAGTATGGTACGGCAATCGACTTCACCCTCCCGCCGAGAGTGTATTGAGCCTAAGGAGGGAAGTATAGCGCGTGGGGAGCAGCCAATCAGTGGAGACCTCGTAAGGTGGAAGTGGGCACTGGAGTGGGAAGCCGAGGAGTGCATATATCGTTTGGCGCGCCGTGGAGCGAGGACAATCTGTGTAAGACTTGACCAGTACGGTTGCACGTGTGAGTCGCTCCGATGTTCCGTGGAGTGGAGGACTATCTTTGTAAAACTTAACCAGTGTGATTGTACGAGGTTTTGGCTCCGATGTTTGGACCATAGAGTTATCAAATCTACCAGTATATCATCAAATATCGAAGAAGATGACGGCGTCCAGGAAACAGTGGGAAGCTCTCGGCATCATCCAGTTCGAGGGAAATGCTTCGGCAATTTCCAGTGGTAAGCGCGAATGACACAGACCTACGCAATCTCTCGTTTCTCTTTGTTTTATATTCAATATTTCAGGAACTTCATAGCTTGGGAATAAGAGTAAAATCAATAATTTATCAGACTCCGTTCTCACGTAATTCTCTATCGGTAATAGTAAAATCGCAACGCTCCAATATATATATTTTAAACTTATTATTATTATTATTAATTTTGCAATATTTGTTATATATAATAAAGTCATTTCTTTTAACCATGCAATCTTTGCTTTCAGTAGGTAGCATTAGATATAGACCAATTCCTTCTCCTGATACAATTGTTGTTGGGTTAATGATCAAATCATACCACGATCTGAGTGAATAGAGTCTTGAAGGTGTTCTGCCAGAGCTAGACGTTGTTAAATACAAATTTAGATTTCAACATTGCGTTGAGGTCTTGGCGCCCATTAAAACAACATAGCTTAGGCAAAGGTCAACAGTTACATTTATCACCAAACAGTAAGGACCAGTCAAACCGTATCATTTGTACGCTCAACGTGGAGCAAAGCGAAGACGTTTCATTTGTCGCCGAAAACTTGGGGCTGAAAACCTAATAACATTTGTGGAAGGAGAAGGGTATATATTTCTGTGCCTGTATTTTGGGGGTTATTTGTCTGTATCAGTGTATATCATTATGGGGGATGAGAAAGAAAGACAGATGAGGTTACGTAGTGGTCATCAACTGGAGAGTGATGATACGAGCAGTATGTCGAATGATGTTAGTACCGGGGTAGCGGAGGTAAATCCCGATACTGAAACAGGGAGTGTAGGCGGCCAACCAGAATTAAAAACTTTACTTCTCGAGTTTATGTATCAGAACAAAGTTAGTAGTGATGCCTTAAATGCAAAATTAGAACAGAATAATGCAAGATTAGAACAAAACAGTAGGGGAAATAAAGAAAGTACAGACGCTTTAAATGCTAAATTAGAACAAAACAGTAGGGAAAATAAAGAAAGTACAGACGCTTTAAATGCTAAACTGGAACAAAACAACGCTAAACTTGAACAAAACAGTAGGGAAAATAGAGAGAGTACTGAAACTTTAAATGCTAAATTAGAACAAAACAGTAGGGAAATTAGTGATAAATTCGAAATGATTAGAGGTGAGATCAAGGGGGTGATGGAAGAGAAGGCTAAAGAGATTATTGCAGATGTAGACAGAAAATTAGGAAAAGTACAGGAGGAGTTAGAAATTAGAATCAGTACACAGGCTGAAAATTTAAAAGAACAAGTGCAACTGGAAACACAGCAGGTCAAAAAACAATTGGGGGGAGAAATTGACAACATTCAGGTAGCAACTAAAGAGGTTAAGGAACAGCTGGGGGGTAGAATTGAGAAAGTCCACTCACAAATAGTTGCAGAAGTAAATGATTTAAGAGAGAGTAATAGAGAGAGCATTAGCAAGATTGAGGAGAAACAAGCAAAGCTATATGATAAAGTAGAATAATCAGAAGGAAACATTAAAGTAACAGTAAACAGTATTGAGAGAAAGGCTGAGGAGAAAATCGCAGAATTAGAATTAAAATTAAAAGCTAGGATCAGGCAAGAAAATAGTCAGAATAGGCCAGTTTTTGTGAATAGCACACACAGGGAGGTAGAACTGGGTAAGTTCAGCAATCGACAGGGGTGCCCAATGGAGTTCATGAATACTATAGAAAATAAATTCGGGGAGAGGTTGGAAAATGGTAGTATTGAGTGGTGCCAGGTAGTTGAAATTTTAGAACAAGTGTTTGTGGGGGAAACGAGGAATTGGTTTGCTGTCTACAGAGACAAGTTTACTGATATTAATGATTTTAAAATGAAATTCTGTGAAAAGTTCTGGAATGAGGTTATTCAGTCGCTGCATCGTGAGGGAGTAGTGTGTGGTAAATATAACCCTAAAGGAAGCTCCACCATGACCGAATATTTTAGGGCAGGTATTAGTGTGTAAATATCTGGATGGCTTGAAGGAGGAAAGTGATGTGGTGTGGTTGCAACTTAGGCATTTTCCCTATAGGATCAAGGAGGCTGCTTGTATCCAGAATGTAAAGACTATATCACAAGTAGAAAATTTGTTAAGCTCATTTGATGCACTAGGGAGAGGGGGTTATGAGGACAATTTCAATAGGAACCAGGGTAATAATAATAGGCCTAATGAAGCCAGGCATCAGGAAGTTCAAGGGAACGGTGGCGAAGGGGCCAACGCTCAAAATAGAAATAATAATAATAATAATCAGCTAAATCAGAACAGAGGAAATGGCTATGGTAATCAGTATCAAGGGAGGAACAATGATTTCAGGGGAAATCAAGGGAGGTTTAATGATTTCAGGGGAAATCAAGGGAGAAATATTGATTTCAGGGGAAATCAAGGGAGAAATTATAATGACAATAATTACAACCAGAATAGGGGTCAAGGAAGAGGACAGCCTAGTGGTAGTAATATACAGCCACACAATGACAACACAGCCCAGAACAACCAGACCAGTGCAGTAGTTAGTAGTACTACATCCAGCTGTAGCGGTTCTTTAAACGCGAACCAGGCTGCGAAGTAAGGTCAGAATCTCAGTCTGTAGCATGCCCTGTCCATACAATAATACAGGAACCCTATGACCTAAACGTAAGAAATGAGTTATTACATGAACTGAATGATGAAGGTATTATTCAGGAAGTGGTTAGTAAGAGCCCCATAGTTAAATTTAAAGTGTCCGAGGCGTACACAGATGTTTTAATTGATAGTGGTTGTATGAAGAGTTGCATAAGTAGTGCATTTTATGATAAAATGAAAGGAACTGGAGTAAATTTTGAGGAGATGCCAATTAAAAGTACTTTTGTTATCACAGCTGTTGGGAAGAGGTCTAAAGTAATTTCTAAGCAAGTTTTAGTAGACATTAAAATTAATAATCATATAGAAAAGCAGATTTGTCTTGTAATTCCAAATTTAGTATTCAGTGTTATCTTGGGTTCAGTGTGGCTAAGTAGAGTGTCTGGTAACTTATGTTATGATGTTGGGAGTTTGAAATTTAAATGGGGTGATTCTGAAGTAGAAGTAGCTTTCAATGACCATATTCAGAGAAGTAGTATTGTAGGTGTAATTTGTACTTTAAATGAGATATCGCCAGCCGTAGAGCGGGGTTCTCCATGTTTTGTGGGCAGTGTGATTACGAACGGTAGTCTAGAGGACTCGTTACGTGATGCTGCATTTCAGGGAAATATATAGGATGAACAGTGTGTTCGGCTCTATGATGTGTTATTGTGTAATAAGAGAGTTTTTGAGGATCGCATTGGTATGGCCAATTGCTATACACATTCATTGAACGTTATTGATAGGTCAGTATTCACAGGACATAGATATCCTGTACCTTTCGCTTATCAGAGTGCAGTTGAGGCACAAATTAACCAGATGCTTGAAGATGGGATTATTGAGCACTCTAATAGTCCGTATGTTAATTCTTTGATCACGGTACCCAAGACCGACGGCACAGTTCGTATTTGTTTAGACGCTCGTTTGGTTAACAGTAGAATTAGTTCAGATCAGCTGAAATCTATGTCAATAGAGGAATTAATGCAAACATTTGAGGGGAAGAAGTAGTATTTCACTTGTGTAGATTTGAGTTCCAGTTTTTGGCAAGTGCCACTTATGTACGAAGATAGACGACCATTTACAGCTTTTAGTCATAAATATAACCTTTATCAGTTTTGTAGAACACCTTATGGGTTAAAGAGTAGTTCAGCAGCTTTAATTAGGGCTTTAAACATCGCATTAGGGGATGACACAGGAGAGTTTGTAACCATTTACATAGATGATATGGTAATTAGTTCACGCAGTTTTGAGGAGCATCTACGTCATTTAGATATAGTTTTTCAGAAGTTAGATCAGGCAGGGTTCACTTTGATGCTGTCTAAGTTATCATTCTGTCAGTCCGAAGTGACATTTTTAGGTCATAGAATGTCGAGTAGAGGTGTGACACCATAGGAAAGTAGGGTTAGCATATGTGGACAGTAGCAACAGGGCATCGTTACAGACACTGAGAAATATGTTAGTGGAGCAACGTGATGACAGTAAGTATGTGTCATAAAGTAAGTGTGTTTAGCTGGCGAGCCAGCCTATCAAATGAGTAAGTGTGGTATTTGGTGCGAGGAAGATCTGGTCTTCCAGGCAGGCGTATCAGAAGTCACACAGGGGGGTAGTATGTAAGTAAATGAGAGTTTTTAAGGTACAGGGAAATATGACGGGATTGTAGGATGCACTTGAGCACTAAAATGTCTCGATACACCAAGGCCAGAATTTGGCAGCGCTGGTGAATTCCCATTTGTCTCCTAGAGATGGGTGAGCGCTTGAACAGGGTATTTTTGCTTAAGGCGTCCACGAGGCAAAAGATGGGCCATCAGAAGGCGAGACAGTCCTTCATGAAACTCATACATGACAGCACACGTGATTTCTGTTTACGGCCTCGCCATGTAAGATTTGTAAGTGTGTAATTTAAGATAATTTGTACAAGGGTATTATTTGTGTGAGGAGAACTGGTCTGTGTTGAGAACTAGTATTAAGTAGAATATGGTCTACGGGAACTTAAGAAGACAGGGCGATTACGGCACAGAAATATTTGGTGTTATATGTAATGCGCATTTACTGTTTTTTTTTCAGAAGACAATATTAATTTCGTCTGTTAGAAAGAGAGATTAAGTATTATGGTCACGATGCGCTGCCACAATAGTGTGATCGTGTGCTCAGTGATAAGTGGGATTAAATTTCCCAATTAGGAAGGAACCTCCAGTGAAATTAGGAAGTTCTAGGGAGATATACATATATCAGAACACCTTGATGCGTGTGATGTGGCATCTCATATACATAGTGCTCACACAGTAATTATGTTTATTTTTCCAACATAGAGAAATTTGAGAGGCGGAAATATCCGTGGAACACTATTCTATATGAAAAACATTGGACTGGTTGCAAAGTGCAATCCATAGTGACAACAAACTTTGACGCAAAGTGCGTAAAGAAAAATTATGAGTGTATATATCTGTAATTTAGGGTGATTTCATTTATGTAATATGTATTTTGGATGGGGATTATTAACGTGTCTGGGATAATCGGATAATGGAGCGTCGTCACGGTAAATCATCCGATGATCCGAGGCGAATATGTAACGTGTTTTTCGAGGGGTTTTTATGCCACTGGCATAAGTCAGTAGGAAGCCAATCTATATTTATTTACGCGGCAAATTGTTCAACCAAGATAATTTTTCGTGATAATTTATTATTATTATTAAGGTATTTTTTGGAGCATTTTTATAAAATTGTAAGCATACAGATAGGTTTTCTATGTCTTAGAAAACACTTTCAAGCAAATTATTACGAACGACATTATCATAGAAAATTATGTGATTACGGAATTTTACGGAGTTTCGTCAGTTAGGGTATTATGAGTGACATGACTTACTGGGAATTCAGATACAGGCTGATTCTTGTCAAGAAGCATTACGCAAGCCTGGGTCGCAGCGTAAAGAAAAGGCAGATAGTATGGTACGGCAATCGACTTCACCCTCCCGCTGAGTGTGTATTGAGCCTAAGGAGGGGAGTATAGCGCGTGGGGAGCAGCCAATCAGTGGAGACCACGTAAGGTTTACACCTTACTGGAGTGGGAAGCCGAGGAGTGCATATATCGTTTGGCGCGCCGTGGAGCGAGGACAATCTGTGTAAGACTTGACCAGTACGGTTGCACGTGTGAGTCGCTCCGATGTTCCGTGGAGTGGAGGACTATCTTTGTAAAACTTAACCAGTGTGGTTGTACGAGGTTTTGGCACCGAGCTTTGGACCATAGAGTTATCAAATCTACCAGTATATCATCAAATATCGAAGAAGATGACGGCGTCCAGGAAACAGTGGGAAGCTCTCGGCATCATCCAGTTCGAGGGAAATGCTTCGGCAATTTCCAGTGGTAAGCGCGAATGACACAGACCTACCCAATCTCTCGTTTCTCTTTGTTTTATATTCAATATTTCAGTAACTTCATAGCTTGGGAATAAGAGTAAAATCAATAATTTATCAGACTCCGTTCCCACGTAATTCTCTATCAGTAATAGTAAAATCGCAACGCTCCAATATATATATTTTAAACTTATTATTATTATTAATTTTGCAATACTTGTTATATATAATAAATTCATTTCTTTTAACCATGCAATCTTTGCTTTCAGTAGGTAGCATTAGATATAGACCAATTCCTTCTCCTGATACAATTGTTGTTGGGTTAATGATCAAATCATACCACGATCTGAGTGAATAGAGTCTTGAAGGTGTTCTGCCAGAGCTAGACGTTGTTAAATACAAATTTAGATTTCAACATTGCGTTGAGGTCTTGGCGCCCATTAAAACAACATAGCTTAGGCAAAGGTCAACAGTTACATTTATCACCAAACAGTAAGGACCAGTTGAACCGTATCATTTGTACGCTCAACGTGGAGCACAGCGAAAACTTTTCACTGATAAAGAAAGGCAAATCGTATGTCGAGAGGATGCTGCATTGTGCTGATGTCTACTATTACAGTGTATTCAGGCCCATGATATGTGCATTAAATGAAGGTTGTTGAAAACTGAATTTCTTCCGTTTCATCTTATTGAAAGTAATAAAGAAAGCTTTCCAGTCGGGTCAACACAAATTTTGTGCCCAGTTACATTAGGCAGGAAAACAAGTAGTCATTTTTTACATGGAAAATATGTATGACAAAAGAACACTCTTTTATGTACAAAAATGATGGTACTTCGTAGGGCATATAAATACTTGTTTTCCTGCCTAATGTAACTGGGCACAAAGTTTGTGTTGACAGACTGGAAAGCTTTCTTTATTAAAAATCGGCAACACTGAAAAATGGCTTCTATCACATCAATTTATTGAAAGTTCCTGTAGAGAACTTAATAGTAGCCCAACACTCCCTTCTTTGTTGATTCCTACTATCTCCTTCTTGATCTGCTGGGTTATCACCACGCAGCACAATACATTCCAGTGACTAGAAACCCAGCTGTGGGGGCGATTAGGATCATACAGAGCACAAAAGATAAGATATTATTCCACTGCGGTAGTACCATCACCTGTCTAGAGCGTAAATATTATCTCACAGTATTACCCTTTCACGAATTGATTGCCGGTGGTCGAGATGTTTATTTGTGTCGCACGTCACTCTGCTTTGTTGACAGGTACAGTTGCGCGAGTAGGATATGACTCGGCTCCTGTAGCTGTCCGTGGTGACATGACCTCCCGTGACGCTACCTGCGCCTCTTTGACAGGTAGCGCGCGCAATGCTGCTTGACTTATTTGCAGACTGCACTGTGTCCTCCTCTTTACCCCGTGGGGCTCCTGCTACAATAATCGACAAACGGTAGCGCAGCCATGCTCAGTGGCAATCAAATCTTAAATGGGTAATACAATTTGCTTTTGTTGACAACTAGCTCTACAGGAAAATTTACTGAAGATAAATGTGTAAGAGGGCCACGAGTTATAACTTTGTCACTGCTAAAAGACAAAATAAATAAATAAATAGGCACACACCCTGATGCAACAATAACTCCCAAGTACCTGCTGCCCAGGCATTCGGCCTGCGGGTTGATACCCTCGGTCGTTTATCTTGGTTTCTGTGACTCGCTGTCAGACACCTATTTGAGGGTTTACCATTGATATAGATACACCATATTAGAAAAGCATAAATGCGTAATGGTATTGACTAGGTGAAAATTGTTTCAACACGGATCCAAAATAATTCCTTGCATTCCTAAAAAGTCTATTCACATATCGAGACTTTGTGCACCTTGTTCCAACACACACGTCAGTTTCTAATAACGTTGCCGAGCCCTGTATCGAACTCTGTACTTCCTTAACAATAATACCAGGCTGTTCCAAATCCACGAGTTTGAGTATGCGTACATGCGAGTACTCAGCAGTGATGCTCGGAGCACGGTTGGAGAGGGACTGGGGGTGATAGCCAATACGTCACTGGGCGAAGGTCATAACTAGGGCTCGGATTCAAGCATATTTGCATATATTTTTCCTGAATAGTACACATTGAAAGAAGCCTTTCGGTGGTATTTTCACCTCTCTGGGACCAACAGAATTGAAATTTATCGAGCATATAAATGCATAAAACAGCGGTTTTCAGAATAGAAGCATATAAATGCATATTCTTTTGGTTTTCGTATAAATAGTTTGTTCTTCTCCCCCCAACAATTCGGGCCCTGACAATTCTTAAGGTTCGAAAATAGAACAGCAGGTTTTTAACCTTCCTCAAAAGACTGTGATATTTTACGATTGGCTTTCACAACGTCTTTCAACACCAGATTTAAATTATGACTTGCTCAATGTAAAAAATATGCATGTGGCGCAAATTCTTGAATCTTTCTCTGCACTCCATTATACACTCTACTCATTACGCTTGCGCCGTCATCACCTAGGCCACGACCTTTTTTCAATTCTTTAATAGAATCCACTATTTTACTTGCCAAACCAAATGTTCTTTGATCTTCAACTTTTGTAAAAGAAGTAAACGTCTTGCAAATCTTATTTCTTTGGGTTCATTTTTTTCTTCATCATTTACCCCTATGACTTACCTAAAAACTTTACTTAACTGATCAACTTTACTTATATCCTGAGTTGTATCCATAATAACAGAGAAAAAAAGAAGAGGTCTGTATTTCATATTTGATTTCTTTCAGTACTTCATTTGCCATCAAAGAAATAACTTCATTTAGGATGCTAAGTCTTAAATTGTTTACACTTCCCGCTGGCTTTGCAAAAGGGTTTTTAGTTCAGGGTCATAGTCAGACAGAAGTTCCATTATAGACAAGACATTTCCTTTATTTGGATCTTCCATTTTAGTACTTCTTCCGCGGAAAGCAAGGTTCCAGGTGACCAAAGTTAATGAAACATTAACTATTTTTTCTAGAACGTTCTTCCAGTAATTTTTCTCTTCTTTTAACTGCTTTTCTAAAGCATCACTCATTGTTTCATCATTCCTCCATTTCTCAAATATAACACAAGAAAATATATGGTCATCCGATTGTTCATGAGTTTTAATTCTATCCGAAAGATGTTTCCAGTCGTATAGTCCCGTACTACCGAAAGTGTTCTCTGAATGTTGTGGGAACAGCCAACATGGTTGACAGTAGACACGGTCTAACTTTTGCGAATAGCAAAGCCAGAGTCTGCTACATTTCATCCCAGAACCTGATATAAAACTGTAGTAATTAGTTGAAAATTATCTTTTACTTCTTCGTCCATCAGGCTGTTTTGGAAAGGGACCCCGAGGTTGACAAGGTCCTGATGCTATGATTAACCTTTTCATTTCTGGATTATTGAAGGGACTGGGAAATTCAATTTTGTCTTGCAAAACATAATTTTCATCGCGTCCAGTTTCAGTCAAGCTTACTGCGTCCTTGTTATTATCGACTGGCTGATGAAGAAATGAAGTGGTCGGAGCATCGATTTTATGTACTGTCAACATCTGAAAAAAAAAATACATAGTGAATAATATTGAGCAATACAATTTAGTGTAGAGGTTTATAGTTGATTGCAGTGTTTTATTTGTAGAAACAGATTCAAGTAACTGTTGAACTAAGCCAACTAACTGATTATTGGTTGATTAACGGGACAAAAAGACTGTGTCACCAATGATAGTCGTCCGCTGAAACGATGTATACTAGTGAAGTTCTCGTCATTGAAACTTTTATCGATTGATTTAAGAAAATCATTCAAAACTGAAAACATAGAAGAAATTCTTCTTGTTCAGACCAATGCAGATCTACTTCATTGATTCGCCTAAGTCTGAACATTTTGTAAATGAAATTTTAAACAGTAGCTTTTATAAGAAAACTTCTCTTATATATACTTTAAAAACTTGAATGCGAGTATATCGCAGTGTATCATACATACAATTAGAAAATAAATCTCGTATATTAAGATATGTTATTGTTTTTTAGTTTCACTTTCCTTTCTATAGTTTTTAACGGTGTTTTTTGAGCATATTCTGCATATTTAACCGCATATAATGTTGTTGTTTTTTTCGAGCATAAAACACATAGTTTTCGAGCATATCTGGAGATTTTATCGAGCATATAGATCCGAGCCCTAGTCATAACACAAGTCCATGCGCTTCCTGTAAGTTTTGATGTATCCACCACAAGGGGAGGATACGATGCATGGGTCGAAGCATCTTTAGTACACGTGTAGGGCATCACCAGATGTGTATCAGGTGCGCTTATTCTATACACGGCCAGGTGTATTATATGTATAAATTTATACATTGAAGGCCCAGACTGTTCCGTTCATTGCACGTCTATGAACCATCAGACCACCCCGTACCCCACAAGTAGCGACTCATGCTATGGGTATTAGTTGGAAATTGCCAATAGTTACAAAAAAACACACACACACTGCAAAGGCTCACCAGCGGGATTCGAACCAGCAATCCCGTGCTTACGAACCAGGGCTCTTACCGCTCCACCACGCGCTCGAGTGTTTGGTAGCGTACAACGCACATAGACACCGCACTGTAATTGCAATTGATTAATTTCTCGGAAACGCCTGAGAATCGCATCTTACTACTAGCACCTGGTCATGCCCTACACGTGTACTAAAGATGGTTCGAATCGGTGACCCATGCATCGTATCCTCCCCTTGTTAGTAGCGGCTGCCCCTACAGCAGAGCTGTATTGCATATTGAAAGTTTACTCACACAAGGCGGCGAGTACTCGGGTGCTCACGGCCGAGCAACTCGGCTGGAACAGCCTGATAATACAATGCAGCTCCAGGATTCATACATGTTGGCAATATTGAAAAATGCAACACCACCACCTAGTGACACAAAGTTCAGCTCCTTTGTCTTAATCATATCAGATTCAGACAGTAAATTTTTATGGCGACTCATACCGTATACAACAAAAGTTCCCCAAAAATTTGTCAATAAAACTCATTGTGGCAGGTCATGCCATTCTATGTCGCTCTTTTCGGTGCCGAGTTCACATCTGGAGATGTAATCTACAGCAAATTAGCATGGTTCATGGTTTTTTATGCTTTACTGTGTGTGCTATATTAACATTGTTGGATATAGGTCTTTTCTGTATGTACAGTTAAGTTTTGACAGAATTTTATGCAGAGGGCATGGAGCATAGCTCGCCTACTAAATATCAATATACGAGCAGTTTGTTCGCTGGGATAGTACCTTAATTTCAGTTCCTGGATAACTTATCTAATCCCTTAACCTAATAATTAACACACTACTGTATGAGTAAACAAGGAAGGAAAATAAAATCCTGTGTGGACATTTCATGCTTACATGGCTAAATCTAAACGGAAAAAGTTTATTTAGCTTACCTCTTGAAACTCGAAACCTTCCGGTGCTTATTCAAATTTATGGAGTTCTTGGAATGCAATCTGTATAAAGGTGATTAAAAGGAAGACATGATTTTGAGGATGGGTAAGATATAATTAATTTTGACTAAATATTTAATTTCCTAATTTTTAATGATCACTACAGCATTACAGCAACAATATTTCTTTTCGACACATCACGCCCAATATTTTATATCGCATTCTACAAAATCCCCGTGGTTCACATTTCTGATTGATCAAAATATGGTTCATACAAGGCTTGTGTAAGTTGATGTCCTGACACATATACCATCAGCCGATGCCTTATGACATCGTAATTTAGCGTACATTGCATAAAAATTTCATCACCTGCTTATACAGTAATTCTTAACTTAATACAGGGGCAGATACAGGTCCTGGAAAACGGCCGGTTATGAATTGTTTCAAGAAAATCACTGCCAGAATGCATTCTACCCATTGACAAACACTGGATAAAATATAAGCAACCAGAAAAAAAAACGAGAATTCTGGAAAGATCAACCTTATCACATGAGGCTGAAATGTCACTCATAAGCTTATCTAGTCAATTACTGGGGCAATCGCATGACCTTGCTTTATTCCGTTAAATCTAGAAAGAAAGAAAACTTGTGACACTGTCCATAGTTGAACCAATTCCAAATTCGTAAATATTCCCATGCCACTAAAGAAAACTAAATGAGACCACTTCACATTTGCAGCATTTTATAAAAAGTAATATGTGGTCGAACGTCAAGAAGAATGCCCTTAGGCCACTTTCGGCATGTTGCACATCAGTTGAGTTAGTTGAGTATGATGCATACCAAGTCAAACTGGTATTGCCCCATCTGGGAGAAAGATAATTATGTAAATGGCCAATGGGCATATCTTAACTAGAAGGTACTTACAGGTTGCAACGTGAAATCTGTTCACGAGTGTAAATATCTCAGTACACTAGTAGAAGCCCGTAAGGTACAGTACAGGGCGCCAGGAAATATTCTCCACAGTGACTGCCGGCTTCTGCCAGAGGTAGCATCAGCAGTTTAGTTGGCAGCACTGTGTCCTTGACAGGGTGAATCCCACACGTGTGGGCTGTAGGCTGTCGAAATTGTCAGTGTGTATAGCAATAAGCGAGCGTGTGTGTCATTAGCACTTCCAGCATCTGTTATGAATGGCTGTGGTGAGTACAAAGTTTACTGTTTGTTTTGATACAAACAACAGGCGTGCTGCCAACGTAACTACTGATACTAGCTCTGGCAGTAGCCGTAGTCACTGCGGGGAACATTTCCTGGCGCCCTGTATAATACCTAGAGGTAGCAATTAAAAAAGAAATGATCATGGCCCACAAACTGCATCTACAGGGTCATTATCTATGTGCGCCCCGATAAACACGGCAAGCTAAGCCGGCTGTGGCTGGCGCAGCTCGAGGGCGCGCGTACCCAATTCAGCCAGTGGTTGGCGCAATCCGCTGACTCATATCGTTAGTTCACACGTGTTTTGTCATTCATATGGTCATGTATCTGCAAAGCTTAGGTGTTAGTGTTGCATGTTTAGTGAGTATTGTGATTACTGTCATTGTTATTCAGGCCCAGACACCAATACACACTGCACGAACGTGTGTATATCCATAATTCGTATATGAAAAGCAGAAAATCTTGTTCTGAAACGTGACGAAAATTTCGAATAAAGTTTCCAGGAAGACCTGTGCCTAATGCCAGTACAATTAGGAGGCTCGCTAAACGATTCAAGGAAACAGGCTCCGTAAATAATAAAAGAGTTGACATTCTTTCATCAGAAGATGTCAGGTGTGTGTTACAAGAGAGGGAGGACATTTCCATCATCGCCTATGAGCACTGTAAGTACACATTATTGAATATGTTTGGTAAAAGTGTTAAGGTGCATACCACCACCGGCTGAACCGGGTACGAACGGCCGTGATATGCGCCAGTCACAGCCGGCTTAGCTTGCCGTGTTCACTCACGCGCACATAGATAATGACCCTGTACACCTCCATTGAAACTTGGTAAGAAATATACACTTCTCAAGGGCTATCAATTGCTGTGCATCAAGCACACTAAATAGATTTCTTCTTAAAATTAACAAAATGGAAAATTACATAAAATATTTCATTAGCTATACTCCAGAGATAGCAGGGCAGAGGATCAACGATTATGGCATAGTTTTCTGCTTTACCAATAATTTGTTCAACAACAATGCGCCTATTAGCTATTGCACGAGTAGCTGCAACCTCTTCTGGGGTCAACCTAGCTCTGTTCCTCCTGAAAGGAGGAGTATTTAATCGTACACCTCTTTCCAACAATAAATCTTTGCAATCAAATCCTTTGTCAGCCATAACAAACTGACCTGGTTTAAGTTTCTCAAGGAAACCGGATAACACTACTATCTGCCGGTCAGAAGTACTACCCCCATACAACTCTGAGCAATAAATTGCAGCTCCTGACTCTGAAACTCCCACGAGGGCCTTAAAGGTATGCCGGCTTTTGTAATGTGAGTATGTAGCCTGAGCAATTACAGGATCTCCCTTAACAAAGATAGGGATTTCTGTGCAGTCAATAATGATGTCATACTCATTCTCTACTTTATCATACATATCCCAGAATTCCACCTCTTTAAAACGCTTATACAAAGCTCTGATCCAATGTATAAATATTACACTGGGATAATTTTCCCCTACACCAAATAAAAATGCCAGTGATTGGTATGACATATTTGTTCTTAACTTAGCAAGGGTAAGGAGAAGCTGGTCCTTACTATTAATGGAGTATTTTCCATATGGCTTGAAACTGTCATCTAAAATCACAAATTTCCACAGACAAAAAAAATGGAGCATGTGAGAAACCTGTAAAATGTATCATCTGTGTCTCATTCAGCCGACATACACTGAACAACTGATTTTTAAACTGCTTCACACTGTGACTACAAGGCATATTAGATAATGTCCATGAATTGGCAGAAGAAATTTCAGTCTGACTGCTAGCGTCCTGGCGGGTATTGTGGTCGGCTTCAATATTTGGGTCCAATACAGTACTGCATGATGGCTGTTGAATAGCAGGAGTTTCACATTCATTCAAATCCTGCTCTGTCTCATCTGTAAAAAAAAGGAAATATACATGAAAATTTTGGGGTAGTATTCATACACATATTTCTGAAGTACTTACATTATACCATGTTGTGTAATTGTAAATGGCGAAGTTGCAGGTCATTTAAGAGTACTGGGGCCAACACACTCTTGTGAAAAAGCATTGACTGATCTTTGATGCTCCAAAGTAGTCCTTGCCCCATTTAAGTGCTTAGGATGTGATCATCAGACCAAGGGATTTAAGTGTGAGTGGAATGAAATGAACAAAATAACAGTGGCCATTACCAACATAAACTTGGCAACTATCTTATTATATAGGAATACGCTAAGGTGTATGTTTCACAAAACTCAAGCTCCTAAACCAGAGGGAGTTAGAAGGTGTGGTTCCATTTCTTGAAAGGTCAACGGAAATATATTTGTTTATAAAGTGCTTTTAAACAAATAAACTAGACTATAGCCCCTGGCAGAACTGTGTCGCGTTCAGCCCGCTTTGCATCAGACCCAGGCGGGTAGTCTGTACACAGGGGCAGATGACCTCGTAATTCCGCCCCTTAAAACAACAACTAACTAGGCTAGTCTGTACATATGGGGCGCACACAACCCATTATGCGAGAGTTCCCGCACAGGTCCGCTAGTTGTAGATGATTACCTGAAAGGAGACTAATCCTTTAACTCTTGCAGTAAAATACAGAACATGACTCAATATAAGCCTCCAGTGGTAAGTCGCAAGAGTCAACCGATACCAACTCGAGCACGTTCTTACAGCATTCGCTGGTAAACAAAACTAGGTGAAATTAAAGCACTGAAAGTTTTAATACCATATTTTTTCAGTGTTGCCTAGCTAATACGCTGCTGTAATTAGGATCAACATGTGTCCGACCGGGTCCATTCCTGACCCGGTCGGAGACTGGAAGCAGGCTGTGGATTTTTTATGGGACCAACTAAATGACAAACCTACACAAAATGTTATGCCAATAAAACAGCTATAAAGTAGCATCCCTTTGGAACTGCTACGGATGAAAATTTTCTTGAAAAGAATGGGAGTAGTGTAGATTGTGATACTGTACACTACCAAATTCCCCTAGATACAAAATGGCAGCATCCATCACATCAATGCTGTTACTTCAGCAAGTGCTGTGAAAAAAACAAATCACTGATCGAGTATAGTGAAAGTTAGAACAAATCAACCATTTTTATATATGAAATTTTATGGTCACTTGGCTCAAATAAAGCCTCATTATTGGTCACTACTAGGTCAGACCACTGTCTGGATGAAACCATTGGTCACTACTGGGTTAGACCACGGTCTGGGCGAAACCATTGGTCGCTACTGGGTTAGACCACGGTCTGGGCGAAACCATTGGTCGCTACTGGGTTAAACCACCGTCTGGATGAAATCATTTGTCGCTACTGGGTTAGACCACTGTTTGGGCGGAACCATTGGTCGCTACTGGGTTCGACTACTGTGTGAACTACAAGCAAGGGGTCTGGGGCATAAACCCCGGGTTAGGTATGTGTTTATATATGCACTAACTCTGCACGCCCCACCTTCCCCACCACACTTTCTGCACCGTAAGTGGCTCCTTCATTCACACTGAGCGCTGCAAATTCAATTATGTACCAAACACAATCATTTTGACACTACAAAAAATGCAATAACACCACCTGGTTTCCAATCCTTCATCTCGGTCATATTGCCAGTTCCTACGCAAAATATTTGTAAGTTTCATGGCAAAAGGAGAAAACTTGAAGTTTTACGTGACCAAGAGCCATGGGACTCCTATTTTCACATGAACCACAGGATCTGATACAGTTTATTTCACTTCACAAAACTCACATACTGTATAACCATGAATTGAACGCAGTCTACCTTGGTGACAGGCAAGCAACTTGACCATTGAGTCATCACGCCCCCAGATTTTTCATGGCGGCTTGCCCTGTATATTACACAAATTCCCTCAGTATGTTAAAGTTGACTGGCTACGTATAATTGATATGGGATGTACTAGCGGTGGTTTACTCTCTGCTCTTATAAGTTGCACCCGTCCTCTATCCCAATCCTACACTAACCAAAAGTAACCCATTATTTAAGAAAAGAAATGATAACAAAGTCTGATCTCCCACTAAGTGCAGTGTTGTAAATTTACAGGTTAATCCAATGAACAGGAATTGTATCCGAGTACAGCAACCTAATCCTAACCTCAATTTCAAATACCATAGGTCTCTTTAAACATTTCCACAACACCACACACATTTTAGCCGTGCAGCACCGAATGCTTCTGGTTACATTTGGCGTAGTTAAGTTGTTTGCTCCCCCATATTTTAACATGCAACGGCCAAATATTCATCTTGTTGAACTACCCCACCCCAAACGTAACTTGTAGACCTTACCAGTATGAATTAGGCCTACTGAAACTAATACCATATCAATGTATAGTTCTAGGTACCTCCTCAATCAATATAATTTTAATATTTCTGTGAAACCAATGGCCATGACAGTATCATTTTTAAAACAGTCCGTTCTTACAATCTCCAGTCAAGTGACAGGATGTTAGGTGCCTATTTGGGAGTGTAGGCCTACATATTCAACACACAAATATTTTTGTCACATTACGAACATGTTAGAAAAAAAGAAATATCAACTAGATACTTACTAGTAACTACATAGCGTGTTCTTTTGGCTATTATTTCCTTCCTGCCGGTATCACTTCTCTGCTTGTGAAAACTTGGCAAAGGCAGATTTTGAGATGGAACCGCGTCTGGTACCAAATATCTATTTCGTGCAAGACCTGAAAGAGATCAGTTGAAAGTGTAATTATTGGTCAAATAAATTTAAAACGAAATTTTGAGTTATTTGAAAATAAACAAATCGTAGCTTCTCGCAACGCTCGTATTTTTCTACTTTGTTGTTATGTTAATACAATATAACTTAATATATCGATGTAACAACCAGCCAACAACTTATCACATAGATTAAGTTTACACCAACTTACCACATGGCCGTAAAGGCGTAAGAAAGTCCGTTTCTTCAAAATGCAAACTGCATACCTTGGACCATTTGCTGGGGCCTTTTCGTTCCTAAGTTTTATTGTCCACTCTCGTCGTAGACGTTTATCTTTAGAATAGCCATGAAAGGTCAACCCTCAATTCCTTGAAGCATTGGTTGAACACCCGAAAACCGAACAAGAAACAGGCATAATACAGATTAAAGGAGGGTACGATTTTACTTCAATGCAAAACAAATGGAGATTCGCGGACCGGAAGTTCTCAATCCTTAACCTTCAGCGCCATTTTAACTAGTGGAAGCAACGATCGAAAGAACCTGCGCAAAGCTCACTTTCCCGCGCATTCACTCTGAGTTGATGTGCGACGTCACAGAGGAGCGGTAGAGGGGGTCACATGCTGTCTGACACACTGCGGAGATACGCTGACAAGAGCTTCGAGGCCAATCCATTTTCGCACTCTTATTATTTTCTCAGTTTTATATACGTTTTCTTTATTGTAGTCCTATAATCCCTTGTCGTATAGCGTGTACTTTATTTGTAAATGTGTTTATGTATATAGTGTTGTGAACCATGCTATTCTAGTAATAGTATCATTTGAGTTTCGTTATGCCTTCTACTTCGAAGTATGGTAGCAAATCTGGACGACCATTAAGGGGACAATGTAGAAAAATAGTATATAACGTAACTGCTCACCTACGAGAACAGAAAACCGTTCATAAACTCAATTATAATGTTGTGGCTTCAACAAGTAAAGCAACGGGTGTTTCAAAGTAATTCGTGAAGCATATAATAGCGGAAGAGAAAACGTCTATGGCCAAGGGTCGTCTGCAGTTTTCTGCACCTGATGCATTATTTCGTGTTGTTGATATTATAGCCTCTGTGTGTGTACGCTTTTTGGAACAGTATATTTCTTTAAAACATAGTTTACAACTAGGAAATCATAAATACTGTATTTTCATTTATCTCCGCGCTTAATACTTTCGGTCACTTTACATTTACTCTCGTTCTTTTAATTGCATTGCGTTTGCAGCATTAATGAAGGAATAACCTCAATCGAACAGCTGGCTGCAGGTACTTACGATATGGTATGTGATGGCGATTGACAACCAGCCGCGCCCGGGAACAGTTAGACTACGAATGCTTTACGTGATAAGCGCTTTTTTTATTTCGATGTCAATGAACTACGACCTACTGTATATCCGTTTTACGTCTCGGCATGATGGGTGAAAATCACTTACTGGGCTATTAATTATATTATCATGGAGATAGCATGTGCAACGGATTCTTGTCAGACGTAATTTAAGAATGGTGAGGTGCATAGAACACAAAGACCACTTCTATCCAGTCCAAAAACACTTATAGTGGGCGATGTATTGAAGATAGAGATATGCTCTCGCGGACTTTTCTGTAGAACTTTTCATGTTGAACAATTCTTACGCTAATAGTATACTGATATTTTTAACGGTTTGCCCAGCGTAAGCTTAAGAAGCACACGGACGCCAAGTTCTTTTCCCGATCTTTTCACTGAAATCGTTACTGCTTGGCTTCCTTTGATCATAAGTTATTTTCTACAGAAAGTTTCCTCGAGAAATACTTTACAGAATGGTGAAAACCGCATCAAAATCCATCCAGTGGTTCTCGAGATTACCTGTGACATCCAAGAATCGGGGACTCTGTTTTATACTAAGTAGAGATTGTCGGGGGAGATCGGGACGAGCCGATGTGAGCTGCGCGAACCAAAGTAGCCGAGGGTTCTTTTCAAGGCTTCATAACGTAACAGAATTGTCAGAAATAACGAATTAATTTTTGTTACGTTACTGCTTCCGTACCCAAAACAAATGGTATATAAATAACGTTTTTAGTGCGACAACAAAATAAGGGGTTATAATTTTCCCTGGTTTGTGCTATTAACGTTATAGGCTGTGTTTCTATCTCCCAAAATTTTAATAATGGCACCCAGTCGTGTTCGTTAAGCCGCCATTTTGGACACGATGACGGCCTAGGGTGGGGGCTTAACGAAGCCCTGAGAATCAAAACGATCTAAAAATTTTCCGAGCATGGTCTCCAATCAAAACGTCCCTGATTGGCTGAGCACTTATTGGGTCCTTCCCGCCACACAGCCGCAATCAAATCCGCCATTAACCTCAATTTAACATAACCTAAGTTACTTAAATTACAAATATTATTAATGTTGGAGAAGGGTGGGTGACTTGTGGAATAGATAAGCCATTTTTAGTGTTGCCTTCTATAGATTTGTGGTTTTCTGGCAATCTCGTTATCTTGTAGACATTAAGATAAATAGTTATATTTCGGGGGCCTGTCACTCAGTAGCGGTTTATCACAACAGTAGCAACTATTACGAATAGCTGTACTATAGTAAGATTTTTCTGCACCTTCGCGAAATAGTGGCGGTGGTTTGAGATTATTTTTGACTACCATTATGGGGTTTTAATAGTTTTTCATAGAGCATTTTTGTTGTCTTGTAGGCATGATTGATTTGACATGTTAGGTCTGCATGTAGCCTACAGTTGTTTTTTTTTCTGGTTTTTGGAATAATGCTCATTCTCATTACCATTAAGTGCAACCGTGTTGACCGACTGAAAGACATTGAATATTTCGTTTACTAAGGCAGCACTGAAATATGGGTTCCAACACGATATGGACTTGGGACTTATGTTCGCTTAACAAAATAACGATACATCAACAAGTCATCCTTGTAATCTCTGCAAATAATAAAAATATTTCCCATCCAATATAGGCCTATTCATGTTGAACGGTAGAAAGTTATCAACCTTTATTAAGGCAACACTGAAAAATGTTCATTTTGATCTAGCCTACCTACTCGGAGTCATCTGCAACAATGTCCCTAGAGGTTCAGTTTTTTAAATTCTCCCTTTCCTATGGTCAAATAACACATGGATGTTACCTATTTTTCTTAAGGGGATTCAATGATCTTATGCTGAACTAATTAAGAATAGGGCATGTACCCCAACCCCTTAAAATATGAAGTTATCAGGATAAAAATAATGTCCATAACCATCAGAAACTTGAGAACACAGATCAGGAGAATGTTGATCGACCAAGGATGCAAGACCAGAAAGTCTTAAAGAGGAGTGTTTCATTTAGAGGCTTGGAACATCATGGTCAAGACCCCTGTACTTGGGTGTGTGCTCAATTTGTTTGAAAACCCGTTGACAGATCATAAGTTAATCTGTGGCTGGAATCCACTCCGTCCTATGCTAAGCTGTGCGTACTGGGCACCATTAGTGTTCTGTGACTACTGTATCAATTTCTGAAAATTGTGTCATAGGCCTATGCATAGACAGTCGCTGAGAATGTTCTCTGAATGGTGAATACCAGTAGGCTTGCCTACTTAGCTGCCTCCTTCACTAGCATTTCCAGGCACCTGGTTAGTTGGTAAAATGAAATAGAAAAATCACTTGAATGATTCAAGTTGTCCTTGATTGCCCTCGAGGGACAGTGTACCCCATTCCAGATCTTAGTTCAGAATTAGTTTCCTTGACGGAGTTGGAGAAACAGTCACAATACGTATGGTACTACTAGACCTAGTACGGTACATGTAGATGGAAGCATTGTGAGACCAACCACTAGGTAGCTTATGTCCCATTAGTTGGGAAGTTGGGAGTGTTAGGGAATGGGAGATTGGTTCAACATTTCAGCCTATGTTGTTGTATATTTCATTAATATACGAGATCTAAAAGTGTATCATAGGAATATTAAAGCAAACCATAATATATTACCAGTTGGTCAATTGGATACAGCAATTCAATGAAACATTCTGTTAATAATTAGGAAGTGTCGTAGGCAACCAGAGAAGCGACACAAGAAAAAACACCCGAGTCTTCCAGGCAGTTGTCATCAACTGTATTTCACATAGAGAAGAATGACTAAAATGGTTCCTCATGAAAAAAAAACTTGTCAATGGCTTGAAAGACAGTAGTAAGGACTTACATGCTGTCAGTAAAAGTGGAGTAAAGAAAGATGTCTGGAATATTTAAATCAGTAGTTGGTAGCCATGATTTTTAAAATTACCCTAGTTAATTGCACCTTAATATGATTAGTAGCCTACCGGTATGTGCAAGATTTTAACTGGTAGGTTTTCCTGTGAACCAAAAAACAGCTCTTAACATGGATTATGTTCAGGTTAGGCCTACAAGTTATTGGGAGGGAGGTTTATTTTACATACCTGTTGCACATAAAATGAGCTTCTGATTAGAGCTCTGTGGGAATGTTTAAATGGTTTGATGATACAGGATTTATCAAGCCTCTTTCTATGCATCTTTTAAAAACATTCTAACAATTCATAAATTACTGTCATCATTGCTAATGCTGTAATCTGTCATGTTTATTTATGCAGCATGAGGAATTAGGAAACATTGGTAGGATTGGTATATTTAGTGGAGATATAGTAGGATAAAATGCAACTGTGTCATGGAAACCTAAGATGTATTTTTATTTCTCAACTTTATTTTCTGTAGACTCCAACACAGCCCACCACCAGGGAAAAAAAAGTGTTGGTGATGTTTAATGAGAACAAATCTTGAAATACTGTGATTTAAGTGGTTGGTATCAAAAGCTGTATAGGAAAAATGAAAATGTGAAGTCACGCCCAAGTTTATGAAGCCTTGCCAGACTCGGCTGAAATTATCTTCGATGCAAATCAAGTCTCAATAGTTAAAACTTTAGGACGACCTTTGACATGAGCACTATAATAGGCCTACATTTAGGATCGACATAGCCTGCAGTAGGTCGTATGCTACTGTATGCACCTGGGCATGTTTAAAAAAAACTCAGCCTGCAGGTTAATAAGGTAGTATATTACTATAAATCTATCTCAAGCAAATCCAAGAAGTTACCAGACTGAGAAACTACATATCAATATTTAAACAAAAAAAGGGTGGCAGTGCAAACTGCACTTTTAATCCTTGCTTCATTAGTTAAACCATAATATTTGTACATAAATACAGTAAGGACTTCACATTATAAACGGCCACTTAAATTATATGCCTTATTAGGCATAACCTACAAATTACATGTCATGAAATTGGTAAATATAAGCAGACAGCAACATCAATATGCAATGGTCTATAATGTAGTTTTATAGTGCACAAAAGGTTATTGTACTGAATGTATTTCGAACGATGAATAGAACTGGTAGAAACGACAGCCAATTGATTTACATCCATTACATTCAAAGTAGTAGAAACTTTCAGTTGATTGGCAAGAGTGTTGATTTGTACTTTTATTTTCACAAATTTTGATGAACAGTGTCACGCGTCAATTTAAATATAAACGCACATACAATTCCTCATCAATAGGTGATTTGCACTTCATACTGTCATGAACTGGAGTAGATTTCTAGCAATTTAATTGATGTACAAATCTATTCCTCTCGCCACCATGTTGGTGATAATTGTAAACAAACTCGCGGGCAGCCAATGGCTGGTAATAATCGCCAGCCAATAACAAGCCAGGATGATGCGGATCATAATTCGCGTTTCACTCTCATTGCGTTTTAACTTGAGGTGAGGAATCAGCTGTTCGTTAACGCCACGGGGTGCCATTATTAAAATTTTGGGAGATAGAAACACACCCATAGGCTGTGTTTCTATCTCCCAAAATTTTAATAATGGCACTCCGTCGTGTTCGTTAAGCCGCCATTTTGTTCGCTGCCACGGCCTAGGGTGGGGGCTTAACGAAGGCAAGTGAATCAAAACGATCAAAAATTTCTCCGAGCATGGTCTCCAATCAAAACGTCCCTGATTGGCTGAGCACTTATTGGGTCCTTCCCGCCACACAGCCGCAATCAATTCCGCCATTAACCACAATTTAACATAACCTAAGTTACTTAAATTATAAATATTAATGTTGGTGAAGGGTGGGTGACTTGTGGATTAGATAAGCCATTTTTAGTGCTGTCATCTATAGATTTGAGGGTGGCATTGTGTTTTTTTGGCAATCTTGTAGTCATTTAGATAAATAGTTCTATTTCGGGGGCCTATCACTCATTTAGCGGTTTATCACAACCGTAGCCTACTATTACAAATAGTTGTACTTTATTAAGATTTTTCTGCACCTTCGCGAAATAGTGGCGTTGGATTGAGATTATTTTTGACTACCATTATGGGGTTTTAATCGTTTTTCATAGAGCATTTTTGTTGTCTTGTAGGTATGATTGATTTGACATGTTAGGCCTGCATGTACAGTTTTTTTTCTGGTTTTGGGAATAATGCTAATTACCATTAAGTGCAACCGTGTTGACCAACACTGAAATATGAGTTCCAACACAATATGGACTTGGAACTTATGTTCGCATAACAAAATAATGATGCATCAACAAGCCATCCTTGTAATCTCTGCAAATAATAAAAATATTTCCCATCCAATATAGGCCTATTCATGTTGAACGGTAGAAAGTTATCAACCTTTATTAAGGCAACACTGAAAAATGTTCATTTTGATCTAGCCTACTTACTCGGAGTCATCTGCATCAATGTCCCTAGAGGTTCAGTTTTTTTAATTATCCCTTTCCTATGGGCAAATAACACATGGATGTTCCCTATTTTTCTTAAGGGGATTCAATGATCTTATGCTGAATTAATTAAGTATAGGGCATGTACCCCAACCCCTTAAATATGAAGTTGTCAGGATAAAAACATGTCCATAACCAACAGAAACTTGAGAACACTGAGATCAGGAGAATGTTGATCGACCATGGATGCAAGACCAGATAGTCTTAAAGAGGAGTGTTTCATTTGGAGGCTTGGAACATCATGGTCAAGACCCCTGTACTTGGGTGTGTGCTCAATCTGTTTGAAAACCCGTCGACAGATCACGAGTTAATCTGTGGCTGGAATCCACTCCGTCCTATGCTAAGCTGCGAGTACTGGGCACCATTAGTGTTCTGTGACTACTGTATCAATTTCTTGAAATTGTGTCATAGGCCTATGCATAGACAAGTCACTGAGAATGTTCTCTGAATGGTGAATACCAGTAGGCTAGCCTACTTCGCTGCCTCCTTCACTAGCATTTCCAGGCACCTGGTTAGTTGGTGAAATGAAATAGAAAAATCACTTGAATGATTCAAGTTGTCCTTGTTCGCTTTTGCGAATATTTTTTGTAGGCTATGTTTCCCTTACGGTGTGAAACACACGTTCAATTTTTCTGCCCCATTATTTTTATTTTCGTTAATTGCAGTCTGAACGCGGTGTTCTGATTTATTTATTTTATTGGTGTTTCAGTTTAATTGTTTTTCTGTATTATTCATGTCAACTTACCTTTTTTTTCTGAAGTGTCTTTCTAGACGCACCATATCGTCACACTTTCTCATGAGGTACTGTGCTCTCCCCAGCGGCAACGCTCGCAATGTGCATGGGGCTGTGCTTTGATTGGCTGCTTTTTCACCCCTCCTTCATTCTGGAAGATTCGGCGCGCTGACGTCACTACCGCTATATAACCTTAGGTCCATCGGCCAATGTGTTGACTCTCCATCTTCACTCACTTGCTACTACAAGCTTGCCGGGGGTCATTACCCTCTGGTGTCACGGTCTTGCCGAAGGCCCTGCGTCACGTCAACACGGAGTTAGGCTCCAGGCCAACCTTTGCTCCAGCTGGCGGCTGGGCATTTTCTACAAACGCTGTACTCAGTTCAAGTCTGCCTAATGAAAAGACAACTTCTCGAACCAGCGGAGATGTTAATACCAAGAAACATCTCACTGCTGGTCAACTCTCGTCATCACGACTGAACATCGCCAAAACCTTGGCTCTGAACCAGCGCCTCCGGAGTGTGGGCGCATTAACCACGATCATCAGCCCTGTGCGGGCAAACAGAACTGCTACTTCAAAGCATCAGCCCCTTGCGGACCAACCAACTGTTTCCAGCCAAGGGTTTGCTGGCCTATAGAAAGGGTTATGTATTTTCACCTCATTGAAAGGTGGTATCATATTCATCATGGTTAATCATTAAGAGTTCCTCGTTTAGATATTTATAATTGTCTCTCTTTTTATGAACAATATAAATTTTTAATCCCTCATAAGGGAATTTTGTTAACCTTTTTAGTTTCCTGGAGAAACTTGCGAATTTGCATTTTTATTATTCTTCTTGTTAATTCTTAAAACTATATTTATTAGGAGTAACTTTATACGCTGTTTAAAAAATATTGCATTTTGAATTTGCATTTTTATTATTCTTCTTGTTAATTCTTAAAACTATATTTATTAGAAGTAACTTTATATGCTGTTTAAAAACTTTAATAAACGCAAAGGCAAATTCTAATCTTTGGTCTCTTCCATCACCCAAGATTCAATCCCTGTGTCCGAAACCTTACATCTTTTCGAAATCCCTAAAGGGGTGCAACATTCCCCTTTTCCATGGTGCCGAAACCCGGGATCGAACCCAGAACCTTCATTCTGAGACCACAAATTCTATTCTAAAAAAACAACTTGTGCAATCTAATATTTGTCTTATACATTTCAGTATATCGTGGCTAGCGCAGGAGATCTACAGGAAAGCGGAAACAATCCCAGCATATTACACAACTGGTTTCTTTCTGGAAAGCAGGTCTGTCTGGTGCCGCAAGCAGCTTTGGTAAGTGAGTTTTTCCAACTTTTCCAGCCATGCCAGTAATAATAGATGATAAACTGTTAAACTCTCGGGCGGCCTACAAAGGTCAACTCACCCGTTTTCAAAAATATTTAGCTACTCTACCGAAAGAGGAACAAAACCTTGATATTATATCTCAGCGTTTAAAAGCTTTTGAACAGGCGTACGAGAAATATGATCTCGTGCAACTTGAAATTGAAATCAAAAATCCAGAACATCAATCAGATAGGGAAGAAGTAGAGAGTAATTACTTTGATACACACGCTCAGGCTGTGGCATTAGTTAGAACTTTGACCCTGGCGTTGAAGGTAGAGGAAACTCAAGGAAGAATTAGCGACCATGGGAATGGTATCAAACCATTGCTACCTAAAATTGAAATTCCGCATTTTCCAGGAAAGGAAGAGATGTGGCAATCATTCTTTGAATTGTTCAGTTCATTAGTACATGATAATGCCACACTTCCAGAAATTCAGAAATTTCATTACTTAAAATTCATTTTGCAGGGACCACCCCTTCAACTTATAAGAGAACTCCCCTTAACAGGAGAAAACTATAACATCGCTATAGAGCTTCTTAAAGGCCGTTATGGCAACGAAAAATTATGCCTACAGAGGCATATTCAAGCCTTATTTAACCTGCCCGCATTGCGAGCTGACAACCTGTCAACACTGCGAGCCTTAAGTGACACGGTCCAACTACACGTCAGAGCATTGGCACGGTTGAATCAACCGGTCGAGCATTGGGATCTATTCTTAGTTCACTTGGTTACTTCTAAATTTGATTCATCAACCTTAAAGGCATGGGAGAGGGAACTAACAAATGACACTTCATATACCTATGGCTCATTGCTTACGTTTATAAATAATAGATGTCAGGTTTTATCAGCCGTAGCCTGTCATATGTCAGGAAGTGCAGATAACAAATCTAATGTTGTGAAGCCAGTCGGTACTAAAATAAACAAATCTGCTGTCTTTACTGTTCAACATAATTCAACAGATTGTATTCTCTGTAAAGCGCCTCACAGGTTATATTCCTGCGTTGCCTTTAAAGCCCTTTCTACCGACGAAAGACGCAAATTAATAGCTCAAAAAAGATATTGCTACAACTGTCTGTCAGCTAGGCATATGGTGCCTGATTGCGTATCTAAAAATACTTGCTCCCATTGCAAGGCTCAACATCATACCTTGCTTCATAGGTTTGAAAAGCCACGTCAGGCTCCTTCCCCTGGATGTTCTAAAGATACATCCCCAGGAGCCAATGCGCAATCTTATACTCAGAGCTCTAGCTCTATTCGTAGTTCCCAGGTGCTACTATCAACCGTGTTATTAAAAGTTCAAGATTCCTCTGGTAGATGGCTTGAAGCACGTGCCTTATTGGATAATGCCGCCACCCATGACTTCATAAGTGAGCGTCTCATTAAGAAACTTGGTCTTCCCAAGCAACCTACATTAATTCAGGTTACCGGTATTAACAATAGCAATGTTAAATCTTTGCATTTTGTTCGTGTGTACATCAAAGATGCTGTTAATTGTAACACAACATTTCAGTTGAATTGTCTTGCCATTGATACTATTGGCAGTAATACCCCTAGTACTTCTTTTGAAATTAGAAATTGGCAATTTCCTCATGACATTCAGTTGGCAGATCCAACATTTAATACGAGCGCTCCAGTAGACATACTTCTCAGTGCCCAAGTATTTTGGCAATGTCTCCTTAGCTCTAAGGTTAAAATATCACCAGGAGTGTTTGTTCATCATACCAAGCTAGGTTGGTTAGTAACGGGTCAGGTCCCTCGTAAGTCATTTCAAAATTTCTCACAATGTCATTTTGTCAATACAAGTCTCGATTACAACTTAGAAAGATTTTGGAAAATCGAAACTATAGATTCAGTTTCACCTTCCTCAGTTGAAAATGAAATGTGTGAAAAACTGTTTCGCGAAACAACCAAACGCAATTCAGAGGGTAGATTTGTCGTAACAATGCCCCGAGTGGATAATCCACCTCTTTTATTTGAAACACACCCTAGGGTTCTTAGAGCACTCTATGCTGTGGAAAGCAAATTTAAACGTGACCCTGTTGTTAAAACTCAATACTCCACATTTATGGAGGTATATGAGGCACTTGATCACATGGAGGTTGTTACCAAGAAAGATGATGCTTCGTATACCCCATCTGAAGTCATTTACCTCAATCATCATCCAGTTTGGAAGAATGAGATTTTAAAGGAAAACATAAGAGTGGTCTTTAATGGCTCTGCATTGGATGCCAATGGAACTTCTCTGAATGATACATTATTATCAGGCCCTCCAATTCAATCTGACATTTCTTCTGTTTTGATGAATTTTCGCTTGTTCCCTATCGCAGTGATATCTGATATCAAGCAGATGTATAGGCAGATTTTGGTCGATCAACAACAGCGCGACCTTCAGAGAATTCTTTGGCGCGACGAGCCTACTAAACCTGTCAAGATTTTTCGGCTAAAAACATTAACCTATGGACTAAAGCCCTCTGCTTTTTTAGCAATACGTACGTTGAAATTACTTGCTGAACAGGATGGCCCGTTGTATTCTCCTAAGGCTTCTGAAGTGTTAAAATCATCATTTTACGTTGACGATTTTCTTCATTCATTTGAGTCAGTATCTGAAGCACTTCAAGTCTCTAAAGATTTGACAGCTTTGCTTTTGGGAGGAGGATTTTCCTTGTGCAAGTGGAACTCTAATTCGGAAGAATTTCTTTCTAAATTTCCATTAACTTCAGTCTATAACGACTCAGTAGAGCTTCTTCAGGAAAGTAATTCCATCAAAACTCTAGGTATCTATTGGAGTCCTCAAAAGGATTTTTTCTTTTTCAAAATTAATCTCAGTGACATCAAACCGCAAACTAAGCGGCAAATTTTGTCTGAGATTGCAAAGATATTTGATCCTCTCCAATTTTTGGCGCCAATCATCGTCACAGCAAAGCTTTTTATGCAAGACCTTTGGTCCTTGAAAACTGGTTGGGATGAACCAGTTCCTTCAGAGTTGCAAAAAAATTGGATTTCTTATAGAAATAGTTTGGAAGATCTCTCTAATGTTATTATCCCGCGAGTGATTATTCCCTTTCCCTCCTGTGGAGGATATGAACTTCACATATTTGCCGATAGCTCATTGAAAGCTTATGGATGTTGTGCGTATATTGTTTGCCGTAATTTTGTCCAGTCATATTTCTTTTCCAATTTAATTTGCGCTAAGTCAAAGGTAGCCCCTCTTAAATCTTTATCCTTGCCACGACTGGAACTTTGTGCTGCTCTTCTGGCGGTTGAATTATCGGTCAAAATCCGTCAATCTTTGAAAATCCGATTTATTAAAACTTACTTTTGGAGTGACTCAGCCATCACGTTGGCATGGATTGCCAAACCTCCCTCGCATTGGCAGGTGTTTGTAGCTAATAGAGTGTCTAAAATTCAACACTTGTCTAACCTTGAACAATGGCATCATGTATCTGGCAAGGAGAACCCTGCAGATGTCATTTCTCGGGGATGTTCCCCTCTTATGTTGGCTAACCTGACATTATACTGGCACGGTCCCCGTTGGCTTCTGCAAGAACCCTCCGCTTGGCCAAATTTTCCTCTTCCGGAGTTATCAGACTTGCCGGATGCTGGTAAGATTACTGGATCTTCTCTTCTCGTTTCTGACTCTCCCCTTCTCTTGCAGCGATATTCCTCTTTCCATAAATTGGTGAGGGTTATGGCTTATCTCCTTCGATGGAAATATTTTGTGGTAGAACAACCACTTTTTCCTAAGCCATATTTAACCCTTTCTGAATTAGGTTTAGCCACTACAAAAATCTTATGGCTTACTCAACAAGAAATATTCTCTGAAGAATGCCTGGTGTTGTCCCAAGGTCAATCCCTTAAGAAATCGAGTAGGCTTTCCTCACTCGCCCCTTTTTTGGATACTGATGGTTTACTAATAAGAGTAGGAGGACGTTTATCTTTGGCTGATCTTTCTGAGGATAAAAAACATCCAATTATTCTTCCCTCAAAGCATCATGTCACTTCCTTAATCATTCGTCAGTATCATTACCAGCATCTTCATGCTGGAACTCGTACATTACTTTCTGTCATTCGTGAAAGGTATTGGCCCATAAACGGAGTCCATGAAGTTACCTCTGTTATCCGGAAGTGCATTCCATGTTTTAAATCCAACCCTAAAATTACCACTCAGCTCATGGGTGATCTTCCCAACTTTAGATCTGCGCCTGCTAGACCCTTTGCCTTTACGGGGGTGGATTATTCCGGGCCTTTTGTTTACAGAAGAAATTCTCCTGAGGCCAAAAAATGTATTTCTGGAAAACTCTATATTTCGCTGTTTGTATGTATGGTCACCGGAGCAGTTCACTTAGAACTAGTTACCAACGCCTCTACTGCTTACTTTTTGGCAGCTTTTGCCAGATTTTCTGCTCGCAGAGGTCTTCCTTCAGAAGTATTCTCAGACAATGCTAAAAATTTTATCGGAGCTTCTGAGCAAATTAAGAGAGCTCTTACTCAAAATTCAGCGCTGGAAAGGATTACTGATTATGCTCACCAGAGAAATTTCAAGTGGCACTTCATCCCCCCTTATGCACCTCATCAAGGTGGGAGGTGGGAGTCTTGTGTGAAACTCACCAAGAAGCACCTTAGACGTGTTTGTGGCCACACCCCCCTTTCTCATGAAGAGTTTAATTCCTTAATCATTTTTATTGAGGGCATAATTAATTCTCGTCCTTTATCACCCTTATCTAATGATCCTTCAGATCTTCTGCCATTAACGCCAGGCCATTTTCTTATCGGTGGTCCTTTGACTGCCTCTCCCCCTTTGTTATATTCTAATTCTCAATCTTCTTTAGCCATTTCTTGGCGCAAAATTGAAAGTTTGCGCAATAATTTTTGGCGCCGCTGGAGGTTGGAATACCTCGGTTTGCTTCAGCAGCGTGGTAAATGGCTTGTTTCCTGCTCTAACCTTCAGGTGGGGGACTTGGTGTTTTTGAAAGACCCTAGTCCTCCTCTTGTCTGGAATTTGGGTAGGGTTGTTGAGTGCTTTCCTGGCAGAGATGGTAGGGTTCGCGTGGTAAAACTGCAGACTTCTGCTGGTCATTTTCTTAGGCCAATCACCATGATTGCTCCTTTGCCACGCGAGGCCTAACTTCTGCGCTTTCTTACTGCAATTTTTTCTCGCCCCTCCCAGCATGTTCGCTTTTGCGAATATTTTTTGTAGGCTATGTTTCCCTTACGGTGTGAAACACACGTTCAATTTTTCTGCCCCATTATTTTTATTTTCGTTAATTGCAGTCTGAACGCGGTGTTCTGATTTATTTATTTTATTGGTGTTTCAGTTTAATTGTTTTTCTGTATTATTCATGTCAACTTACCTTTTTTTTCTGAAGTGTCTTTCTAGACGCACCATATCGTCACACTTTCTCATGAGGTACTGTGCTCTCCCCAGCGGCAACGCTCGCAATGTGCATGGGGCTGTGCTTTGATTGGCTGCTTTTTCACCCCTCCTTCATTCTGGAAGATTCGGCGCGCTGACGTCACTACCGCTATATAACCTTAGGTCCATCGGCCTATGTGTTGACTCTCCATCTTCACTCACTTGCTACTACAAGCTTGCCGGGGGTCATTACCCTCTGGTGTCACGGTCTTGCCGAAGGCCCTGCGTCACGTTAACACGGAGTTAGGCTCCAGGCCAACCTTTGCTCCAGCTGGCGGCTGGGCATTTTCTACAAACGCTGTACTCAGTTCAAGTCTGCCTAATGAAAAGACAACTTCTCGAACCAGCGGAGATGTTAATACCAAGAAACATCTCACTGCTGGTCAACTCTCGTCATCACGACTGAACATCGCCAAAACCTTGGCTCTGAACCAGCGCCTCCGGAGTGTGGGCGCATTAACCACGATCATCAGCCCTGTGCGGGCAAACAGAACTGCTACTTCAAAGCATCAGCCCCTTGCGGACCAACCAACTGTTTCCAGCCAAGGGTTTGCTGGCCTATAGTAAGGGTTATGTATTTTCACCTCATTGAAAGGTGGTATCATATTCATCATGGTTAATCATTAAGAGTTCCTCGTTTAGATATTTATAATTGTCTCTCTTTTTATGAACAATATCAATTTTTAATCCCTCATAAGGGAATTTTGTTAACCTTTTTAGTTTCCTGGAGAAACTTGCGAATTTGCATTTTTATTATTCTTCTTGTTAATTCTTAAAACTATATTTATTAGGAGTAACTTTATACGCTGTTTAAAAAATATTGCATTTTGAATTTGCATTTTTATTATTCTTCTTGTTAATTCTTAAAACTATATTTATTAGAAGTAACTTTATATGCTGTTTAAAAACTTTAATAAACGCAAAGGCAAATTCTAATCTTTGGTCTCTTCCATCACCCAAGATTCAATCCCTGTGTCCGAAACCTTACATCTTTTCGAAATCCCTAAAGGGGTGCAACATTCCCCTTTTCCAGTCCTTGATTGTCCTAGTGGGACAGTGTACCCCATTTCAGATCTTAGTTCAGAATTAGTTTCCTTGACGGAGTTGGAGAAACAGTCACAATACCTATGGTACTACTAGACCTAGTACGGTACATGTAGCTGGAAGCAATGTGAGACCAACCACTAGGTAGCTTATGTCCCATTAGTTGGGAGTGTTAGGGAATGGGAGATTGGTTCAACATGTCAGCCTATGTTATTGTATATTTCATTAATGTATGGGATCTAAAAGTGTATCATAGGAATATTAAAGCAAGCCATAATATATCACCAGTTGGTCAATTGGATACAACAATTCAATGAAACATTCTGTTAATAATTAGGAAGTGTCATAGGCAACCAGAGAAGCGACACAAGAAAAAACACCCGAGTCTGCCAGGCAGTTGTCATCAACTGTATTTCACATAGAGAAGAATGACTAAAATAGTTCCTCATGAAAAAAATAACTGGTCAATGGCTTGAAAGACAGTAGTAATGACTTGCATGCTGTCAGTAAAAGTGGAGTTAAGAAAGATGTCTGGAATATTTAAATCAGTAGCTGATAGCCAGGATTTTTAAAATTACCATAGGTAATTGCACCATAATATGATTAGTAGCCTATGTGCAAAATTTTAAATGGTAGGTTTTTTTGTGAACCAAGAAACAGCTCTTAACATGGATTATGTTCACCTTTGGCCTACAAGTTATTGGGAGGGAGGTTTATTCTGCATACCTGTTGCACATAAAATGAGCTTCTGATTAGAGCTCTGTGGGAATGTTTAAATGGATTGATGATACAGGGTTTATCAAGCCACTTTCTATGCATCTTTTAAAAACATTTTAGCATATCATAAGTTACTGTCATCATTGCTAATGCTGTAATCTGTCATGTTTTTTTATGCAGCATGAGGAATTAGGAAACATTGGTAGGATTGGTATATTGAGTGGAGATATAGTAGGGTAAAATGCAACTGTGTCATAGAACCCTAAGATGTATTTTTATTTCTCAACTTTATTTTCTGTAGACTCCAACACAGCCTACCACCAGGGGGAAAGAAAAAAAATTGTTGGTGATGTTTAATGAGAGCAAATCTTGAAACACTGTGATTTAAGTGGTTGGTATCAAAAGCTGTATAGGAAAAATGAAAATGTGAAGTCGCACCCAAGTTTACGAAGCCTTGCCTGACTCAGCTGAAATTATCTTTGATGCAAATAAAGCCTCAATAGTTCAAGCTTTATGACGACCTTTGACATGAGCACTATAATAGGCCTACATTTAGGATCGACATAGCCTGCAGTAGGTCGTATGCTACTGTATGCACCTGGGCATGTTTTAAATAAAACTCAGCCTGCAGGTTAATAACGTAGTATATTACTATATATCTATCTCAAGCAAATCCAAGAAGTTACCAGGCTGAGAAACTACATAGGCCTATCAATATTTAAAAAAAAAGGTGGCGATGCAAATTGCACTTTTAATCCTTGCTTCATTATTTAAACCATAATATTTGTACATAAATACAGCAAGGAACTTAAATTATATGCCTTAGGCATAACCTACAAATTACATGTCATATATTCAGACAGCAACATCAATACGCAATGGTCAATAATGTATTTTTATAGTGCACAAAATGTTATTGTACTGAATGTACTTCGAAATGATGAATAAAACTGGTGGAAACGACAGCCAATTGATTTAAATCCAAAGTAGTAGAAACTTTCAGTTGATCAGCCAGAGTGTTGATTCGTACTTTTATTTTCACAAATTTTGATGAACAGTGTCACGCTGCAATTTAAATATAAACGTACATGCAATTCCTCATCAATAAGTGATTTGCACTTCATACTGTCATGAACTGGAATAGATTTCTAGAAATTTAATTGATGTAGAAATCTATTCCTCTCGCTGCCATGTTGGTGATAATTGTAAACAAGCCAGCGGGCAGCCAATGGCTGGTGATAATTGCCAGCCAATAACGAGCCAGGATGACGCGGATCATAATTCGCGTTTCACTTTCATTGCGTTTTAACTTGAGGTGAAGAATCAGCTGTTCGTTAACGCCACGGGGTGCCATTATTAAAATTTTGGGAGATAGAAACACACCCATAACCAGCAGAGGAAAATACCGTTATTTTAAAATGCACTCCCGCTATTAACGTTATAAGTCTAGTAACGGTATGACAGCGATTTTGACCCGCTGCGCGCCATCAATAACGTTATTCAGGCAGAGTGATCGATTCGGTTATTTCAAAATGCAAACCTACTAATAACGTTATAAGCCTAGTAACGGTATACGAGAGATTTTAACCTGTTATAGGCTATCAATAACGTTATTCAGGGCAGAAAAATTAATTCCGTTATTTAGAAATGTGAACCCACCAATAACGTTATAAGCTTTGTAACGGTATACGAGCGATATTTACGGGCTTTGCGCTGTCAATAACGTTATTCATGGCAGAAAAATAATTCCGTTATTTAGAAATGCGAACCCACCAATAACGTTATAAGTCTAGTAACGGTATACGAGCGAATTTTACCAGCCATACGCTATCAATAACGTTATTCGGGGCAGAAAAATTAATTCAGTTATTTTGAAATGCGAACCCACCAACAACGTTATAAGTCTAATAACGGTATACATGCGATTTTTACCAGCTATGCGCTATCAGTAACATTATTCTAAGCGAAGAAATTGATTCCGTTATTTCAGAAAAGAATCTCGTCAATAACGTTATGGAAGTGTCTATTTGCCCGCTTCCCGGACAAGCATGGAAGGTGACCGTGAACTGACGATGCTGGGCCATATGTAATTCCAGGCCAATTATTTATTCAAACATAGGATAATTACTTCTTGAAATATCAATAATAATCAACATAATGATTTCAATATGAGCGCGTGCCCCAATCAGACAGGGCAAGGCACCTTGCTCGTTTCGATCGCGGTCATATTGTAGCCTACGTTAGAAACATGTTTCCTAAAATCAATACGATGGATCCCATTGATTCGAAATATTTCTTGTTGCTTCATATAGGGGTTTGGAACATAGCCTATTGTTCATCAGTCCCATGTAGTTGAAGTCTGATAAACTTTGTTATTTTTGGAGTTGGCAATGGCCTTGACTTAGGAACTATCCACGCATTTTCCTGGAGTGGAAGTGGGAAACCCCAGAAAAACACTCTAAGATAGCTAAGATGGGAATCGAACTCACCTTCTCGCAGTGTTGCCATATAAGGCAGAGTGTAACCTACACACCAAACTTTCACTCCTTTGTGACCAATAAGAGTATTTCTTTCCTAAATGAAACCTCCCGTTCTTGCTTTTCGTTGTTTGGTATCCTATTTTCATTTAGTAGTGATAGAAGCCATTTTTCAGTGATGGTTATTTCTAATGAAGAAAGCTATTTAGTCGGTAACACGAATTTCGTGCTGACCGAAAGAAAAGCTTTCTTTATTATTTTCATTTATGAACAAATAGGCTTAGGACATCTCATTTAGTCCGTGTGTGTGAGTATGTGAGTGTCCCCACCTAATAAAATATAAACGGCTGGAGCGATTTCAATGAAACTCGGTAAGATCATTGTACTATTTTGTCCGACCCCGACCGTGATCTTCAAATTTTATTACAGCTCACCAATCCAACATGGCGACTGTGCGAAATATTTCACTGGCATTCCATATCTCCGAAACTATTACAGATATCACCCTGACATTTTGTACGGTGATAAAATGAACTACTAGATGGGACTCTCAAAATTCCTGTTAAGTAACAAACGAACAAGGGGTCAAAGCGAAGTTGATACATTAAAATAGTTTTTTTTTTCGCGATTAAACCATTCGAGCGCCGTCAAATGGTATAGCAAATGTTATACACCTTGTAATGCACTGATATCTTATTCAGCTCAATTGTTTACATAACCGCAAGATGGTGCCTGTGTGAAATTTAAAAATTAAGTTTTAATTTCTTGTGTCCTAATCATGCGATCGTAGCCAACGTTTGAACAATGAACCTACCGTACGCAATAATCGTCATCTAATAGTAGCCTACATAGCTCAATGGTCTACACATATTTAGAAATATTTAGACGATTCCCAATGTCAACTAATCAATGACAGCAATCAAACTGAATTGTTTTCATAACCACAAGATGGCGCCTGTGCGAAATTTTAAAATCTCGTATATTTCCATTTATGAAAATTAGGCTTATGAGATCACCTTTTGTCCGTGTGTGTGCACCAGGGCCGTCCAATGGGCAAGGTGAAGCAGTGCTAGCAGGTGAAGCGCAGCCCTATTCTGCCTATTTCTGAGCAGTGCAGCACGACATCACACTAGCACTGCAGCGCTTAGTCGCACAAGCACTGTCCATTTGACGGGGTGCTGCAGTACGTTTAGTACTGAGCGCAGAGCCTGGACACTAGGCGCACTGGAGCCAACATTTTGTCATGTGCTTGTGGTCTGCCGTGCTCATAACGTCTTTTGTGCCTGGGGAGCACAAACATACCATAGTGGGAAAGACACACCTTAAAGAAACACACCGAAGACGTATAAAACATGATATTTGGACGTACATGAACCAGATCTGCAACAAGGATACAAGAAGTTGCATACTTTTTAGCCTATTTTCATTTATGAAAAAATAAGCTTATGAGATCACCTTTTGTCAGTGTGTCTGTCTCTGTGTGCGCGCGTGTGTGTGATATGGTGTGTGCCCCCCCGCTAATAACTTCTAAACCGCTGGAGCGATTGCAATGAAACTCTGTAAGTTCATAGCACTATTCCACACCACCCCGACCGTGCCCTTCAAATTTTGTTACATCCCACCAATCCAATATGGCGGCTGTGCGAAATATTTCACCAGCATTCGATATCTACGAAACTATTACCGATATCACCCTGCAATATTTCACGGTGATAAAGGGAACTACTAGAAGTTCACCAATGTGATTTTTGAAAACCTGATAACTACAGAACCAACATGGCGGCCAAGCAAAGTTGCGACTTTTAAATAGACGTTTCTCACGATTTAACCAACCAAACGCAATGCAACTTGGTACAGTATATGTTTATACACATTGTAATGTACCGACATCTAACTTCATTCAATTGTTTACATAACCTCAAGAAGGCGGCTGTGCGAAATATTTCACCGGCATTCTATATCTCTGAAACTATTAGCGATATCACCCTGAAATTTTGTACGGAGATAAAGGGCACTACTGGAATTTCATATATAAGACTTTCAAAAACCGGTTAACTAAAAAACTAATATGGCAGCCAAGCGAATTTGAAAATTTTAAATAGACCTTTCTCGCGATTTAATGATCCAAACGCAATGAAACTTGGCACAGGAAATGTTTATACACATTGTAATGCACTGGTATCTATATTAGTTCAATTGTTTACATAACCTCAAGATGGCGAATGTGCGAATTTTAAAATTATGTTTTTATTTCTTGTGTCGTAATCATGCGATAGAAGTGAGAGTGTGAGTAATGAACCCTTGCAATAATTTTCCTTTAATGGTACGTGACTCTATGGCCTATACATATAACAATCCAACATGGCGACCATCCGAAATATTTAGATGGATCTCAATATCTACGAATCTATTACAGCAATCAAACTAAATTTTTTAATCTTCATTGGGGCTATGAACATAAGTTCACCTATAGGAATTTCAATAACCTGGTGATCACAAATCCAACATGGCGGCGACGCGAAGTATAAATAATCACATGGTCGTTTCTCGCAATTTAACCATCCGAATGCAGTGACACTTGGTACAGTAAATCCTTCTACAAATGTTAATCCACTGGCATCTATTTTTTTTATTTGTTTCCATAACCACAAGATGGCAGCTGTGCGAAATTTTAAAATCTCGTTTTTACTTCTTGTGTCCTAATCATGCGATTGAAGTTTGAATACTACACGTACACAATACACTTCACGTAACAGTACATAACTCTAAGACCTACAGATATAAAAATCCAACATGGCGACCATGCGCAATATTTAGCCGGTTCTCAATTTCTGCGAATCTATTTCAGCAATCAAACTGAACTTTTGTATGTTGATAGAGGCTAAGATCAAAATGGCGGATATGTAAAAGGTTTATATTCTAAACGTAAGCAAAATTAAGAAATTACGCAGGTTTACCGAGGATTACGCGAGTGACTAAAGTGTTAAATATTGTGTGAACAGTGTAGGTAAAATACTTAAGAGAAATACAATACATAACTTGCTAAAAGAGAAGTCATATAACATTTAATATCATGACGGTCAACTGTGCTCCATGCGGCAAAAATATCAAGAACAATCAGCAGGCTGTAGGATGTGATGGTGAGTGTGGACGCTGGTTTCATGTAACATGCATGAAAATGAGTAAAGACACGTACCAACAATTCCGGAAAGATTATACTTTCAAATGGTCATGCAATCGTGATGACTGCCTCCCGCAACCTAACCTCAAAGAGGTTATGGCATCTTTCTCCCAGAAACTTGAGGAATCCCTTTCGGCGATGAGAGAAGAAAACCACGAGGTAAGAAAACTAGCAACTTTCTTATCAGAAAAGTATGATTAACTCCACCGGGAAATTGAAACTCTGAAGAAAGAGAGAAAAACCGTCAAGGACGCAGAAATGGCAGCATCTAGAGCTATCAACGAATTGGAGGAACTAAAACAGTACCAGCGCAAGAACAACTTGATAGTATATGGAATACCCACTGAAAGAGAGGAGGATGTATTTCACAAAATCTCGGACATTGGCAAGACGTTAGGAGTTGAAATCACCAGGGCAAACATAGACGCAGCTCACCGCCTCCCGTCAATAAAGCCTGGGCCTCAACCGATAATTGTGAAATTAAATAATAGGTGGAAGAAGGAAGAGATTCTCAGTAGCAGAAGACAAAAGAAGACCCTGAAGACGAGTGAAATTGGTTACAGTGATGAGATACTCCAGAAACGTGCTATTAAATCTATCTTTGGATTACCTTGGCTCACACCCTCAAATGAATTGTACTCAAGAACTAAAATTATGCCACTGCAAAAACAAATAGCTATGTCAGCAGCAGTATTTGTATACAAATTAGAAAACAAATTGATACACACACACATCCATTTTACCCATGCAAATGACATTCATCATTATGCAACAAGAGGAGTAAATCAAATATTCACCAGCCATTCCCAATCCATTAAATTTGGAACTAAAGGAATTATGTCCTCTATAATAAAAGAATACAACTCGCTACCATTAGGCATAAGGGAAAGTTTCTCTATAAAAACATTTAAGAGGAAAACAAAAGACTTCCTATTAAGGAATGAATAGCCAATGTACAATAGCCTTAAGCAATGCAATGTATCATACCGTATTATCTCTGTAAAGTTAGTCACTAGCAATCTAAGTTACTATTAAACTAAACAATAATGTTACAAAAATTATATATATGCCATGCTGTAACTATGTTACTTGATTGTCCCTAACACGAGCTCAGGCTCATTGGGACCTATGTAAATAAATAAATAAATAAACATAAGTAGGATATATGAAAATAGGCTGTATAATTCTTCACGGAACTACTTGTTGGGTTAGTTATTGTTGTTTTAAGGGGCGGAACTACGAGGTCATCTGCCCCTACTTTTTGGGTGATGTAGCAGGTGCAGCGAGATATAATAATCCTAAAAATGGAATCAAGCATATTGGAAATCATGCATGTGACAGTAACAGGGCCGGTATGGAATCAGGAGTGTTAAAATATATTTTTTAAATTTGTTGACATAATGTCACAAACCAGCCGACGTAGCTACACACGCTAACGTGCATGGTCAGACTACACCGAACTCGAAATACCACACACAACCATTTCATATCTTGCCTCATTAATTTCATTTGTCATTAAATCCTGTCATTAGATTGACGTCATGAAGGGCATCTATCCGTAATATCATTCCCACAAGGAAACTGTCTCACCATATCCCCTTCCTCATAGCAACCTAAATAATTACGGGTAGAACAAAAAATCTACATTAGGACTATAAAGCTATAGTCTACAGTATTTCAATAACAAGATTCTGAATTCACCAACTGATTAGATTGGTGCTGTTCAGGGATATATGAATTCGAGAAACGTGCGTTAGTAAATTTATCAGGTTTTTAACTGAACAATATTCCGTCGCCATCTGAGGTAATTTATGTCTTTTATTCGTATTTTCAACATCGCCTGAAACAATAACTCATGGAATTTACCTACACATAAGATATACGGCAAAATAAGCAAGTTGACATGAAATCCTTCTAAATTTTGAAGTTTTAGGACAATTTTCATTATTTCAACAGTATGGAGACCAAGAGTGCTCTTCATTGTAAAACAATTATGCTCTGAAAATTACAAAATCTGTTGTCTGTCTTTCAACCAGCATGTCGGCATTTCTTTCGGTTGTTTGTTGGTTTTTGGAACTATTCGGCTCTTTGGTTATGGTATGCGAACCATCTCTCTAACTTACCAGGGGCAATGTAATGCCAAAAATACGAATAAAGGTGTACTATTATAGTTCGTGCTGAAATTACATGGCATCGTGCAATAGATTGCGCTGACAATGAAAGAGTCACCTTGTGGTGTAGCGGCTAACATTCTTGGCTGTCGCCCCGGTGGTTCGGGTTTGATTCCCTGGCCTGCCAAGAAATTTAATTTCGGTTTGAGGTACTGAAATGGTATCGATAATACCTAAGTCATCAAAGGGGTGTTCATTTTGAGGACTTGCACCAGGTCAGTGAGCACAAGTTTTCCTGTTTTTTTCTACATTCTTATTCTGCAATTCGAACATTCATATGGGAAATCGGAGAGAAACTCACCTCGTAGTGTTGTTAGAATAGCTTCCGTAAAATATTCTCAAAGGCCAATGCTACAAGTAGCCGTCGTGAGTTAATCCAATTGAATATTTATATGTAATCCACACATCGTATTTAAGAACATTTGATTTTCATAGCATTCTATGTTCTGGGCATAGGAAAACCTCGATGCTAATTTCGCAATTTTCAGTGAATGAACATCCAAAGTATAGTAATCATCATGTAGGGACACCGTGCCACATATATACAGAGAGTGCAAGAATTGCTTGAAGGCAAGGTGACATGGTGCGTAATTTGTGTTTGTACGACGAATGAGGTTTTCATTACGGTGATGATGATGAAGATGGTGGTAACGATGAAGACGGTGATTTACTAGTTAGGAACCAAAGGAATACTTGAGAATTAAGCCTGAAGCGGATCTATGGAAAAAACAAAATGAACTTGCTGGTTGATTGCGAAAGTGTCTAATCACCATATTTTATGGAGAACAACTTATCCAGAAGTACACATGAAAGGGAGTAGTCAAGCACAAGGTTGCTCTTGTGTGAGACTGTATGCTGCAACCACTGTGGAGTGTCTGATAACCTAGCTCCGTTCAAACACCAAAATTAAGAAGGGAATCACCGACATAGATCTAAGATGCATCTGTAACATTTCAGAAATGTTACGCGATCCATGTTTTCGTGTCTTCCTCGTGTTAGAAGTAGGGCTGTTACTTTTAATCGATTAATTTCAGATTTCGATTAATCGATTAATCGAAACCGAATAATCGATTAATTATCGTAAATAACGATTAATCGATTAATCAATTAGTCGATTAATCGGTTTTTGATTTGTTTTGCCGATTAATCAATGAATTTCGCATTTTCACTACGCTCTCACAGAATCAACCAACTATGACACAACTTGGTTTCTTAATGCAATCACTCGACATGGTTAGCCGGGTGAGTCCCATGATGGATGATGTTTTTGATTCTTTTAGGGGCTTTGCAACATCGTGGTCACGTATCCCCGCGTACTGGGGTGTGATTAAGACTTGTCTGATAACATGTGTCACTGCGATGTCTGTACCAGTGTGTGTATTTGTAATTCAGGTAGAATATTGGTAGGAACCGTCCGTGGCCTTGAATTAGGTACCATCCCGGCATTTGCCTGGAGTAGAAATGAGAAACCATGAAAAATCATTTCCAGGATGACTGAGGTAAGAATCAAACCCTCCTCTTATCAGTTTTGCCTCACGAGGCTGAGTGTACACGTTCCAGCCCCCACTTCAGAATTAAATTTCTTGACAGAGCCAGGAATCGAACCCAAACCTCTGTGGAGACAGCTAAGAATGCTAGCCACTGCTCAACGCCTGCTTTGAGGTTTCATTTAACTCCACTCCAAGGATTACCGTATTGGAAGCCCTTTTTCAGGCTTGCCTTAGAAATCAAAATTTGTTCGCTAATCCTGAAAAAATACTACATGATGTTAATAAATACACTTGGATAACTAGTTTCGATCGTCAAGTGATCATCATCAGATCATTTACCCGTAGGCTATTAAATCTACTGTATATGGAGAAGTATGGAATGTTAATTACAATATATACACTTATTTATTTGCAGTAGCAATTGAACTACCAAACTAAAGATATGTGTTTTTTGTTGAGAAACTGATAGTTATTAAATGGTGCACTTCGCAGTTTGAGCGATGTGTGGTCCGTTTTTGTGCACAGCGTTGTAACGTGTTTTTCGAGGGGTTTTTATGCCACTGGCATAAGTCAGTAGGAAGCCATTCTATATTTATTTACGCGACAAATTGTTCAGCCAAGAGAATTTTTCATGTTAATTTATTATTATTATTAATTTATTATAATTATTATTAAGATATTTTCGGAGCATTTTATAAAAATTATAAGCATACAGATAGGTTTTCTATGTCTTAGAAAACGCTATCAAGCAAATTATTACGAACGACAATATCATAGAAAATTATATGATTACGGAATTTTACGGAGTTTCGTCAGTTAGGATATTATGAGAGACATGACTCACTGGAAATTCAGATACGGGCTGATTCTTGTCAAGAAGTATTACGCAAGCTTGGGTTGCAGCGTCAAGAAAAGGCGGATAGTTGGAACGGAAATCGACTTCATCATCCGCGCGCCGTGTGTAATGAGCCAGAGAAGGGGAAGTAGAGCGTGGGGAGCAGCCAATCAGTGGAGACCACGTAAGCTGGAAGTCGGTACCGAGGTGGGGAGCCGAGAGGTGGATATATCGTTCGGTGCGCCGTGGAACGAGGACAATCTGTGTAGAACTTGCCGAGTATGTTTGCACGCGGGAGTCGCTCCGACGTTCCGTGGAGTGGGGGACAATCTGTGAAAGACTTGACTAGTTCGGTTGCAAGTGTGTGTCGCTCCAAGGTTCCGTGGAGTGGAGAACTATCTGTTTAAAACTTAACCAGTTTGGTTGTACGAGGGTATGGCTCCGAGGTTAGGACCATAAAGTCACCAAATCTACAAGTATATCATCAAATATCAACGGAGATGTCGACGTCCAGGAGACTGTGGGAAGCACACAGCATCATCCAGTACGAGGGAAATGCTTTAGCAATTTCCAGTGGTAAGTGCGGATGACGCAGAAATACGCAATCTCTCATTTCTCTTTGTTTTATATTTCTTATTTCAGTAACTTCATAGCTTGGGAATAAGAGTAAAATCAATTATTTATTAGACTCCGTTTTCACGTAATTTTCTACCGGTAATATTAAAATCGCAACGCTCCAATTTAAATTTTATACTTATTATTATTATTAATTTTGCTACACTTGTTTTATATAATAAATTCAATTCTTTTACAATGCAATCTTTGCTTTCAGTAGGTAGCATTAGATATAAACCAATTCCTTCTCCTGATACAATTGTTTGTTGGGTTAATGATCAAATCATACCACGATGTGAGTGAATAGATTCTTGAAGGTGTTCTACCAGAGCTAGACGTTGTTAAATACAAATTTAGATTTCAGCATTGCGTTGAGGTCTTGGCGCCCATTAAAACAACATAGCTTAGGCAAAGGTAAACAGTTACATTTATCACCCAACAGTTAAGGGAAGCGAAACCCTTACACTTGTTGCTACCAACATGGGGCATTAATTACTGCTACACTTGTACGCTCAACGTGGAGCAAAGTGAATAACATTACATTTGTCGCTACCAACCTGGGGCGTTAATACCCATTACAATTGTCGCCGACAATTTGGGGCTGAAAACCTAATAACATTTGTGGAAGGAGAAGGGTATATATTTCTGTGCCTGTATTTTGGGGGTTATTTGTCTGTATCAGTGTATATCACTATGGGGGATGAGAAAGACAGATGAGGTTACGTAGTGGTCATCAACGGGAGAGTGATGATACGAGCAGTATGTCGAGTGATGGTAGTACCGGGGTAGCGGAGGTAAATCCCGATACTGAAACAGGGAGTGTAGGCGGCCAACCAGAATTAAAAACTTTACTTCTCGAGTTTATGTATCAGAACAAAGTTAGTAGTGCTGCCTTAAATGCTAAATTAGAACAAAACAGTAGGGAAAATAAAGAAAGTACAGATGCCTTAAACGCCAGATTAGAACAAAACAGTAGGGAAAATAAAGAACGTACAGATGCCTTAAACGCCAGATTAGAACAAAACAGTAGGGAAAATAAAGAAAGTACAGAAGCTTTAAATAAATAATTAGAACAGAATAATGCAAAATTAGATAAGAACAACAAGGAAATTAGTGTGAAAATGTAGCAGATTAGAGGAGAAATCAGAGGAGTAATGGAAGAGAAGGTTAAAGAGATCATTGCAGATGTAGACAAGAAATTAGGAAAAGTACAGGAGGAGTTAGAAATTAGAAGCAGTACACAGGCTGAAAATTTAAAAGAACAAGTGCAACTGGAAACACAGCAGGTCAAAAAGCAATTGGGGGGAGAAATTGACAAAATTCAGGTAGCTACTAAAGAGGTTAAGGAACAGCTGGGGGGTAGAATTGAGAAAGTCCACTCACAAATAGTTGCAGAAGTAAATGATTTAAGAGAGAGTAATAGAGAGAGCATTAGCAAGATTGAGGAAAACAAGCAAAGCTATACGATAAAGTAAAAGAATCAGAAGGAAACATTAAATTAACAGTAAACAGTATTGAGAGGAAGGCTGAGGAGAAAATCGCAGAATTAGAGTTAAAATTAAAAGCTAGGATCAGGCAAGAAAATAGTCAGAATAGGCCAGTTTTTGTGAATAGCACACACAGGGAGGTAGAACTGGGTAAGTTCAGCAATCGACAGGGGTGCCCAATGGAGTTCATGAACACTATAGAAAATAAATTCGGGGAGAGGTTGGAAAATGGTAGTATTGAGTGGTGCCAGGTAGTTGAAATTTTAGAACAAGTGTTTGTGGGGGAAACGAGGAATTGGTTTGCTGTCTACAGAGACAAGTTTACTGATATTAATGATTTTAAAATGAAATTCTGTGAAAAGTTCTGGAATGAGGTTATTCAGTCGCAGCATCGTGAGGGAGTAGTGTGTGGTAAATATAACCCTAAAGGAAGCTCCACCATGACCGAATACTTTTTAGGGCAGGTATTAGTGTGTAAATATCTGGATGGCTTGAAGGAGGAAAGTGATGTGGTGAGGTTGCTACTTAGGCACTTTCCCTATAGGATCAAGGAGGCTGCTTGTATCCAGAATGTAAAGACAATATCACAAGTAGAAAATTTGTTAAGCACATTTGATGCACTAGGGAGAGGGGGTTATGAGGACAATTTCAATCGGAACCAGGGTAATAATAATAATAGACCTAATGAAGCCAGGCATCAAGAAGTTCAAGGGAACGGTGGCGAAGGGGCCAACGCTCAAAATAGAAATAATAATAATAATCAGCTAAATCAGAACAGAGGAAATGGCTATGGTAATCAGTATCAAGGGAGGAACAATGATTTCAGGGGAAATCAAGGGAGGAACAATGATTACAGGGGAAATCAAGGGAGAAACAATGATTTCAGGGGAAATCAAGGGAGAAATTATAATGACAATAATTACAACCAGAATAGGGGTCAAGGAAGAGGACAGCCTAGTGGTAGTAATATACAGCCAAACAATGACAACACAGCCCAGAACAACCAGACCAGTTCAGTAGTTAGTAGTACTACGGCCAGCTGTAGCGGTTCTTTAAACGCGAACCAGGCTGCGAAGTAAGGTCAGAATCTCAGTCTGTAGCATGCCCTGTCCATACAATTATACAGGAACCCTATGACCTAAATGTAAGAAATGAATTATTACATGAGCTAAATGATGAAGGTATTATTCAGGAAGTGGTTAATAAGAGCCCCATAGTTAAATTTAACGTGTCCGAGGCGTACACAGATGTTTTAATTGATAGTGGTTGTATGAAGAGTTGCATAAGTAGTGCATTTTATGATAAAATGAAAGGAACTGGAGTAAATTTTGAGGAGATGCCAATTAAAAGTACTTTTGTTATCACAGCTGTTGGGAAGAGGTCTAAAGTAATTTCTAAGCAAGTTTTAGTAGACATTAAAATTAATAATCATATAGAAAAGCAGATTTGTCTTGTAATTCCAAATTTAGTATTCAGTGTTATCTTGGGTTCAGTGTGGCTAAGTAGAGTGTCTGGTAACTTATGTTATGATGTTGGGAGTTTGAAATTTAAATGGGGTGATTCTGAAGTAGAAGTAGCTTTCAATGACCATATTCAGAGAAGTAGTATTGTAGGTGTAATTTGTACTTTAAATGAGATATCGCCAGCCGTAGAGCGGGGTTCTCCATGTTTTGTGGGCAGTGTGATTACGAACGGTAGTCTAGAGGACTCGTTACGTGATGCTGCATTTCAGGGAAATATATAGGATGAACAGTGTGTTCGGCTCTATGATGTGTTATTGTGTAATAAGAGAGTTTTTGAGGATCGCATTGGTATGGCCAATTGCTATACACATTCATTGAACGTTATTGATAGGTCAGTATTCACAGGACATAGATATCCTGTACCTTTCGCTTATCAGAGTGCAGTTGAGGCACAAATTAACCAGATGCTTGAAGATGGGATTATTGAGCACTCTAATAGTCCGTATGTTAATTCTTTGATCACGGTACCCAAGACCGACGGCACAGTTCGTATTAGTTTAGACGCTCGTTTGGTTAACAGTAGAATTAGTTCAGATCAGCTGAAATCTATGTCAATAGAGGAATTAATGCAAACATTTGAGGGGAAGAAGTAGTATTTCACTTGTGTAGATTTGAGTTCCAGTTTTTGGCAAGTGCCACTTATGTACGAAGATAGACGACCATTTACAGCTTTTAGTCATAAATATAACCTTTATCAGTTTTGTAGAACACCTTATGGGTTAAAGAGTAGTTCAGCAGCTTTAATTAGGGCTTTAAACATCGCATTAGGGGATGACACAGGAGAGTTTGTAACCATTTACATAGATGATATGGTAATTAGTTCACGCAGTTTTGAGGAGCATCTACGTCATTTAGATATAGTTTTTCAGAAGTTAGATCAGGCAGGGTTCACTTTGAAGCTTCAAGTCGTCATTCTGTCAGGTCAGAAGTGACATTTTTAGGTCCTAGAGTGTCGAGTAGAGGTGTAACACCAGAGGAAAGTAGGGTTAGCATGTGTGGACAGTAGCAACTGGGCATCGTTACAGACACTGAGAAATAGGTAGGTAGAGTAACGTGAAGACGTTCATTTAAGGGAGCCACTGGCAAGGTTGGAAGCAGGTGACACAGAAACATTTATAGTTTCCAAACGTATTGGGAAAACAGCATATGTGCTGGAGAATAGTGAGGGAAACAGATTATACGGGACGTATAATATACATAGTCTCCGAAAGTATGTGTCATAAAGTGAGGATGTTTAGCTGGCGAGCCAGCCTATCAAATGAGTAAGTGTGGTATTTGGTGCGTGGGAGGAGTTGGTCTTCCAGGCAGGCGTATCAGTAGTCACACAGGGCGGTAGTATGTAAGTAAATGAGAGTTTTTAAGGTACAGGGAAATATGACGGGATTGTCGGATGCTCTTGAGCACTAAAATGTCTCGATACACCAAGGCCAGAATTTGGTAGCGCTGGTGAATTCCCATTTGTCCCCAAGAGATGGGTGAGCGCTTGGACAGGGTATTTTTGCTTAAGGCGTCCACGGGACAAAAGATGGGCCATCAGAATGCGAGACGGTCCTTCATGAAACTCATACATAACAGCACACGTGATTTCTGTTTACGGCCTCGCCATGTAAGATTTTTAAGTGAGTAATTTAAGGTAATTTGTACAATGGTTTCATTTGTGTGAGGAGAACTGGTCTGTGTTGAGAACTAGTATTAAGTAGAATATGGTCTACGGGAACTTAACAAGCCAGGGCGATTACGGCACAGAAATATTTGGTGTTATATGTAATGCGCATTTACTGTTTTTTTTTTGCAGAAGTCAATATTAATTTCATCTATTATAAAGAGAGATCAAGTATTATGGTCACGAGGCGCTGCCACAATAGTGTGATCGTGTGCTCAGTGATAAGTGAGATTAAATTTCACCATAAGGAAGGGACCTCCAGTGAAATTAGGAAGTTCTATGGTGATATAAATATATCAGAACACCTTCAATGCGTGTGATATGACATCATAAATACATAGTGCTCACACATTAATTATGTCTATTTTTCCAACATAGAGAAATTTGAGAGGCGGAAATATCCGTGGAACACTATTCTATATGTAAAACATTGGACTGGTTGCAAAGTGCAATCCATAGTGACAACAAACTTTGACGTAAAGTGCGTGAAGAAAAATTATGAGTGTATATATCTGTAATTTAGGGTGATTTCATTTATGTAATATGTATTTTGGATGGGGTTTATTAACGTGTCTGGGATAATCGGATAATGGACCGTCGTCACGGTAAATCATCCGATGATCCGAGGCGAATATGTAACGTGTTTTTCGAGGGGTTTTTATGCCACTGGCATAAGTCAGTAGGAAGCCATTCTATATTTATTTACGCGGCAAATTGTTCAGCCAAGAGAATTTTTCATGTTAATTTATTATTATTATTAATTTATTATAATTATTATTAAGATATTTTCGGAGCATTTTATAAAAATTATAAGCATACAGATAGGTTTTCTATGTCTTAGAAAACGCTATCAAGCAAATTATTACGGACGACAATATCATAGAAAATTATATGATTACGGAATTTTACGGAGTTTCGTCAGTTAGGATATTATGAGAGACATGACTCACTGGAAATTCAGATACGGGCTGATTCTTGTCAAGAAGTATTACGCAAGCTTGGGTTGCAGCGTCAAGAAAAGGCGGATAGTTGGAACGGAAATCGACTTCATCATCCGCGCGCCGTGTGTAATGAGCCAGAGAAGGGGAAGTAGAGCGTGGGGAGCAGCCAATCAGTGGAGACCACGTAAGCTGGAAGTCGGTACCGAGGTGGGGAGCCGAGAGGTGGATATATCGTTCGGTGCGCCGTGGAACGAGGACAATCTGTGTAGAACTTGCCGAGTATGTTTGCACGCGGGAGTCGCTCCGACGTTCCGTGGAGTGGGGGACAATCTGTGAAAGACTTGACAAGTTCGGTTGCAAGTGTGTGTCGCTCCAATGTTCCGTAGAGTGGAGAACTATCTGTTTAAAACTTAACCAGTTTGGTTGTACGAGGGTATGGCTCCGAGGTTAGGACCATAAAGTCACCAAATCTACAAGTATATCATCAAATATCAACGGAGATGTCGACGTCCAGGAGACTGTGGGAAGCACACAGCATCATCCAGTACGAGGGAAATGCTTTAGCAATTTCCAGTGGTAAGCGCGAATGACGCAGAAATACGCAATCTCTCATTTCTCTTTGTTTTATATTTCATATTTCAGTAACTTCATAGCTTGGGAATAAGAGTAAAATCAATTATTTATTAGACTCCGTTTTCACGTAATTTTCTACCGGTAATATTAAAATCGCAACGCTCCAATTTAAATTTTATACTTATTATTATTATTATTAATTTTGCTATACTTTTTTATATAATAAATTCAATTCTTTTACAATGCAATCTTTGCTTTCAGTAGGTAGCATTTGATATAGACCAATTCCTTCTCCTGATACAATTGTTTGTTGGGTTAATGATCAAATCATACCACGATCTGAGTGAATAGATTCTTGAAGGTGTTCTAACAGAGCTAGACGTTGTTAAATACAAATTTAGATTTCAGCATTGCGTTGAGGTCTTGGCGCCCATTAAAACAACATAGCTTAGGCAAAGGTAAACAGTTACATTTATCACCCAACAGTTAAGGGAAGCGAAACCCTTACACTTGTTGCTACCAACATGGGGCATTAATTACTGCTACACTTGTACGCTCAACGTGGAGCAAATTAAATAACGTTACAGCGTGAGGACGATTATGCTGACACAATAACCTGACCATTTAATAACAATCACATAATGGCACTAAGCAAGCAAACTTGAAGATCAATCACAACTACGTGTCGGTATCTCAACAAAAAATAACATATCTTTACTATTTGTGCTAGATTAATTACTACTGCAACTAAAAAAGTGTATGTATTGTAAATATCATAACCGAAGTGTAAAGATCTGATGATCGCTTGACGATCGAAACTGGTCATCTAATTGTATTTATTAATCTCATGTAAAAAGTCTTTGACCGCCCGAAAAACATTAAATTTCGACTCCAAAGATGCAAATGTGACGTCTTACGAACGAAGGTATGTCTAAGGTCAACACTTAGGCAAGTTCGATAAAAAATCAATGATCTCATGGTAGGGCAGTTATAAAAAGCGCGGTAAAAATAGGAAATCTTGTAGATGTAGCGTAAATATTGCAATCAATGCAAGAGACGAGCTGGACGTCTATCTTGGGAATTCACCGCCTGACTTGCATACTCACCCTTTTTCACAGGTGGAAAATGAATAAACAATATATCAAAGGCCCGCTAAACTAGCGACAAAATACTTGATATTCCCCGCTGGAAACATTGTGACTGCAAAGCGGAGCTGTCTCGTCCCAGAATATGAGAAATTGCTAGTATTTTTGCACCAAAACAGACCGTCTATTGAAATATATTGTCACATTTATTTTTAAATAATGCATCTTTTTTGTGAACTGTTGAAGCCATTGTTTCAGTGTTGCCTATACAAAAACTGTCAGTTGTAACTCTTCAGTCGGTCAACATGAATTTTTCCATTGACTGTGCGGGGTGCAATGTATATAAAATATGAGTAATAAGTAAATGAACTCCTTGAAAAATTACACGTATTAGTTATGATCACAATGACCCCGGCGGGAGTAGGCAGGCTAAAGCGTAACAACTGTACGACCAAGGCTCCGCTGAGATATGTAAACTTATGCATAATAAAATTCAAGTGCATGCTCTAATTTTATTTTATTTATTATATTGTGTTATTCTTATTTGTATACACGATCGTAATACTCATAAATAATTCACAAACCCTTATTAAACAAAGTAAACTGTTACAATGCTCAAAAATGGTCTCGCATATTGTGATTCAGTAACTTGTTTATTTTGCTATGTGTATGTTATCATATTATACACAATATAGGGTACATACAAAGAAAAACCACACACAATCTGCTTTGCAAAAGAGACAGAAACACACGACGAATAACGAAAGTGATAATGTGGGACTGAGCACACAACCGTCCTTTTCATGTTGGGGCATATCAATACCATGTATCACCACCACGAGTTCTAATCCATGCTTGCAGATGACGAGACATACTGAGCACCAACGAATACAACGTGGTTTGGGGCAGATTCCCTCACTCTTGGAAAGCAGCTTCAATCAGTTGCTCTTTGTTTGTTGGAGGATTGGGACGGTGCGAAATTGCCCTCTTGGGCTCTTTCCAGGCATGTTCATTACAGTTCATATTCGCAGAATAGGTAGGCCACTCCATTCTCTGTATGACATGCATCTGAAGGAACTGATTGACCACCGTAGCTCGATGGGCACGAGCATTATAGTCCACTAGAGTAAAGCCCTCACCCATTGTGGTAGCAAATCCTGTAACGATGTTGTCTGTATACACCAGACCAGTCATGTTACAGTGGATAGGAATTAGAGGCGTACGTCGACCGAACATGATTCCACCCCAAAACATGACTGAACCTCATTGCTGTTGGTGGCTTTCCTGGACGGAGGGCTCGTGAAATCTCTTACCCACTCGGAGCATTCGAGTGTGGCGACGTAATAGTGATAGTGATTGTAATAGCGATCATAACTAACACATGTAATGTTCCTAGGAGTGTTATTTACTTATAATTCATATAGTTTATACATTGGACTCCGCCCAGTCTTTGGGCAAATTCGAGTTGACCGCCTGAAGAGTTACAACCTACAGGTCTTTGTGGAAATTAGGCTGAACCAGAAAAAAACAAAAATGTTCCTGTCCTAAATTGTAAACAGACTTTCCAACAAAAATTGAACAAGATTCAAAAGCATTGCTGAAAACTCCTCGTTTTCTTTTCCTGAAACCCTTCCCAATGTGATTGATGTTTGTCCTTCCACTGTCACTGACTGTTATTTGGTTATTGTTAACATAAGCAAGGAAGGGCACGTATCTTTACGCGAAATTTAACTATTTTAGTTGTCTATACATCATTCCGAAAAAAAGCCTAACTCAACTTAAGCAATGACTTCTCATTTAAACAATTTTCAAAACTTATTTTTTATCTCGTGTCTACTATCAGTTAATCGATTAATCGGTTTTAAGGAGCTTCGTTTAATCGATTAATCGATTAATCGTTTCCGATTAATTTCAAATTAATCGATTAATCGGTTATTAATCGATTAATTGAAAATCGATTATTACCAGCTCTAGTTAGAAGCAAAAGTACAATAGAATAATAATTGTTATTGGCCGTAAGAAGGATACAAGATTTATGCTGGACCCCACCATCAGATGTGAAGTAACTATCGGCATAGCAAGACAGGTCGTTTAGAGCTAACGATAGGCTTCAAAGAGAATTGAAAGCTTGTGGTACGTTTCGAATAAGGGAACGAAACAACATCAACATTTTTTAATAACTTATCGTGTTTGGGTATGCCTAACTTAAGTGTAAATGGCATAATTTTGCTATCAAATGAATCCATTCAATAATAGAGAATTGATCTACAATGTACTCGGGAACAGTATGAGACGTAGTATATTGGTATTCAATAACATTTTATTGCCAATAATAATAGTCTAATGAATGAAAATCCACAGCCTGCTTCCAGTCTCCGACCGGGTCAGGAATGGAATGAATGAAGCCCCCGTCTAGCGGCGAGGATATGAACTGTGCCGGCTGCCGAGGTCTGACGCACTCCTCTGGGGGCAATGATTAAATGAATGACAGATGAAATGAAATGATAGTGGAGAGAGTTGCTGGAATGAAATTTTGACAGGGAAAACCGGAATACCCGGAGAAAAACCTGTCTGCCTCCGTTTTGTTCAGCACAGGTCTCACATGGAGTGACCGGGATTTGATAATAATGTTATTGGTTTTACGTCCCTTTTAACTACACTGGCTTTTAGAGACGCCGGGGTGCCGGAATTTTGCCCCGAAGGGGATCTTTAACGTGCCAGTAAATCTACTGACACGGCTCCCTCTCATTTGCGCACTCTCAAATGCCAGCTGACTGCGCCAGGTTTCGAACCTGCAACCTTCCGGGATTTGAACCACGGACCCAGCGGTGAGAGGCCGGCGTGCTGCCGCCTAAGCCACGGAGGCTAATAATAGTCTAATAATAATAATAATAATAATAATAATAATAATAATATGAAGAGAAGAGAAGAGAAGAGAAGAGAAGAACGACTTCGAGAAATCCAGCCGCGACAGGCTGGCCACCCGCCCCTGAACTGAGAGTTCCAGCGTAGACAGTGTGCTCCTGGGTCATATGGCCCTAAAAGCACTTGCCTGGCTTGCAGGGTACCACGACATACTATACACAGCTCACTCGCACACGTAGCTAGCGGCAGGCGGGGAGAGTCAAGGACACAGATTACCTACTGACATGACATGACGTCACGCACCTACCTACTGACATGACATGACGTCACGCACCTACGCCGGGCCTTGGTGTGCATCCCCAACCCTCCCCCCTCTTCCCCCTCACACCACCTAATAAAATCTAAGCGGCTGGAGCGATTTCAATGAAATTCGGTAAGGTCATAGTAGGCCTACTATTTTGGCCGACCCCGATCGTGCCTTTCAAAGCTTATTATGTTTCACCAATTCAACATGGTGGCTGTGCGAAATATCTCACTGGCATTCTATATCTCCTAAACTATCACCGATATCACCCTGAAATTTTGTACGGTGATAAAAGTCACTTAAGTGACTTTCATAAACCTGTTAACTACAAAACGAACATGGCGGCCAAGTGAATTTGAACATTTAAATATACTTTTCTGGCGATTTAACCATCCGAACGCAGTGAAATTTGGTACAGCAATTGTTTATATACATTGAAATGAACTGATATCTAATTTTGTTAAATTGTTTACATACACTCAAGATGGCAGCTGTGCAAATTTTAATATTTTTTTTAATTTCTTGTGTCCCAATCATGCGATAGAAGTCAACGTTTGAATAATGAACCTACGCAATAATAGTCATCTAATAGTACATAACTCTGTGGTCTACATATAGGGTCTTTCATATTAAGTAAGAACGACGAGCGGCGGTTTTGTTATTCGCTACTGCAGCGGGCTTGGCCGAGTTTCTGGCGCCCCACGGCCCCCTGCTGTAGTATTGAAAGCGAGCGCATAGTACAAACTTGACCTTGCAATAAGCGTGCAGGTGTTGTCAGTCACCAGTCTGAACCTCAGATGGTAACATGTTCAGACAGTTATCATTGCAACATCGTATTTTTGTATGTAAAACTTATTTTAAGTACGAGTCGGCCCGGTGGGTAAGTTCAGCAATTTCCTGATGAAGTGTCACCTTCACTAGCACAGATTCACGTAATTGTAAATAAGTTTGCCACTAGGCCTACTGACTCAGTGCTCAATAAAGAACATAAAATACAAAATCAGAAACATTACAGTGGCAGAACTCACTCGCGTGAGCCAAAATGTGGTTACCGGATACAATGCCTGTATAACCCAGGAAGGACGACACTTCCAGCATCTTTTATAAGGTAATATTTCATACAGGATTGTACACACGCTTAAAGCAGGCGGCCACGGCGCGCCACAAGCTCGACCAAGGCCACCGCAGCAGCAGGAAAGGGGAGCGAAAGTCAAGTGAGAGAGTGATGACCTTACCCCTTACCTGACGGTATGGGATTCCTGAGCATCTAGTCCGATGTTGCGATTGACTGTGACTGTGATGGCTGGTTCTGAATTATTGTTCAGTTCTGGATATTTCTGAGTGATCCTTTGAAATTTTACCAGTTTGTACTTACGACTTCTAATTTTCCATGTTGTTTTTCCTGTTTTTAATTACTTTTTACTTAGTTTATTTTACCTGCAACACCATTATTTTTAGTGTTCGTTAGGTGTTCTATTTTCGGCAATTTATTTTTGGACAGTATCTCTGCTAGATCATATACATGTACGATGTACATATAGGTACGACTGATGGAGAGCATTACGGTCATCAAGTGCAGTTAGTTTTACATTTTAGGTGAAAAATGGAGCCACCACCAAAACCAATTCAAGGCAGGACTGGCATGCAAAACGAAATGTATCATCAATTTAAATTAGCGTCGCGAAATTAAATTGTTCAAAGGAATAAAATTTCACTCCTGGCGCAAAATAAAATTAGTAACAGAATTTTAATTTCGCTGCAGAGGCGAAATAAATTCATTAGTCTTTTAATTTCGCTTCCGGCGCGAAATAAAATGCATTACTGACTTTAAATTTCGCTCCCGGTGCGAAATAAAATTCGTACCAGACTTTGAATTTCGCTCCCAGCGTGAAATAAAATCCGTTACAGACTTTTAATTTCGCTCCCGGCTACAAACAGAATTCTTAACAGACTTTTAACTTTGCTCCTGGCGTGAAATAAAATTCATTAAAGACTTTTCATTTCGCTCTTGGCGTAAAATAAAAACCGTTAGTCTTTTAAATTCGCTTCCGGCGCGAAATAAAAAGAAAATACAGACTTTCAATTTCACTCCGGGCACGAAATAAAATTCGTTACAGACTTTCAATTTCGCTCCCGGCTCGAAATAAAATTCATTACAGACTTTTAATTTTGCTCCTGGCCTGAAATAAAATTCGATACAAGACTTTTCATTTCGCTCCTGGCACGAAATGAAAACCGCTACAGTCTCTTAATTTTGCTCCCGGCGCGAAATAACATTTTTAACGACTGTTAATTTTGCTCCTGGTATGACAAAAATTGCTGGCCCCATGGTGTTGGGGATAGCGTGCCTGCTTCTCACCTGGAGGCCCTGGGTTCGATTCCCGGCTCCGTTAGTGATTTTAGAAACGGACGTGTGGGTTGGAACGGGGTGCACTTAGCCTCGAGAGTAGCTGTCTGAATGTCACGGAAACCAAGATTAACGGCCGAGGGAACCCGATGCGCTGACCAATATCTGCAGATGCCTGGGCAGCGGTCGCTTGGTAGGCCTAGGCCTTTCATGGGATGTAGTGCCACGGTTTATTTTAATGACACTAAATTCCCAAACAGCATTTAGTTTCGCCCCCGGCGTGAATTTAAAATGCATGGAACATATCATTTCATGTCTGAAATTAAATCTGGTCTGGCATGCGAAACAAAATGGTTGTGGACGCGTTAACATTTTAATTTCGCCATGAGCGTGATATTCGGGTGCGAAATGATATTGATTGTAAGCGCAAAAATTAAAATGGAAGCAAAATGTAATTCTAAGCATAATAACATAGTGAAAGGCGACGCAAAACTAATTGCAGTGCGAAACGAAATACTGTACGTGGCACAGGGGTTTGCTTTCGTGCCATGGTCAGTATAAATGCGCTGAGGGTAAGAAGGAAGTAGTAAGGAATGCCAAGCCCCCCCCCCCCCCCGAAATTTCCGGAAGTGTAAGAATAAAGAATATAGAAATGAGAAGAATGACCCCTCAACCCTGTTGTTCGAGTAACCCGCCTCCGAAACAGAACTCCATATACGCCGCGATTTTCTGTTATTTGTAACTCTTCAGTCAGTCAACATTAATTTACCCGATAACTGGGTGGGGTACAACGTATATAAGATGTAAGTAACACTCCCGAAAAAAAATTCATGTGTTAGATTTAAGATCACTAAAATTGCTGCATTATAATCGTGACCATAAACTAATACATATAATGTTATTTACATATTACTGTATATACATTGTACCCCTCCCAGTTATTGGGCAAATTAGTGTTGACTGACTGAAGAGTTACAACTGACAATTTGTATTGTAATTGGAGTTCGTCACTTATCTTGAATGTCTGTCCACACAGCACATTCGTCTTCTTGTTCGCTATAGAACAAGTAAAGGTACTTGTTGCCCCATTGCGTTATGAACGTCAGGGAGGGCCAGCCACGAGTCCGAGGTGCAGTCAACGACGATGGTGATGTTGATGCCATAGCACTGACTTTCTCCTCTACTGGAGTGATGACCATTGAATGACTCACGTTGCTGTTGCAGCCCTGCAGATTGTGCAGGCGGTGAACGGTAATAAGACTGCTACTGCTGCCAACGTCAGGACTTTGAACATCGCTCCGAACATAATTTCACTCTCGAAACGAATACATTTTAATTTCAACATCGAAATGAAATGTTCCATTCATTTTAAATTCACATCGGAGGGCGAAACTAAAAACCGTTTGGGAATTTTATTTCACGCCGGGTGCGAAATTAAAAGTCTGTAACGAATTTTATTTCGCGCAGGGAGCGAAATTAAAAGTCTGTAACCGAGTTTTATTTCGCGCCGGGAGCAAATTAAAAGTCTGTAACGAATTTTATTTCGCACCGGAAGCGAAATTAAAAGTCTGTATTGAATTTTATTTTGCGCCGCGAGTGAAATTAAAAGTCTGTAATGAATTGTATTTCGCGCCGGGAGCGAAATTAAAAGATTGTAACGATTTTTTTTCGCGCCGTGAGTGAAATTTTATTCAATTGTACAATGTAATTTCGCGTTGCTATTAAGTTTGGCGTTGATTTCGCTATGTCATTTCGCTTCGAATTAAGTTTCGCTTCGATTTAATTTCCCGCCAACAATCATTGTCATTTCGCTCCCGAGTATCGCGCTCACGGCGAAATTAAAATATATTCGCCCCCACAGACATACATTTCGTTTCGCATGCCAGCCCTGATTCAAGGGCATACCACTAAATCCCAGGGGGAATTGCGACTACCATTGACCAAAATATTATTTGTACTCGAGTTTGAAGGTTGTTTGTGAAGTAACCAATAGACCTACATAAAATCCAATAACATCATCATTTTCGTCGTTCTGTTTTACGTTAGTTCATGTTGGTTTGGATTTTTTTTATATATTTCAATATTTCTTATCGCAGTTGGAACACAAAAAAGTGCCCGTTTTTAAGCGTGTTTCAACCATGCGTCACATTTAAGAATTATTATCTCGCAAACCCTTCAACAGATCGAATCCAAATTTTAACACAATATACATTGGAATGTTGTATAACTGGTTCATTAATTTTAAAATTTTGTATGACCAAGAAACAAAGTTGTTATCATTTTGGTAAGGTAACTTTTTCTCGGCTCGGATTGGTCTGAAAATGTAGTTCTTGGTCGCGTTGTAATCCTTATACATCAAAAAGGTATGCTGTATGATTGTGAAATACGTAAATTAATTCACTTATTTTATATCGGTTTGAATTTGTATGGGGAATTAAGACATGGTTCACCAGTTGGCCGCTCCCGTAAAAGCTGTACAGCGTTGCCAAGATGGGCTCCATCACGCGTCAAGGCACGCTTCGCTCGGAAGTAGTGGGCTCCATATCAGCAACGCTGTACAGATTATCCCGGAGCGTCTAGCCGGTGAACCATGTCTTAATTCCCCGTATAAATACAAACCGATATAAAATAAGTGAATTAATTTACGTATTTCACAGTCATACAACATAACTTTTTGATGTATAAGGATTACAACGCAACCAAGAACTACATTTTACAACGACCCCGAGCCTAGAAATAGTTACCTTACAAAAATGATAACAAAATTCGTTCTTGAACACACAAAATGTTGAAATTAATAAACCTGTTATACAGGTACAACATTCCAATGTATATTGTACTAAAATTTGGATTCGATCTAATGACGGGTTTGTGAGATAATAATTATTAAATGTGACGCATGGTTGAAACACGCTTAAAAACGGTCACCTTTTGTGTTTCAACTGCGATAAAAAATTAAAATATAAATAAAAAATTCCAAACCTACATGAACTAACGTAAAATAGAACGACGAAAATGATTATGTTAGTGGATTTTATATAGGTCTATTGGGTACATCACAAACAACCTTCAAACTCGAGTGCACATAATATTTTGGTCGACAGTAAGTACTGTACCAAGAAAAGGAAGCCAGGCCCTAAGAAAAACCTCTACACATAGGCCTACATACGATTTTTTCCCTAGTTTATATTTGAAATTACGCTTGCATTAGAGAATGTGTAAAGTACTGAGCTGTTTTGATTTCACTTTAAATTTATTTGTACAAGTTGGATGACTAAACGTCACCCCACAATCTGCAAGCTACATGGCTGAACAGCGGTTGCTTGGTAGAACTAGGCCCTTCAACGGCTGTCGCGCCACGGGTTTAGTCTTTTTTAGCCTACTTTCGATTTTTGCAAAAAATGAAAGTAGACTTATGAGATCACTACAGGGCCAAAAATTGTGTGTCTGTGTGTGTGTGTGTGTGTGTATGTGTGTGTGTGTGAGTCTGTGTGTGTGTCTGTGTGTATGTGTGTGAGTCTGTGTGTGTGTGTGTGAGTGTGTGTACTCTGAATATCTGTCCCCCCCTATCAATTCGAACACGGTGAAACCGAATTGAACGAAATTTGGTACAGAGGTAGAACAAGCAATGGGCACCTCAGTGTCATGTTTTATATTGCCGCCATCTTTACCAAAACTGAATGGCGGCCACTCAAACGTTCAAAACGTAAAATCAAATACCGACTAACCAAATCATCCGATCTCTACCAAATTTGGTAACAACATACCTTCATATAGGACGCGTCTTGTGACCAAACTACAAGGTCATTCGATGTACCATTTCAGGATGGCGGCCGTGCGAATTATGCAAACTTTATAATCCATATCATGGGACCCACCAGTTCCGATTATCGAGCCGAGAATCGATTTAACTGTTCTAAAGGAAGAGGCACGTTCGAAATTAAAAGTTTATTTTGTAATACTATAGTGCAGAAGTGATTTTAAAAAGCTGAGCCGTCTCGGTAAGAAGACAAGATGGCAGCGGATATCTTGTGCCTGACTTATATTTCACTAATTTGAGTATTGCATGCAATACAGCGTACTGATACAAAATAAATAAAGTTTGTATGAAATGCTTTATAAATAAATAATATACTCCACTGATGAAATCGTTTAGTCTAAATCATTATTTGCTAACAAGTTATATGTAAGTCATTTTATATAGAACGAAGTTCGTTGGTACAAATGGCTCCGTGGTAAAGCGTTGCCCTATCACTCATATGCCTATGGTTCAAACCCCATCTGAGTTTTTTTTTTGCTTGAAATTTTATATATTTATTGTTTTGTAATGATTCAGACGTTTTAAAATTAAGCGTTATATTGTGCCTATTACGTTTGAAAATATATAATTAAAACATAATTCACCAGCAGATTCGCTCGAGACATCTAGCAGCCAAAAAGGTAACTGCACGCCGGCCTACGTATTAACTTCAAGATTTTATTGAAAAGTTTCTTCTTATGGCCACTAGAATGCACTCGCCCTGTTAGGGTTATATTGTTCGATACTTCTCCACTAGATGTCTTGACTGGTCTACGTGGGACTCCATTGGTTAGTACCGTATACCATTGGCATTCTATGCACATCGAACTTGAAGAATGGCAAGATGATACTACGATAAATTTTTACTTTTTATTTTAAAGGGTTTGTAACAGCCTATTGTGCGTTATTTGAAAATGTTATTTGAAGTAAAGAACAAAACGATTTCACATAGTAACTGAATTCTAGTCGTTGGTGCTAGTTCAGGTTATTAATTAATACTTTTATTTCAGGCAAATAGCAATCGAAAATATCCACATAGTTTGTATACACACGTCTCTGTAGGGTCATGGAAAGATTTGTTAATTCAATTAGGGTTGTGAAAGCCATGCACAACCAGACGTGTAAAGACATGCCTCAACTCAAAGTTGGATGTTGCCCACGGCAGGTCGATTATGTAATAATAACAATAATAATAATGTTATTTGTTTTACGTCCCCTTTAACTACTGCTGCTTTTAGACACGCCGGGGTGCCGGAATTTTGGCCCGAAGGGGATCTTTAACGTGCCAGTAAATCTACTGACACGGCTCCCTCGCATTTGTGCACCCTCAAATGCCAGCTGACTGCGCCAGGATACGAACCTGCAACCTAGGGCCCAGCAAGCGAGAACGTTACCGCTGAGCCACGCAGCCAGTCCGGTCGATTATGTCTCCAGATCCATAACATTCTTGAGATACTTCTTATCTATCTTTCTTCAATGATGGTAGTAGTTTTTTTCTAGGTTGTGGCGTTTGGTAGAGGTAAATAGTTTCTAAGGTCTTCAACCAAGAAATGATTCTATTATACTCTTTGATAATAACAACGAGTTATAACTAACTCATACATTTAGGAGAAAGTAGGCTATATGTTCTTTACTGAACATCTTGTTTGAACTTCTAATATATAAGTATAAGAGTACAAGACCACGAACTATTCAGTGACAACTTTTTTCAGAGAAGAGAGTTCGAATTCAAACGGAAACAATGCGTTGTGTGGAAAAGTAAGACGTAGCCATTGTGAAAATGGAAAATTGGTCTCCATAACTACTGACGACAGTCAAGCGCATGTTCTCTAGGTGCAGGCGTCCTGCATAAATATCCACTTCCTTTGTACGCTCACAGAAAACGAAGAAAAGTCCCAGCAGAGCTTGTGTATTGGCGTATTGAACGAAATAATAGGTAAGGAACTGAAACAATGTTTCTTACAGCAGATGTTTATTGCCATTCAGAAATTCCTTCTTATTTTATGATTTTTTTCCCTAGGAAACTGTCATCAGTCCAACATCTCTCATTGACTAGTTCACCTGTCAATCAACCTACCATTATGGTTGCACCTGAAGTTCAGTTGTGTCGTGTTTCGCAGGGTTTTCCACACTCCCTCCAGGTAAATGCCGAGATAGTACCTTACTTGAAGACTCAGAGCACCTGCCCCATCCCTGGCTCTAATACAGTAACACACATAGTCAACTACATGGGACTGATGACCAAGATGTCCCAAGCCCCTACAATGTATTATTATCAACAAGAACAAGAACAAGAATGTTTGAGGGAGTAAGAAAGTATCTGTATAAACACATTGTGTCAACGTTACATAAGCGTGACATTACTATAATTTTATTGCTCGGATATTGTTCCACGCCTAGGCACTTGTACATGTAACTCGCCGAACTACAATATTCGTCAACTCGGGGTGTTCATCATTTTCCTTGCGCTAGAGATCTTGTATAGCCGCGCCGCTACTCCTACCACCCTTTTCAAAACAATTCCCAAACTAATGCCGACGATTCCATTCACCCGATTTTATTTATGAAAAATGCATTGGAATCAGGAAATAAATCTCCGTTTTCGTATTACCAGTTTTTTTCATATTTTAAGCAGAAATATAAAAAACTGCTAGTAACGTCTTTGTTTTTCACATTTTGAAAACGCATTGAATTGATATCAACTCTATTGCACTCTAGTATACATAGTGGTTTTGACATCGCAAATACGAGCTTCCATTCAAGAGAAATTGCCCCACTTTGGTGCTGCTACGTGGTGTCAGAATTACAAACTAAAAATCGGGACATTTAGTCTTAATAGTATCTAGCTGCTGCACAGACTGCTGTGTTGCCTGCTGGTGTGTCCCTTCCCCGTGCTGTCCGATCGTTACGTCACAGTTCCCTCTTCATTGCTATGTAAAGTAGTCAGGGATGTTTCAGCTACGTTATCTGATGGTTGAGTTACTTCCGCAATGCGTTTGTAGAATGGGGCCTGTTATGAAAGGCCTCTGATATGGCTGGATATTCAGGGGAAGGTACTGCAGTTTCCAGGTCGGTAGTGTTGCTTAGCTTACTACTCCCATCTGACTCGCCCAGCACCGTGCTGTAGGTTTGTTGTCTGACATGAAGTACCGGGCGATTCCTTCTGTTCGGACAGTCTATTTGTAAGTGGGAGGTTTCTTTACAATAAAAGCAATACTTAGCTTGTCCTTCATATGTTAACAGAACTTTACAATCATTGACCGTCAAATATGATGGAATGGGGTATTTAAGTTCAATTGTTACAATACGTATGCCATTACTTACAGCAGAAAATTCGTATACTTCATTCCAGCACTCGTTCCGTATGTCCTTGAGAACTCCATGCGTAGAAAGCACGCGGGAGAGCCTTTCATTGTTGACTTCGGGAGGAGATTAAACAGACATGCACACGTTTTGTTAAAGAGTCTGAAACAGTGATAGTTATCTTTGTGGTGTTACCGCTAGCTAGCCGGAAGGATTTCACACCTTCATGTCGAGATAATATGTTTTCATAAAGTGAGGTGTACACTAATTTAATGTACACTGAATTTTCCCCGTTGTCTAGTTGATTCGCTAGTACTTGATCTCTATTAAGCTTCAGGTCGTTTGCTATCCACCTAGGCCTATGTATTTCAAGTGGTGTCGGTCTGTTGTTCCTTTCTTAAAAAGCGCATTTAAGAGTGTTTCGCATGTTCAACAAGCAGTTCCGTGACAATTTTTCTTAAACTTAAAGATTCATGCCAATGTTTAATCTATATGGAACTATCTAAGTTAATGACGAAATTAAGTTGGTAATATCAAAATTTCTAATTAATTGCCAACAATTGCCTGCTGCATGCAACGTCCACGTTATCCATGGAACTTCAATCAAATTTTGTATTCTGTACCTTAAGAGATGGAACTAAGAATATATTAAGTCACCAGGGCTTCCAACTGTAGTGCAGGTATATTACGAATTGTTGATTAATTTAGGGGCTTTGCGACATCGTGGTATGTTACCCCGTGTACTTGGGTGTATGTGGATTTTTGTGTGTGTAATAACCTGTTTTATTATGGTGTCTGTATTAGTAATTGGGGTTCAGATTGGGGGAGGTGGTTGTAGCCTTAAGACCGGAACAACCTCTACCCCTACCCAGAGTTTGCCTGGTGTATAAGTTGGAAAACACGGAAAAGCCACTTCCAGGATGACTGAGATAGGGATCGAACTCTCCTCGTGGCTATATATAAAGGAGGAACCCAGTGCAAAATCGGTATGTGGTTTATTTGAGGTGACATATTTTTTAATCTTACCACTTGGGCGTTTGTTGGTTCTTCAGCCCAGAGGTTGGTTGGATCCAGGTTATGTAAGAAGAAAAAAAAAGAACTTGGCAGCGCTATAATGAAGCATACTAGGCAAGGTGAGGAGTAAGGTAGTTATGTTTAAAGGACTGAACTTCGAGGTCATCTGCTCTCATGCGTATTTTGGGTCTGTATGTGGGATTTGTCTATGGTAGCTATACTTATTGGGGAAAAGCGGGAGGTAGACCTTTCCAAACTCTGAAAGCGTGGTCATCAGCTAATGTCTTAGAGATGTATGGAATTTTTTGCCTGATAACCTGTGTTATTGTGGTGTCTGTATTTTGTAATTGATACTAGAATTGAGACAATCGCGGTCTTAAATTAAATACCACTTCCTAGATGTACCTAAAATTTAAGTTAAAATGTATCTTTCTCTCTTCCTCAGGTAGATCTGTTATTAAAGAAGAAGCAGCTGTTATCAGAAGACAATGTCTAACATGGAGGAAACTATTCAGAGCTATGCTTGTAAGGAGTGTGGAAAAACTTTCCTCCGTGACTATCATAGGAAGCGTCATGAAGTGTCTTGTGGGCTATTCCATCAGTGCAACGCATGTGGGGCCGGATTCAGCAATGCATATAACGGACGTCGTCATGAAGAGGTTTGTAGTGTAGCGTCACCTGCCAAGAAGGTTAATACTGAACCGACTAAGCATGAATTGCTCGCCATGGTTCCTGATAGTAAAGACCTTTGTGAGTATGAATCCTCTTTCAAGGGTCGATTAAAGTCATATTTTATTAGATGTGAATCGTGCGGTGATTTAAACTCTTATTTGAAAGAGTCAAAAGAGCGAATCATTCATGCTATACAAACGGAACTATGTGTACACAAGTCTTTAAAGGTTAATATGTTGGCCGAGTGTAGATTTATTCATTTAACTAGTGGTGATATTGCAGACCGCTCCTTCAAAACTCGTAATCAGGCAGTATTTCTTGAAACAGACTTAACTATGCTCTTAGAAACACACTTTAAAAAATTAGCTAGGGAAATGGAGGAATCTCAGCTGAAGGGTAGTAACTGGGCTTTGCTAGCTGTTGATGGGGTTCGTTTAAGGATAAACAAGTATAATCCCTTGCGTGGCAGTACATACATTCCTCTACCCCCTGGTTTGGAAGCGAAAAAAGCCTGCATCAACCCTCGAAACTTAAAAGATGAGAGGTGTTTTATGTATGCTATCTTAGCGAAGTTCATTAAAACAAATGCTCAACGTGTTAGCAAATATAAGGATTTAGAATCGAAATATAATTTTTCATGTGTCTCATTCCCTACATCGCTGGCTGATATCTCAAAATTTGAGAAATCTAATGATATGTCAGTGAATGTGTTTGGGCTTGATGATGATTGTAACCTGTTTCCTCTCAAGGTTGTTGACACAGAACTAGTAGATTATCGCGATCTACTCCTAATTAGTGATGATACTGGTCGACATCACTACGTATTTATCAAAGATTTTGATAAATTGATGGGATATCAACTAACTCATCATGAACATAGGATATATACTTGTAAACGTTGCTTTACACATTTTGATAACCAGTATGGAAAAAGTGGTCTAGATAAATTAGAAGAGCATAGAGAACTGTGTTTTCTGCATGATATTGCAAGAGTTAAAATGCCTACTAAAAAGCCCATTCTACAATTTATCAATGTAGAGAAAATGCTTAGAATGTCTTACGTAATCTATGCTGACTTTGAGAGTATACTCATACCTCATCAAACATGTCTACCTAATCCAGAGATTAGCTACACAGCCACATACCAGAGCCATGTACCTATGAGCTTTGGTGTATATGTAAAACCTTCGGCAGCTGTAGCTCACTTAGAGACTAACCTTCCAAGGGAACCTTATATTTATCGTGGTCCTGACGCTGCAGAGAAGTTTATGGAATATTTAATATCCATAGCTAGCGAAATCAGTCGCCTCTACAGCTTAAATGTTCCGAAGGCTTTAACTGATGATCAAGAAGCAGAGTTTCAGTCATCTGTAACCTGCTATTTGTGTCATAAGGAGTTCCCTGAGAATGACTGGAAGGTTCGAGATCATTGCCATCTTACAGGTGTATACCGTGGAAGCGCTCATAATACCTGTAATTTGAGATGCAAAACACGAAACCCTATCCCTGTATTCTTACATAACCTTAGCGGCTTTGATTCTCATTTCATTGTGAAACAGTTGGGGTGTACTGCGGAGAGAGTAGAAGTTATTCCCAACTCAGAAGAAAACTACCTCTCATTTACCAAACATGTTGGTAATGTGAAGCTTAGATTTCTGGATACGTTTCGCTTCATGCCAAGCAGTTTATCAAAATTAGTGGGCAACCTAACATCATACCCTGAGACGAGTAAGTACTTTGGGGTGGAAAATTCAGCACTAATGACCCGGAAAGGTGTATATCCTTATGATTACGTGGACTCTTGGGAAAAATTAAGCAAAGAAAGCTTACCACCTAAGGAGGAGTTCTTTAACAGATTAAATCAGGAAGACATCAGTGTAGAAGACTATGAACATGCATTACATGTGTGGAAACAATTCCAAATTGAAAGTTTGGGTGAATATAGCGACCTTTACCTAACATCTGATGTACTCCTTCTCGCAGACGTGTTTGAAACATTCAGAAATAAAACACTTGAAACTCATAAAGACGATCCTGCACACTATTTTACTTCTCCAGGTCTTACGTGGGATGCCATGCTCTTATATACAGGTACACAGCTTGAGTTACTACAGGATTACGATCAGATTCTAATGATAGAATCAGGAATACGTGGAGGATTATGCCAGGTTTCTCATCGATATGCTGAAGCTAATAATAAATACATGGAGAATTTCGATTCAGAGAAACCATCTCAATTTATTACCTACGATGATGCAAACAACCAATACGGCTGGGCAATGTGTCATCGCCTCCCTTACGGAGGATTTAAGTGGGTCTCTCCAGACAGCATTGATCTGGATACACTAAAGGATACACTCTCGGTTACATCTTAGAAGTAGACGTTGATTATCCTTCTGAACTTCATGATCTACACGATGATTTACCCTTTCTACCAGAGTGTAAACAGCCAAAGGAAACATCTTTAAAGAAACTAATCCCTCATCTTGGAAATCGAAGGCGTTACGTAGTTCATTATATGGCTCTTAAACAAGCTCTGGATCATGGATTAAAATTAATTAAGATTCACCGCGCGTTAAGCTTTAAACAGCTACCTTGGTTAAAGTCATACGTTGAATTTAATAATAATCTACGGAAACAGGCTAAAAATGATGTCGAGAAGGATTTGTATAAATTGTTCAATAATGCAATGTTTGGGAAAACTATGGAAAATATTCGTAATAGATTAGACATACGCCTTGTTACTGACAGTAAGATGGCAGAAAAGCTGATAGCTAAACCAACATTTATAGAAAGAACAATTTACGGTCCTGATCTAGCTGCTTTTCATATGGATAAACGTAGCATTGTGTTCGATAAGCCTATATATATTGGTATGTGCGTGTTGGATATTTCAAAAACTTTGATGTATTCCCACCACTGTAATGTACTGCTTCCTTATTATGGGGTTGAAAATATTAAACTCGCATACATGGACACGGATTCCTTCATATATTTAGTAAAGACCGAAGATGTATACCAAGACAAGTTGTGTTTCCTAGAGCATTTGGATACGTCTGACTACCCCAATAACCATATATGTTATTCTGCAAAGAACAAAAAGGCTTTGGGAAAATTTAAAGATGAAGCTTGTGCGCACATTATTATAAAATTTGTCGGTCTCAGACCTAAGATGTATGCCCTAGACATCGATGGAGTAGAAGTAAAGAAGATTAGAGGTATTAGCAGGGGTGTTGTTAGGAAATGTATCAGTTTTCAAGATTATAAGGACTGCCTTATGACAAAAATGGTAAAGAGAATACCAATGAATGTTATCACGTCGAAGCATCATGAAATATCGTCAGTACAACTAAACAAGATCGCCTTGTGTCCAGATGATGACAAGAGAGTGATTGCCGCTGATGGAATAGCTACACATGCACATGGGCATTACGCAATCGCTGAATCTGTTTAATTTATCTACGACTAAAAGAATCCTAGCAATAGGAAACATCTATCAACAATTTTTTCAAATAAAATCTAAATTTTTTTGAAGTTTACAAGTATGGAATGTTCTCCATAAGTCTTAGCAGCAGAGCCTATAGCATGTGTTTGTTGTATGTAAAACAGCCTCTGGCGTGAGATTAATTTCTTCGTAAGCCTATATAGACTATATATGACTAATATGGCCTCTGGCGTGAGATTAATTTCTCCGTAAGCCTATATATATATATATATATATATATATGACTGATATGGCCTCTGGCGTGAGATTAATTTCTCCGTAAACCTACGTATGTCTGGTAAGGTCTCTAGCGTGAGATTAATTTCTTCATAAGCCTACAGGTATGTGTGTGTGTGCTGAAGGGCTTTGGTGGTTAAGGCTAATGGAATACAATGGCAAAAAAATATCTTATGTTAAGTAAATATAGGGTTGATAGGTGTTAACTCTGCCTCTAGGGGAGGAGGAAGTGTGTCCCCTAGAGCCGGTCTCAAGCCCGGAGAAAAGAGGAGAGACATCTACATCCAGAACTCGCTCCTTAAGCTGAACTATAATGCGCGGTACCCTTCACGAAGGGAGAGTAGACCTCTGAGACATATTCATCATTCGAGCTTGCAAACCTCGTTGATATGTCAATGATGAGAGTTTACGTATAGCATTTTTAGTTAACTTACTGGAGTTTTTTTTTGGTAAAGATTTAGCTTCTGTATTCTTAACTATAATGCGCGGTGCCCTTTACGAAGGGAGAGTAGACCTTTGAGGTGTATTCGTCATCCAAGTTTGCAAAGCTGGTTGATACACCTGTGATAAGAGTTTACGTATAGCATTTGTAGTTAACTTACAGGAGTTTGACTTCAAGGGCATACCCCAAGCTTTGACTGGTTTGATGTTAGAGCCCTCACAGAGGGTAGTAGAGTACTGGCTACATCTCCATAAGACAAGGATCTAACCCTTGCTCTGATGTTAATGGCGGTTTCTACCTTCTAACGTCCTGGTCGGCTTGAAGTATGTACTCTCACATGTAGTGTTAACCAACATAACCGCTAGCATGATGGTAGGAGGATTGCCTATTAAAGTAGGAGATTGGGGAGAGCATAGGAGGTTAAGGGCATCCGGCCAGCCTGCTCAAGTCCTCTAACATAAGGGAGTTGTCTATAAAACACTGCCCCAGTTTCATGAAAGTAGGCGATTGGAAAGAGCATAGGTAGTGAAGGGCATCCGGCCAGCCTCGTCAAGTTCTCCAACATAAGAGAGTTGCACCTGGCAGCCATCTTGCACAATAGCCTCTGTACCAGTCATCTCAAGTCCTCTAGAGTTGCGCGCGATGGCCATCTTGCCCACTAGCCCATGTGCCAGCTCCCAAGAGTTAGTTCCATAAGAGACCATGTATAGCGGCCATCTTGTCCATTAGCCCCTGTGCCAGCTCCGGCTTATTGCACCTACTTGCGACGTATTGTTGGTGTACTTTAGCGGTTTATGTTTGCTTTTACCACTCTTGTTCTTGCGGTATTTGGGTTGCGATTAGTTCTGTATTTAGTTGATTTGAGTATTTTGGTTCCAGGCAGATACTTAACTGTGCATTATTATTATTATTATTATTATTATTATTATTATTATTATAATTGTTTGGTTGATTGTGAGTAGACCTATGCATTCACTACGAAATTTCTTGGCTAGCAAAATTCAGTGTTTTGTTAGTTTGCTTTTCGCGCCACTTTCCGATGTAGCACCCAGATTTATCATCTGTGCATCTTGTAAGTTACCGTAGTATTTTATTTTAACGGAATGTTTAGTTTGAAACATTAATTGTATTGTGGAGTGTGAGTGAAAATGAATAGAGTAAGTAATTTGCTAGTCAGACAGTTTTCCCAGCTCCCTGATGACGATAAACTTACAGTAAAAACACTCGGTGCACCATTACCGGATAAGTATTGTCCAAAATGTAAGTATACGAGGGCGTTTAAAGGAGATATTTAAGGCAATAATAATTGGTTATGTGAATGCGATATTAAAAACGCTTTATTCTGTTTTACATGTTTGTTGGTGGAGAATTCGCGTGGACCAAAATAGGAGTTATGGAAAATAATCCCTAAAATAAAGAAACATGAATCTTCAGCTGAACGGCTTCGGTGCCGTAGTTGGTAGCATGCTGAGCCTCTATGCCCAAGATCGCGGGTTCAAACCCGGCCGAAGTCATCGGATTTTTAAGAGCGTTAAAAATCCCTCAGTATGCATTCCTTCGGAGGGGAAGTAAAGCCGGCGGTCCCATGTCATAGATTTATGGCATGTTAAAGAACCTTCCACATATTACACCTGTGTGAAGCTAAATTATAGGTTAAAAATTTGAACAACGCTCTTAGGTTCCAACGTTCGTCGCCAGGAGCCGACTGCGGTGGCGTGTAGTAACCAAGTTCTGAACTAGTAGTCGTTTACGGTGGCCTTTGGCGGCAAAAGTAGGAACTGCTTGAAATTCAATGTCTGTAGTCCTCACTTGAATTAAAAGCAGATAACACTCACTAATACAGCCATCACAATTAACACCGGTTATCAGACAGTTTCTCCACACACCCGAAGTACAGGGGGCTACATGACTGCCTTGTCGCAGCTCCTAAACTGAGGAACCAACCAACCAATCTTCAGCTGTTTGAAATTGACACTTTTTGGAACTGTTAACGAAGATGCACAATTGGACAGTGCCTATAGAAGGTAAATTGCGGAATATAACGAAGATGTTAGGCACAATAGATATGTGTTAAATATTGTAATAAACTGTATTCGTTTCTGTGGTTCTTTCGGACTGGCCTTGCGTGATCATGATGAAAGTGTAACATCAACAAATCCATGTGTTTTGAGAGAACTAATTAATTTTACCGCTGAGTTGGATGCTGTGTTAAAGGTCATTTGGTAAGGGCAACTGTTTTCAAAGGAACGTCCAAAACAATTCAAAATTAATTTTTACAGATTATGATGGAGGTCTGCCAAGAAGAAGAATCAAAGCAAATAAAGGAATCGGAAATTTTTGCCATTATAGCAGATGAAACTAGTGATATTTCAAACATATTTCAGATGGCTGTTGTGCACCGATACGTAATAAGAGGCAAACAAAACATGATGCACACACATTAGCAGCGTGTTTACTGGATGAATTAAAGAAGCAGAAATTGAACGAAACTCCGCAAAAATGAATTGCGCCGGCGTATGACAGAGCGCACTTCATGGCTGGTTCCTCTGATGGGGTTCAAGCTATAGTAAAAAAAAAGACTGATAGTCAGTCTGAAAGACCAGACTTTATATCATTTTAAATGCTACAAATGCTGCGTGAACTCAAAGTCCGTTAGCAAGTGCAAACCAAGGTCAAAGGAGGTAGCTGGCTGGATGAGGTCACGCTCACCGGAGCGCGCGGGGAAAGGAGGAAACTCAAGCAGTATTATGACGTCACACACCTCAGTGCATGCTCGGTACATTTCGTCCCGTCACCGTAACGTAACGCCAGACCCCAGCGTAACTACGAAGTCGACAAGATCATTTAAAATGATAAAAATCCTATCCTTATGCAGAATATGTGCCCGTCTTTGTTAGTAATAACATTTTTCGTTAACGTACAAACTTTTCGGTTGCCATGTTTTTATGTTGAGAATGTTTATTATCCCGGAGATTGAGACTCAACCTTAGACAACCTGCTGTGTTTAAAATTCTTCCCATGAACTCAGGCATAGGGCTTAAATACATAAATCTGATTTTTTTAATGAATTCCTATAGGAAGAAGCCCAAAAGAGCCATTAAAATTTGTCTATTTGTCGAACGTACAGTTATTTTGGAAAACCCATGTATTTCAGTTTTTATAGAACTGTAGTTTATCTAACGTTAATTAATTTTTGTTACATGTGTAAACTTCCCATATAAAATTGCGACATCAGAAATTTTGGTGCAACACCCAGCTTTACTTACCACCGGCCGCCACTGGCCTACACATCAAGAGTTTTACATTACACTTGTTTGCCATGATGCAGAGCGTATGTGGGATTGTGGACGAGGTTATCACAAAAGAGACGGCATTCTGACAAATCCTGCAGACTTTATTCATGTGTGAAAAGAAAATTACTCACTGGAAGACATTTGGCCGACCCGTTCAACAGGTAAGCTACTGATATCTGTTGTAATATTGCCATCCTGTGACGTTTCAATAAGGAACATGGCCACCACGGGCGTCCAGCAGAGCTCTTACTCGCCGTGGCATACCGATACCACAGATCAAGTTGTCCAGGTCCTCTTGAGGCAGGCGATCCCACTCTTTGACGTCGGCCTCGATGCTCTCTTGGTGGGTTATGGAAAGGCGTGGACGCTGAGCAATAGCACGCTTCAGCATATCCCAGACCTGTTCGATACAGTTCATGTCCGGCGACATCGCAGGCCATTCCATTCGTGCAATCGTGGACTCCTGGAGGAAGTCTTGTACCACCGCTGTCCGATGTGGTAAGTATAGCCTATGCAAAACTTTTTTGATGTGTATAATATCCAAATGCTGCACTACCTGTAAATTCAATACAGGGTTTTCGGCCGCCTTCCCTGTATTAGTGTCAATTCTTATCCAATCCCAAAATTGTGTTGTTATTGCTAATATTATTATTGACCGACTACGGTGGCCGAGAGCGCTAACTCTAGTCTCGCTGGCATCGGGAAAGCGTGGCATTGAATTCCAACACGACCGCCCTGAAAATGGTTTTCGTTGTTTCCCATTTTCACCCCCAGGCAAACGCCGGAACGAGTCCTTTCAACAAATTTACAGACGATATCCTTCCAAAATCCCTTCTTTAATTAGACCCAAGGTAGTGGTCACCTGTCACCATCCCCAGTTGTATCTGCTGACTAAGTATGTTTAGCTACCAGGCACCGTCCTTGTGACGGTAAAGGAAGGATACATCGCAGAGTGATTTCATATCTGTTTATCAGTGCCTCACACTATATTTAGATTACACTGAAGGGGGTCACTGAAAAGACAAAGCCCCACTTCGCATTTAAGATGCGTCAGAGCTCCGTGGGTGAGCCGAGCAGGGAGGATTAGCGACTTTAAATATATTATTACTAGCAACCCACCCCGACTTCGCCCGGTATCTTTAACGCTTTACCCAGCGTAAGCTTAAAAGGCGTTTTTTTCTTCGATTTCAATGAAATAGCCTACGACCTAGGCTATATCCCTTTTCCGTCTCGGCATTATTAATTAATTATATTATCATTAGATAGCATGTGCTACGATTTCTTGTCAGACATAATTTAAGAATGCGAGGTTCATGAAACACAAATCCTCCTTCCGTTCAATCCAAACTTGACTGTATTCTGCGGAACGAAAGCTGCAACACTGGGGTGATAAAGACACTTATAGTGGGTGATGTGTCGGCCCCGTGGTGTAGGGGTAGCGCGCCTGCCTCTCACCTGGAGGCCCCGGGTTCCATTCCCGGCTCCGTCAGGGATTTTAGAAACTGACGTGAGGGCTGGAACGGGGTGCATTCAGCCTCGTGAGGACAATTGAGTAGCTGTCTGAGAGTGAGCCGGCGCCCTGGTCACGAAAACCATGATTACGGTCGAGGGGACCCGATGCGCTGACTACGTGTCACCCCAGTATCTGCAGACCAATGGCAGGGCAGCGGCCGCTTGGTAGGCCTATGCCCTTCATGGTCTGTAGTGCCACGGGGTTAGTTTCGGTTAGTTAGTGGGCGATGTATTGAAGATAGAGATATGCTGTCCAGCACTTTTTTTTGTAAAACTTTTCATGCTGAACAATTCTTACAATCTTAGTATACAGATATTTTTAGCGGTTTACCCAACGTAAGCTTAAAAGGCGCGCGGACGACAGGTCTTTTCTTCGACTTGAATCACTGAAATCGTTACTCGGCTTCCTTTGGTCATGAATGAATGTTTTTTACAAAAACCTTCCTCGAGAAATCCTTTACAGAATGGTGAAAACCGCATCGAAATCCATCCAGTGGTTCTCGAGATTACCCGGAACATCCAAGAATCGGGGACTTGGTTTTATTTTAAACTAGCAACCCGGGTCCGGCTTCGCTCGGAAACTGAAGCATCATTTATATAATTTATGGACGAATCATAATTCATAGCAGAATTCTCTTCATCGGACCACAAACGATGAACATGTCTTCCCTGTGTCATAGGAACTTTCGGGATGACTCCCTTTGTCTTTGTGAATTCTTTCTTTCTCTCTCTCGTGACAATCGAGAAATTATTTGTTGCTCAGTTTCATCGTTACGTGATAAGCGTATTTTTTCGATTTCAATGAACTACGACCTATATCCTTTTTCCGTCTCGGCATGATGGGTTTCAAAATCACTGACTGGACTATTAATTATATTATCATGGAGATAGCAAGTGCATCGAATTCTTGTGTGACATAATTTAAGAATGGGTAGGTGCATGAATCACAAATCCCCCTTCCGTCCAATCTAAACTTGACTGTGTATTCTGGGGAACGAAAAGTTCACAGGCGAAGTAGAGAAACGCCGAGTTGCACTTCCAGGGAAACTCAAAACACATCCACTCTTCTCTGAAGTCTTGACTCGACACGGCTTGACAGTGTCTGAGGTGATAGGCCAGCTCGCCAGCCACGTTAACTGTCTCGAAGCTAGTAATTGAATGGAGATTGTTGGAAGAAATGAAACCGTAAAATCACTTATAGTGGGCGATGTACTGAAGATAGAGATATGCAGTCACGGACGTTTTTGTACAACATTTCATGCTGAACAATTCTTACACTCATACTAATATATATTTTTAATGGTTTGCCCAGCGTAAGCTTAAGAAGCGCACAGACGCCAGGTTCTTTTTTCGACTTTTTCACTGAAATCGTTACTGCTTGGCTTCCTTTGATCATGAATACGTTATTTTCTACAGATATCATCCTCGATATATCCTTACTGAATGGTGAAAACCGCATCAAAATCCATCCAGTGGTTCTCGAGATTACCCGGAACATCCAAGAATCGGGGACTTTGTTTTATTTTAAAAGTAGAGAAGAGATTATTTTTCTCGGGGCTCAGTGGTAGAGGGTCCGCTTCATGCTACCGAGTTCGATTTCCGGCCGAGAAAATCGGATTTTTGAAGGGTGGCAAAATTCCACGGCATTCCGTGTCGTACGACATTTGATGATTACAAGACACAGCGTAGGCCTATATGCTAAATTGGCAAAAGTTTTATCCGTATTGACTAATTGTAATAGGTAGGCCTATGTATTGGCAAGGCAGATTACACAATACATATTAGACACAAATAATTCAATCCCAGTCACATGTAGCCCACTCGAGTTCTGGTTAGTCCGTTAGTTGAGGGGAATATCTTATACCGGTATATGTATTTAGGGTACCGTACCTATAGGTCTCTGCCGGTTAAGCTCTCACCTCCGAGGTTAAGAATCAAATTCTGGCAGTCAGGATGCTCAAATAAAAGAGACCGTAGTTGTAGATTTACTGCCACGATCATTTAAAAAAAAACTTTTGTTACCTACAACCACCTCAATTTTAAGGATTGTTAAAAAAGTAAGGAAGGTTGTAGTTTTACGTGACTGTTATTCTTGTGATCATGAGCCACGGGACGTCCATTTTACGTGGAATCCGAACCACAGGCCGTGATATTTCACTTCGAAAATCTCACATGCATTGACCGGTAATCGAACCCGCTCCACCTTGGTGAGGGACAAACAGCTTGACCACTGCACCATCGCGCCCCAGAGGAATGTTAAACTTCATATTATTATCGACCACGCTAGTTATGCCACAGGGTCAGACTATCTCGGAACTCGATAGACGAGTGTGCTGGAAACTTACCCTTGAAATGACTTTTCCTAGTTTTCCATTTTTAACTCGAGGCGAACACCGGAATAATACCTTCTAATTGGCCACGGCCACTTCCTTCCAAATCTTTGGTCATTTTCTTCTTTCAGTTCATCTCTCAGTAACTCTTCTGATGAGTTTGTCTTCAAGAAGGGCATCAGAACATCGTCTCAGAAATTCTTCTGAACCTGTAGAAACCGGAATTATAATGGGTGGATACACATTTTTATTATATTAGAATTGAGCCGCTATGGCCAGCATTTTAACACTGAATTTAATTTTTGACTAGATCTTGTTCTACCAGACTTGACATCCTCCCAATATTTCACTAGTCCAACGATCAATGCCTTTATTGTGTTTCTGATGAAGGCCGTCTCAGTCTCCTGGCCTTAGATTGTACTTAAGAATCCTGATACATTTTATCAATTTGTCGACTCAAATCTGTCGTAGTTTTTTTTTCCTTCTGGAATACTAATTTGCATCAGGTCTTTCTCACATTCTTGGAACCATCTCCATTTAGTTGTCTTCGAAATTCTAGATTTTCTTAGTCGGTCATCAATCATACGGAAGATGTGCCCATAGAACAGCAATTATTTCCTTTTGATAGACGACATTATTGGTTCTATCTAAATGAATAGTTGTTCACTGAATATCAATCATACCTGCCCACCAACCCATCTGTTGCCTAAAATCTTCCGTAATATCCTTCGATTTAATAATTTATTATTATTCCTTTTATCAAAGGGTTGGTAGCTGAATTACTTCGGATCTGGGAGACTAATCAATTAGGTAATAAACTAACAACCCGCCCCGGCTTTGCCCGGGAACAGTTATGGATGCATTACGTGATAAGCACTTTTTTATGTCAATGAACCTATATCCGTTTTACGTCTCGGCATGATGGTTTAAAATCACTGACTGGACTAATGCAAGTGCAACGAATTTTTGTCAGACGTAATTTAAGAATGGCGAGGTGCATGAAACTCAAATCCCCCTTCCATCAAATCTAAACTTGACTGTGTATTTTGCAAAATTAAGAAAAGCCGAGTTGCACTTCCGGGGAAGCTCCCAACACAACCACTCTTAATACAACACAACTCGATAGTTTGCTGCTGGCTGTATCTGGGGTAATAGGCTCGCCCGCTAGTTAGGCTGTAACTAGGGTGATAGGCTCGCCCCTAGCTAGTTCGTAAATTGTCACGTCAGAGATTGAATGGAGATTGTTGGAAGAAATGAAAAAGTAAGAACACTCACAGTGGGTGATGTATTGATAGAGATTAGCTCTAACATATTTTTTTGTAGAACTTTCCATGCTGGACAATTCATACACTCATAGTATATTGATATTTTTAACGGTTTGCTCAGCGTAAGCTTAAAAAGCACACGGACGCCAGGTATTTTTTTGACATTTTCACTGAAATCGTTACTGCTTGGCTTCCTTCGATCATAAATAAATAATTTTCTACGGAAACCTTCCACCAGATATCCTTTACAGAATGGTGAAAACCGCATCAAAATCCGTCCAGTGGTTCTGGAGATTGCCAGACAAATAAAAAAATGGGTGACTTTCTTTTATACTAAGTAGAGATTATCTTTTAGGAAGGGCAGATAAAGTCACTGTCCCCCCCCCCCCCCTTTATATGACAACCATTATCAAATTACAGTATAATTTGGGTTTTGTGAGGGGTTAACGAAAATAAAACACACATGAGGTTAATTGCCGGTGAGGGATTGAAGAAACAAGACTAGAGAAAACCATAATCAGGATGGCTGCTGTCAGCACCGTGATTCGAAATGCAGTCACGAATTTCTGGGATTGTACCCAAATTAAGGCCACAGCAGGCTCCTACCAAAATCCTAGACTCAATTAAAAATTCACACTCTAGAACAGCCATCATACAGGTTATCAGAAACACCCCAAGTCTCTACAATGAATCAACAACTCAAGAAATATATCTAAAGGAGCAAAGGATTTATTTCGCACCAATAGATTGTCATCACTATGGTAGATCAGTACAAGAATAAAACTCCAGAGTGCACATGATTACTTTCATAAAACTATATTATTGCCATCATGTTTGCATTCCCATTGCAGTGCGATGTGCTGACATCTGGCGAATATATTGTGACATACGATTATTTTCAACGTTTTAAAGGGCTGTTTGTGGAAAACCAGGATATTAAATCCTCCGAATAGAAAATCTGCCCTTTCTATTACCTAAAAATTGTAAGTGTCCAGGGATAAAGAGGTCTTATGGTAACCCTTTTACATTTAAATGAAAACTGAAATCAATTTCAATATGGTCCCGTATTCACTGCGTTGGCCGCTTACATGACAAAGAAAGTAGTAAAAATTGAAATCGATGGGAACTTGTCATGGTGGTCAACCTGCAGTTATTTTTGCTACCTAATATTGAAAAGCAAATACAAAATTTGAACTGCAGAGTGCACATTATCGCTTCTGTTGAAGGCTTGGTGACTTTACACGTTATTAGTTGGTAGCACTGCTAAAATTGAAAATTGGCTGTACCACATCAGGGTGACCGCTGGTTACCTAAAATTATTTTCCCATGTTAAATTTAACCTTTTATTAACACATGTACTTTTATAAGGATGCCATTTATGTTTATTTTCAAAAAATAAAACAAAATGTATGTACGGTAAATACTTTTATTTATTATAGAACGTAAAATACATAACACATAGTCTCTGACGACAATGTATATCTATCACAAATTAAATATCTTACAAGTTTCATTGAGCACATTTCAAAATAATCACAAATATTTAGGTATAAAACTCCGCCATAGCCGGTCCCAAGCCCGGTTGAGAAAGGAGGAGGGTGAATGGCTGGTTATTGGGCCTCGATGGGGACACCGGGGGTGAAGCTGATTCCTGCCCGTGGTGCCCCTGCATAGGTAGTCGGAATTGAATTTCCGTTACTGAACTGAACGTCAGCATTCCAGAAGTATCTACCAGTCATGACCCAATCGCTCGATACAGAACGGTCTTTATCAAGACCAACACTAACCATTATATCTGAGGCTGAAATCCATAAAAAGTTTTCTCCGCACATCAGTTAACCTTGAGGGGAAAGCGGAGAATGCTAGGATCAAGATGTGGACAGAAAGAACCAGCCATCTCTCCAACTGGATGGAGCCGAAGGAAAGTCCTCCATGTGGACACCAGGAGAAGTGGACAACCTGGAAATCCCTTAACAGACTCCGTACAGAAGTCGGCAGAACAAAAGTAAATCTTCGGAAGTGGGGTTTCTCAAGCGACTCATCACTCTGTGATTGTGGAAAGCAGCAAACGATCCAACATTTATGTCAGTGTGTTTTATGTCCCTCAAAGTGCACTATGATAGACTTGGTTGCAGCTTCCTCTAATGCTATTGACGTCGCCAATACTGGGCAAGAATTATCTAGCTTCCGATTTTGTTGCTCAGTAGGATTGTTTATATGTGTATATCTGTATATTTGTATAGTAGCAATGTATATATCGTGTATTTTAAAATATCTATGTGTAAAGTCGATACTTCTGACACGAATAAAGAAAGAAAGATGGGGACACCAATGCTGAGTAGGTGTCTCTGGTAAATACTGAGAAATGCCCTAGTTGGTAGGCTCTGCCTAGCAATGCAACCAGCAAATCCCAGCCCGTAAGGGAGGGGTGAGGGCGAGTTTCCGGCGCCTTAAAACGGGATATGCTCAGATAAGGGGGAACAACCCTGACAGAAAAGTCCAGCAGGCACAGATGCTGTGAGGAGGCAGCCCCTCCACTGTGCTAGCTCGCGTAGGGGTGATTACCCACGTCGGGTGAAGCTTTTCAAATTCAGAGAACAAACGGAAGAGCCGGACGGATAAAAATGATACGACCCTGCAAGAAAAGGACAATGAAATGGGCTACATGGAATCTAACTTCTCTGACAGGAAAGGAAGTAGAAATAATAAATGAAATGCAGAAATATAAAATTCCTCTGCTGGGTATTAGTGAAACAAAGAAGAAGGGTAGTGGACAAATGGCAATGGAAAAAGGATATACCTTGTGGTATTCCGGTGTGGATAGAGATCAAAGAGCCAAAGAGGGAGTGGGAGTCATACTAAGTCCTACATTCAACAACCAAGTAAGGTACTGGGAAGCAGTAAATTCCAGGATAATCAGAATGGACCTCAGCTTACAAGAGGACATCTCGATCATCCAGATATATGCACCCACAGAAGACAGAGGTGAAGCAGAGAAAGATGACTTCTACCAAGCCTTGCAGACAACAATTAACAGAGCTCAGGATGGGAATAAACATGTCGTCGTCATGGGAGATTGGAATGCACGGATAGGTAATGAGTTTGAGGAAGGATATGGATGTGTTGGCAAATATGCGGCAGAAGCAGTTAAGAATCGTAATGAAGACAGAATGATTGAGTTTTGCGTAGATAATCTTTTACTTATTGGAAACACTTTCTTTCCCCATAAGAAATGTCATCAGATGACATACGTAGCTGAAGGACGAGATGTAACGAGTGCTATAGACTATTTTACATACACAGAGAGTGCAAGATATGCAATCGATGATGTACGAGTTTTTAGAAGTGCGGAGATGAGTACTGAACATCACCTATTAGTCATGACTACGCACTTCTGGACACCAAAGCCACAGAGACCCAGAAAGTACTCCAAGTTAAACATAGATCAACTTAATGATGAAGAAAAGAAGAAGAGATATAGAGACGAGTTGGATCAGAGGCTGCAGGCAGCCAGAGGGAATACGGACATGAATTCAGCCGAACAAGTCTGGGAAGTACTAAGAGACATCATCAAGAAAACAGCACAAGACATATGTGGGATGAAGACAGTAGGAGGCTATCAGAAGAGAACTAGATGGTCGAATGAAGTGGTGCAGGAGGCAGTAAAGGAGAAGAAAGAAGCATGGAAGAAATATGTACAAAGCAAGAGGAGGGATGACTGGGAGAAATATGTGGAAGCTAGAAATGTATCGAAACAAATTGTCAGGCAAGCGAAAGAGGATAGTTGGAAAGAATTTGGAGATGAAACAGAGAAAAATTTCCATGAAAATAAAAGAAGGTTCTGGACATTTGTCAAAGGACTTAGAGGAAAATATGGGAAGAAAGTAAGAAGTATACAAAACAAAGACGGCATACTTAAAACCAAAGTAGAAGAAGTAGTGGAAACTTGGAGAGATTACTATAGATAGATAGATAGATTTTTATTTATTCCATTTGATCAAATACATGCATTCAATACATTTTTGATATAGGACACGTCAGAATTTACATGCATAAAATAAAAGAACTAACAGGTATATATTACTAAGATTATAACTATTTATAACTTATTATAATAGCAAATCTTAATAGATACAATCTTATTGCACAACTATTTACACCTCACTCTATTATCATAATATGAAAACTTAATTCTATAAATACAACAACATACAGCTAGGTATTAAAATTAAATTAAAAAAGTAAAATATAGTTATAGATTCCATCACTCCTATACGCTAAAATATTCAACTACTGAGTAAAAACAATGGCACTGCAGATAAGCTTTCAACATTCTATCAAAGGTTTTTATTTTTGGGGCCAGTTTTATATACTGGGGTAGTTTATTGTATAATTTAACTCCAGTGTGAAAAGTTCCTTTTTGATATATGCTTGTGTGTGTGTGTGAAATATGAATGTTTTGATTTTGTCTTGTGTTATGCCTATGAACATCATTGTTTGTTTTAAGAAAAACATCTTTATTCATTAAATTCTTTTTAAAAAAGATGCAGAGATGTTCGAAACTGAGAGGGATGAGATAGAGCAAGAGCAACAACTACAATCAGAAGAGATGGAGGATGAAGAGGAAGAAGAAGACGTAATCAGTAGGTATGAAATTGACGAAGCGATAACCAAGATGAAGAATGGTAAAGCATCGGGTCCGGATGATATAGCTCCTGAATTGATTAAAAAAGGAAGTGATGAATTAAAAGAATGGTTAAGAATTTTGTTTAACATTTGCTGGAAGGAAGAAACGATACCTGTGGAATGGACAAACAACATCATCCCAATCCATAAGAAAGGAAATACAACAGATTGTCGGAACTATCGAGCCATTTGCTTATCATCAGTTGTATTGAAGCTATACACGAGAATTGTAGAGAAAAGATTACGAAGACAGGTGGAGCCAGAGCTACAAGAAGAACAAGCAGCATTCCGCCCACATCGGCAAACTCAAGATCAGATTAGTTGTCTTCGACACCTTATAGAGAGAATAAACAACAGAGGGAAGGAAGCATATCTGGCATTCCTAGACATTACAGCTGCGTTTGATTCTGTACCTAAAGAGGAAATATGGAAATTTTACCGATAGGAAGAAAGTTGATCAGAGTAATTCAAAGTGTGTATAAGGTGGTCAAGGGATTAGTGAGATAGGATGGACATGAGAGTGAACAATTCAGGATGGACAGAGGAGTGAAACAAGGTGACAGCCTGAGTCTACTCCTCTTCATTATATTCATGAATCAAGTGATCAGTCAATGCAGAGCTAGGACAAGGCGAATGAAAATTGAAAACTGGAAAATGAGACCATGATGATGATGATAATTGTTGTTTTAAGGGGCCTAACATCGAGGTTATCGGCCCCGGAAAATGAGACCAATGTACCTTCAGTCACTAGTGTATGCGGACGACATAGTACTTATTAATAATAGTTCAGAAGACCTGCAACAAGCTGTTACAGAGTGGGCAACTTCCCTACAAGACAGAGGACTCACCATTAATATAAATAAGAGTAAGGTGATGAAGATAGGAGGAGATAGGGAAGATATGTTGATTGAGTGGCAAGGAAGGACTATGGATCAAGTCCACAGCTTTACATATCTGGGAACAATGCTGACTGAGGATGGAAGAATCGACGGAGAGGTTAATACTCGGGTAAAGAAGGCAAATAACGTATATTATCAGTTGAGCCAGTGTATTGTGGGAAAGAAGGAAGTCCCGGAGAAAGCCAAAATTCAAATCTATAAGACAGTACTTTTACCTACACTCACCTATGGAGCTGAGACATGGACTATGCTGGACAAACATGAAAGTCGAGTGACTGCCTCCGAGATGAAATACCTCCGGAAGATAGTGAATAAAACTAGAAGAGATAGGGTACGAAATATAGCGATTAGAGAAGAATTAAAGGTGGAATCGGTAGTACATACCATCCAGAAGAAAGCTTTACAATGGTATGGACATATCATAAGGATGGATGAAGAAAGGAAACCGAAGCAAGTGAGGCAAAGCCTGAAGGCACTCGAAGAAGAGGTCGTCCAAGGAAAGAATGGATCCAATATGTCGGAGAGGTGGCAGAGAAGAAGGGAATGACTCTGCAGCAAACCAGGAGACTCGCAGGGAATAGGAATGAATACAGAAAGTGGCTGGCACACCTGACGCCGAGAGGCAAAAGGGATAGATGAAGAAGAGAGAAGATTTAGGTATAATACATGTATTTAATCACAGATATTTTGGTGACTTTGAATACGTTTTAATTTCTTATTTCTTCAATGTTTTTATTTTCATTTCCAGCTCATGTTTCTTTGTAAACAATTCTTCCTTTTTTTATTTAATGCCATCAACACTTCATCCTTTCTCTTCTTGTTCCGACTCAAACACTATTTCCTTTTCCTTAGCCCTAGCCCCACAAGCGTAACAAACCATTTCATCATCAATGTTTATGGCATCTTCTCCACCAGCATCCTGAATTCCATCCCATGCTCTTCTCATCGCTATGAGAGTTTCCACTGGAAAAAATACCTCCACAAAGGTGTTACCATGAGAAAATATGAGGATGATTTTTATGATCTGCCACACATCTTTATATTCTTCCAAGCTCTTGAACTGTTTAGTATAAAAATGATCCAGGCGAGATTTACTCCTATCAAACTGTTCAAGCTCAGTCTTGTTGACACGGTATATAAAACAACGAAACTGAAGTATGGTTCGATCTGCCAAAAGCGCAGTCACATGGTTGGTGATCCATGCTTTGTGAAATTTTCTGTCATGTGGCTAGTGATTGCTCTCTTGCCCACGTTACTCAAAGGAATCCGTTTTTTGCACAGGTTACAAAAAGAATGTTTTGCGTTCTTTGGAACTTCTTCTAACCAAGGCTGAAAATCTGGGTACTTTGACGGTTGCAGCTATTCTGGATTGAATTTCTATAATTCCCCCCATGATCTTCAAAAAATACTAAATACAAAAGTGTAAATTGTTGACGAGTGAATTTTAGGTTACATAAACCATTGTCGTTGCAGTCTTTGTTTTATTACTAATTATAGCCAAATAAATTCCATTTACCTGTATGTCTCTTCGCTTATTTAAAATAAAAATAACTCTTTGCAAATGACTTACAGACACAAGTCGACAGTACAGGAAGGATGCCTGGGACATAAGTAAACTCAATTCAGATTTTGTGCCATCTGTTCAGTGAATCACGTTACACCCCAACTATACCTTATTCTAAGTTGAGAGTCAAATGACAACACGCCAGGGCCTCGGAGAAGAGCTCATACCTCTTACCGACATGAAGTTAAAGCCAGCTTACAATTGATACAGTGTCAGTAATATTTCAATCGAAGGTAGTGCGCTCGTATAGGGAAGAGCTCTTCTTCGCGGCTCTGGCGTGTTGTTATTACACTCAACTTATATGGAAGAAGGTATAAACACCCGAGCCATATTTCTTTCTCGCAAAGCTAATTTTTCTGACTTGGGATATCTTGAAAGGCGAACATCCGAAAAGAAGAAATGGCAGAACGGTCAAATTACGGTATATAATTTTTAATCTTAACGGTAATTAATCTTGTATGCAAGATTGATTAATACTGCCAACGATGCATTATTATTATGCTCAATCCTACGTCAAGACATTTATTTTTCATCCTGCCAAAATTTTCTCCTGTTTATTCTATGCAATTTAAATTCCCTGAGTTTTCCAGAAAGCGGCCACCTTGCACATTCTCAGCTCTTCACAAAAACAAATCACACAAATATTTTTCCTTAAAACAGACGAAAAAAAAGGAACATACTGCAAACTAAATCCCCAAGATATCACATATTTTTATAAATATTCTGCAGAGCTAGATCATTTGTGGATCAATTAACATTACCTAATATAATTATCTTTGATTAAATGTTTTACAGGCAGTCAACATTATATTTAATAAGTTGAAATATGTCGTTCATTATGTAACTCTGGCAGCAAATATACAGTTCACGCCACGGTTTTTGGCCGGCGAGTCCTGATTGCAGTCTGCGGGCCTCACGCATGCGAAATTGATACGCGAGTTTTCAGTTGCGTGGAAGGAAACTCATGCATCAATTGCAAATGCCCGAGGCTCGCCATCTGTCCTCTGTATGACTGTGCAATCAGGACTCACCGGCCAAAAATCGTGGCGTGAACTGTGCATATATGTAGATAGATATTGATATTATTAGTTCCTTTTGAATTTATGTTAGGTCAAATAAAACAACTTAATCTATTAACTGCTAAATGCTATACAATCAATTGAGTCAGGTTTCCAAACAGACAACCTTCAAATTCCAGTGCATATTGTCCTATCCTACATAACCTCCAAATCAGTCTATGGAATGACCTAACTCTTATCATTCCTGCATAGGTTCCGAATTCTTGTTTGAATCCCATGACCCTCTTGCAAATGGATTATGAGATGGAAGGAGAAACAATCAAATTTAAACCCCAGGAGTTTGATAATTGAAAAAGTAATATTTATTTTGCATTACTCAATGTAGTACAAGAAATACAATTACTGCATATTATAAAAAGAACCACACAACTGAAACTGCATTCTCGCCCAGGTCTGTTCCATGCAACTTGCTGTTCGACTGGATCTAGTGGACAGATCTGTAAGAATACAAACATGAAGCTATTAATATAATACATGTGGAATGTAATTTATAAGGCACTAAACATGTAAGAAAATACACTGTAAATGACCATAGAGGACCATTGCTATTAGGTCGTTGATTTTACAAAGAGTGTACAAACCATATAGATGGAGGGTAGAAAGCACAACACAAACTCACAACTTCCAGATTTGGCTTCCGTTACTCTACCTCTGAGCTTATGTGGAGACAGTTTTGTTTTTTTATGCATTAGCATGTCCAACATAATTGCTCGGAGGCAGGGCTAAGGAAGTTAGAGCTGGATGTCACAGGTTGTGTCCCACATGTTTTGTACGTTGTAACTTCTAGCGTCCACCTATGTGGTTTGTAGACCCACACTCTGTACAACACACAACCTAATAATAGTTGAAATTTCCTTGCTTGTTTGATGTGTCATATTTTACAAAATACCTGATATAATGGTATTTGGGCCTTTATCATATAAAATCAGAGAGATAAACATAACAGAAAGTTCTGATGCACATAACAAGACTTCAACACACAGTGCAATAGTAAAAAAAAAGTAATAACGGTGGGCACAGAAGGTAGAGTATATTGAAAGGCAAGTCGTTTGTCCCTGACGCATAGAATTACATGGCATCCTTGAAGCATGAGTCAACTTCTATGATCTCAAGAGTAGCTGGTAACAGTTGAGGAGAAGAGAACCCTTGAAAAAATTGACTACACTACTGATTCAAATTAGATTTCCCTTATATATCATGAAATAGAGTAAGATTCCAGCTGTGCTGGCCCTTATCAACGTGAATTATGCACAAGTGCAGTAACGCCAACCCCACGCATACGTTACTAATTGTTTTTGTAAAAGTTAAATTTGCCTAGACCAATAATTATTAGGTGGTGGCCCTGTGTTAGTCACATATACTCCCCTTTGTCTTTGTCCCAGGCGACAAGAAGTGGAACTACCTATGACGCAAGGAGCTATTAATGAAATCACAGAAGCGGAAGTTAGAAAAGCCATCTCTAAAATGAAGAATCATAAAGCAACACACAAGAACGAAGGGTAAAGTTTATAAAACTGCCGTAAGACCAAACATGGGCTACTACCAAGGCACATCAGCAAAAGCTACATACCACTGAAATGCATATGTCACTTTGGGCAGATGGAGTTACTCTCAAAGATAAAATCCGTAATGAACATGTGCGAGGCAGTTTCAAAGTAGCGCCTATAACTGAGAAACTTTTAGAGTCCAGGCTAAGGTGGTATGGCCATGTTATGCGAAGACCGGAAAATCATGTAGCGAAAAAGTGCCTTTCCATGGCTACACAAAAGAGAGGGAGCGGCAGACCTCAAACAACATGGATGACGAATGTCCATACGGACACGAGAGTATTGGGCCTATCTGCTGCTGATGCTTTACAACGAAATGACTGGCGCCTCAGGATTAAGAAAGCCGACCCTGCGAACCGGAAAAGGCGAGGAAGAAGAAGAAGAGTGGAAATAGTCTCTCTAGACCAGTGGATCTGAACCGGTGGTCCGCGGGAGAAAAGGGTCCACCAGCACGTATAAAAAAAGTGGCCAATAAATGAGGACTTCGAAAACGATGTCCGTTGAACGAGAATCGTCCGAATGTATTTGCGGCGATGACTATCAGGTTTTGAATTGAAATATCTTTAAAATAAGTGTTATTGAGAAGAGTTACAACTGATAAGGTGTATTGGGTGAAGGGGTGGTCCGTACATGATTCAATTTCAGGCTGAGTGGTCCGCACACTTCTAAGGGTTCAGAACCACTGCTCTAGACCAAGAATTACTAAATAGCTCACGCGCTTGATGAACATGGCAGTAGTCGTTTAATCAGCAAGAGGTAAACATCCATATTGACGTAATTTAACATATTTTTCCATTGCACTGGTGATAATGGGCGGTAATTTCAATCGAAACCGTTCCCTAGAAAGGTATGAAAATGACGCAATACGAGGCAGTGCAACCCATGCGCATCTTCCGCCCTGCTCTGTGCAATCAGTAAATTTCGTCCATAAAGTCGTCTAACCTAGTAGCGACCAATGGTTTTACCCCACCCAACTTTAGTACAAAGAGGAATTTTCGTCTAACCCGGCAACAGGGCAGTGTGGTCAAGTTGGCAGTATTGCCTGACTCAAGCCTTATCCAACATGGCAACCTGTTATACAGTCAGTTTATTACTGCAGAGTTAAAATGTTCATACCTTCCTGATTGAAGTGTGAATGTGGCGTTTCCTAAAAACAGTTAGCCTTTGTTATGGTTAAAGGTAACAGTTCAGGAGTGGTGAACGAGCTACAAAACTACTTAAATTAGCCAAAATACCCTTTGTAATAAAACAATAATAATGTTAATGATTTACGTGCCTTTCAACTACCCTGGCTTTCAGAAACTCAGGGATGCCGGAATTTTGCCCTGAAGGGTATCTTTAACGTGCCAGTAAATCTACTGACATGGCTCCCTCGTGTTTGCGCACCCTCAAATGCCAACTGACTGTGCCAGGATACGAATTGCAACCTAGGACCCAGCAAGCGAGAACGTTACCCCTGAGCCACGCAGCCAGTTCCTTTTTGTAATAAACGAAATTTATTAATCTCATGTAAGGTAACTGTACCGGTTTTCGTCACTGAGCCAGTCGTCGTCACTCTCGTATATAAGTACAAATAATAAGCATGTCAATGGGTCTTTCTCAACGCACAAAGTCTTACGAGATTCGTCATACCTTCGTTGCCGATAAGGAACAACTTTGGGAAATCATGCGTGCGATGTAATAGGCGATTCCCAGCGTCAAACATCTTGTGTGAGTTGAGCTGTCTTGACGCGGCATATTGCTTCTCGCATGTGCTAACCAGGCACGCCAGTTAATTGTGTGCGTACGTGTTACATTCCGACATTTTAAAATGTTACAAGTGTGTGATATAGTGGGTAATTGTGTCTGTAACGTAATGCGATTTGCTATTTCGTGCTCACGTTCCTAGTTTGGTTAGAAATGCTGGTGACATACACTGGATTTTAAAACACGCACTTTACCAAAGCCCGTCATTTGTGACGAAAATTGGCACATTGTCATATCTCCTTGTAAGATCTAACTAACAGCGGCAATATACTTATAATGTAGTTCTGAAGTGTCCGGCAGTAACTAAATTGTCGTTTGATCATCGTGTCCAATAGTCGTCATAGCTGACTATCTTTAGAGCACATGCGTGACTAACACTAGCGCACGATATTGTTAAAGTTTGCGTTAACGTTTTAGAACCAATAAACATTTACAGTGTGCTGATATTATGTAGATCTGTCTCTGTGACGGCCGTAGGCCTACGCTGGTGTGGTGGTTCAGAGGTAACGATCTCGTCTGCTGTTGCAGGATCGAATCCTGGTGCTGTCATCTGGAATTTGAGGGTGAACAAATGCGAGGGAGCCGTGTCAGAAGATTTACTGGCACGTTATAGATCACCCTTCGGGGCAAAATTCTGGTACCCCGGGGTCTCTAAAAGCCGCAGTAGTTGGGGACGTATAACAACATTATTATTATTATCATCATCAGTAGGTCTATGCCTAGGGTTTTTAGGTGAGCTAAAAGGGATTCTTTTCAAGTTGAGATGAAAAATATATTCTAAGACTAAATATTTGCTTTCAAGTAATATCTCGAAACGCACATTTCTCAATTAGCCTACGATATTCAGCAAATGGAAGCTGCTACTTAGGTCATTGAGGAGGACGGCATGAGTATCACAACGGCCGCGGAGAGGAATGGTGTTCCGAGAAAACGCCCTTTCGGAAAAAATTAAAAGAAAAACCAGAGAGAGGAAGATGGGGCCAAGTTCCTTATTAACAAAGGGTGTTAATTCAATGGGTTATCTCGCTAGGAAAAGCGGGGTTCCCGGTAACAAAGGACAATTTGCAAAATAGCGGCCAGCGCTTCACAAAAGAATTGAAGAGGTTCTCTCCTTTCAAAGATGGGCGACCAGGGAGGAAAAGGTGTGCATCTTTCCTAAAAAGAAATCCAAGCCTGTCTTTACGAATCCCTCAAAATTTGACAGTAAACCATGCTGCAATATTACAGAACATCAAATTAAAACCTACTGTTATTTGGTGGAACGGCTCACAATCTATCTTGTCAGACCCTCTGAGATTGTTCAACGCAGACATTATGTTACACCAGGGTCTGGTCTTATGTTTAATGTGACTACGCATAACAGCCCGGAAAATGACCATTCGCGCTTGAACACCGACCGGGGAAGCCTACATCAATACACGTTCTTGTGGTTATATTGTTCGAATTTCAATTATCATTAATATTGCACTTTAAATTAATACAAAAATAACTTATAATAAATGTGTTTAGAGCAGAATTACGATATTTTCATGCCCGTATGTCTTCTACCCACCATTCCCGCTTCCGTCTTTTTTTTTTAAATATTTCATTTTTTTAATTAAAAAAACTATTACTGGTACTGTTTTGTGTTTTTTGTTAAACAGAAATTACAATTGTCAATACAGACCAAAAACTGGAAATTTTTTCCCAATTCTGGTATTGTTTTTTCATAAACGAAGCCTCCAAGTCGATAAATCGGGGTCTTCCGCAACAATTGATGGTAATTCATTATAAACAGCAGACAAGGAAAACTAACAATGTGACGGCTATTGGTGCAAACGGGTGACAAATATAGGAAAAATCCAAAGGCATAGTGCCGAGCACTAGGGCAAAAACTTTTTTAAAACATACGTAATTTTCAAAAAAAGAATATTTTCGATATATTGAGTTTCCTAGTGTTTGAGTAGAGTTTGAGGTTAAGTACAGTGCTTTTGTTGATTAAATTTACTAAAATGTATAAGGTGTATATATTTTCTTGACTAAATCTGTCTTAACATGACGACCATTGGTGCATTTACCTTAATTCTTTTTCAGTATTAGGGAATAACCCATCTCATTTGGGTACAATCGTGTTGACCGACTGTAAAGCACCAAACTTTCATTTACTAATGCAACACTGAAAAATGGCTTCAAACACCATAAACTTTTGTAATAAATAATAATATTAAAAATGCTAATAGATGTTTTCTCCTCCACTGACTATAACCCATCCTTCATCCCCTTTTTTGATCAAAACTTATATAGTAAAATTCCAGTTGTGACTGAATTATGGGACAAATGCAATATAGCCAACCCCACGCATACGGTACCTTCGCAGTGCTAATGGTAGGATTTAGACCCAAGTCTGTAGCTTTTACAATGCGCATGCGCTAGGAAGTTACACTCTCTCTCAGATAGGATGAGAAGATACAAACACAAAACAAACTTATGTTTTTGGTGTGGAGAGCTGAGATATTTATGTTGCGAGAGCAGAATATAAGAGAGTCGCCAACTGATTACGGAAAAAGACTACGAGGGTGTTATTGCGTTATTTCAGCAGTGCCAACATTATCGTTTGGTGCCGGTTTTGCTGCTAAGTTCGAAAGCAGTGAACGTCGAATAAGGCTTTACATACAGCCACAAACCTAACCTGGGGCATATGCACCCGATCCCTTTCCTGTACTACAAGCAGTAATTTTGGCTCTTCTTTTGCAGTGCCTATGCATGACCGAACTATGTATAAAGCCCATACTATAATATGTGTCACAGATGCAAAATTTCAGAACACCAACAAGGTCTCATAGCTCTTGACAGACTCCTATAATGTGCTTCAGCGTACACACTCGTAGCGAGATTAGATGACTGCCTGGACGAAAATTACTGATGTAAAAGTTGAACCAGAACAAGCCATACATCGCTACCGTACTTGGTTCGACGACTGCCCTGACGAAAGAGACCCTTGGCCGCTACTTGGTTAGAAGACTGTCTGGACGAAGGTTAGGTTTTTGTGTACCCATACGGTACTAATTGAATAGGCAGTATAGGTAGCGTTCTGTGAGGGGTTCAAATGAAAGAAACAGTGGTTTTGACAATGATTAGTCTAATGTGTCGTCAACAGTGGCCCGCCAACCCGACCATTCTTACCTTCATTTTGGGCAATGCAATGAGTTTTGACAAAGGTTTTAACTTCTGAAATTTGCAATAAATACCTCTTCTAATGATTCAAAATTGATCTCGGAATGATCTAGTTCACTCCCCGGCTGTCTATAACCAGCGACAGGCGAATGATACTCAAGTTCGAGAGGGCTCGTGCCGAATCGATATGCAACGTAGCTGGATACAGTATCGAACCTGTTCGAACTGTTAGCCGACCTCACACATAAAGTATGCGGAGCACTGACGGCCTAGACATTGTTTTCTGCAACCTTTCCCTCGCGAACGTTATGTGTGAACGTATTAAGACTATTAGAGGTTCGAATCCCACTGTCTGCAGCCCTGCAGATGGTTTTCCGTGCACACCAGGCACATGCTGGGGCTGTACCTTAAAGGCGGCCGCATCCTTCCGTACCTAGCCCTCTTCTGTCCCATTGTCACCATATGACCTATCTTTGTCTGTGCGACGTAAACCAAATTGTACATAATAATAATATTAATATAGATTATTCCCGCCCCCGTCACCGATACGTCTTTGGTTTCGCATATTCACATACTGTTGCCGCACCATTGTACGATGAACGTGTAGGGACCCGTCGCCTTTGTTCTGTACACTCCAATGATTTTCTGTAGGCAGTTTGTATATTCTGGGGAGACATGTGCATCGAATCGTAGCACAAACACAGATTGTGGCCGTCTCCACATTACAGATACAGTTTGAAGGGGTTATATGCACAAACTAGACAGCAGTGCACAGCAAACACAGGACGAGCCGGTTCCGCCAAGCACAATGCTCGAACACAGCCTTCTTGAGGATTCTGGCCTGATAAGAACACGCCGATAGGTCTCAGTGCACTCAAAAGGTCGTGCAAAGCTCGAACTTGTTCAAACTGAAGTCTTCTGTTCCAGCAGGAGCGAATGATACTCAAGTTCGAGCGAGCTCGCACTGGCACGTTACGCAACGTAGCTCGATACAGAATCGAACCTGTTTGAACTGTTAGGCGACCCCACTCATAAAGTAGGCGGTGCACTGACGGCCCGGACGATATTTTCTGCTACCTTTCGCTAGCGTACGGTATGTGTGAACGTATTAGACTGTTAGTGGTTCGAATCCAACTGTGGGCAGTCCTGCAGATCGTTTTCCGTGGTTTCCCATTTGCACACTATGCACATGCTAGGGCTGTACCTTAATACAGGCCACGGCCACATCCTTCCGCATCTAGCCATCTTTTGCCCCATTGTCACCATACCACAGATCTCTGTCGGTGCTACGTACAGTAAATCAAATTGTACCTAGGCTAATAATAATTTTAATAAGATTATTCCCCCCCCCCTCTCTGTTACACCTTTGGCTTCTGGGAAGGATGTAATACGTCGAGGATAGTAGCAAACATATGTTCCTGCAACGGAAGAAATTAATCACTTATAGCCTATACACATACTCTTGCCGCATCATTGTACGAAGAACGTGTTGTGACCCGTCAACTTTATTCTGTGAACTCCAACGATGTTCAGTACGCAGTTTGTATATTCTGGGGAGACATGTGCATCGAATCATCATTGTGGCTGTCTCCACATTACAGATACAGTTTGAAGGGGTTATATGCACAAACTATACAGCAGTGCATAGCAAACACAGCACGAGCCGGTACCGCCTAGCACAATGCTCGAACACAACCTTCTTGAGGTTTCTGGGCTCATAAGAGCATGCCGATAGGTCAGGGCGCGCACAAAAGTTAGAACTCTGACGTCATCTGTTCGAGCAGCTCGAGCCGAGCTCAAGCACATCACTATCTATAAACCACCCGCCATCCCAAATTATAACATGACTTATATAGTAAAAATTCCAGCTGTCAGCCATAATCAGCATTACAACCGTATTGCCAGCCCCATGAATACGGTACTAATTGTATAGGTGGTCTTCCGTCCAGATCAATGTTCTTTTTTTTTCAACCGTGCCCCGCAAGCTTCCCGCGACCATTCCAACCTTCGTTTAGTCTAATCTAATGGTTTTTGACAATGGTTACAGTCTAACATGTCCAGTTCAATGGTTGCAGCCTAATGTGGCCAGATTCTTGTTTCCAGCCGTAGACGAATGGGTTTTGCCTAGTGGTGGTGTATTTTATATCTTACATTTTGGGCACACTGACGAAACATCAATGTTTCGTCATGTGTTGCTCAGCTGGAGTGAGCAACATGGCTGCCATAGTTTAAATTTAACGAGAATGAAACATATATAATTACGTCATTTAGCACATATTTCCAGTATATTAGTCATAATGAATGGCAATTTCAATAGGTATTGTCCCATGGAAACCCTGAAAAGGTAGGAAAATCATATATTATCATTCACCATCTAACTGAAACTGTTTAAGTCAGGTTCCTGTGTCCTGCACTGCAAATCAAACTATTTATTGAGTGTTGCTAACAAAATGACTTAGGCTGATAATTGAAATGCACCACCAAAATCTTCTTTTTTTTTCAGGTTATAATTTAGGATGTCTCAATAATTGGGAACATAGGCCTATTGTGTTGACAGACTGAAAATTCGCAATATCAATAAGGTAAAGGCACTTAAGATTGCGCACTTAGTGTATTTATGTCCATAGATAAACTACTTTTGTGACCAATTTAACACAAAATTTATTAACAAGACTTCAATTAATTGCGAACACAATGCGTATACAAAGAACACTTAAAATAATGTATATTAAATGTAAAAAAATGTTTTTTAATTAATTGCAAATGCGCAGTCTTAAAGGCACTGTCCTTTAAGAATGCGCATGGTGTCCTGTAAGAATACGCATTAGCACAATTCGCATTTGAAGAGTCCTATGCCTTCATAGTTCGAACACCCTTCATGCCACCACTGTTTGCACCTACTACATTGCACCCAGTCTTCAATAATTGGTTCCTCATACTCTTCGTCACAGCAAGGACACACGATTTTCTCTTCTTCGGCAGTTGTGACAGCTGACGAAGTTGACGCTACTGAACTTACACCGAAGTGAAGAGTTTTCCTGCCCTGTTTTTTTGCTTGTTCATTCTTCGTTGCAAGAAGGCCATTCTTATAAGGAGAGGAAGATAGAACTTCAGACCTTTTGCAAGTTCTCTTGCGTTTGGTTGCTTGAGCTGCCTTTGGTAGGGGAGATATCTTAGCAGGTGACACCTGTGGCTCGTAAACTTTTGCATTTTGAATTTGCTCCTCTACAGCAGGTTCATTTTCCTGCACAGATGGGCGGAATGTTACCTCCGAGGGAGCAAAGTCGTCATCCAAAAATACATTCCGGTTAAACGGATGAATTCCAGTTTTGATGAAAGCTTGAACGGCTGTCTCCATCTTTGCTGCTCTCTCGTAGGCTGATTTGAAGATCCTGGCCACGTTGGCCTGTGTAATTGCAGTGCCAGGATGATTCACCAACCACGTATCAGCTTCTTGAGAATAGGCTTTCTTCAGAGGCCCAAAAAAGCCAACATCCAAAGGCTGAAGCCTGTGGCTTGCATGGGGTGGTAGTGAAAGCAAGGTGATGCTGTGTTCCCTGCAGTAAAGAACAGCATCAATGCTGCAGTGGGAAATGTGGTTATCCAGTATAAGGAGAACTGGATCCTCTTTTGATGGCTTTACAAAGTTTTTGAAATGTTTGAGCCACTCTACAAAGAGCTCAGTGTTCATATAGCCAGAGTCGGATATCATTGGCAATGTCCCTTCAGGAGCATCCATGTACAGATCTGGCTTCATTCTCTTCCTCGCAAAGATCATCGCTGGAGGAACAAATATGCCTGTAGGCCCCATACAACACACTACGGTAACTGCCTGCCCTCTCTCTCCCGATGTGACCTTACAGACTATTTTCTTCCCTTTAGGAGATATAATTTTAGGAACAGTATTAGGCACGGTTGATATACCGGACTCGTCCATATTAAATTTCCTATGAGCTGGGAACATTTCATCAACACACACACTTGCCAAATTATCATAGAATCGGTCACATTGGACTCGATTGAATCCAATTGCTCTTCCTATGCTGCACTTCTCTGGTGTGCGTAATGACAGCTTTTGCCTCTTACAAAAGGCCAAAACCCAGTTCTTTCCTGCTAATCTAGTTTTCTTATTGAACCTATGTTCAATCTTATTCCTCTCAGCAAATTCGTACGCTAAACTCATCAGCTGTTTTCTGGTAATTCCATAAAACCTTTTGTCCAGTTCCCTCAAATGGTCGGCCAATTTTTGTTCCTGTTCTGGCGTGAACACAGGTTTGTGACGTCCCAAGGAAATTGGTACAGTCCCCTGTAAATTAACGAAGAAATATATTACATAACGTAGGCTACTCGAGGAATAAATATTAAACATTGGAGTTGAAAATATTTATGTACTGTAGTAGGCCTATAATATTTGTTAAATATTTTTAATTGAACTTAATTTTTAAATATAATTTACTTAATTTAGTTAATTATGAATTGCCATAAACAATTATTAACCAACTACCGTAATTATTTTTTTCCTTACCAATTTTAATCTATTTCTCAAAGTGGATTCCTTAGTACCCAATGAAGTAGCCACTTTTCTTTGACTTTCACCATTTTCAATTCTCTTTCTGGCTTCCTCTAAGATTTCTGTCGTAAATATAAGTTTCCTCTCTGATTTTCTTGAGTATGTTGAGCTCATACTGCCGTTAAATAGACGTCTGAAAGAAAGAATATCGTAGATATGAACGATTTCTACAGAACAAGAATGTGCCTGCAAGATGGCGCACAGTTCCTCCAAGACTGCGCAGAGCGCGCGGTCTTGCAGGTTTCTGCGTAGTTCAACACTTTCGCTAACAGATGGCAGAAGCAGTTACGTATACGCACATCGAGCCGCTCACAATCTTTGTTAGGAGTTCCCATTGCGAGAGGATTATTTGTTTCAACTAAATCATAATTTAAAGGATCTCTAAGGCTTATATCCTGAAGAATACAAATTACATCAAATAGGATGATTAATTATTCTTACCTCTTAATACTTTATACAAGTAGAATCAGCAAAATCGTTCACACTTTCGAAGAGCACTTTGCAATACACGTTTCTCCACAGAATGGCTTGGGTCACCAGTGCTGCCAACTGTAAGAAAATGCCACTGCGCAATCTTAAAGTCTGCGCAATCTTACCTGCCTTTACCTTACTGCCAACCGGACACTAACTATTTGGGGCATGATGCTGCAGTGATCAATTGCCTCTCAGCAAGGCAATTCCCGGGCAACGCCTATTCTCAAATGTTATATTGTATCTTAACAAGTAAAACACTTTACTGGTGAATTTTGCATATGCCCATTTTCAGTACGGTACCTCGGCTTAATAACATACGCTGTATACACAAGGAATGAGGCAAAAATTAAGATTTGATAAAACGAATATTAAAAAAATCCCTTTGGGAAAGTGAATAAAATAACGGCAAATTGTATTCATAAATAAAACTTACAGGCTGTTTCGTATAAATCGTCTCCTCTGAAACTCTAGTTAGTTGGTTATTGGGGTTTCAATGGACTGAACTATGATGTCATCTGCCCCCTAAACTCTTACCTCGGCTCTTCTGCGTCCATCTGAAAAGAAAGGAAATATTGTAAACACACTCCCTAATGAATAAAATAAGCGTTCAGTACATGTTGAAAGGCATAACTTTTACTTACTTTTGATTATAAATAATACTCAACTCCAGCCTTCATTTCCTTCCGCAATGGCGGTCCGACCGCGGAATTTCAACAAATCTTTGACTCGAACGGTCACGTGATGTTTGTCACGTACAGGCAGCGGAAAGGAACAGTAAAGTACACATGGAAGGGGTATATTAGGTGGCCAATCACAAATCAAGGCAATGAGTTTCTTCTGACCAATCAGGTGAAGTATCATTACTGTCTGCAGACGTATGTTTTATATACGAGATGGTAGCCATTGTAGCCCAAACATTTCCACGGCTGTGTTTGGCTGTGTTTCTATCTCCCAAAATTTTAATAATGGCACCCAGTCGTGTTCGTTAAGCCGCCATTTTGGACACGATGACGGCCTAGGGTGGGGGCTTAACGAAGCCCTGAGAATCAAAACGATCTGAAATTTTTCCGAGCATGGTCTCCAATCAAAACGTCCCTGATTGGCTGAGCACTTATTGGGTCCTTCCCGCCACACAGCCGCAATCAAATCCGCCATTAACCTCAATTTAACATAACCTAAGTTACTTAAATTACAAATATTAATAATGTTGGTGAAGGGTGGGTGACTTGTGGATTAGATAAGCCATTTTTAGTGTTGCCTTCTATAGATTTGTGTTTTTTTTGGCAATCTCGTTATCTTGTAGACATTAAGATAAATAGTTATATTTCGGGGGCCTATCACTCAGTAGCGGTTTATCACAACAGTAGCAACTATTACGAATAGCTGTACTATAGTAAGATTTTTCTGCACCTTCGCGAAATAGTGGCGGTGGTTTGAGATTATTTTTGACTACCATTATGGGGTTTTAATAGTTTTTCATAGAGCATTTTTGTTGTCTTGTAGGCATGATTGATTTGACAAGTTAGGTCTGCATGTAGCCTACAGGTTTTTTTTCTGGTTTTTGGAATAATGCTCATTCTTATTACCATTAAGTGCAACCGTGTTGACCGACTGAAAGACATTGAATATTTCGTTTACTAAGGCAGCACTGAAATATGGGTTCCAACACGATATGGACTTGGAACTTATGTTCTCTTAACAAAATAACGATACATCAACAAGTCATCCTTGTAATCTCTGCAAATAATAAAAATATTTCCCATCCAATATAGGCCTATTCATGTTGAACGGTAGAAAGTTATCAACCTTTATTAAGGCAACACTGAAAAATGTTCATTTTGATCTAGCCTACTTACTCGGAGTCATCTGCATCAATGTCCCTAGAGGTTCAGTTTTTTAAATTCTCCCTTTCCTATGGTCAAATAACACATGGATGTTCCCTATTTTTCTTAAGGGGATTCAATGATCTTATGCTGAACTAATTAAGAATAGAGCATGTATCAGGATAAAAATAATGTCCATAACCATCAGAAACTTGAGAACACAGATCAGGAGAATGTTGATCGACCATGGATGCAAGACCAGAAAGTCTTAAAGAGGAGTGTTTCATTTAGAGGCTTGGAACATCATGGTCAAGACCCCCGTACTTGGGTGTGTGCTCAATTTGTTTGAAAACCCGTTGACATATCATAAGTTAATCTGTGTCTGGAATCCACTCCGTCCTATGTTAAGCTGTGCGTACTGGGCTCCATTAGTGTTCTGTGACTACTGTATCAATTTCTGAAAATTGTGTCATAGGCCTATGCATAGACAAGTCGCTGAGAATGTTCTCTGAATGGTGAATACCAGTAGGCTAGCCTACTTAGCTGCCTCCTTCACTAGCATTTCCAGGCACCTGGTTAGTTGGTAAAATGAAATAGAAAAATCACTTGAATGATTCAAGTTGTCCCTGATTGCCCTCGAGGGACAGTGTACCCCATTCCAGATCTTAGTTCAGAATTAGTTTCCTTGACAGAGTTGGAGAAACAGTCACAATACGTATGGTACTACTAGACCTAGTACGGTATATGTAGATGGAAGCATTGTGAGACCAACCACTAGGTAGCTTATGTCCCATTAGTTGGGAAGTTGGGAGTGTTAGGGAATGGGAGATTGGTTCAACATTTCAGCCTATGTTGTTGTATATTTCATTAATATATGAGACCTAAAAGTGTATCATAGGAATATTAAAGCAAACCATAATATATTACCAGTTGGTCAATTGGATACAACAATTCAATGAAACATTCTGTTAATAATTAGGAAGTGTCGTAGGCAACCAGAGAAGCGACACAAGAAAAAACACCTGTGTCTTCCAGGCAGTTGTCATCAACTGTATTTCACATAGAGAAGAATGACTAAAATGGTTCCTCATGAAAGAAAAAAAACAACTGGTCAATGGCTTGAAAGACAGTAGTAAGGGCTTACATGCTGTCAGTAAAAGTGGAGTTAAGAAAGATATCTGGAATATTTAAATCAGTAGTTGATAGCCATGATTTTTAAAATTACCCTAGTTAATTGCACCTTAATATGATTAGTAGCCTACCGGTATGTGCAAGATTTTAAATGGTAGGTTTTCCTGTGAACCAAAAAACAGCTCTTAACATGGATTATGTTCAGGTTAGGCCTACAAGTTATTGGGAGGGAGGTTTATTTTACATACCTGTTGCACATAAAATGAGCTTCTGATTAGAGCTCTGTGGGAATGTTTAAATGGTTTGATGATACAGGATTTATCAAGCCTCTTTCTATGCATCTTTTAAAAACATTTTAACAATTCATAAATTACTGTCATCATTGCTAATGCTGTAATCTGTCATGTTTATTTATGCAGCATGAGGAATTAGGAAACATTGGTAGGATTGGTATATTGAGTGGAGATATAGTAGGATAAAATGCAACTGTGTCATGGAAACCTAAGATGTATTTTTATTTCTCAACTTTATTTTCTGTAGACTCCAACACAGCCCACCACCAGGGAAAAAAAAGTGTTGGTGATGTTTAATGAGAGCAAATCTTGAAATACTGTGATTTAAGTGGTTGGTATCAAAAGCTGTATAGGAAAAATGAAAATGTGAAGTCACGCCCAAGTTTATGAAGCCTTGCCAGACTCAGCTGAAATTATCTTCGATGCAAATCAAGTCTCAATAGTTAAAACTTTAGGACGAACTTTGACATGAGCACTATAATAGGCCTACATTTAGGATCGACATAGCCTGCAGTAGGTCTTGTGCTACTGTATGCACCTGGGCATGTTTAAAAAAACTCAGCCTGCAGGTTAATAAGGTAGTATATTACTATAAATCTATCTCAAGCAAATCCACGAAGTTACCAGACTGAGAAACTACATATCAATATTTAAACAAAAAAAGGGTGGCAGTGCAAACTGCACTTGTAATCCTTGCTTCATTAGTTAAACCATAATATTTGTACATAAATACAGTAAGGACTTCACATTACAAACGGCCACTTAAATTATATGCCTTATTAGGCATAACCTACAAATTACATTTCATGAAATTGGTAAATATAAGCAGACAGCAACATCAATATACAATGGTCTATAATGTAGTTTTATAGTGCACAAAAGGTTATTGTACTGAATGTATTTCGAACTGATGAATAAAACTGGTAGAAACGACAGCCAATTGATTTACATCCATTACATCCAAAGTAGTAGAAACTTTCAGTTGATTGGCAAGAGTGTTGATTTGTACTTTTATTTTCACAAATTTTGATGAACAGTGTCACGCGTCAATTTAAATATAAACGCACATACAATTCCTCATCAATAAGTGATTTGCACTTCATACTGTCATGAACTGGAATAGATTTCTAGCAATTTAATTAATGTAGAAATCTATTCCTCTCGCCACCATGTTGGTGACAATTGTAAACATACCCGCGGGCAGCCAATGGCTGGTAATAATTGCCAGCCAATAACAAGCCAGGATGACGCGGATCATAATTCGCGTTTCACTCTCATCATTGCGTCTTAACTTGAGATTTCGGATCAGCTGTTCGTTAACGCCACGGGGTGCCATTATTAAAATTTTGGGAGATAGAAACACGCCCCACGTGGACCTGAAATTCTACGAAATTCTAGCCAATATAAGCGTCCAGAAAATTAGCATTGAGTGTCTTCTCTCTTATTATATGCTCCTTGGCATGCAGTTAGATATTGGATCTATCAGTGCGCGTAAAATCATGTTGGCAGCAATGTCATGCATGTCTTGGTCAGAAATGAGTAGTCCGTTTGCAAAGGCCGCTAAGTGCATTATAAACGAAACCGAGTAAATGACGAAAAACTGCTACGTCCAAACTATTTAAGCTAATACCATATTTCTTACCCCTGAATATCAACATAAAAACATTTATTATTCAGTTAAAATCTGTGAAATCTACGGTTGGATCTTCTGTCCTAAAACATAAATTAAAATATTGACTTAGCTGTTTTTGCACACGTATTGTGGAGTTAATGACATTTGCACCCGTGACAACGAGAGTCGTTAATGAAACTTAGGTTGCAAAACCCGCTGTTTTATTTTTTTACGAATGCCATTTGGATGAGATTTTTAATAAAGAACTATTTTAGTTTCAATTTGGTTTATTAGGAAAAATATATTTTGAAAAAATAGACCACGTCCGGTGCGATCGAAAGAAAATTATTTTAAAAAAATACATCTTAAACACCGTGCAACGTCATTTAGACAGCAAAAAAAATTACAAATTAAGAAAGTGCACAAAACAAGAAAATATGGCACTTAAGTTAGGTCAGGTCATCCTCCACACCGTCCATCAGCTCAAAATCTGCTGGTTCTTCGTCTTCTTCCTCTTGAGATCGGACGATATTGTTGCGAATGGCTTGTTGCTCCTGGAAGACCTCACTGAAGAATTTTAGGTTGCCATTCGCTGGCCAGTTTTTACCGAAATACAGCTCTAAGAGCCGTCAGACGTCTTGTAGCTATGTTTCTTTGAGTGCAACACCTACTTGAATTGGTGAGGGACCCGGATGTTTGTTAATATTCGTTCCAGTTTTCATGATGCTCTTTCCCTCACCAACCTCAACATTTTAGAACGGCTCCCCTCGGACCAGACATGTTATTTTTTTGTTTTGCCAATAATTCTGTACACGATTTTCTTCGCTTTTTGGAATTGTTTTTTTTTACCATTCCATCCATATACGCTTTCTAATCCCTAACAGAACATTCATCTTGTTCCAGGCGAACTACTGTCGCAAATTTCTCAATGTGCTTGATGTCTCCGGAAGGATTTTCAAAGACACTCACTTTGCGAACTTGCCGTTCAATATTTCCAAAAACTCTGTCAGGTGAGATAAATGAGCGGCCCACAATTGGGAACCATAGCTGTATTTCCTTTAGACATGCGGGAGCTTCTAGCAGTAACCAGTGAGATAGCATGCTGATCATAGTCTTGTTTTTGCTCTGACCCCCACAGCCATCAGAGAATACCCGAAATATTTTGCACCTTAAACATTTATGCTGGGCAGTTTGTGAAGAGGTGTCGACGCTATTTGGTTTGATCCTTTCGGATGTTGATGTTATAACCAGACGTAAGAAGTTGTTCTCAACTCCAATATCAACGGGTTAAACTACTTCAACTTGCACTATTTCTCCACCTACTTCTGCCGTTTCTGTTCTTATCTCCGTATTTGGAACATCCAAAATAGTATTACAGTCCACAAATGCAATAACTGCTTCACTTAAATCAACAAGATCACTCATTTTTCTGGCTTGAAATGCCCACAACCAAGAAACAACCTGTCGATCAAATGTGCTTTTAAACGATGTATTTCGACAAGGCAGCATGTTATTGTTGCGTACGCTTCCTCGATAGTGCAGCCAACTCAAATCTGAAACACGAAACTATCCTTCCCGATCGAAATAAATAATTATTTATCGTAAATAAATTCTGTGGGAGGAATATTGGCAGTTCTTGTACCAGTTAGCGTGTTTTGCAGCCGTATGTGGCAAGGCAGACGCCATACTTATGGAACTTAGCGGTCTTTGGACACGTGGAACATTAAACTGGCTTTGCAACCGTAGCCAACATGCATTTAGCGGTTTATGCAAACGAATGCGATCTTTGTTGGTCATTTTCAACGGTTTTGAGCGGGATATGCACCCTGAAACTTATTCCATCGTGTAGCCAGTTAAAAGATGAACGTGACGGTATGCTCAACTCAAAATCGACAAAAAGTGCACTTAGCGGCCTTTGCATCTGGGCTACACAAATAATCTGACATATTATGATCTATTGTTGTGCCAATTTTGGACGAAATCCTTTTGTATGTATAAAAGTTACATGCATTTTAGAATTGAATCTATCATCAGGCTTAGAATCATGTTAGCGGCATTGGCATAATATTAGTTACTCCAAATTAATCTAGAATGTCAGGTACTATACGTGTGCAAAGTTTAGAGTTGTTGGCTTGCATGCATTCTGATATATTAATATAAGGGTAACAAAGTAGAGACAGCAATTATCAACAGTTGTCAGCAGCTGGTTGCTCTTAAGAATACGCATAGTGATATCTGGTTATGTACACATAGTAGACTACATACGAAATTTGGTTGAAATCCAATTGATAGTGTAGAAGTTCTATTAATTTAAAAATTTGACCTATCAGCATGCTTAGAATCATTTTGCCAACATTGTCATGTATGGCCTCCTGGAAATTAATCTGAAATATTATTATCTATATAATTATGTGCCAATTTTGGAATAGCTCCCATGCATACCTTCCAAGATATCCAACATGGAGCTCAAATTTCAATTGCGGTTTTTCAGCAGTTGGTAGCACTGACTTCATTTTCATGGCCTTGAGATATTCAGATATAGATCTTTACTCATACCAAATTTGGTTTTGATTGCTTCAGCCGTTTAGGAGTTGATAAGGGAAAAGTAGGCTAAAAATACAATACCCTATCACGGTAAGCACTTCCGAGTATTTATTAACCTCGCGGCTAAACTCAGAACCAAACACGACGTAGGTCGCAAAGTGACACTTCCACTCTTTCTACTCTATGGAGTTCTCCAACGCAAAAAGTATCAAAATGGTGCCATTCTCAATCGATGATGCTGTTTGTAATATATAAACGATATGCGAATAACGTTATTAGTCCGAATAACGGTATTGAGGGAATATTTTTCGATAGATATATTCAAATAACGTTATTTCTAGTGAGCACTACCATCGTTCCTGCGAACCGATATCCGAATAACGTTATTAGTCCGAATAACGGTATTGGGGGAATAATGTTCGAGAGATGTATTCAAATAACGTTATTTATAGGGTGTGTTTCTATCTCCCAAAATTTTAATAATGGCACCCCGTGGCGTTAACGAACAGCTGATTCCTCACCTCAAGTTAAAACGCAATGAGAGTGAAACGCGAATTATAATAAATTTATTAAAGCACAAAATAAGCAGTATGAAATTACAACTAGTTTGAACAGAACTGAGACAGAGATAACCTCCTCTGCCCACACCACATCACGTGGTATCGATCACATCTTCTACCACATAGGGCACATACAAAATTTAAGTCTGGCTGATGAAATCTTCTGTTATTACACACTTTGAAGTGGAAACCATGTACCGAGAATCTCGTTACCAGGTGCCTCAGCTCGTAGGAGCTCTCTGTCCAGTCCCGTGATGTCATCGCATCAGTCGCGTAAAATTCTTGCCAGATGCTATCTTTCTTAGACTTCATTTCCTGAACTAGTGTCTCAAAACCATGTGTTGTTGGCAAAAGCATCTGCAGTCTCAGTTCTTCAACAAAGGGAAGCTCACTTGAGAGTTCATAAACCAAACGAGAAAGAGTAAATCGGGAGAGGCATAAGACTTTCTTTAGGTAGACAGCCTTGACCTTCTCTATCTCCACTAGGTGCTTGTACTTTAGGTGGGACCAAATGTTTTCCAGACCATATGTAATTATCGGGGCGATTTTCAGCCAGAAGAGTTTCATTGCAGTCTTTAAGGAGAGTGTTCTGAGATGCCGTATATCACTCATGGCCTTTATAGTCGCGTTTGATCTGTCCTTGATGTGGATTGAGAAAACGTTGCCATGCATCTGAAAAGTCACCCCAAGATAGTTGAAGTGTGTCACACACGCCAGTGGTTTATCTCCGTAAAGAATTGTTGCTCCTCTTCCTCCTTTTCGAAAAGACATGGAAACTGTATTCTTCTCATTCAACTGAAGTTCATTTGATTTCGCCCACTCCGTCACTTTATTAAAAGCCTGTTGCAGCGCCACTTCACTGGTTGCCGTTAGAACCATGTCATCTGCGTAAATATATAACTTCACGTTTGTGGGTAATACTTGTACAACGTCTGCCGTAGCAATAATAAAAAGAATAGGGTTGAGGGGATCCCCTTGCACAACTCCTATTGTCTGTCGTATTTCCTTCGATTTCGCGATTTCATCCGAAATGACAATGAAATTTTCACTCAGTAACGACCGAACAAACCTCACCAAATAGTTTTCTGTACCTATTAAGTTTTCTAACTTCCTCACTAGTAATTGTCTATTGATTATATCGAAGGCCTTGGCATAATCCAGGAATACTGCATGTAGTTTACCCCTTTTCCGTGACAAGGCTTCCTCTATGTTAGTTTGTAAACAGGCTATGGCTTGCGTGGCCGATCTTCCCTTTCTGAAGCCAAATTGCTCCTCCGGTAATTGAGCGTCAATGATTTTAGACAGACGATTACATAAGATAATGCTTAGGAGTTTCAAAAGAACTGATTCCAGGGCAATGCCTCTGTATGAATTGGGATCGCCACAGTCTCCCTTACCTTTATAGAGCATTTTTACTAACGAAGTCCTCCACCTGGCCGGTATGGACCCCTTCATTAGACACTCATTAAACAGTGCAGCTAGGCAGCCACTTAGTTCCGCCGATGCAATCTTCAGGTGCTCGTTGTAAATAAGATCAAGACCACACGCCTTATGATTCTTCAAATCCCTTATCGTGGTCATCACCTCCTGTTCAGTGATCCTTTCAGAGTTTATTAGGAAAACTGGTTTTGGTGGGGACTGAACAGTTGGCCGAGTATCCCTGTCTTGCAAAATGGCAGTCAGATGCTCTTCCCATCTCTCAATAGGAATATTCCTAGAGTACTTCGGTTTCCTTGGGTTCAGAGTCTTGTAGGGGTTTTCTTCCGCTTCGGATATTAGTTTCCTCTCTTCTTCTTTATTGTAGGAGTCTCTGGTCGTTCGTAGAATGTCCTTATACCATTTCCTCTTAAGCCTATAAACCTGCAGGTTATGTTCTGATGGATCCGCACGGGCTGATTGAAGGGTATCTAATACATCCTTCCTGGCCACGTAACATCTTTCGTTGGACCACTTCTTAGACTTTCTTACCCGTGGTGATGGGAGCGTGGCCTTTAGTATGAGATCTTCTAGGCTAACTATTGCAGCATCCAGCTGACCACTATAGATTAGAGCCAGTATATCATTTATGTCCTGTCCTCTTAGTGAATCTGGATCTAATTTCCGGGAACTTCTTGGGTGACTGACAACCTCCTGAGAGACCGCAGAGGACATTTCAAAAATTGTCAGAACAGGCAAATGTTTCCTTAATGACTCGCCAATGATTCGCTGCTCCACCGTCTTTAAATTAGCTTCATTGGTGAAGACAAGGTCTATAATGCTGGAACCATTGTGACATAGGTAAGTAGGACCCTTGCATAGGTTGACGAGCGTCAATCCAGTCTCTTCTAAAAACTTCAAAACATGTTTTGTCTTCAGGCTGTGCTTGTCTATACGGCAGTTTAAGTCACCGGCTGCAATAACTGTCTCATTGCAGTCGGTTACCTCTAGTACGCGTGATAACTCATCTATTATTTCGGCTTGAGACATTTCAGGTTGAAAATACATACAAATGATAACACAAAGTTTCGTTCTTATTGCAAGGATGTTTTCTGACTCATAAACTTTCTTGAAAGGCGAAAGCAGAGGTTTCAGGAGACAGGTGAGCCCACCTGATTGTCTTCCTCGGGGTCCCTGCCTTGCTAACACATTTACAGTATAGGCATTACTTGCCTCCCACTCCGTCGTCAACATACACATATCAAAAAAAGTTTTGCATCACCTCGGTTCCAAGAGTTCCGGAACCGTTAAATACAAAGGGAATAGAGATCAACACAAACAACATTTCAGCTCGTTTTATTGCTCATGAGACCCACACATTGCATGTTGTACCATCATACAGCTAGACTTTCAGCATTTGTGGTCCAGATTGCAGTACACACCACTACCTCTAATACCCAGTAGCACGTCCTCTTGCATTGATGCATGCCTGTATTCGCCGTGGCATACTATCCACAAGTTCATCAAGACACTGTTGGTCCAAATTGTCCCACTCCTCAACGACAATTCGGCGTAAATCTCTCAGAGTGGTTGGTGGGTCAAGACGTCCATAAACAGCCCTTTTCAACATATCCCAGGCATGTTCGATAGGGTTCATGTCTGGCGAACATGCTGGCCACTGTAGTCGAGCGATGTCGTTATCTTGAAGGAACGCATTCACAAGATGTGCACGATGAGGTCGAGAATTGTCGTCCATGAAGACAAATGCCTCTCCAATATTCTGCCGATATGGTTGCACTATGGGTCGGAGGATGTCATTCAGGTATCGTAAAGCCGTTTCGGAGCCTTCCATGACCACCAGTGGCGTACGTCGGCCCCACATAATGCCACCCCAAAACATCAGGGAACCACCACCTTGCTGCACTCGCTGGACAGTGTGTCTAAGACGTTCAGCCTGACCAGGGTGCCTCCAAACACGTCTCCGACGATTGTCTGGTTGAAGGCATATGCGACACTCATCGGTGAAGAGAACGTGATGCCAATTCCGTGGGGTCCATTCAGCATGTTGTTGGGCCCATCTGTACCGCGCTGCATGGTGTCGGGGTTGCAAAGCTGGACCTCGCCATGGACGTCGGGAGTGAAGTTGCGCATCATGCAGCCTATTGCGCACAGTTTGAGTTGAAACACGACGTCCTGTGGCTGAACGAAACGCATTATTCAACATGGTGGCATTGCTGTCAGGGTTCCTCCGAGCGGCAATCCGTAAGTAGCGGTCATCCACTACAGTAGTAGCCCTTGGGCGGCCTGAGCGAGGCCTGTCATCGACAGTTCCTGTATCTCTGTACCTCCTCCATGTCCGAACAACATCGTTTTGGTTCACTCTGAGACGCCTGGAAACTTCCCTTGTTGAGAGCCCTTCTTGACACAAAGTAACAATGCGGACGCGATCGAACTGCGGTATTGACCTTCTAGGCATGGTAGAACTACAGACAACATGAGCAGCGTACCTTCGTCCTGGTGGAATGACTGGAACTGATCGGCTGTCGTACCCCCTCCGTCTAATAGGCCCTGCTCATGCATGGTTGTTTACATCTTTGAGCAGTTTTAGTGACATCTATGAACAGTCAAAGGGACTGTATCTTGGATACAATATACACAGTCAACGTCTATATGCCGGAGATCTGGGAACCGAGGTGATGCAAAACTTTTTTTGATGTGTGTAGTTTCTGTCAATACCACTACATCATAGTTGTCAAACACGTTGTTGGGCAGAAGACTAATAACACTTCGTAGTCCCTCTACGTTCCATAATAGAATCCTCAACTGTGACCTCACCAGGGAGGACCTATGCAAGATTAGCCCCTCTGTATCCCTGCCTTGGAGCTCGAAAGGGCCGCACGAGAACACCCTTTGGCCAGAATTCAGCCTTCTCTACCAGATCCAAACCGTTGAAGGGGATTCCTATCTTAAAAGCTTTATTCGTCCCCACAGTTCTCAATTCTTCACACGTTGTAGGACCTGGGGCACCTTTCTTGGAAAATAATGCTTTAAGACTCTCACTGTTTGCCTTGCTTGAGAGCCGTCCCACATATAACCATGCAGTTCCCTCTCCTGCTAGTAAAATGGAGTCTGGAGACTCATCCGTACCAAATGTAACCTTATTTCTCCTATCAGTTCTGTGGCGCCTTCTCTGTACTAGCTCGAAACCATGCACATTAGGAGAGGCCACTTGCTGAGAGGCTTCTGCAGTTTTCTGATGATAGATCCTGTCGTCGTCAGGTGATGACCGGGGATTTCAGCTGCATTGCTTGGTTTGAACTGGAAGCTCTGACCGGTTCTACCACGTAGTGCTGCTTCTCCTGTCTGTTGTTTACGTCCTCCATCTCAGTTCCTAAAGGTTTCCCATGTAATTCCCATCCACTGCTGTTGGAGGAGGTATCTTTAAAGACTGATTCTCTGCCGCTGAAGGATGATAGTCTATTGTTATTCCTATTCGACCGCTCAGATATTTGCCTTTCCGTGAATACCTTCGACCTGAGATCCTCTGAAGACTCTAGCTGCGTAGTTTGTTCAGCGTAGACATCTCCAACCATTCCTACCGTGTAGTTCTGCTTAACCTGTCTGTTATTTAAGACCTCTTTTTCAGAACCTATAAGTTTCTCTCCTGCTTCCCAAACGCGACGTTTGGAGGGGGTTACATTAATGACTGACCCACTGGTGCAGCATGAGGATTGACTATTGTTAAACCTATTCAGCATCTCAGTCATCAAGTCAAGTTTCTGATTCATTTCAGACCTGAGCATATCTAACTCCTTTTGCATGGATTTTCCTGCCTTATAACGGAGAAAGTCTTGTTCGCATCCACTGCAGAGCCATAGGAGCTTTGATTTCTTCTTCCGAGTTGCTTTAACGGCGTTAAATTGCCCCTGTTGCAACTCAACACAAGATAGGTGGTGCCATTTATGGCAAACGCCATCGCACTCCACCGCACTTTCGTCTTCCACACTTATGATCCGCGTCATCCTGGCTTGTTATTGGCTGGCAATTATTACCAGCCATTGGCTGCCCGCGGGTTTGTTTACAATTATCACCAACATGGCGGCGAGAGGAATAGATTTCTACATCAATTAAATTGCTAGAAATCTATTCCAGTTCATGACAGTATGAAGTGCAAATCACTTATTTATGAGGAATTGTATGTACGTTTATATTTAAATTGAAGCGTGACACTGTTCATCAAAATTTGTGAAAATAAAAGTACAAATCAACACTCTTGCCAATCAACTGAAAGTTTCTACTACTTTGGATGTAAATCAATTGGCTGTCGTTTCCACCAGTTTTATTCAGCAGTTCGAAATACATTCAGTACAATAACCTTTTGTGCACTATAAAACTACATTATAGACCATTGCATATTGATGTTGCTGTCTGCTTATATTTACCAATTTCATGACATGTAATTTGTAGGTTATGCCTAATAAGGCATATAATTTAAGTGGCCGTTTGTAATATGAAGTCCTTACTGTATTTATGTACAAATATTATGGTTTAACTAATGAAGCAAGGATTAAAAGTGCAGTTTGCACTGCCATCCTTTTTTTTTTTAAATATTGATATGTAGTTTCTCAGTCTGGTAACTTCTTGGATTTGCTTGAGATAGATTTATAGCAATATACTACCTTATTAACCTGCAGGCTGAGTTTTTTTTAAACATGCCCAGATGCATACAGTAGCATAAGACCTACTGCAAGCTATGTCGATCCTAAATGTAGGCCTATTATAGTGCTCATGTCAAAGGTCGTCCTAAAGTTTTAACTATTGAGACTTGATTTGCATCGAAGATAATTTCAGCTGAGTCTGGCAAGGCTTCATAAACTTGGGCGTGACTTTACATTTTCATTTTTCCTATACAGCTTTTGATACCAACCACAAATCACAGTGTTTCAAGATTTGCTCTCATTAAACATCACCAACACTTTTTTTTGCCCTGGTGGTGGGCTGTGTTGGAGTCTACAGAAAATAAAGTTGAGAAATAAAAATACATCTTAGGTTTCCATGACACAGTTGCATTTTATCCTACTATATCTCCACTCAATATACCAATCCTACCAATGTTTCCTAATTCCTCATGCTGCATAAATAGACATGACAGATTACAGCATTAGCAATGATGACAGTAATTTATGAATTGCTAAAATGTTTTTAAAAGATGCATAGAAAGTGGCTTGATAAACCCTGTATCATCAATCCATTTAAACATTCCCACAGAGCTCTAATCAGAAGCTCATTTTATGTTCAACAGGTATGTAGAATAAATCTCCCTCCCAATAACTTGTAGGCCTAACCTGAACATATTCCATGTTAAGAGCTGTTTTTTGGTTCACAGGAAAACCTACCATTTAAAATCTTGCACATAGGCTACTAATCATATTATGGTGCAATTACCCATGGTAATTTTAAAAATCCTGGCTATCAACTACTGATTTAAATATTCCAGACATCTTTCTTAACTCCACTTTTACTGACAGCTTGTAAGTCCTTACTACTGTCTTTCAAGCCATTGACCAGTTACTTTTTTCATGAGGAACTATTTTAGTCATTCTTCTCTATGTGAAATACAGTTGATGACAACTGCCTGGAAGACTCGGGTGTTTTTTCTTGTGTCGCTTCTCTGGTTGCCTACGACACTTCCTAATTATTAACAGAATGTTTCATTGAATTGTTGTATCCAATTGACCAACTGGTAATATATTATGGCTTGCTTTAATATTCCTATGATACACTTTTAGATCCCATACATTAATGAAATATACAACAACATATGCTGACATGTTGAACCAATCTCCCATTCCCTAACACTCCCAACTAATGGGACATAAGCTACCTAGTGGTTGGTCTCACATTGCTTCCATCTACATGTACCGTACTAGGTCTAGTAATACCATAGGTATTGTGACTGTTTCTCCAACTCCGTCAAGGAAACTAATTCTGAACTAAGATCTGGAATGGGGTAGCCTACACTGTCCCACGAGGGCAATCAAGGACAACTTGTATCATTCAAGTGATTTTTCTATTTCATTTTACCAACTAACTATGTGCCTGGAAATGCTAGTGAAGGAGGCAGCTAAGTAGGCTAGCCTTCTGGTATTCACCATTCAGGGAACATTCTCAGCGACTTGTCTACGCATAGGCCTATGACAAAATTTTCAGAAATTGATACAGTAGTCACAGAACACTAATGGTGCCCAGTACTCACAGCTTAGCATAGGACGGAGTGGATTCCAGCCACAGATTAACTTATGATCTGTCAACTGGTTTTCAAATAAATTGAGCACACACCCAAGTACAGGGGTCTTGACCATGATGTTCCAAGCCTCTAAATGAAACACTCCTCTTTAAGACTTTCTGGTCTTGCATCCATGGATCAACATTCTCCTGATCTCAGTGTTCTCTAGTTTCTGATGGTTATGGGCATTATTTTTATCCTGATAACTTCATATTTTAAGGGGTTGGGGTACATGTCCTATTCTTAATTAGTTCAGCATAAGATCATTGAATCCCATTAAGAAAAACAGGGAACATCCATATGTTACTTGACCATAGGAAAGGGAGAATTTAAAAAACTGAACCTCTAGGGACATTGATGCAGATGACTCCGAGTAAGTAGGCTAGATCAAAATGAACATATTTCAGTGTTGCCTTAATGAAGTTTGATAACTTTCTACCGTTCAACATAAATAGGCCTATATTGGAAGGGAAATATTTTTATTATTTGCAGAGATTACAAGGATGACTTGTTGATGTATCATTATTTTGCTAAGCGAACATAAGTTCCAAGTCCATATCGTGTTGGAACCCATATTTCAGTGCTGCCTTAGTAAACGAAATATTCAATGTCTTTCAGTCGGTCAACACGGTTGCACTTAACGGTAACAAGCATTATTCCAAAAACTAGAAGAAAAAAAAACTGTAGGCTACAAGCAGACCTAACATGTCAAATCAATCATGCCTACAAGACAACAAAAATGCTCTATGAAAAACTATTAAAACCCCATAATGGTAGTCAAAAATAATCTCAAACCACCGCCACTATTTCGCGAAGGTGCAGAAAAATCTTAATAAAGTACAGCTATTCGTAATAGTTGCTACTGTTGTGATAAACCGCTACTGAGTGATACGCCCCCGAAATATAACTATTTATCTTAATGTCTACAAGATAACGAGATTGCCAAAAAACCACAATGCCACCCACAAAACTATAGAAGGCAACACTAAAAATGGCTTATCTAATCCACAAGTCACCCACCCTTCACCAACATTAATATTTGTAATTTAAAAGTAACTTAGGTTATGTTAAATTGAGGTTAATGGCGGAATTGTTTGCGGCTGTGTGGCGGGAAGGACCCAATAAGTGCTCAGCCAATCAGGGACGTTTTGATTGGAGACCATGCTCGGAAAAATTTTAGATCGTTTTGATTCACTTGCCTTCGTTAAGCCCCCACCCTAGGCCGTGGCAGCGAACAAAATGGCGGCTTAACGAACACGACGGGGTGCCATTATTAAAATTTTGGGAGATAGAAACACAGCCATAGTGAGCACTGCCATTTCGTTCCCGCGATAACCGATATCCGAATAACGTTATTAGTCCGAATAACGGTATTGGGGGATTTTTTTTGGAGAGATCTAGTCAAATAACGTTATTTCTAGTGAGCACTACCATTTCGTTCCTGAGATAACCAATATCCGAATAACGTTATTAATCCTAATAACGGTATTGGGGGAATATTTTTCGAGACATGTATTCCGATAACGTTATTTCAGGCGGGCACTACCATTTCGTTCCTTGGTTAACTGATATTCGAATAACGTTATCAGTCCAAATAACGATACTAGGAGATTTTTTTCGAGATATGTATTCCGATACCGTTATTTCAGGTGGGCACTAGTATTTCGTTTCTACGATAACCGATATCCGAAGAACGTTATTAGTCCGAATAACGGTATTAGGGGATATTTTTCGAGAGACTTATTCAAATAACGTTATTTCTGTCGGACAATACTATTTCGTTTCTACGATAACCAATATCAGAATAACGTTATATGGCCCAATAACGTTACCATGCGATACAAATGACTTCCGGATATGAAACGTAACGACCACAATGTGACCGAGACCCATTTTGTTACATAATCTACCCAAACAACCATTTTCGTTATGTTAAGTTATGAAGCCTTGGTTATTTTGTTTGTTGTACCTTTATAGTACAACAGGCCCATCAGTCCAGCCAGTTACATTGTGCTTGTTGTGTTGTACATTTCTCTACTCTGTTACTGTTTCCATCCACTGCTTGCATATATAATATTGTACTGTATAAAGTTTTATCAAGTACACGGGGCTACATGACCGCGTTGTTGCAGCCCCTAAACTAAGGAACCAATCAAAGTTTTACCAAATTTCAGTTGAAAGTTTGCTTTTCCATTTAAAGTGAACAGTGAAAGATGGATTTCAAATGTTCTAAATTATGGGAAGCAAACGGAAACACAGTGTTAATGCGACTAGACAAAGGGTAAAGTTCACCGAAGTTGGCTGCTGAAATTGATGTCGGTAAAGCGACAATCGGTGACTGAGAAAAAAATCTAGGAAAAATTGAATAGCAATTCAGTATTTTTAATAACTTTTGACTCTTTTTTGACACACTGAAGTTATGTCACACAATAATCTGACTTAATAATAAATTCGTTCTTTACTCTGTAATGAAGTTCCATTAAAATGCTGTTCGGATTTCCCGGGATTTCAGGGGTTCTACTGTAGGTAATTTAATGTGTTGGCACATTGTCAGAAAAAAAACCTACAGAATTGTTGCCATGACTTATGAATTGACTCTTGTATATGGGGTAATGGCCTCAAGCTGATGGACCCATCAACATCAGTGGAGAAGACCTGAAGAAAATGGCAAAATTCAAGTAACTTGGATCCCTCATATCCAGTGAGGGTGATAGCTTTCCGGATGTCTGTGCCCATGTTAATGCTACCTGGTTGAAGAGCTAGTTATAGTTGTTTTAAGGGGCGGAACAGTTGGTTGAAGTGCGCCAAGTGACTGGCCTTCTGTGTGACGGTTGTTGGATGGCCCTACACCTCAAGTCAAGGTATACAGAACAGTAGTGTGCCCAATCTCCCTTTAGTGCATGCCAGTAATAACAAAGCATGACCAGGCCCTGCACAAGATAGAAATGGCAATGCTCTAATGGTGACTTACACTAGTGCATTCCACTTAAAGTAACTAGGCTATATGTATTATTATTTTCACATAACCTAACTATTTAGAATGTATCGCTTCCTTTCAGTACTTAATTTTCTTTCTTGATCAATACACTACCGTGATCTCTATTACAGTACATCTACGTGGTCTCTGAGTTCATTCATTCGTTAGATCGCTTGGATCGTTATTTTTCTTCTATTACACTGGTTCTATACCAGACCCAAAACAACTGTGGGGATAATATTCCATTGCGATGCCGCCGCGATAAAATTCCCCGAAAACAAAATGGCGTCATCAACGACGTCACTCCTCTAGCAAGCTTACGGGAAAAGCCTGGGTAATAGGGGTTTTTGGGTGGGGAAACACAAAAACCTTCGAATTCGCGATATTTTTGTACGCATCGAAATCTACAATTGAGCTATGTAGCTCAATTGCATATTTCGATGCGTATAAAAATTTCGCGATTTCAGTTGATATTTTCAATTTCCCGCATCGAAATCTACAATTGGACTATATAGATCAATTGTAGATTCCGATATACCTCGTATTTCGTACAATTTCATAATTAAAAAAAAACGTGCATCGAAATCTACAATTCACCTAAATAGCTCAATAGCATATTTCGATGCGTAGAAAAATTTCGCGATTTCAACTGATATTTTCAATTTTCCGCATCGAAATCTACACTTGGACTATATAGATCAATTGCAGATTCCGATACACATCGTATTTCTTACAATTTCAAAATTCAAAAAAATGAGCATCGAAATCTACAATTCACCTAAATAGCTCAATTGCTTATTACGATGCGTATAAAAATTTCGCGATTTCAGTTGATATTTTCAATTTCCCGCATCGAAATCTACAATTGGACTATATAGATCAATTGTAGATTCCGATATACCTCGTATTTCGTACAATTTCATAATTTAAAAAAACGTGCATCGAAATCTACAATTCACCTAAATAGCTCAATAGCATATTTCGATGCGTAGAAAAATTTCGCGATTTCAACTGATATTTTCAATTTTCCGCATCGAAATCTACACTTGGACTATATAGATCAATTGCAGATTCCGATACACATCGTATTTCTTACAATTTCAAAATTGAAAAAAAAAACCAGCATCGAAATCTACAATTCACCTAAATAGCTCAATTGCTTATTTCGATGTGTATAAAAATTTCGCGATTTCAGTTGATATTTTCAATTTCCCGCATCGAAATCTACAATTGGACTATATAGATCAATTGTAGATTCCGATACCTCGTATTTCGTACAATTTCATAATTAAAAAAACGTGCATCGAAATCTACAATTCACCTAAATAGCTCAATAGCATATTTCGATGCGTAGAAAAATTTCGCGATATCAACTGATATTTTCAATTTTCCGCATCGAAATCTACACTTGGACTATATAGATCAAATGCAGATTCCGATACACATCGTATTTCTTACAATTTCAAAATTCAAAAAAATGAGCATCGAAATCTACAATTCACCTAAATAGCTCAATTGCTTACTACGATGCGTATAAAAATTTCGCGATTTCAGTTGATATTTTCAATTTCCCGCATCGAAATCTACAATTGGACTATATAGATCAATTGTAGATTCCGATATACCTCGTATTTCGTACAATTTCATAATTAAAAAAACGTGCATCGAAATCTACAATTCACCTAAATAGCTCAATAGCATATTTCGATGCGTAGAAAAATTTCGCGATTTCAACTGATATTTTCAATTTTCCGCATCGAAATCTACACTTGGACTATATAGATCAATTGCAGATTCCGATACACATCGTATTTCTTACAATTTCATAATTGAAAAAAAAAAAAAACGTGCATCGAAATCTACAATTCACCTAAATAGCTCAATTGCGTAGAAAAATTTCGCGACTTCAATTGATATTTTAATTTTCCGCAATTGTAGATTCCGATACACATCGCAATTCTTACAATTTCATAATTCGAATCAGAGGTATATATGTGTATAGCATTATAATTTCTGTATAAACATTGAAGGTTTAGTCTTTTTATGTTTTCCACTGTATGAAACCTATTTCGCTAATACAAGAGACTGTTATAGTATGTCTTTTGCAGGTGTTCTTGTAAATTCCAATTTTGACCAATATGTTACCGATCACTTAACTTACTATGACAAATTTTCAATGAAATGCAACAACAAAAATAAATATAGGAACATAACACGACAGACATCAAATTCCACTCACCTCGCAATGAATGACTCCCAATGCTGGGCAGGTATTTGTTCCGAACACACACACAAAAAAACTCTTTCTTTTCCATGGCTCAGAAATCATATCAAAACCAGATAATGAAAAAATTAGTGGTAGCAGTTCACTTTAGACCATTCTTTGTATAAATATCTTTAAAAACTGAAATTACCTGATTTAATAGTCAGGAGGATATCAGGAGTATTAGATGTTCACTGCTCCGCTGTCATAGACCCACTTACATAGTTGAAATCGAAGTTCTCACCCCCACACTCAAAAGTTAACAAGAAAGAACCGCAGCTTTCACATGTGATGTATGAAATCACTAAGTGAACTCAATTACGGTGTTTATTTATGTATTTATAATGTTTTACATACAAAAAGAGACCTAACCTGGGGCTTACGCCCCAGACCCCCTTGCTTGTAGTACTAGCAGTAATTTTCCACAAGATAGTTCCTAACTTAGTAGCGAAGGCGTGTGGTGAATTTCTTTATTCAAGTTGGTAACGTAGTAACATGATCGTCTTTCGGGTGTCACATGACTGTCAAAGATTGCATTCTTTCTGTGAAATAACAATTATTGCGGTGCAGCAGTGGCTATTGAGTATGAAGAGATTGTGAAACAACTCCCCGAAAAGTATGCATATCATAAATGATAGATTTTCAATAAGCTAAGGTGTTGAAAGTGATGAAAAGGGAGGATGGTCTAAAGTGAACAATAAATAATTTAGTTTACATTTCATCTTCACAATAACATACATACCCATACATACTCATTCACTCCAGGCATACAACATACACTCAAAAGTTAACAAGAAAGCATACACTCAAAAGTTAACAAGAAAGAACTGCAGCTTGCGAACAATAAATTAAAAAGGGCACAACTTGGCCAAAAAAACAAATTCAATATTCCTTCATAATGTAAAATGAAAGACAAATTAATGCAGACTTCTCAATGAAAACAAATGTACAATGATTTAGTGTACTTTAAAAATTAGATTAAATTAACCTAGCCTATCATTTCAAAAAATAAAAATGTATATACTTCATAATTTCAATTAAACGCTACTACGCATGGCTACTTCTCAAATAGAACAATAAACGCCGAAAACAAGAATTAACACTTCAAGACCAAAACTTGGCCCACACAAACTGAAAACAATAATCCTATGAAAAAATAACAAAAATATTTATAAATTTAATATACCATTCATTCACAACAAAAAATTCATTCGGCAGGGACATACCAATCATCATTCCCACTTGACCATTTACACAAGCTAATCCCCCACCCCAAAATCCCCCTACCCCTTAGCATTCAAAATATTCCCTGCCGAAAATTATTAACATAAATAACACATTTACCACATCCACTAATCTCTCACACTTGGAGGATATACTCTCCGACAATCAGCCATAAACCTTTCAAACAGACACACCCCGGGATCGACATTCTTCCGCCACACATACTCATCTAAATGACTCTGCAGTGACCCTTCCCTTCTTTTCCCCTTCCCAATGCTATATTTCACTGCAGACCAAAACCCTTCTATTGTATTGGTACAAGCCCCTGTTTCATAATCTTTGAATTGCACAGTATGATTAACAGCAAAATGTATAAACCCTTCATTATTTAACCCCCCATAAGAACCCCACATATCACTGTAAATAGTTGTCCCAACCTTAATATGCTTTTTAATGACTTTCAACAGCGTCCCCTTATCCCGTTTTGCAACAACTTCAAAAAAACAATCCCTCCCCTGACTACCCTGAACAACCCCCCCAAAAACCCATGTATATTTCATTCGCTTGCCCTTGTTGAATTTCCGCTTACCGAAACAACTCTCATCGATTTCAATAACAACACCCTCCCCCCCAAAAGGCCCACGTTCACGCACCCATGCACTACATACCTCCCTACAAAACGAAAACCAGTCAACAACAGTACGCGAAGATACACTCAACTCATGCACAACATCACGAATAGCCATACGCCGGCAAAAACAGTACACAATGAGCAAAACATCTTTAATAGAGATACATGCCTTGGAAAAGAACGAGCCCTTTCGAATTGTGCGCCAACACACACACTTGGAACAACGCCACATAATGCCGTCTGAACTGCGAGAGACTGGCACCTTGGAATCTTTCATCGGCCTTTCGCACTTCGGGCAAAAATATTCTTTGCCCAAGAGACCCTTTTCGCGAGCGAAATCAACAGCCCCTTGTACGGTCGAGAGAATACCGAACAGTACAATTAACTTCATAGCCCCTTGAGGTGCCTCCATAACCTCATCGCCACTGTCAGAGCTACCGGTACTCGATGAAGAAACGACTTTGCGTTTGCCGCACAAACCGCTGGGGCCAGCAACATCAGCCATTACCAATTGATATGAGGACTGTATAAGAGCACGAAAGAATATGAAGTGACTAACAATCTTTCAGTACTTACCAACAACCATCCAGCACGCCCCTTCCACATACGTAGCACGCTCCTTCCACATACGTAGCACGCTCCTTCCACATACGTCAGCCCGTTATATCCAAATACTACGTCACACACCACTGCACCAAAATGGAATTCTAACACACGCCATTCACGAATTCAACACTATCATTACAATTCGCCAACACAATTGCGTAGACGACATTACTAATATCACAATCTCGTTATAAACATACGCAAACAGGTGAAAAAAATGGCCGACTGTCACGAGAGAACCGCGCGAAACTAATGTATCAATCAGCTGACAAGCTCCCGGCAAGCAATGCGACTGAATACGTCAGTAGTGACATCATGGTAACGTCACTGATGTAACTAAAATTTCGCCAGACGGGGCCGAATCGTAATGTCGCAATGAACCCAACTGTGAACATGGGCTAGCCCAGTAGCGTGCGTCCAGCTGAGCACTGTTGCCACAGCGGAGATGACACAGCTCTACGCTCGCAGTATACGCACGACCTGTTCCGTGAATACAAGGCGCTCCGAATGTAAGAACATGTACGAGCTGGGGGGCCTAATCCTACGAATATCTATGCTCACAACGGAGTGCGCACATTGTGATATGAGGCAGATATAAGATATCAAGCCAACGTTATTTGTGCACGTGTCCACCTCCTGGTGTAGCAACCAGCATTCTTGGCTGTGGCCCAGGTTCGATTCCCAGCTCTGTCAAGCAATTAAATTCTAGACTGAGGGCTGGAACGGGGTACACTCAGCCTCGTGAAGCAAAACTGGGAAGATGTGAGTTGGATTCCTACCTAAACCATCCTGGAAGTGGTTTTTCTGTGGATTCACACTTCTAATCCAGGAAAATGCCGGGATGGTACCTAACATGCCATGGCCGCTTCCTACCTGACTTACAAATACACACACTAGTACAGACATCACAGTGACACAGGTTATCAGACAAATTCCACACACACCCAAATACATGGGGCTACATGACCACGATGTCGCAAAGCCCCTAAAACAATCATCAACAACAACCCGTGAGGTCCGGATTCGATTCATGGCTCAATCATGACATTTAGTTCTGGTCTCAGGGTTAGAACTGGCTACACTGTGCCTCGTGAGGTAAAACTGTGAAGAGGTGAGTTTTAATCGACTCAATTACAAATAAAAACATAATTGCTGATACAATAATAACACAGGTTATCAGATTTTGTGTTTTCACGTACTTCTGTATTCGAAAGCTTCTTTTAAAGGCCATATACCCTGAAAATTATATTTCTTGCCTGGCTATGTAGAACTGTTCGGCTGCCACTGGGCTTGCTAAGGGACATTGTTACGAGTTCAAAACTTCAGCTCACAGCACTTGTTTAAGTTCCACTACTGAATTGATACAGCAATACCGTCACTCTTCGTTATCTACCCTAGTGAACCTAAATATTTCAACACCTAAATCATTCCTTCTCTAATTATGCCTTCAGTTCAAGGGCAGATGTTATCTCCCGAATGGCTGGTCGTACCGTCACGGGGTTTGGACAGTCAGTTTCAAAATTTTTAGCTCTGTAACATAGGGTCATCAAAATAATTGAATAATTAATTATTTTCGTGCGCGGAGAGAAATAACGATTTCGTACGGCGCAGCGAGCCCAGCTAGTTGAGTTAACTAGGCAACGCCGCGCTATGCTATTGGCTGGCGCGAGTGAGTGACTTAAAGTCTAGTAGGCACCTCAACCCGATTGTTGGGGACGACACCACTGTTTTAAGGGGCCTAGATGTTAGGCCCCTTAAAACAAGAATTATCATCGTCATCATCACCACTGTTTTAACAGGGTAGGAGGACGATTCTCATTTGAATTAATTATTCATAATTTTTATGTAGAAAATGCTCAGAAACTATGTAAGGACATCTAACGGGGGTGATTGGATTCGAGAAAGTGGAAAATTGGCTGCATTAAACTTGCACTCAGGAAGAAGACTGTTGTTGACAACTGTGTGGCATAAAGTGACTGACTATTGATGGATTTAATATATTTTTCTTATAATTAAATCATTAATCAGCATATTGTTAGTAGTAAAATGATTTTGGGCAGATAAATAGTGTATAATGCAAAGGTCCGCCGCCCCCCCCCCCCCTTTAGTGAAATAATTATTTTAAAATTCCTTGGATATAAATAAATTGATAATTTACAGATATAAAACACACTAATGCATTTAATTAAGTTAATTTTTCTTTCAATTTCAAGATTTATTTTATTATATGTAATCTAAACACACTATTGAAATTGTGTATAATATATTATTAAAATGCGTAGTGCATACACCAAGATCAACATGTTCAGATATTTCTTTACTACAACAATCAGTCAAAGGGGTCTACATTCAAAATCTGACAGACGACAGTGCCGACTGCTCGTTATTCTCACAATCACAGAGAGGATTTATCGTTTCGCAACAGTCTTCAGTAGCAGAGGATTAGTCGCTAAGCTTGAGTAGACGTGTTCTTGTATTAGTTATGGTATGTCTAAACAGGATAATATTTTGAAGTTCTTTTCCCGTGACAAGTGGAAGTGCGATGAAAGTGCATGTGAACCCAATGAACCGAAGAGTATTAAACTCTTTTCCTAACTTAGTGACTTAAATGCAAGTTCAGAAGTTTCCAATGTAGACAAACCTCCATGCGATACAAGTGCATCGATATCTCGCCAACTCTGTGACAAAAATGTGAGTGCAACTGTTTCTAATTAGGCCCAAACATCAAGCACTTATAGTGGGACATTGTGCAACAATTTGTAACTTTATTGTAGGAGGATGAGCGCTATTGCTGGTTCCAGCAAGATGGTGCCACTCGTCATACTGCCAACGCGACCATGGCTACGCTGCAATTTTCAATTCGGAAATAGAGTAATCTCAAGAAATTTGCGGCCCCCTCGTTCACCAGATTTAATCTCTCCATACTTTCTTCTGTGGGGATATTTTAAAGAATGAGTATACATAATCCGCATTCCTTACAAGAACTGAAAGAAGCAATTTCTAAATGTATTGGAGAAATAACACCAGCAACTTCAAAAAAGTGTTGCAAAACATGTAAGTTTGTGCCTGCAAGAAAATTGTGGTCACTTTCAACATCTCGTGTGAACTGGAATGCAATGTGCAGAAAACAACTTGGTGTTATGCCTGAACATTACTCTCAGCACTTCCAGAATACTTCCACTGGAGTTTAAAAAAAATATTGTTCTACACTTGCAGGTATGTGGAACTATTGTGTGTAGTTACTAGATTTGTTTGTGCAATAGCCTACAACGCTAGAAAAAAAAAATCCAAAATATTGAGTCTGGTGACTTCACCAAAACCCTGTAGAATTGGCATGGGATTTAGGATGACTCTTAATGACTGGACAAAAGCAATAATTATTCCAATTAACAAGCAAGGTACCGTCAACAGGAATGATTGCCATAACTATAGAGGTATGTAAAGTTTTCTTGTTTGTTGCAGAAAAAGTTTGATCATTGCTGAGAATCAGATGGATGGGGGAGGTAAAGATCAGATTTTCAGTAGAGGGCAGGGCAGACATCTATCAACTTCAGTGTAAGTTCTGTCCAGCCTTCTACACCGGCCTCACCTTTTAACTCATTTCTCTCCTGTTACCCAAAAATCTGGACACTGGGATGACATTCTGTGGCGTTTCTAAATTGTATTCTTACCTGATAAGCTGCTGATTTACATCTGTCTTCTCCTGAGTTCATATTAGGACCTAAAGCATTATATAAGGCTGTTCATATGAGCCACTTCATATGGTGGGGCCATGTAGAACAACAAATTACCTAGGAAACTAATTATTCCAATGTGAGTAGTGTACAAGCGGAGGAGGCTGCAATTCTAACCGCTAACAGGAGTTCATATGAAAGATATGATTCATTCTTTGAAGAAATATTTATTCTGTAAGACTACTAACATAACAAAACAGTTTGTCAATGTTGCCACTTGGATCTCTAAAAGAATTGGTGATTTTTCATTCATTTCAGGGGCTTGTGACACATTGGTCATTAGCCCCATGTACTTGGGGTGTGTTTGATCTCTACAAGAACAAGCAATGCAGTCACAGTGTATTTTGTAGATAATCCTCCCAGAAACAAAACAATCCGTTCTATCATGGATGATCGCATGGACGTTATCAATAGAGGTACAACTTGGGAGTACCTTACACTAAAAAATTCCCCGACTCAAAATAGCGATATTCATGATTTCATAGACGACACTAAAGGTTTAAACAATGCATAAATGTTATATTGACATACAAGCAAACCTAACCTGGGGTTTACACCCCAGACCCGCATGCATGTAGTACAAACAATAATTATCGTCCAAACAGTGGTCTAACCTAGTAGTGGCCAATGGTTTAGTCCAGACAGTAGTCTGATCTAGTAGCGGCCAATGTTTTCATCCAGACAGTGGTCTAACCTAGTAGCAGCTAATGGTTTAGTCTAGACAGTGGTCTAACCTAGTAACGGCCAATCGATTTGTCCAGACAGTTGTCTAACGTAGTAGTGACAAATGGTTTCGCCCAGACCATTGTCTAACCTAGTAGTGACAAATAGTTTTAGAAGAGTGCAGTGCTTCAATTAAATTGAATAACTAAAAGTAATTTATGAACATTCGTAACTCACGATCAAACATTGCGCTTCAACACATGAAACCAACCTTACATAAAAGTTCTCAATTACATGGTCCTAGAGGCTTATTTACCATCAAACATGCTATCACAGACACAAATTTCTATGCAAGCAAGTAAGTACAGGCTTCAAGCTGATAAGGTCAGTTTATCTTCAGTTGGATTATACAAATGTGTAAAATGCTGGAAATGAAAACAAATTGCTCCTCTTTAGACACATGGGGAAGTATTTCTTAATGGAGGTATTAATGCTTTTCAGATGTCTCAATCTATCTGCCAACATTTCTCACTAGTATACCATTGAGCTAGTCTGTTGGTATGAGACACCTCACCAAGATGCTGGCCGGTGCATGCAGGAAAGGCCACTGCTAAGTATAAGGCATGTTTCCTCTAGAAACATTTTTTTAAAACTTTAAACTGCCTGATAGGCAATTTGTTTCCAAGTGGAGAGTCAATCTCCTGCAGCACTTTGGCACTGCTTACTGTATTTATTCTTGCAGTGGCCTGCCCTGAATGTACAGTATTGGCCAGCCTCTTGATGAGGTGTACCATACCAACTCAGAAGCCCAATGGCACACTCTAGCAGAAGATAAGCATTCATTCTTCTGAATCTGTGTACTAAACTTCTGATTTTCTCTGGAAACATTCATATTTCACATATTGAATGATAAAAATTTTAAGGCAATGAACACAGCATCTAACAAGGGAAGTGTCTGAACCAGGGAATCGCAGGTTGTGCTGGAATTGTGCACGTGTCGTGAGCCCAGGTGGGAGGAATTGTAAACAAAATTAATTCCGAAAATAAATTTCCCTCGTACTAAAAGGCAAAATTAGAATTCATGTCTTGAAACTGGCACACTGGTGGTGGATGCTGGATTGGCTGTGCCAGAGGTCGCTTCTCTACCAAAGTGCTCCCTATCCTCTGGAATTCAGTCACCTGAGAGATTAGAGACGCGGCAAATTTTAATATTCAGAAATGGAAAGAATACAGTGTTTTGAATGATGAATGTCAACATTGGTAGTTATCTTTTGTCAGTAGGGAAAATATGGAAGAAAAGTTGAAAGCCCTCTCAGCATTCAAAACAGGATCTGTTGGACAGCTTATTTATTTATTTACATAGGTCCCAATGAGCCTGAGCTCGTGTTAGGGACAATCAAGTAACATAGTTACAGCATGGCATATATATAATTTTTGTAACATTATTGTTTAGTATAATAGTAACTTATATTAGATTGCTAGTGACTAACTTGACAGAGATAATTCGGTATGATACATTGCATTGCTTAAGGCTGTTGTACATGGGCTATTCATTCCTTAATAGGAAGTCTTTTGTTTTCCTCTTAAATGTTTTTATAGAGAAACTTTCCCTTATGCCTAATGGTAGCGAGTTGTATTCTTTTATTATAGAGGACATAATTCCTTTAGTTCCAAATTTAATGGATTGGGAATGGCTGGTGAATATTTGATTTACTCCTCTTGTTGCATAATGATGAATGTCATTTGCATGGGTAAAATGGATGTGTGTGTGTATCAATTTGTTTTCTAATTTGTATACATATACTGTTGCTGACATAGCTATTTGTTTTTGCAGTGGCATAATTTTAGTTCATGAGTATAATTCATTTGAGGGTGTGAGCCAAGGAAATCCAAAGATAGATTTTATAGCACGTTTCTGGAGTATCTCAAGTTCTTTTATCAGCTCCTTCTTACAATATCCCCATATGAAATTCATGTACATTAGATGTGAATGTATCAGAGCAAAGTATATATTTTTCAATTGTTGGCTAGTAAGACAGCTATATCTTAATCTGAAAATAATACCAATTAAAGGGCTGATTTTATGTTTTACATTTTCTACATGATTTTCCCAGGTTAGTGTACTATCTAGTGTGATACCTAAGTATGTTGCCGATTTAACCCTTTCTATTTCTTTGTTGGCTATGTTGACTATGTTTGTGGTCTCAATCTTGTATGATGGTTTATGGAAGAATAAATATTTTGTTTTAGTGATATTGATAACCATTTTGTGTGCTCTCAACCAATCCACCAGTTTATTGAGATCATAATTAATATTTAGCATAATTTCCTGTTCAGATGTTCCCAGATAGAGTATAAAAATATCATCTGCAAATAGTTTAAGCTTGCCTTTCAATTCTAATAATACTATATCATTAATATAGGCCAAGAAAAGAATTGGTCCTAAGACAGAACCTTGAGGTACTCCTGTGTCAATTCTCATTTGAGATCCTTTTACATTATCGATTGCAACATATTGTTTTCTGTTAGTGAGGTAGTTCTTGAACCAATCATGTGCCACTCCTCTGATGCCTGCAAATTCTAGTTTATTAAGGAGAATCTTATGGTTAACCAGATCGAAGGCTTTTTGAAGGTCAATTAGTACACCAGCAGCTAGTTTGTTTTCATCTAATGCCTTTTCTACATCAGTTACTACTTCAAATATAGCACTATCAGCTCCTCTATTTGGAATAAACCCATATTGGCAGTTTGCAAAGTAATCATTTTTCATGAAGAAATTCATAAGTCTTCGTTTAACAACGCTTTCTAGAACCTTGCTGATGGCAGATATAATATTAATGGGTCTGTAATTTGATGGGTGGGTTTTGTCTCCTTTTTTGTAGATCGGGACCACCCTAGAGACTTTACAGGCATCGGGGAATATACCAGTCATCAGTGAAAGATTTATTATTTTGACAAGATATGGTGTAAGGCCCTCAAGACACAATTGTAGCATGACATTAGTAGTGTTGTCCTCACTTATTTTGTTTTTGTGTTTTAGGAAGTTCATAATTGATTGTATTTCATTACCATGAGTAGGTAACATAAAGATTGTCTTAGTGCTAGTAGTATTTTTATAGCTTGTAATGTCCGAGGTAGAACAGTTTCCTTGATTTTCCCATATACTGTTAGCAATATTGACATAATATTTATTAATTTCATCACATATATTTTCCTTTTTTTCGACATTTGTGCCGTTGACTATAAGTTTGACAATTTCATTTTTCCCCTTCTTTGGCCTATTTAACATCTCATTAACAACACTCCACACTTCCCTCTGATTATTTGCATTTTGAATTTTTTGGTCAAAGTAGTTTCTTTGTAGGTTTCTCTTAAGTTTTGTAACTTGGTTGCTAATAATTTTATATTCTTCTAAAATTTCTGCAGATGGATTTTTAACTTTGGTTTTTGTATATATCTTATCTTTCCTGTGTATTAGTGCTAAAAGATCTTGTGTGATCCAGGGTTTTATTGGTGGGGCACTTGGCTCCTTATTCGTATATTTCATAGTACAGGCTTCTATTCCTTTATTAATAAAATCACAGAATTTATTGTAGTAGTCATTGATGTTAGTTTCATTGCATACAAATTCTTGAGTTATTACATATTTATTAAGTTTTTTGTAGTTTATTTTATCCTTTTCTACTGGCCTATCATTACATATTGAGTTCCTGTTTGTCTTTTTGTTTCTCATTTCACAGATGAGTAAATGGTGATCACTCAAATCATTATCAATATTATAGACATTACATATTTTGTCACAGTCGTTCACCAATACATGATCAATTAGAGTAGAGCTAGTTTGTGTTACACGAGTTGGATATTTTGTATTACATTAGACTAGACCGTATGATTTGACTAGGTTAATATAACTACTAGTATATCTGTCCCCAAATAATAGATCGATATTCATATCACCTAGTATTAGAACAGGATTCGTTGAGTAAGAACTAATAATTACTTCGAGATCAGTTAGAAAGTGTGGAATGTTGCTTTTATGAGGGTTATAAGCAGTGATTATATTGTATTCTTGATGGCCTTTCCTCACAGTAATGTGCAGTATGCTGTGGGTGGAATTTATTTCCTTTACAAAGGTACTGCTACATTTGTTTGAAATATACAAAGATACTCCCCCCTCCAGTTTGCTTTCTAACTATGTGATATGCAACATATTTCTTAATATTGAAAAACATTTTTGTTTGTTCTGTTAACCAAATTTCTGAGATTGCTAGGACATCTACACCTTTGATTCTGTCCAACATTATTTGGATATCATCGAACTTGTTTTTTATGCTATGTGCATTTATGTGTACGCATTTTAGTGTACTGGTATCGGTTATTATCTGTTTACTGTCCTTAATTTTGTAATAATCGCGAAGTGTATTACAGTTACACTCGGTTAATTCTAGTGTATTATTATTTGCATTACCTAAAAAATTTAATTTCTGTAATTCTAGTTCCATATGGGATAACACTTAGTAGATATCTTACTACTACATAGATTTTAGTTTGAGAGGGCGAGTTCATCCAGTATTTCAGCACTTGATATAAGCTTTGAGGGTCCATTTTGATTTTTCCGTATGTATATTTTGCAGTCTCTGACCCAAGTTGCAAAGATTTTTCCCTGTTGTCTCAATTCACGGCACTTTTTGGCGATGGTTTCATTTCTTGGGGTCAGGTGTTCATTGATATATATATTACCACCATCACTGTAACCAATTTCACTCGTCTTCAGGGTCTTCTTTTGTCTTCTGCTACTGAGAATCTCTTCCTTCTTCCACCTATTATTTAATTTCACAATTATCGGTTGAGGCCCAGGCTTTGTTGACGGGAGGCGGTGAGCTGAGTCTATGTTTGCCCTGGAGATTTCAACTCCTAACGTCTTGCCAAGGTCTGAGATTTTGTATGGCATGTTATTTTTGTTTCCTTTCTGGCTTTAGTCTCTTGTAAACAGTGTGTTTAATTGATGTGGTTATTGATATTCACAGGTATCATAACCAGCTTTATAGAGAACAATAACATAAACATGGACAACTACAGTATTCTACTCTTACTGTGGTCTCGTATGAGTTGACAGTAACGCAAATGACTGTGATGATGATTTGATTGACACTGATATACTCACCAAGGAATATGACAGATGAATATGTAGACATGGATTATAAACTAAATGATCTTCAGTATTGAAAAAACAGTAACAGTAAGCAGATGCTGCTTTCCTTGCCATATGTAAAACCAAAGTTCTATTTTCAAAAGTAAGATGGTTATATTTCATAGCATAGCAAGTTAAAAGTATTCACCACTATGCTGGCTGTGCAAGACAAAATTGTTCCGGGTTTAAAGCTAGCCATTCATGCATTGGTGCAACACTTTATTGCTATATCACTTCACAGAAATTAATAACTGTGATGTCAAAGAAAACCCATCATGAAAGAGAAACCATATCAGCAGCATAAATATTCATGTAAGAGGTTACATCTATTCTATAGAGTCTCTCAGTTCCATGAGCGTATGTAATAGCAGTAGTGGAGTGATAGGGGTTCTGCCCCACTTCAGAACATACATGTCATTACTACTAAGCCTTAGCCATGTAATATTTGTTGATATCTCGCGAACCCATGGTTGGATGTTGACATATGAGGTGTCGTTGAACTCGAGCTGACGTCCTCTTTCTTATTGACCATGTATTATATTTTTCAAAAATTCTTTGAATTTTTTTGTTTTGCAACGTTGGTGATAGTTTGAAAACCAAACATGGTAGAACGTTGTGCCATGGCTCAAACGAACGGCCTTTATGACCTTTATTTTTTGTAATAAAACTTTTTTATTTTTTATGTTTTTTTGAAAACACTCGAATTTTGAAAATCCTATATTTTGGAAACTAGGAACTCTACAAAAAAGTTTGTTTGACGTAAATGAAAGGTCCCTACCCCCTCTACCCCCAAAATAAATTTCAAGTCTCTAGGATGAAAACCTGTAGGTAGTAGTGTGGTAAGGACAGAGCTGTCTCACTTAGGAAGTTGTGAGCCCCTGCGACCTTGGAATGGAAGGAGCCATGCTAGGAGGGCGTGCTTGGATTCGTTTTTTTCGTCTCGTCGTGCTCTTTACGGGAATGTAGGTGTCGAAAAGGTGAAAATCTGGAAACACGGTCTTTTTGGGGTAAAAACGTGATTTTAGACTTTTTGCTATATCTCGCGAACCAAGTATGCTAGAGACATGAACGAGGGGTCCAAGGACTCGGAGTGACGTCCTCTTTGCTATGGACCACTCGTTATATTTTTTTAAAAAATTTGGAAACGCGATTTTGGGGTAAACACGTGTTTTTTGTGATTTTTGCCGATATCTCACGAACCAATAACGCTAGAGACGTGTACGAGGTGTCCTAGCACTCGGGCTAACCCCCCCCCCTTTCAAATGTGGTAGATATTTTTTTTCCAAAAAGATAATTCACAAAGGGCCTAACGCCATACATGTTGAAATAACGTTTTCTTTTTCTTTGCCTGTTTATAATGTCCATGAAGCGTGGCGGTTGAGAGAGAGACGATACGGCTGGGTGTGTGTGTTTCAACGAACCTGTCGCTGACCACGGTGGCTGTGTTCAATAGATCAATCGCTATTTCGACGGGTCGGTGTATGACAGAGCGAGGGTACGTTTTTTCACACTTTTTACCTTTAACGTGTAAAAGGTGATGAGAACTTGGTTCTATGTTGGTCGAAGCGAGGTACAGAAACACACTTGCCGAGGAGCAGGAGGTGAATGTCATTTGAGCTTATGGGAAGGCGTTGATCTGACTTGACAACAGGTGACGCTTGAAGGTGAAATAATCTGACCATTGTGCTGGCAGGGAAGTGCGAAAGGCGTGCACACATGTGTGAAACCACAGGCACGCTAAACCAGTGACATCCTGTCTTGCTTCGTACGTGACAAAATGCAAGTTGACGTGAAATTTGATCTATCGCAGGTGTTCGCTTGGGTGTTATCTGTCCACATGCGCGATAACTGTTAACAAGTTACATTCTGTTTTGCTGCGTACGTGACAAATGCAAGTTCATGTGAAATTTGATCCGGCACAGGTGTTCGCCTGGGACGTTAGCTGTCCACGTGCACGATAAGAGAATGTTCAAAGCGTGGGAATCGCTGAATCAGTAAAAAGTATGATGCAACTTGTCGGAATGATGTCACAACCAATAGATAGGCAAGAGCTGCAAACAGCAGTGGTGGGAGGTGAAGGGAGGGAGAGGGGAGGGGGTGATGTATGAGAGAACACAGGAGGAAAGGGAAAGACAAACATGTATGAACATGCATGAAGCGCGGAGCGCTGTACACATAGAGCTATAGGTGGTGTACAACATGGGTGAATAAATAAAAAGTACACAGGTTCACACAACATGTCATTTATTGATCCAGGAATTAAACGTAGAGTTAAACCCTAACCATTTGACGTAGAGTGTATTTCCTTTTTGTTTCAACACTTTTTCCACAAGATAATGCTGAGGAAATGCTGTTTTCTGAAGTTCATGGAGATAAAATCTACCTTTTATGGGTTGATGGTTGAGGTCCTCGAGTAAATAGGTGACTGGAGTGTCCAAGTTGACTCGACGAATTCGAAATAGTTCAGTCCCCCACTGAGGCGTGTAGCCCTTATTGGAACGCAGACTTAAATGTGCTCACACGAACAAAATCCCCAATGTTCAGTCGGTGACGTTTAGGATCAGCTGTTTTTATGGGGTTAAACAGTTTATCCAATCGCTGAATATTTTTAGTTACGAGACGTGGCTTGGTCCCAATCGTTCTATGTTGGTGTCATTGTAACGTGTCACTAGCTCAGGTAACATGTCCCAACCAGCGATAACTGCCCTGAGCGGTAAACGCTTTCCACATATGGGTTTTCAATGTTCGGTTGAACCGCTCGACCACACTGCTTTCAGATTGCTGTACGTGGTGTAATGGTGAATATCCTTAGATTTGAGAAAACTGGAGAAGTTCTTGTTGAAAAAATCTTTCCCCTGGTCGGTTTGTAGCAGCTGAGGTTGACGTTGGGAGTGTTGAATAATATGTGAAAGGCCTTGGTAACTAGTGGACCAGACTTGCGACGCACAGGTTCAACAAAGGCCATTTTGGAATAGACATCAATGACGGTCAACATATAGCGTACACCGTCGTTAACGCCAGCATAGGGTATCATTTCAACCAAGTCAGCCTGCCAAAGTTCATCCACACCTCGTGAAATCACCTTGAGTCGTGGATAATGACGTCTAGCTGGGCGATGCAACTCGTGAGCAATACCCATTTTAATGGGTGAGGGCTTAACAATAATTTGGCATTTCGAAGTTCTTGTTCAATTTCTTGAATTTCCCAATCGTGACCGGTATGGCCAGCTTGACGTGAGGCATGCAACAACTGTAGCCGCTGGACGAGCTTATTGGGATTGTGCCAGTAGGTAACATCCACAAGGGGTTTTAATGGTTTAAAAGTCACTCCCGAAGCGGATGCTTTACGACGAGTACTTTGACTGGTGGGAAACATTTGTGCAATGATGGTTGTTATATTTTGAGATATATTGGCATTCACTTGTTGCGTGGGATCATACTGTCTTTTGTGAGCATGGGTATCCAATAAAATGGATTTATATTTGTCAAGGTCCTCTGACGTATAATCATGGAAAGAGGGGGTCCGAGAAAAGAGCAGCTTTAACAGTCCTGGCGTTAATTTATAGTTGATGTTTTTAATGACAGCTTTAGTACGAGCAAATTTAATGGATGAATCGCCAATTTTAAAACTATCATTCTCATAGCGAACACCATACGTGGTATCTGTGTTTCCAATAAATAGATCGGTGAAATAGGGTTTCCAATGTTGATCCATAATATTTTATTAAAATGGTTTTCAGTTGAGGCTTTATGTTGAGGGGTGGCCAAGAGTTGTGAAAACGGAGACGCCTCTGGAAGGGCAAGGTGTTTCGACCATGGCCAAGGATTTCTTGTTTCTCAAAAACTCTGCAAGGGGTGCAGCCTTTTTTTGAGGCGTAAACACTTGTTCCTCCTCATCCTCAACTTCACTAACACTAGTCAATCTTCCTGTTCCTCTTCCTCTTCCTCAGGGTCCTCGTGCAGCGTCTGCGTGGCTTGTGAAACGGTGGGTAGCGTTTCAGATGGCTTGAAAGAGGGTTTCAACATGGCTTTTAGTGGAGGTGCTAAATGTTGCTGAATAAACAAAGCATGATTGGCACGTGATTGTTTCAATTGACGAAACTTTTGGCGAATAGTATGTTTTGCTTTAATAATATGCTTTTTCAATTGAATCTCTGCTAACGCCATGGTGTCTTGACAAATGACTTGCCGGGGAATGAGACAGGGCCTTAAATAGCAATAAAATGATCAAACCCTAAGCGATACCGTCCTTGGTTGAGTTCACTTTGTTTGTCAATCACTAAACAGGCATGACGTTGAGTGTTCCAGCACTTGGCACACAATTCTGTAAACATTTGAAAGGTCATATCCGGATTCACATGTTCATTATAAATGTGACGACTGTTCCTCTCGTCCTGGCGAAATAAAACAATGACATTGGCATTGTCACGAATCAACTGTTTGGACATTTTAGAATACGTTTGCCCAAGATAGAAGCAATCGATATGTTTGTGTCGACCTATGCTGAAATAGCTTTGAATGATGCCTTGACGTTCAGTGGATACATCATCGAAAATCATGAGTGAATCAGGCTTTACCTCATTCGGTGAAATCACATTTTCTTGCATGGAAAATGTAAAATAACCCATATTCTCTTTTTGTAATCCAGACATGACTTGATCCAGAAACACGTAGAGGGGTTGGTAGAGAGATTTTGCAAAAATATAAATATTTTGAAAACGCAGACCATTGGGCGCTGTAATGAGCGTTAGCAAAAGATTTGTCTTTCCACAGCCGGAAGGCCCCACAATGATGCAGCGAATGGAAGATGGAAACAGTGAACCATGGCGTTGTTCACGTGATGTGGGACAGAGATGGGAAACCATGTCCCCCACGGGGAATGACTCTTGCTGCTTAATAATCTTCATGTCAACTAAGGCTTAGACAGGCTAGCCGGCTGTCTATATACAGGACACCGAACCTTGTCATAGAAACAGTAGACTGCTACTACAGGTTGACGATGGATGTCTTTGGACGTGCGTTGATGGCCAAAGCTAGGCCTGTCCCCATACATGATCCTAAACAGGAAACAGATCCTGCTAATAAACACTATGTGGATAGGTCAGTAGTGCCACGCACAAAACAGGGAGATTATGACTTTAAGGGAAAGCGGTTAACCCATGTAAAACATCCTCAAGTGTCTACAGACGTTACTACGAAAAAGTATGTGGATAACAAAGTGTATGAGTTTTATGACAAAGTGCCACAGCTTATGGTGAATGGCTATAGCGCTAATCACCATCGGATTATTCACGTGAAAGACCCACAAGACGAAGACGATGTTTGTACCAAGCGTTACGTGACCCATGAAATGAAAAGGCTTTATAAATTTATCCCATCTGTGTTTTTAGTGTATCTGACAAATGAAAAACCTTTGAATGAGAGAAACCATTTACCGCTAGTCCATGATCAGCACTTGACCTATGTGCTTGCTTCAGGATTAAGCCACTATCGATTACACTATGATGGAACCATTCACATCAAATATGCCATACCTGATGAGAACCATTTACAAATAAAGATAAATGGTCATAGGATGTTGGTCCATGACCATGAAATGGTCAATGCAGGGGACGAATTATCCTTTTATCTCATGTTGACATGGGATGAAAAGCAAGCGGGGAAAACCATAAACGATTTCCCACTTTAAGTGGAATTGGAATATACAGCCATGAAATAACCATCTGACGTTAGTTGTGATTTAAACTTTCTTGTGAAAGGTTGTTGGTCATTATCATCATGGTGAAACAAAGGTATGCAGTGAGAAAGACTAAAAAAAGGACTTTGTCCTTGGCAAAGCCTGGGCTTACAACATTCGTGGACAAGCCCTTGCGAAAGAAAAAAAGAAAAAATAATGTATTGACCATAAGGAAAGCCCTTCGAGCAGCACAGAGACAGGTTATTCCAAAACGTCGGCGACAGGTTTCAAACCAAGGGCGAGTGATTCCCGTCCCAAAACGAGCGGGATTTTTACCTGCATTATTTGCCGGGTTGGCTGCTCTAGGTTCACTTTTGGGCGGTGCCAGTGCAGTGGCGAAAACCATTAAAGCCGCGCAGCAGGGCAAGCAACAACTCAAAGAAAGTCAGCGACACAATGAAACGATGGAAGCGATTGCCATGGGGGCTAGAAATGCCAATTTAAAGCCAGCCTTTTATCAACAAGGATTTGGGATTTCACCATTTCGAAATATTAAAAAAAAAAAAATGTAACCTCAGCCATAGCGAGACATGCCCTGACGCATCAACAAGTGGAAAGCTATGCTAAACAACTAAAGCTTTCTCATTTTCGAGGTGTGTTTATGCGAAACCAATTACCCCCACGACCCTGGAAACAGGAATGTGCTGTTGTCAATTTGGATGATCACCGAGGACCAGGAACGCATTATGTAGCTTATGTCAAAGAGGGATCCACGGTATGGTACTTTGACAGTTTTGGGAATTTGCCCCCGCCCATGGAACTAGTGACCTATTTTGGAAACAGGATCAAGATATATTATAATGTGAAACGAGAGCAAACGTTTAACAGCCAACAGTGTGGACGTTTGTGTTTAATTTTTTTATATAAGACGCAGCATAAGCAAAAACGCCACCAGTATGTCGGCAGAAAGTAAAACGTTTACAGTGCATGGACGTGGACCTGAAGTCAGCCTAGACTTTTACCCGCCTATCGAATTGAGTGAAAAACCCTATGGTTTAGGACTTGTTTCTCTTGAAACGTACAATCGAATATACAACATACGTGAAAATGTGAACAACAAGTTTTACTATGATGATTCTGTGCTCACCTTGAACTCTGGTGGATACACGATCGATGATATTTATGAACACATTTATGTGGTGTTGATCAATCAATATGGTTTAAAGTCATTTCTTGACGGAACGCACAAGTTTGAACTTGTAGGAAATACCAACACTCATCGCTGCAGTATTTTCTCCTCATTCAACATTGACTTTAAAACACACCCCGATTCCATTGGCCCATTACTCGGATTTAAACCACGTGTGTTGGAGCCCAACAAAAAACATGAATCGGACCATGAAGTGAAATTCATTGAGGACCATCATGTGTCGGTGACGTGTAATATTATTAGCCAAGTGTACACCAATCAAGAACCATCGCATTCGCTTTATGACTTTATTGTGACATCGCCCAATGGGTATATTATTCGTGAAAACCCTCCAGTGGTGCTTTTTCATGCTGTGGCTGTTGATAGTATTAGTAATATAACATTAAGACTGATCAATAGAGATCAACAACTCATTGATCTAGATTCCACCACACCAGTGACTTACAAGTTGGTGCTAAAGCCACTATGAAATTTGTGTATAAAGCAACAACACCGTCTAGGAATGGTGTTAGTTGTTTGCCACGTGAATACACGTTAACATCTCAGAACAAGCAGATTTTACAGCATTTGGGTTACCACGTCAACCCTCATAATGAATTCTATCCTAGAGATAGCGAACCGCATCGAGGAGCAACCAGGAGTGGTAAGAATTGATCTCCATTCCTATCAAGCTCAAACACCTGGACTCAATAACAATGATGAAATTCAATTTGTTATCAACAACCAAGATATTTACACCCTACCGCATGAAAGTGTCATTCAGATTGAAGGTCGGCTCACCAAAGCCGATGGCTCTACACCTACCACATCCAAGTTGGCCAACCATGGTTTGGCCTTTCTGTTTTCTGAAGTGCGGTATGTCATTAACGATATCGTGGTGGATAGCACTCGAAATGTGGGCATTTCCAGTGTCATGAAACTATACCCCTCTTATAGTGAGGAAGAAGGTAAAACACTTTGCATGGCAGGTTGGTGTCCTGACTCGACCAATGACTGGATGGTACACACCGATGGAACCTTTACTGGATATTTACCTCTTAAACTGGTTCTAGGCTTTGCCGAAGATCACCAACGCATTGTGGTTAATGCAAGGCAAGTGCTTTACCTAGTGAGAGACAGGAGTGATAACAATGCACTCAAGGGAGCCGACAATGCCCCCATCGATTCAAAAATTCAACTGCAACGCTTGCTATGGAAAGTGCCTCATGTGACCCTTAACGATAGCAAAAAACTGGACATACTCAAGATGGTCAAGAGAGATATGCCTCTACCCATGGAATTTAGAAGCTGGGCACTCCATGAGTATCCGCTATTGCCCACCACCAACACACACAGTTGGTCTGTAAAAACAGCTCGCTATACAGAGAGACCTCTCTACCTGATCGTGGGTTTTCAAACGAATCGCAAGTATCAACAAACCAAAGATGCCTCGCAATTTGATCACCTGCAATTGAGAAATGCACGTCTTTTCCTCAACGGAGCCGTGTTTCCCTATGAAGGACTGGATTTGGATTTTTCAAAAAATAAGTTTGGGCCCCTGTACGACTTGTTTTCTAAATTTCGATGGTCGTATTATCAAAAAGAGAACGGCCCCATGCTACTACCCCAAGCGTTTAAGGCAAGAGCACCACTGATTGTCTTTGACTGTTCTTACCTGGAAGAGTCTGTCAAGCCATCCAATATCGACATTCGACTAGATTTTGATACGCATGACAATGTACCAGCCAATACGACGGCCTACTGTTTGATTATTCACCACAAACAAGTCAACTATTATCCACTGTCCAACCAAGTGACGAGTGTATAAATAACAGGTCATCCCACGTCAAGCCGCTCAGTCATGTCTTGCTTTAAAGCCTCAAGAGACGTTACATCCATGAATTTAAACTCTGAGGAACAACGTTTCAAGACTTTTGCCACATGGCCAGTGCCTTTCATAAACCCTCAAGACTTGGCGGCCGCTGGATTCTACTATTTAAAAACAAGAGATGAAGTGAAATGTGCCTTTTGTCCCATCATTATAGACCAATGGCAGGAGGGCGATGAACCCATGCAGGAACATCAGCGCTGGTCACCCACCTGCCCCTACCTGTGCAGAATGAAAGTGGGAAATATACCCTGTCATTCAAGCTATCCCCCACTTGTGTCTCTGGGTGATGAAAAAAATACAAGTTATGATACATGTGGGCCGTATGGTATCCATGGTGCTTCGGTGAGCAGCTCACCATCAAAAACGTCTAGTTTAGAGACATTGGGACATCATCGGTGTTATGGACGTTACAAACACAAGAGACTAAATTGTTGTATCAGTTGCTATCGTCCTTATCCCAAAATGAGAAAAGCCTGTAAGACGTGTTATGATAATAAAATGATGTAATTCTTAAATTCTTATTTTTGCATGTCCCTCTGTCCTACCCTAACCTTCTTTTTTGAAACTAGCATGGCAGGTAAGCCCATGCCATGATCACACGTGATCGTCAGTCAGTCGTCAGTTGAACTTGGTCCAGGCAAGCGTCAACATGTTGCGCACACTCATTGTGGATTGCCAAGGGTTTAAAATTGGTGACAACAAATTTATATTTAAACAAGTGGCCATGATCGATTGTACCACGTTTTGGATATCGCAAGCTACGCATTTGCTATTTAAACCACCCCATGCTTTTGATTTGTTGTGTGAAAAAGACCGTAAACAAACCCAGTGGATTGAAAATCATAGGCAACTAGACTGGAATCAGGGAACCATTTCCTATAAATATTTGGACGTGGTCATGAAAGCACACTTGTCCTCGGCCAATGTGGTATTTGTGAAAGGTAATGAAAAACGTCAATGGTTGCAACCATTTTTGGCGTCTTACTGCCAATGTATCGACCTCATGGAGTTGGGCTGCCCCTCCCTGCAAACGCTCATGGATACTTGTTCCTGTGGCAACATTACCCATACAGCCCTATCGCATGCGTGGCATCTCTTTCATTGGTTAACCACTCATGCCTGCTGGGAGTTGTTGAACAAAATTATAACTCAAGATTTACCTGTGAATGACGTCAGTGAGATTTCTACAAGCGACGTGTAAACATCTACAGCACGTGATACCATGGAGAAAGGCAATGCTACGGACAAAGCCATCGGCAAGTTCTTTGTGTGCAAAAAGAAACTAGACAGTTTTACCAAAGAGGAACTCTTGGCGCTGCCCAAGTCGTTCATTTATTATGTGGCCGCCAATGCAGTGAAAGAAATCTGGCAACATGTACCAAAATCATGGACTCAAGACCCTGTGTTGAGTGAATTGCAACCCTGTACGGATTACGATCACCATAAGCAAGTGGCCATGGCAAAAATACCGTCTATGCGTCAGTGTGCGACTTGCCAGCTAGTGAAACTGTATCACGGTCATAAAAGTCCATGTAAAGACTTTGTTGAATCATTCCATGGGTGTCATGGCGAGAAAAAGCAACAACAACAACAACAACAAACACAAACATCGTCCACAGAGGAGGAGGAAGACCAAACCTTTTTACCATCGATGGAAAAGGATATGCCAGACCTGTACTGGCAATGGCGTCATTGACAAAGTGATTCAATACCTACCTTTCGAAATCCATCTTCCAGGTTATCGTTTTTGCGGCCCTGGAACTCGTCTCGAAAAACGTTTACAACGTGGTGATGTACCCATTAATCTTTTGGATCAAGCATGCAAGGAACATGACCTTTCTTATCGCCATAGTCATCCTGGTTTAAGACATGTGGCAGATAAATTGTTATTAAAGAAAGCTAAACAACGTTTCACATCCAGTGATGCCTCAGTGGGTGAAAGAATGGCAGCCCTAATTGTCATGAGTGCTATGAAAGGAAAGTTGATGATGCATGGACATAAACATTGAGGAGTGAGGAATTGGGATTTGTTTGTCTTTTATTTTTCTTTTGTCAATTCACTATGACTATGAAATAAAAACAAAGGTTTACCAGAGCACAATGATTTGTTATTTTTAATTTTAAGAAATCGTGATGTTGATGGCTGATTTTTTCATTTTACACATTTCACACATAATGAATTCCACACACTGTCATTTGCCAATTTGCAATTTACAGTTTTTGAAAACGTTCGTTTCAAGTTTAACGTTTTTGATGATATGGATTTTTCCATTTTGCTGATGACACTTTTTAAACAATGACCGTTTGAAGTTTTTGAATTTTCATATTTCACATATGGCCATTTCCAGTTTTTTTTAATGTCCGTTTTAAGTTTTGCGTTTTTGGTGATATGGAAACATGGATTTTCCATTTTGCTGTTTTCACATTTTTCCATTTAGTGTATGTTGAAAGTTGAGATTTGACAATGATGTTGATGCGAGTGCTTGACCTTGATAATACTGCAATGTGCTAATGCGTGTTTGGAGAAACGTCGAGGTCTACGACTACTGCAGGTAAGACTGTTTTTTTTACAAAAATAATGTCTATTGTCTGCCACATTTCAATGAAAAAACAAAACTATTGAAAACAAAATAAGTATATAAGTGACCATTTTCCCCCTCCCCACCCACCCACCCTACCTCATCGTGTTTGCTCTGGTCAATCATACACACCAGTTTTCTCTCTCCACTCATACATTCACACCTGTCTTTGGGAACAAACACAACCACTTTATTTATTCCCAAAAGCACATTCTCGACATGCTCACTCATCCCAAAAAAACTTTTTAGTTTATCATTTACATTACGAAAAATAATTAAATACTAGTTATTAAAGTTACTAAAAATCTTACTTATTTCATATTTACAAAAAAAAATCAACTTTGTACAGCGTTAAAAGAATCAGACTATTTACCAATCAAAAAATTTTAAAAAAATAAGGTTGCATAGAACTTTTTAAAGAGCAAAACGTCCAAGTGGGTTGTCACTATTTACAAAATCTACTATTTACAATGACAGAAACCAATATTTACAAAATACTAAATCTACAAGTTACATAAAGCCATGTCCCATAAACGATTAAACAGTGAAATCACACCTCCTCCTCCTTGCGATCATAACCCCAGGGCAGGCTGGTGAGCAGGTCATCAGCCCACACACGCTTGTTATCCATGGAGGCGAGGGTGCGTTTTCTCTGTTCCACAAGATACAAATGATGGTTGCTGGATTGTATCCTGCACTGTGTATGAGACATAGCTTTGCCAGTGCGTAAAACCGCTAGATAGTCATTAACACGTAGCGATTTTACCACTGCCCTACCTACACCTTTTGCTCTCTTGGCTTCCTTACAATCGAGTGTGCGGTAAGCATACATTTTCGAAGCCAAACCTACGAATTCCGTCATAATGGAATCACCGCATTCATCTTTTAAAACGCCCATTTCCTTCTTGTTTTTTATGGGCAGCTGAAACACGTTGTCAGCACTATAGCAAGAAGTGTCGAACCAGTCACTATGTTGCCTCATGACGTCATAGGGGTTGCAGTGGCGAATGTGGTAAATGAATGAGTCCGTGTCCATATACAAAAGAGAGACGTCCTCAAAATGGCGTTTGGCAAACTCATAGTGGAATCGATACATGACCGATTTAGAAAAGTCTAAAATGACTTGACCCAAGTAAATGGGCTTATCCATGGTCACGCTGGTCTTACTCATTTCAATAGTAGCCAAATCCTCATCGATAATTTTGATCGATTTAAAATTTGGCTTGGCAATGTACCGCCGGGCACCCCACTGCCCCTCCCAGACATTCACTAATTTAATGTCACGGTATTTGCGGACATTCTCCATGGACTTGCCATAGATGCAGTTGTTCATTAATTTAAAAAAATTAATTTCAAACTGCTGTGTTGCCATTTGTCGGTGCTCTGTGTTGAGTCGCATGTATGGCTCAAGCCATGCTTTTTGAGCAAAAGAAATACCCCTGTGGATTTTCTTCAACACCAAGCCTTGGGCGAGGCATTGCACCAACATTTGGATATGTAGCACATACCGATTTTTGTTGTAAAGTGTGCCCATGAGTTTTTCAATTTTCACTTTACTGTCAGGGGGAACCATTTGCTCAAGGCAGAATGGGAAATCGGCATGTTCATCATACAGGGATGAGGGATATTCAATATCCACTTCTAGCACATATCCACGGCCTGTTTCTTGGCTAGCCTTGATCACATCAAATTCTGACACTTGTTTGTCTGTCAGCCAAGCAAACTTCTCATAGGGCAAAGGCTGACTCATGGCGTAACCGTACAAATTATTCACGTCATAGTACATTAAGTACGATTCTGGTTTGTCTGGTGAATAATCAGGCATGTAGACATTGTTCGCTTCAGCATGGCGCTGGTTAAGCGACACAAAGCCGCCACGAATGCCCTTTTCAAAAAATAGAACCATGTCTACATCAGTGAGTAAATCCAATTCCACTTGAGTGTATTTCAAAGCAGCATCAAACGAGAGTCCAGGACTCGTATAATAGTGAGCCGGGTCAAGACCGTAAATGTGTTGACACAACTCACGGAATTTTTCAAACACATCAGTGAGCAGCAATACATCCAGTTTTAGGTAATGCAAAGCATATTCACTTAGCGTCTTCATGCCAAACACTCGCCAAACTTGACATGCATGTGCATAGTCTTCATCGGAAACGGTACTGCGTGTTAGTTTCGAGTAAAATTTCTCTTGTGGTGGGAGTTTTCTTTGCTTTAACACGTCCCAGCTATTGCAGAAATCATACGGGAATATACCTTTCCGAATGCACAATTGAAATTGCTCAGGATCATTAAAATGCATTCTAGTATTTTTTAATTCCTCCTCATTCAAGCCATTCACAAGGCTGTCTAGCGAGGACGTCATAAACTTAAAGGAATCCAAAAATCGAATGCTAAAGTTGCTCAACCTCCATGTCAGGGCCGTAAAACGCTCATGGTTTTGGGGAATAATGGTAAACGAGCCCTTGTTGACATGGCCCAATTCACGAATCAAAAACTGAATGTCATAATTTGCCAGATTGTGGAAAAAGACACCGATGAAACGAGGAGCTGGAAAGTTCAAATTGCATTTACTATGCGCAGCTCCACGAAACTGCCCCGTAAAGTGTGAGTGATCACGAACGGTGTCTTCAGCACTGATCAGTGGCTTTTCGCAAATATGGCATGTCGTGGCATGCTCATACTGCTGCTGTTGTTCTGGAGATAGGCTCATGGGTACTGGGTGGTCCAGTAATTCCTGTACATGGTCGGCCAACTTGACAAGTTCATCCAAGAACCATTTGGCACAATCTGGCCCCTCACGATATTTGTAAACGGATTGTGTGGGGTCATGGGCACACACCACATTAAATCCTATGGCAAAGGGTTCATGTTTTTGAATGGGTGTGGTTGAGCTGATGGTGGGATCTGGTTCACATCCCGCCATGGGTGTGGTGAGAGCTTCGAAATCTGCATATACCACATAGGGAACAGTGTCACGCTTGTGAATGTCCTTAAACTTTAACACAGCCTTGTCCCCTTGTGGCAATATCAATCTCACCGCTTCCTGAGTAACACAATCTACCCTATGACGTTCTAAGAGCGTAGGGGTTGTAAAATATTGCAAGCATCGATCACAAATATGCTTTTTACATTTATATTTAGACACTTGACTGCTTAGCAATCTACTTAAGCTTTTAATCAGGCAATAGTGATTCACTTCTCCTACAGATAAATATAAAAGATGAATGTGATGTCGTTTCGGTTCTTTTGTGGCATAAAGAGGACCCACAATCACATCACCGTCAAGGCCATACACCATGAACGAAAAGTCCTGGTTATTTTGTTCAAACCTATGGATCTCGGTTAAGTCCATAGGGAACGACACTCGAGTTAAATTTAAAGTTTGTTTCAATTCGACAAACTTGGCCTTGTACTTTGCTGGTCTGTTAACATGACGGTCTTGTGCTGGCTGCAAATACGCAGCCACAGCCCACAGAAAGCAATCATTGTCACGATTCTTAATATTCACCACAGCCTTTTTCGAAGCTATTGCTGGTGGTGTTTTAATATAGCTAGACCCAGCATTCAACGGGTTGAATTGACAAATGTTGATTTGCAAATGATGAATTTTGTCTAAGGCTAGACCACTCGGTCCTTGTTGCAGTTTATCAAATTTTGATAGCAAGGCATTCACCACGTGGGTTTCATACCACTGTTCCAAATTATGGGCTATGAATAGCTCTTGCATTTTACTGCAAATATAAAATGTCTCTTTATGCTCCACGTCCTTCTTTTTATATATGAAATCGCACACCAGTTCTGTATTCACCTTTAAAGCCGTATGCAACCTTTGTGCTGTACAAATTTCAATTTTAAAAATTTCAAAACAAGATTGTAAAAATTCTTTGGGAATCAAACTTTTTCTAACATTGACCACGCGGCCAGAGCACACACGTGATTTGAAACAACTGTTTAGAGGTTCCCAAGTTGGGCTATCGGTAGCAGCAGTAAAAGACATTATTTTAGAAAGAACACTCTCACCTGAGTTTTCAGCTGTAGACTGCTTGACAATGGTCCCAAACACACACGTTCCTGGTTATTAACAAAGGTCAAGCGTTTTCCAACACTCTAAAAAGAAATAAAATAAACCACCATAAGTATATCCATTCCATATAGTTTATGCCTTTCATAAACAAAACAAAATCAAACAGGTTATATATTAATAAAACAAATCTCACCTTGACGTGTAATGCTTTGCTCTATTCCCGTCTCGTGGGCTAGTGTGGAAATGGTTTCCTCTTCTATCGGTCTGTCTTTCTCTTTCTTTAATATATTTCCCACAGACACAGGACAGGTAGGCTATACACGTTATCTGCAAACAAATAAATAAATAAAATCATTAATTGCCTAATCAATAAATAATTGCATGTATTTATATAAAAATCAATAAATATATAAATATATACCTACCCCACAACAAGGTTAAGTATTTTCCACCAACACCAAAACTGATAAACAAGACCAGGGGTTTCATGCAACGCAGTGTGTTCAAAGGTAGTCACCTAAGTGAGCGTGGAAATGATAACGACATGTCTTTATATATGCTTCATTGCATGTATAAACTTTTTTCCCCCATGCTTTGAAGATTCTCTTATGGTGCACGTGGACAGCTAACGTCCCAGGCGAACACCTGTGCCGGATCAAATTTCACATGAATTTGCATTTTGTCACGTACGCAGCAAAACAGGATGTAACTTGTTAACAGTTATCGCGCATGTGGACAGATAACGTCCCAAGCGAACACCTGCGATAGATCAAATTTCACCTGAACTTGCATTTTGTCACGTACGAAGCAAGACAGGATGTCACTGGTTTAGCGTGCCTGTGGTTTCACACATGTGTGCACGCCTTTCGCTCTTCCCTGCCACCACAATGGTCGGATTATTTCACCTTCAAGCGTCATCTATTGTCAAATCAGATCAACGCCTTCCCATAAGCTCAAATGACCTTCACCTCCTGCTCCTCGGCAAGTCTGTTTTCTCTACTCGCTTCGACCAACATAGAACCAAGTTCTCATCACCATTTACACGTTAAAGGTAAAATATCAGAAAACGCACGCTCGCTCTTTCATACACCGACCCGTCGAAATAGCGATTAATCTATTGAACACACCCACCATGGTCAGCGACAGGTTCGTTGAAACACACACACACCCAGCCGTATCGTCTCTCTCTCAACCGCCACGCTTCATGGACATTATAAACAGGCAAAGAAAAAGAAAACGTTATTTCAACATGTATGGCGTTAGGCCCTTTGTGAATTATCTTTTTGGAAAAAAAATATCTACCACATTTGAAAGGGGGCGTTAGCCCGAGTCCTAGGACACCTCGTACACGTCTCTAGCGTTATTGGTTCGTGAAATATCGGCAAAAATCACAAAAAACACGTGTTTACCCCAAAATCGCGTTTCCAAATTTTTTAAAAAAATATAACGAGTGGTCCATAGCAAAGAGGACGTCACTCCGAGTCCTTGGACCCCTCGTTCATGTCTCTAGCATACTTGGTTCGCGAGATATAGCAAAAAGTCTAAAATCACGTTTTTACCCCAAAAAGACCGTGTTTCCAGATTTTCACCTTTTCGACACCTACATTCCCGTAAAGAGCACGACGAGACGAAAAAAACGAATCCAAGCACGCCCTCCTAGCATGGCTCCTTCCATTCCAAGGTCGCAGGGGCTCACAACTTCCTAAGTGAGACAGCTCTGTCCTTACCACACTACTACCTACAGGTTTTCATCCTAGAGACTTGAAATTTATTTTGGGGGTAGAGGGGGTAGGGACCTTTCATTTACGTCAAACAAACTTTTTTGTAGAGTTCCTAGTTTCCAAAATATAGGATTTTCAAAATTCGAGTGTTTTCAAAAAAACATAAAAAATAAAAAAGATTTATTACAAAAAATGAAGGTCATAAAGGCCGTTCGTTTGAGCCATGGCACAACGTTCTACCATGTTTGGTTTTCAAACTATCACCAACGTTGCAAAACAAAAAAATTCAAAGAATTTTTGAAAAATATAATACATGGTCAATAAGAAAGAGGACGTCAGCTCGAGTTCAACGACACCTCATATGTCAACATCCAACCATGGGTTCGCGAGATATCAACAAATATTACATGGCTAAGGCTTAGTAGTAATGACATGTATGTTCTGAAGTGGGGCAGAACCCCTATCACTCCACTACTAATAGCAATCAAAGTGGGTTCAATTTAGAGACTTGTCTGGGTAGGGCACTGCCTATAAAAGGAGTAAAAAGGGTTTGCTCCAGAGTGCAACCAGTGAGGACCACAATGCACAGAACAGTAGTCAGCAAGCTTCTAGGACATCTATTCACCACTTTTAAAGAATCTGAAGGTGTTTTTGGTAAAAGGGCGAAAGAAATGATGTTTTCACATGAAGATATTTTTGTTGTTCCCACAAAATGTGGAAAAATGGGATCTCACAAAGATTGATTTTACAGCATACTGAAACTGCAAGCGACATCCAGCAATGTTGCGTTCCGGACATGAATCTTCGGAAAGTGAAGAGCACATACGACAGATGATGATCTCTCCTGGGGTCACAGCCTATTGTCAACCATTGGATGTATGCAGATTTAAGATCTAGAAAAGCTTTGTAAGCAGAGTTTTGAACACTGTTCAGTTATTGAATATAATCTTGAAAATGCAATCTGAAATATCACCAACTGTCGTCCTGTCGCTTTAGTTACTTGAGGCAATACTCATGGTACCAAAGTCACAACCTGTCAGACAACACACTATGCAATATTATTTCAACAACAATGTGATACATTTCTTGCACATCCATGTTTCATATGGCGTGGGTGGTGTAAAACCAATTATCTTTTCAACAGTGTTAACACAAGCATCACTGTTGTAAGAATTACTGTATGTGGAGTAGCTTGGTCACTTGTGTAACGATTGGTTTTGGTTAGTCTGTGTTGTATTGATATATATTTGTGATACATTACACGATTCAAAACAATACATGCAATACATTTTAAAGATGCAAAATAAATGTCCCATTCTGCAGCATGAGTTTGGGAGGACAGTCGTTTGGAAGGTATTCTCTTGATCTGCCAACCATGCACCTCTCTTGATCTGCCAACCATGCACCATGCCTGCAAGGCTCCAGCAGGACCTGTGATTTCCTGGTTCTGAGACTTTCCTTGTAGTTTTATTAAAGCAAGCTTTCTAGTTGGTGGAAAGCTTTCTTTAATAGAAATAGGCAACACTGAAAACTGACTTTCCGTGTAAGTGAATTTTTTTTTCATCTTGCCTTAATATCAGAGACAGGACATCAGAATATAAATTTTTATTCAAAACCAACAATTTTACAATAAAATGTAACTTAAACAAGAAAAATAAGAGACATTTGCTTTACTCAAGAGATTTATAACCATGTTTTACTGCATAAGGTGGGTGTATATTTTGAACTCAATCATTTGTCCATTATGGATAATTAATAATAATAATAATAATAATAATAATAATAATAATGAGGAAACAGTCGAATATCATTTATACATTTTCAAGGGAAAATAACAAATCTCTCTATATACAAGACAAATGTTACTCATCACCATATCCCTGGAACTTTATAATTTTGCATGGTGGGTCCTGTAAGTTTATAAGATGTTATTTTACAATGTTCCAATTCTAAGGGGTTGAAAGAAGAGTTTTTTTTTCCGAAACCACACGAGCTACAGATTTGTAACTTGAATCACAAGCTCTTTGATAAAATCTATAAGATGTTTTAGAGGAATTTTCAATTCACTGTACATTCCTTATTGGTATGTGTATCTCTGGAACTGCTTGAGCGAAGAATGTGGAACTCAGAGAGTGGGGGGCAAATAACTCTTCTTAAAAAATATGAAAATGTGTGTTTGACAGATTATTCAAAAAACTTGTCATGCAGCACATGAAGAAGGAGTGCATTTTTTGGCATTAGTCAGCATTTTATGAATCAGTTACATTGGGAACGTTCTTTTGGAACAAATCACCCACATGGGTTCGTCAATTTTAGATATCTGCATCCTAAGGATATTGTTTTTATAACTAGTCACATTCTTATCTCTCTATATACTACTAGCTTAAAAAAGTTCGTGGAATTATATACAGTATACATGCACACACATATATTTTTCTTTATACAGAAAAGAATAATGTCATGAGGGATATTTTTGTATTAGGTGCTGGCAGTGCTCATGACGTGACATCCATACTAGTGTCATGATCATGGTCATTGTTATTGTGCGGCAACTGCCCGCTATTGTTTGTATGATGGTCAATTGCCACATTTGAGAATGTCGGCTACAGAGAAATGTGCAAATACCAGTATTTTGTGTTTGGTTACACAAATCTCCTTCAGAAGCATGCTTGAAGACTCTTATGGTACAGCAGCAATGAAAAAAAAAAAAGATTTTGCCAGGCATAAGACTTTTATGAAGGCCGTACTAGTAGCAAAGACAGCCCCGTGCAGCAGACAACCTTCAACTGCGATAAATGAAGCAAACATCCAGCATGTGTAATACTATGGTATCATTCATAAGATATATTTAAAAAAATGCCATAAAAATGTACCCCCGCCCATGGTAACAAGTTGTAACAAGTGAGCTTCCAAAATAAATTATCCCCCCCTGTTCAATGTATTGCACAACCAAGCACATGGAAAAAATTCTACTTAACAGACCCATGTTCCAACACCAAAAGCAGGAAATATATTTCTGAAATGGCGAGAATACTTCATAAGATAAATTTTTCCTTTCACAAAACTATCTACAAAAGAAGAAGTTGTTTTATTAAAATCGTATATGGAAAGTGCCAATAAGAAAGTAAATTTGGATTTTGGAAATCGGGTAATAACCGAAATAAACTGACGCACGTACATATTTCGTATTTTCCTAATTTTATCACATTCTTTTAAGGACCCCACTGTCGAGCGAACACATTTTATGGATGACCCCTATTGAGGAGGATTCAGCAGAGGTAGGAATTTCAGTTGGAAATTTTCAAAAAATATCATTTCCAAAATTTGAACATTCATTACATTTCTCAAAAGTTGGTTCCAAAAATGTTGACTCCTAAACACAAAGACACACAAAAGGCTTTTGCTACAGACCATAAGTATGGCTGATCACGATGGTGTAATTTTTTAAAATAATATAATTACTGGAGATGGAACTTGGTGCTACTAGTACGACCCATGATTAAATGTCGCTTATGTAAGTGGGAATCAAAAACATTTCCTCACAAAACAAACTTTCCCTCTGGACAACAGTACAACCAAAGTTATGCTGGAAGTTTTCTTTGATGCTAAGAGTCTTGTCCACTACGAATTTATTCCAGAAGGTCATACTGTAAACAAAGATGTACGTAGACATCCTTCGTCACCCCAGGGTTGCAGTGAGAAGGAAACATCCAGAAAAATAGACACAAAACAGCTGCTTTCTGTCAGATGACAATGTTCCCTCAGTCAATCTTTGTAAAAAATACCTTACAACCATGAAAATTTCTTTATTACACATGCGGACTAAGTACATTAATAAATTGACCTTGTAAGACATAACGTGGCGGCATTGGAACATCCTCCATACTCTCAAGATCTGTTGTTGCCCGACTTCTTCCTCTTTTGGTGGCAAAAATATCTGAAGGGGGGGCAAGGAATCATGAGTGCTGAAGAGGTCACTGAAAATGCAATGAGGGCACCGGAAGTGGTTTTGAAAAATGGTCTCCAGGAATGCTTACAAACCCATGCATTGGCAGAAGTGTGTTACTGTGCAAGGGAACTATTTTGAAGGTAATTTTGTGTAAATAATTTTAGTTATTTATTTCTGTGTTAATTCCCAATTCTGGGAACTTTTTGAAGCCAATAGTATGAAAATATGTATTCTTTTCAGAGAATACCTACGACAAAGAATATGGTAACATTCGCAAATTCTGGTGTATCAAATGTGAGCCAAATCTTTCAAGAAAATACTATCTTTTTTCTTCTTTTTTTTTCCAGAGCATTAACTTAAGTATTTCAATGTCCTTTAACCTTTTGAGCAGTACGGACGTACATTTAAGTCACCTGATGACCTGGCTCAGTGTAGTATGGACGTACATGTACATTTTGAACTTTGTACCAGAGCAATATTGATGTAAAGTGACGTTCGACTTTGAAATGAGCTCCAAGTGTGCTGGCATCTTATCGGCCACGTGGTGGAACTTCGTTCTCCGTTTATTTCTGCTTTGAACGAGTGCTATTCTTCTTTTTCTAAGCTTCTACTGCAATCTGGCATGCACCTGAAGTACTTCCTACAGCAATCTGCACAGCAAAGCGGACTTTGGATATACTGTAGTTTCTGGACTGCTTTCCACTAGATAATGACTGGTCTTGGAATAGAGGTGGTATATGTTTATCTTGAGCTGTTTGCTAGCAATGATAGACATTTGTTTCTTCACAAGTAACCCATGAAAATGGCATCTACCAGTCGTGGAAGGAGTCTTGACATAAAGGAGAGTCTGAGGACGAGCTTGGAGTGCAGGTGAAGATAGTAGTGATAGTGATGTTGAAATTGTTGGAAGTTCAGAAGATAACGCTGCCAATAATAAACTCACTACAGGCGGATCGGTAGCTACTGAAAAACTCACTTCTCAAAGGGTTAATCGATAATTTATTTTTAGCTTCTAATAATTCATCATGTACACAGGATTTAGTTTCACTGATTTCTAGCCATGTATGCTCATTTTCTTATATAATAAAGACTTGACATGAATTTTTAAATTTAAACAGTACCATTTTCATTACAATTTTCTGCAGCCCACCATAAAGGATTATTTATGCTAGCTTGTCATGTAATCTATCACCTCTGGGGATTATTTTCTAAGGTTTGATGTTTCCTCTTTATTAGGGTTTTAGACAAACACTATACATCGAGTTCATATTCAATTTCAGGATATTGATTTATTTAAACTGAAAAAAGAATGGCTTCAAATTTCCACCGATATCTTACACTTTTGTGTATCAGAAGTCATCATCATCATCTTGCACAGTTTCCAGACACTGGTCGGGTCTGTTTGGAACACAAGCCTCTCCAACGTCTTCTGTCTTCCCACCTTCTCTCAGCCTCCACCCTTGTCCAGTCTTCTCCTCTCTTCTTCCACGCCCCTTCAGCCACCTGTCTCTCGGTCTTCCTCTCGGTCTCTTTCCCTCCCACTTCGTCTCGTGTATCCTCCTGGGTATCCTCTTCTCTTCCATTCGTTTTACATGTCCATACCATCTGAGTCTAGATTTCTCTATACCATCCTGTAATGGTTCCTCCTTCATTAATTCTCTGGTTCTCTCATTTCTTATTCTGTCCATCTTTGTAGCTCCAATACTGCTTCTCAAGAACTTCATCTCACTGGCCTGTATTTTGCTCTTCTCCCTTCCTTTCATAACCCTGGTCTCCGAGGCATACGTCAGGATAGGGACATAGTACGTCCGATATATGATCTTTTTGCTGTTCTGAGGGACACTCTTTTCATCAGAAGTAAAGACTTTTATTCTACATGTTCCCCGTTTTGTTAGCCTAATCACTATATTATCACAAGCAGCCTTCTCCAAATTACCTCTGTGAACAAAAGTTCAAAATCAATTATTCTTTGGGAATTTAAATCCGTGACAGAATAAACTAAATACTGTATTATTTAGCTGAAAATCGTGGAGAGACGTAATGGTCATCCCATGCCAACCATATTCGTTTATCGCAACCTTCTAAAGAATCCATGTTTTTTTTTGGACCCCTAAAATTCCCCAATTGGTGCTGCCCAATCTCCCCACAACTTTCACACCCGCAAACACCAAACCACTTTATACGAGTGCTTCATCATCAAAGTCTCAAACAACCTGTATTTAACAGCTCTTTGTTAGCTTTCCTAATCCAAGTATCGCCTCATTAACATATACCATTGTTCCTAAGGCAATGAATGGACTTCATTTCTACATGGAATGCTGCCCAAGTAACAGAAAATATTCTGCTATATCTTCATTAGTGAAAACCTCTTCTTCCCTCTCACTATAACTTGTTTCAGTCTCAGAATCTGGAGTATCAGGTCCATAAAAATAAAAACATTCAATTTATTCTGGTGTACCTCATCATCCATGATTTTGACAATATTTTCTGACTTCAGTATCATATACTATATTTCATAACAATTTCAGTTCGTAGTTCACATTGTATTTTTTAAACTTCAACAATGAATTGAAGCGCTCCCTGTAATAAGGTTATAAGAGCCACTTAATAAATGTTGAGACATGAAGAAATACTGTGGAAACATCAAAGTTGTATATTTTAAAGAGATTGTTGTCCTCGTCATAGGGACAATGGCTATTTAAACACACACATATGCCAATCTACACAAAATAAATGTAAAACAAAGAAATTGAAATATCGCTTTGACAAAATGTGACGTTTCAAACGTTATTCCAGGCAGCTCTACGGTCTTGTTACCATTGTTGCCTTCGTTGTCACTGCCACTGTGTTAACACACAACTTGGATCAATATTTTTATGCCCCCAATGGGCTCACGTCTGGTGGGACGTGGGTTGGCGACCACGGGACCCCTGCTGAGTCCGGCATTGCTTCCACTTACTTGTGCCGGGCTCCTCTCTGTTGTCTTTCCTGTCGACCTCCCTTGGTCAACTCTTGTTCGTTTCTGACCCTGACGGTATTAGGGTAACCGAGGCCTAGGGAGTCTTTCACTTTCCCACCTTAATTGGGCCTTGTCTCATCGTTCCTGATCCCTCATTCTTCGAGGGGTCAGACCTCGTTTTCTTTTCATTGTATCTCCTGCCTTCTGCTCAAGGCCCTCAAGGAGGCAGGGTGTGTGTAGCCCCCACCACTTATGGTGCACCCTGGATTGTGCTACACCCTCAAGGGCTCACGTCTGGTGAGTTCGGGAGTTAGCGACCCCAAGGGCTTCCTGAGCTGGGTCCGGTTTTTCTCCTTTTACCATTGCCTTTGGGGCAGTCCCTCTCCTCTTTACCTTTCCTGGCTCTCCTTTCTACCAAGCCCCTTAATTCTCATTCTTCGAGGGTTGAGGGTATTTCCTTTCCTCCTGTCTTTTGTTTTCCATTTCCTCTTCTACTTTGTAAGTTTGTAGTTAGTTTTAGGTTTAGTTTCATTTCATTTACATTTTCACTATCACCCAAACCATTAGGAGCCGATAACCCAGACGTTAGGCCCCTTTAAACGACAATTATCATCAATATTTTTATGAATTTTAGACTCCTATCTTTCTGTTACTTGCTGTTTGTTGTGGGATGAAGATGGTCAAGGATTAACTGCCTTGCTGGAACTCGGTGTCCATCTTTTCATGCCTTTATAGTAGGAATGATCCCCAGTTTTAACGAAGACCCTTGAAACTTTTCTTCCAGCATAAGTTGCTTTTCTAAAATCTATTGATTGTTCATATCTGTATCCTTAAATAGTCATCATCATCATCATCATCAATTTCAGTTTTCCAGCCTAAGCCGGCTCGGAGCAAATATGACACCCCTCCACCATCCTTCCTCAACCACTGAACTCCACTCCAGGTTTCGTTCTCTCACACTGTCCTTCACCAAATCCATCCACCGCACTCCAGGTCTTCCTCGTCCTCTCTTTCCAGCCATCTGCCTCTCCATCACTTGTTTCGGCATTCTGTCATCATTCATCCTTTTCACATGTCCATACCATCTCAATGTGTTCTGCTCCAGCTTATCATTCAGCTTCTGTACCTTCATTTCTCACTCTCTCTCTCTCCTTGTCTTCTGTATTATACTCCTCAGGAATTTCATTTTGGCTGCCTGTATTCTACTTTCATCTCTCCTCGTCATGGTCAAGTTTCTGCTCCAGACGTCATTATTGGTGAGTAATAGGTCTTGTACATTACTTCTTTAGCCTTCAGTGGTGTGTCTTTATCCCAAATTAAACTCCGAACCTGATGATAGAAAACACTCCCACATTCTCTTGTTGATCTCCATATCCAATCTTGCACTTAAATAGTGAGGAACAAAAGCAAGCTCCATGGCCAAACAAAACATCTTTTCATTTCCAAATTTCCACTTCCCATACCTTTGGGATATTTATCTCTATTTACAAACTCGTGAAAATAAATTTCCCTAGGGGTTTCTCTTCCTACAGTACAGCCATATGCACTACAGTACATAGAGACATTTTTCAGGATAAGAATACCTAAAAATTATGTTACTCTGGCTCACAAGCAACACGAATTAAAGATCTAAAAACTTTCTTCGGCTTTTCCCAATTAATTGGGGTCGCCGGAGCCAACCAGGCTCATTTTGGTTGTGGCCGGGGATTTAAGGCCGGATGCCCTTCCTGACCCCACGTGATTTTCCAGGTGAAAATTCCACCCCGCTGTCACCGGGATTCGAACCCCGGCCGTCTGGGTGAAAGGCGAGAAGCTAAGCCAATGCGCCATCACGCTCCCAACACGAATTAAAGATCTTTGCTGCATTAATATTAATGAAAGAGTGTCTGTTAAAATTTCAAACTCGAAATTTCACAACGAGTTGTAAAACACCTGTTGCACAATTTCGTAAGTATGAGTGTCTGCAAGGCAACTTTTTCAAAAATAAAGCTTTACTGTATCTCTTTAGTACATTTGGGTTGCTCGTGGCATCACAAGAGCCTTGCAGATACCTTATCAGCATGTACTAGCCAGTGTCTTGGTGAGCCATAGCGTACGAACTGGTGAACCCAATTGTCCACCAGGGTAGAAAAAATAATAATAATAATAACAACAATGTCTTGTGGCCATCTGGGAGGCCAATTGCAGGTCTTTCTAATGGACATCCATGGGCAACCTGTGTATCCCAATGAGGATGAAGTGATGATGAAGATGTCACGTACACCCAGTCCCCGGGCCAGGGGAATTAACCCTAGGAGATTTAAACCCTTCTGCCCAGAGCCTAGCACACTATACCAAACGCAAAACATCTGTGAACATGGGCTCGTCCAGTAGCATGCGTCCTGCTGAGCGCCGTTGCCACAATGAGACAAGCAAGAGAAGACACGGCTCTACGCTCACAGTATACACACGACCTTCCCCTTGAATACAAGGCACTCCGAATGCAAGTGCATGTACGAGATAGAGGGCCTAATCCTACAAATATCTATGCTCACAACGGAGTGCGCACATTTTTAAATTGTGATATGAGGCAGATATAAGATGTCACAAAAACGCTATTCGTGCACGTGTCCACCATGTGGTGTAGCGACCAGCATTCTTAACTGTCGCCCAGGAGATCTGGGTACGATTCCCGGCTCTGCCGAGAAATGTAATTCCGGTCTGAGAGCTGGAACGCCATACACTCTGCCTCGTTAGGCAAAACTGAGAAGATGTGGGTGAGATTACTACCTCAGCCATCCTGGAAGTGGTTTCCTGTGGATTCGCACTTCCTTTCCAAAAAATGCCGGGATGGTACCTAACTTAAGGCCATGACCGCTTCCTACCCAAATCCTACCTCAATTACAAATATACACACTAGTACAGACATCACAGTGACACAGGTTATCCGTCAAATTCTACACACACCCAAATACATGGGGCTACATGATCACAATGTCGAAAATCCCCTAAAACAATCATTATCAACAACACCACCACTTAATGTCACCCATGAGGTCCGGATTCGATTCACGGCTCAATCAAGACATTTAGTTCTGGTCTCAGGGTTAGAACTGGGTACACTATGCCTCATGAGTAGAGTTCGTACTTAAAAATCATCTCTCCTTGTTTTGATTGTCAAATTTAGCGTTTTGTAGCATCTATACTTCTCGAATTTAGCGTTTTGTAGCAAATTGGTTAAAAATAGGCATAATTTGCGAAATTGCATACACAACAGTTCGGAGTAAAATCATACTGTTTAATCACACATTGCTTGTCATGCAGTATTGAACACACTATGGAAAATAAGAGAAACAACAACATAAGACTGCAGGAATGATGATGATAATTGTTGTTTTAAGGGGCCTAACATCGAGGTTATCGGCCCCTAATGACCTGGGTGATAGAGAAAATGTTAATGAAATGGAAACCAGAACAAAATTATCCGAGACGGAAAATACGTACAAAAAGGAACTCAGATGAAAGCAACTCACAATATGGTCTTAGAAAAGGGAATTTAGAACGAAAAGTTGCACAAAAAGAATAGATTGAAAAAAGACCCACAAGACGAAGGCGAGATTCAAAATACGTACAAAATGCAATGTAGCGTCGAAATACTTACAAAATGCAACTGAAATTCAAAATACTTACAAAATGCAAATGAGATCGAAAATACGTACAAAATGCAATTGAGGTTCAAAATACTTACAAAATGCAATTGAAATTGAAAATACACAATGCAAGTTAGATTAAAAAAAGCCGGTTCAGATTCAAAATACTCACAAAGTGCAATTGGAATTCAAAATACTTACAAAATGCAATTGAAATTGAAAAAGCTTACAAAATGTACGGTAGATTCAAATGACTCCTGTGGATTGACAATACTTACAAAATGCTATTTAGATTGAAAATACTTGACAAAATGTAATTTAGATTCAAAATACCCACAAAATGCAATTGAGAATCAAAATATGTGCAAAATGCCCACCAAACAAAATGCAATTTAGATTCAAAATTCGTGCGAAATGCGGTTTTGGTTGAAAATACTTACAAAATGCAATTGAAATTCAAAATACTCACTAAAAGGCCCGTCTACCTGCATTGAAATACTTACTAAAAAGCAATTTAGATTGTCAATCTTTACAAAATGCAATAGAGGTTGAAAACAATCGCGAGATGTAACTGAGATCGAAAAACTTACAAAATGCCACGTAGATCAAAAATGCCTTTAAAAAATCGCTAAAAGGGAATTTAGATACACAGTGAACCAAGTAACAAAAACAGTGCGGGAATCTTAAAAGAGAAAAGGAAATATAAGGAAAAGAGGAGAGGAGAGAGAGGAGAGGGTCCGCCCCAAAGGTAAGGGACAAAAGGGGAAAACGGACCCAGCTCAGGAATCCCTCGGGGTCACTAACTCCCGAACTCACCAGCCGTGAGCCCCTGAGGGTGTAGCATTATCTACGGTGCACCAGAAGTAGTGGGGCTACATACACCCTGCCTCCTTAAGGGCCTTGAGAACAAGGCAGGAGGTAAAAGGAAAAGAAAAAGAAGGCTGACCCCTCACAGAAGGAGGGAATCAGAAAAGATGAGACAAGGGCCAATTAAGGCGGGAAAGGAAGAGACTCCCTAGGCCTCGGATACCCTAATACCGTCGGGGTCGGAAGAGAACGAGTTGATCAAGGGAGGTCGACAGGAAAGAAGACGGAGAGGAGCCCGGCACAAGTAAGTGGAAGCAATGCCGGACTCAGCTGGGGTCCCGTGGTCGCCAATCCACGCCCCACTAGATGTGAGCCCCTGGGGGGAGACTGCAGGAAGTATTAACACACACACAAATATGCATATTTCCAAATTTACAAACACAGTTTCAAAGTGAAATATACTATTCTGAACGTATTCATTTATCACTGTACAACAGACCTACAAGGAAGAGGAATGTCAATGATGATTGAAGTACAACATACCAACTGTTTGAATGGTGTCCTCCTTCATTCGAGACCGCCTATCAGTCACAATCATGTTGTACTTGCTAAAAAACCTCTCTACATCGGCACTGTTCGTAGGGGCCCAAATGCACTGCAGTGCTGCCGAGGCAAAGGAAGGAAACTTTAACTTAAGTGCCATCAACATTTGAAGAGTGTCAGTGTTTTTTTCCATTTTAATGTTCTGCAGCATCTGTTGGTGGTACGCCTCGCAGCCCTCGACAAACTGATCTAAAGTGACACTTCTAAAAAATGGCAACTTATGCTTCAAAGACACGAGTGATTTGGGTTCCAGAGCACTGTTTTGCCCTGCAACTGCAGGATTAAATAAATTGCACACTTCGTTGAAAAACACGGGGGAGGGGGGATATAGCTAGTTTTTTAATATTTCACAGTAAGTTAGGGTATACCACTCAAGATGGTGTAAATGTATTTTAAACACAAATATAAATAGCGCCCAAAAGTATATCTGAAATAGGCACTTACTTTTCAAGATAGTCTCGGAAAGCAGGATGGTCCAGCTTGTGGATGGGGATATTAGTCTGCAGGCACATCTTCACAGTATCCTCAATGAATGCTTGTTTCTCGCTTTTTGCTTTTTTTTGGCCTTTCTATCCATTTCTGCTATTGTGGCTTGCCGCTTGACGCCACGCTGTTCACATGCTGGTTGGGAACAAAATCACTCCTTTTGTAGCACATGGTTTTTGCTCTTGCAGTGTTTATCTAAAACATCTTTCTTCTTCCACTCAAGTCTTTGATTGCAAAGTCGGCACATCAATATGTCTGTATCGCTTACATAAAAATGTTCTGATTTGTAACTCTCGGCACGCTGTTTGATCGTCACTTCGCTTCTACCCATGGCTACCAGTCAATAAATCGCCACCGTATTTTAAAACAGCCGACTATTATCAAGGGTTAACACAAAGTGAATGAACGCATGCTTGAAAGCTGTTTCTTCTTCTTCTTCTTCGATATTTATTTGCTCTCTTGTTGAAAGCTGTTTGATTGGTTGTTCTTTGCACTGCTCTTTGGCTGTAGAAAGATATTTCACACATTGCAGTTTTAAGGTGCCCTAATAATTCTTTCCCCTGAAATATATATGGTTATTTATCTTATTTTTAAGAAAAACGCATAGTTTTTAAAAAGATATACCGGGTTGTTTATTTTGCATAAAACCGAGAATTTCACATCTATTTTGCATAAATGGTAAAATTTCGCATTTTGAGCCAATTTCGCATTTTATCGCTAATTCGAAATCGCTAAAAATCACTCAGAGGTCATATAAGATGGAGGCACATAAACTGACAAAGTTTCAATATATCTCGCATTTATCGCAAATGCTTAAAACCACAAACTCTACTCATGAGGTAAAACAGTGAAGAGGTGAGCTTTATTCAACTCGATTACAAAAACTTACATAATTGCTGACACCACAATAACACAGGTCATCAAATTTTGTGTTATTACGTACTTCTGTATTCGAAATCTTCTTTAGAAGGCCACATACCCTGAAAAATATATTTCTTGCCTGGCTGTGTAAAACTGTTCGGCTGCCACTCGGCTTGCTAAGGAACATTGTTATGAATTCAAAACTTCAGCTCACAGCACTTCTTATAGCTTCACCACTGTGCACCGAATTGATACAGCAATACTGTCACTCTTTGTTTCCTTCTCTGGCAAACCTAAATATATCGACACCTAAATCATTCTCTCTTTAATTATCCCTTCAGTTCAAGGGCAGATGTTATCTCCCAAACGGCTGGTCGTTGCTTAACGCCACAAGGTTTGGACTGTCAGCTTCAAAATAATTGAAGAATTAATTATTTTCGTGCACGGAGAGAAATAATGATTTCGTAGGGTACAGCGAGTTGACTTATCTAGGCAACACCGCGCTATTCTATTGGCTGGCACGGGTGAGCGAGTGAATCTGGCTCCTCCCTCATGTTCACAGTTGTTTTGTGTTTGGTAAAACCAATTCTCCATGGCGCCGGACGTACACTACATAAAACACTGGGAAAATAAGATTGAGAAACCTGGACAATTCTGGTTTCTATGTAAATTGAATTGATAATGATCAGTTCAATTGGAGTATAAAATCTTGAAATTTCTTTGCAAACACAGACCTTCCACATGAGTAATGAAAGCAATAATGAAGAGAAGGGACACAAGGCAGCACAGTGCGCTTTGAACAACTGAAGTGCTAGACTAAATACTAGATTTTCTCGCATAATTCAGGCCCCACAAATTATTTGGTTCGAAGTGGGGAAAAAGAAATGGTTGTGTATTTGATGCCTGACTTCTTGACGATTCATTGCGCATCTCCGGATTCAAAGGTGTTAAGTAGCAACCTTTCTACTGCAAAACTGAGCATATAGAAAATTGTGCAACTTCCATTACAAAAGTATCACTGAGCTAGTTCAGTGAACTGAATCAGCATGGACTTGGCTAGTGATGCTCTATTCGAGTCTAGTAAACATATTTTATGAGTGTTTTGGGTACACAAGTGTTCTGTGATCTCAAAATTGTTGATTAATCCACAATGAACAAGTATTCAAGTAACACTGCATCTTATAAACTCACAGTGATCAATTATGCTGATACAAATGGGAATAGGGCAGCGGGCTGCAAGTATTCAGTATCCCAAGTGCAACGTGCATCTCTAATGGAAGCAGAAAACTGATCTTCAAACAACCAACAAATCTTGCAAAGCATTTTGCAGCCCAAAAAGTGGCAAGTAGAGGAGAAACTGTAAAAATATGCGATTTTGTTATGCAAAAATAGATACCCCAGTTCTCATAAAATTGAACACAGATATTCCACAAGTTTTTTTTAAAATTCCCATCAACCAGTATAAGAAATTTTAGTTATATGCTGAAAGACGAGTAATGTTGGCAAATCTCATTCTAGAGACTATGTGCAAAGGTCAAGCCTGTTTTATATCAGAAATGAATTATTTTTAGTTCTGTGAGTTGTTCTTACCCAAGAGCATAATTTAAAACAAACTTTATGATAACATTTTTCTGATCAAGGCCAGAAAAAGCAACATATGAAAAAACATGTAACTGAGCTGAACTTTAAAGGAGAAAGCTTGGTACTTTGAAGACATTTAAGTATGAACATGAAAAACACACAAATGAGTGAAGTTCGACTGTAGTAGAAGTAGTAACATATTAAAACATACTGAGGTCAGAAAACAAAACAGTAATTACTGTAGACTAAATTGAGAGGTTTTAAGGAAGGCAGCAATCTCATTGAAGGACACATATACATATATGCACATACATATTTATATAAATATATATACAGTATGAGGAACTTCAAAATGAAGGTGTAACTCATAGGTGAAGCAATATACAGTGAAACCTCTCTTTATGGACACTTCTCAGATGTGGACACTCCCTGGATAGGGACAGAAATGTATGTCCTGAATTAAATTATATCCAACTGCTAATAAAATTAACTCCCTTTTACGGAACTCTCCGCTTTTTAAGTCCAGAAAGTTTGCTTAACCTCCGTTATGTAGCCAAAATCATTCGGGTTTCAAACGTAAAATTTGCAAAATAAGGATATCTCTACTTTGAAGACTGTACTGTACTCCCGTACATATTTTTAAGAAGAATAGGCTTAAGACTGCATACAGTAGTGTACGTCCCAGGACAGTAAGCTGCAAGAAAAATATTGATAAGGTTGTTTGGCTGTTACTGTTTACACCTCCTTAAACAGGGATTTACTCATGCAAAGTTCACTCGACAAACCAACCTGATTAATTTAAGAAATCATCATAAAATTGTAAGTACTGCACTGTATTACTGCTTTTATTTACAGAAATCGGAGATGTGTATAACCTAACTATAGTACAGTTTTGTATTTTGTTTAGTATGTAATGTACCGGTACATTTAAAATTTTTATTTCTGTCTTGACCCAATTTCATTTATAAAATGTGGTCCCTCCCATTTAAGGACACCTCCCAGATATGGGCAAATTATTCCATCCGATTAGTGTCAGCAAATGAGAGGTTTCATTGTATTTACAACAATGCAATTAAGTTACAGAACAAACCTAGATTCAATAAGAATTTTCTCGTGGAGAATCCCCAAAATCTGCTTGCTATGAAATCTCATCCCTTTTGTAATATATTGTAGTAAATCAACTCTGAAGTTACACCTGCATTCAGAAGTCTCGGTATCTCATTCTCTTCACATGCACACACACATGCATTCGCTCACTCATAGGGCATGTTTATATATAAATGCTCACCGTAACTGCATTTCATTCACATGATTCGTATTACGTATACCTATATAAATACATCTTGTCTATATTTTTAAAAATGTTGGTTAATCTTCTTCCATAATTAATAGCATTGGTATCACATACCAAACAACTGTCAATATGACTTTGACAAAAGTGTGGGGGTGTCTGCTGCCCAAATTCTGCATTTCATGTTCTGCCAGGGGACAGCAAAAATACTACTCATTTATCTCAAATTACATAAGCGATTTTCTTCGAAGTTTTACTTAATATAATTGAGCGTATCTGTGAAATTCCAGATTCAAATCACTATATAAACACCCTTCCAGCAATACTCAGTTTCAAACCTTGCTGATATATTTGTACATGACACTGATTAGAACCACTCACATTAGAACATGTTAATTTCACACAGCCATCTGTCTATCACTTTCTTCAAATACATAATCATCATACTTTGAATTTATGGCTAGCAAATAAGACTTAATATACTGCTAGCATAGGCCATGGGCTTCACATTGGGATGTGGCTGAAACAAACATACAAAATGCATTCTATCACTGGAGATATACAGTACACAGTAAACTGGAATAATATGGAACATTTTAATATTAGACTCACTAAAGATTATTAAGGCAAACAATTTTCATCCTTTCACCTTAAAATTTTGATCATACAATCTCAGTATCAATGTTATACTACACACAAAGTGTCAAGTTTCTATCAATAACAGTTTCTTAAATATTAATAAATTTTTCAATATTCCTGAACATTTTTTTACTGTATTCATGAAATGCTCCTCATGCCAAATAGCTCAACAGATCTGGCTTAAAATTGTATCTTAGCTTTAGAATACTACAGTAATATAAAAGAAGTGATGTATGGGTTTTGAGAAACTCTAATTACACTAAAAGATACAAATTATTTCACATAGGTATAATAAATTGGTATGTTCTTTATCATAATGAAGTTGAGAAAAAAATATTGTTATTGATCTAAAAGTTTGCACATAAGATTTTTATTCTATTGTTTCTGAAGATATCCTAAAAGTTCTAAGGCGATTGGTTAAAATTGTGGCATGAGAAGCATTTTGAAAGCTGAAAAATGGTGGAAAAAAATATCTGAGAAAAATGAGATTGAAAATTTAGAGATGAACAATAGGCCAGTACGGACCTAAATCTAGTTGACTTAAAACTCCCCAGCAACATATGTTGGGCCCTTTGCTGCCCTATTCCTGGGCTGACCAGCAGTTTTTGGGAGATTTGGTTTTCATTGGGCATGAAATTTGATGTTTTTCAGTTGGTCAACACGATTACTAACGCAACACTGAAAAATTACTTCCAACGCAATCATTTTCTTTGGGCAATTTTGAACCCTTGCCGCTGAAATGCTCTACTGTGGTCAAGTCTACGCGTGTCCCTCATTACACTAATTTTCTGTCCTGAGCTACTAACTTTAAAACACCCCCAGCACTAGCTTTTGGTATCTTATTTGCTTCACAACCCATATTGAATTCAACAATTGCTGATGTTACAGCAACGCGATCTCCAGTAGTTTCTTTGATAGAAACACTTCCTTCAGAAACTTGGCCCAAATTACGCTAAGCAATGATTCATGGGCATCCTGAGTTGTATCTACTGTGCAATGCATTTTTCGTTATCAAACACTTTACTAGGCCTCTTCTTCTTCTTACAAAGGTAGACTGGGTTCGATTCCCGGTCAATACATGTGATATTTTCGAAGTGAAATGCCATGTACTGTGGTTCGGATTCCACGTAAAAAAGAGGTCCCGTGGCTTGTGATCGCGAGATTAATGGTCACGTAAAACTACAAGATACCTTCCGCCTCCTTACAGCAACAATTTTCAATTCTTCTTCCCATTGCTACAGACAGTGCATTTTTCGTTAAAAAAAATTAAGGGGTACTCTCAGTTGTAGTCGACAAAACTACGATGATAATTCTCGTTTTAAGGGGCATAACATCTAGGTTATTGGTCCCTAATGAAATGAAATGTTATGAAATGAAAGGATGAAGATAAAAACAGGCCACTGCCAGGGATGGAAACGAAAATGCTTCGTATAAAACAGACAGTAAACCCCAACAATTATACCTTATTTGAATAAATAATAAAAAAGATACGAGCCTTACAGTAGTGTAACATCTGACATGTTATCCTACACGTATACTACACAGCTTGGACATTCTTAAGATGTTAATTTACGCTCCGTTTTCATACTGGTACTATGATGAATGTATAGATTGAATTGGAGATATGCTACTGTCACACTTGTGGCGCAGCGGTCAAGCTGTTAAGTCTCTCACCAAGGTAGACCGCGTTCGATTCCCGGTCAATACATGGGAGATTTTCGAATTAAATGCCATGTCCTGTGGTTCGCATTCCACGTAAAAGGGAGGTACCGTGGATCATGAACGTGAGATTAACGATCACACAAAACCACAAGCTTCCTTCCTTCCTTTTACATGAATAATTCATAATAACAAAGCGACACACAACGTCGACTCTACTCTGAAATACTGTGTGCACACTCCTCAGTAACTATAACATTCATTATTCTCAAGGCTCTCATACAATTCGTCGTAAACAATCAAAACATGGCTTCCTACAATCATGAAATGACCTAGTCTCACAAATGATGAAAATACAGCTTTTATTCCACTCATATAACAACATTCTGTTATGCATTTAATATTTGACTACTCACCCACAGCTTGACAATAATGGCGCTTACGTAAATGTCATTTGTCGTCTTTGTCCTACCCCATGTGATATTCAACCTTGAACGTGAAGCTTCATAAACTGCCCAATGATAAATGAAAGTCGGTGAAACATTTGCCACTGTGCTCGTCAAACCAGTGCCTGCTAAATGCAATGCCTACTGTATTACTATAACATTCTCGCGCTACAGAGCACACACTGCCTTGTTTCCAATACACACATTGTCAATTGTACAAAAATCACGCTGCCTTTGCATGGTACCACTGCCAGCTAGTACACTTCCGTTTGATCGATCGAGCGGGCAGTGCATACTTCCATTGTCTACCACTGCCAGCTAGTACACTTCCGTTTGATCGATCGAGCGGGCAGTGCATACTTCCGTTGTCTACCACTGCCAGCTAGTACACTTCCGTTTGATCGATCGAGCGGGCAGTGCATACTTCCGTTTGATCCACCACTGCCACCTCGATCGTTCCGATCCACTTCCGTCCCCAATTTTCAAAATCACTCCCACAAAACTATTCAGTAACCGAGCGGAAAGATGTTACACATCAAAACAGTTAAAACAGATATAATACAAAACAATGAAACAAAAAAGACATAGTGAACAATTAAAATCGATATGAATACAATCAAAACATAAAACAAAATGAAAAATCCACAGCCTGCTTCCAGTCTCCGACCGGGTCAGGAATGGAATGAATGAAGCCCCTATCTAGCGGCGAGGATATGAACTGTGCCGGCTGCCGAGGCCTGACGCACTCCTCTGGGGCAATGATTAAATGAATGACAGATGAAATGAAATGATAGTGGAGAGTGTTGCTGGAATGAAATTTTGACAGGGAAAACCGGAGTACCCGGAGAAAAACCTGTCTGCCTCCATTTTGTCCAGCACAGATCTCACATGGAGTAACCGGGATTTGAACCACGGACCCAGCGGTGAGAGGCCGGCGTGCTGCCGCCTAAGCCACGGAGGCTCTATAAAACAAAATAAAAGTCTTAAATTACATTCAAACTCATGGATTTGGGATCCATTCTCTGTAAGAGAAGGTATGCACTAGGGAAGCAGGGAAGATTATTTCATTGAACTAGTTACCCACAGAGAGCTTGAAATTGCATTCAAGGAAACCTGGCTGACTTCTGAGCTTAAGTTGCCAATGAACTGCCATGGCTCGGGAACAAGGCTTTGCCACTTTGATTACATTCCCACCCTCTGTGAACAATATTTTACATCACTGCTCCAGGTAAAAAATAAATCAATAAACAGGCTGCTATTTCGATGGCAAGCTAAGTGTAAAATTGTTATCTTACAATAGGATTGCAAGTTCACCATTTATGTAAAGTCATGCCTTTTTGATTTAGTTATCCATGGCAAATACCATGATTTCCAGAAGGTCCACAACTAGAAGTATTTGGGAACTGCTGATCTCGAATCATAAGAGGCAAAATGACTGAAAAACGGAAATACTGAAAAGCCATATATTACTTACCACTGCTATATAAGTTGTAAACCGAGGAGACAGGTCTGATCCATTTAATGTAATAAAAGCACCCTTGTTTCCCATTGTATCACTGAAACATAATGTTCACACAACTCAATACCAAGTAAAATAATTGCTGATTGCACAATTTAGTTTCTTAGAAATAAATAAGGGAGAAAAAGGCCAGCAACCGACAGCCAAGAAAGAAGAAAAATTATATGAGAAGAAAATTCTTACACATACATAAAGTAGCTATAAAAAGCCATGCAATAACAAAAGTAAAGGTACAGACTATTCAAGTTCAACACAGTGTCTAATGAGTTTGGTCTTGAAAAGCGTGGAAAAAGGCCTTTTTTGGTTGTTGTTTTTTTTCGGTCGTTTAGTGCGTTTTTAATTTGAGAACTGAAGCTGACGGGAAGTTTGGAGTCAAATTTGGGCAGATGTGATTCAAATTACTGGTATATATTTTTTCAAAGTGTCAATCATTAAATGGGGGGCTTCATAAACAACGGTATTTCGTCATAGAAGGACCGGATAAAGCTCACTTTAAGCACTTTGACGTGAGAAATAAAACAAGGTGCTCTAGAAGACCCCGAAAACCACGTTTTAAAGGTGTACAGGGCACCCTTTTTAGGGTATTTATACCCGGCTCTTATCGCCCTATGAAGAAGTTTAAACAAATGTCTGACCACAACCATGGGAACGTACAATTGAGGGAGTACTCTTTCCATTTATTTCCACTAAGTATAAATTTTGTTTGTTTATTACCCAGGAAAAAGGACAGACCAATGAATGGGATAATACTTGGAGGTGGACAGCTGAAGAAGTTGGAAAGTCTAAAGTACTTGGGAAGTATAGTGGAGGAAAATGGGAGAAATGACAAAGAGATTACGGAACGTGGCAGACAGGCAGAAGCATTTCTGAGAAGCATTAGGAGCTTAGTGTAGAATAAAGATGTCCCACAAAAAAGCAAGGAAGTGTTATACAGAAGCTACTATATCCCGATACTGACCTATGCTTCAGAAACGTGGATAATGAAGAAAAGCGACATAAGCAGAATACAAGCAAGTGAAATGAAGTACCTACGAAGTAGGATCGGAGTAACAAGAAGAGACAGGGTGAGGAATGAAAAGGTCAGGGAAATAGTGAAAGAGGAGCCCTTGCAAGATAGGATTGAGAGATCAAGACTGAGGTGGTATGGACACTTAAAGAGAATGGAAGAGAAGAAGATTCCCAAGAGCATACATGAGATGCAGATGCAGAAGAAATAACCAAGAGGAAGACCAAGAGATAGATGGCTGAAAGGAGTGGAGGAATGTGTCAAAAAGGGAGGCGAGGACTGGACCAGAGTGACAGCGGAGAGGTGGTGGGAAGAAAGGACTAAGTGGCGAGGCTTATGTTCCAAACACACCCAGCCTGGGGCTGGAAACTGTACAAGATGAAGAATGATTACCCAAAGTATGTTACAACAGCAGGCCAAATGGCTGGTAGGCCTAGGCCCTTCATGGGCTGTAGTGCCAGGGGTTATTATTATTATTATGTTAGAACAGAGAGATTTCCACAGGTGAGAGCTCAATTTTGAGGCAACTCACCTACTGTATGTACGATTTCTAATTATACATAATTCTCACTCCCTAACTCCCTAAACAAAACTAATGAATACAATGAACCTTTTATTTACAACAGGGGTCTCCAAACTTTCCAGCCTTGGGGCCATACTGATTACTCCAGTAAGTTCCGAGGGCCAAAACCATATTATCATTGTTGCCGGTGGTAAAAAGTGAAATAGTCCACTGATGAAAAAAACAAGTCCGAAAAAGTATGCAACGTTGAAAAAAGGCTGCAAATCGGACTAAAGTCCGCAAAACGGCAACACTGCATATTATTAATTTTCCTGTCATTATCTGTAATTTCTAGATTAGTCGTAGAGTACGAGCCATGAGGAGTAACGTGACACGACATCTGGTGGACACAAGCGGAAATAGGTAGTACCTTCTATCGCTAACAGATGGCGCTAATAGCACGTACAGAGTAATCTCGTTGGTTCGAGAGAGTTCTGGTGTCTTCCACTCACTTCTAGATGGCAGTAATTGGAATATATAAGAAGGCTAGTTGCGCAACCACAAGTCAGTTCCTATGACACTGTTGTGAAATAAAAGAGTGCGTACCTCCTTAAAACGTGTTTGTGCGTGTTTAAGTTTAAGACATCTTTGTAACAGTATTTTGATTTGAATTGTTGCTTTTGTGTGTGATTTAGTAGTATGGAAAAGAAGCGAAAAATTGATAGTGAATGCAGAAAATTCAAAGATGAGTGGAACATTCAGTATTTCGTAATTGAGACCAGTAACAAGGCGCTATGTTTGATTTGCAATGAAAGCATAGCCGTTCTCAAGGAATATAACATTAAACGCCATTATGAAACAAATCATTTTCAAAATTACTCAAAATATACAGGAAGTTTGCGGACAGAAAAATTCGAAGCTATGAAGCGCGGATTGAAATCGCAGCAATCTTCATTTACAAAACTCAAAACCGAACAAGAGGCTGCAACTCGTGCCAGCTTTCGTGTGGCTCTTGAAATTGCAAAACGTGGAAAACCATTCACCGATGGAGAAATGATCAAAGAATGCATAATTGCAGCAGCCGAAGAAATGTGCCCTGAAAAGGTAAATTTATTAAAAACTGTCAGTATGTCAGCAAACACTGTGGCTCGAAGGGTAGAAAACATCGCTGAAAATATATCCTCTCAACTGTTCGACAAAAATGGAGATGTTGAGTGGTTTTCTTTGGCCTTGGATGAGTCAACGGATGTGTCAGATACTGCTCAGGTGTTGATTTATATTCGAGGAGTAGATAAAAGCTATGAAGTGCATGAAGAACTTCTTGATATGTATAGTATTCATGGCACAACTACTGGTACAGATATTTTTAAAGGAGTTGAAATGGCCATTAATCAAAAGAACCTTCGATGGAAAAACTTGAAATGTATTACAACTGATGGAGGCAAAAACATGAGTGGGAAAGATAAAGGAGTGGTCGCTCTTGTGTCAAAGGCTGTAGAAAATGACGGTGGTTCAAAACCATTAGTCTTACATTGTATCATTCATCAACAGTCTTTGTGCGGAAAATGTTTGGATATGTCTGAAGTTCTGAAACCAGTCATATCAACTGTTAATTTTATGAGATCTTTTGGGCTGAATCACCGACAATTCCGACAATTTATTGAAGAGATTGGAGAAAATGACTTACCTTATCATACTGCCGTACGTTGGCTTAGTTGTGGGAAAGTCCTTCAGCGCTTTTTTGAACTTCGAGCAGTGATCGAAATTTTTTTGAATGAAAAGCATCGCCCTCTTACTGAATTACAAAACAACGCATGGCTGTGGAAGTTAGCATTCTATGTTGATTTGACAAAACATGTGAACGAACTGAATTTGAGATTGCAAGGAGAAAACCAGCATCTTCCTGATTTATACACTAATATCAAATCATTCCGGAAGAAATTGATACTGTTTCAATCACAACTACGAAGTAAATGTTTTTCACATTTTAAAACATGTGAAATATTCAGCCACACCACTGAGACTGAGTTTCCTATCGATTTTGCAATCGAAACTTTGAGTGCTTTGAAAATAAATTTTGATGCTCGTTTCTCGGACTTCGATGCCTTTGCGAATCAAATTAAGATTTTTCAGGATCCTTTTGATATTGACATTGAAACCCTAGCCCCGGAACTTCAAATGGAAATGATTGAACTACAGTGCAGTGATATAATTAAGAACAAATATCAAAACTCATCTTCGTTGGAATTTTATAAGAGTCTTCCACTGACACCATTTGATAATTTGCATAAATTTGCTCGTGGGCTGTTTTCTGTTTTTGGTACTACTTATTTGTGTGAGAAGACCTTCTCCAAAATGAAGTACACAAAAAATGTTTACAGATCTAAATTAACTGATGAGCATCTTAAATCTCTTTTAATAATTGGTACAAGTAAAATTAGTCCACAACTACAAACTATTGTCAGTGGAAAATCTCAATTACATAAATCTCATTAGTATTTCATATGTCTGCATGTTATACATGTCTTTACTCATTACAATTCTGTGTTTCTTTATCCAACTTATCACAAAAACAATAACAATAAGCCTACAACAATGTTATGAGTAGTTAGCCCATGACCATATCAATGTAGATGTCATATTAATAATTATTCAATATAAAATTAGAATACTTCAGTAAACTAAATTTAATTTGCTATAAAAAAATATGTTCTCTAAAAGGAGTTTTCAAGTATGCTAGCTCTCCGCGGGCCGGATGTGGCCCTCGGGCCGTAGTTTGGAGACCCCTGATTTACAAAATTGAATGTGCAGTGTTACACAATATTGAGGCCAAACAAGATGAAATTTTACAATGGGCTATAGAACACTAGAATGCCAATATGTACTACATGTTCTCAGCAATATGCAATCCAGCGGCTCACAGTGGATATCATTTCCCAAGCATCCTACAATTCATGAAGATTCTACATAAATTAACAAACGGCTCATACATGAATACACTCAAACAGTTGGAAAAAATAATCAATAAAGACATCCCACACATAACCATAATGTAATAAATTACAGTACTCCCTCTGTAATCCGGCATCTCAGCTCTCCGGCTCTCCCAGTAATCCGGCGTTTTGCATTCGAGTACGAGCTCAACACCTGATTTGATAATGCGTCCCCAATACTGTACAATGTTTCCCACGCAGCGACAAGACTAGTGTCTGAGTAAACAATGCATTGGCGCCAAGAACGATGACTGACGCACGTCCCCCTCAGGTGCTTAGTGTAGGATAGTTGTACTGTAGTAGTTACTACGTTTACATGGCGAACTCAAATCGATTTGAATACGATCCTGCTTTCAGTACGCTGCCCGTTTACATGAGCAGTTTCAGTTCGTATTGAAATCGATTTCAATACGGTATATAATATATGGTGGCCAACCTGCAGTTATGTTGGCTAACTCGTATTAAACAGCAAAAACACAATAGACCCGTAATTATCATCCGTCGTTTTTTCTTTTTTTTACGGGATGTTTGTAAACATGAAAAATGGACGCGCGGAAGATTTTGATCTTGTTTGTTCTTAACAAATTTATGTTAAGTTTAATAATGATAAAATGTTATTGGTTTTGCGTCCCTTTTAATTTCTGAAGCTTTTAGAGACGCCGGGCTGCCGGAATGTTGCCCCGAATGGGATCTGTAACGTGCCAGTAAATCTATTGACAAGGCTCCCTCGCAATTAGGCCTAAACACCCTGACTGTGCCAGGATTCGATCCTGCTACCTTGGGGGGAGCAGACGAAAAAGTTACCACTGCGCCACTCTATGTTCAAGTTATTCAATCTAGTGGACAAATGGGAAAAGGAACGGATTAAGCGGCAATGTGAGACAGTGTTTCTCTGTTGACCTCATTTTACGTATGGATACACCTGACATTTAAGGCAAAACAGACAAAAATACAATAACGATAAAAACGTGTGCAAACAAACTACGCTTATCAACCACGACAGGAACACAGACAGTAATGAAGAATATGGACAGAAAGTAAAACAAGCGATTCGAGAGTCAGGCGACAGACGAAAGTAGGCTTAAATTAGTTTAAAAATGTAACGCGAGAGCACGCAGAATCGCTTTCAATACGATCCGCGTTTACATGTTCCTGAACACCAGTTTGGATACGATCCGATCCCACAATTTTACCATATCGACCTTGAAACTCAATACGATCTGAGTCCCGTTTACATGACCGTATTCAATACGGTAAGTGTACTCAAATCGATTTGAGTTCGCCATGTAAACGCAGTTAGTGTTGTGTTAAAGATGGCATCCGTGCAGAAAAAACGTAAACATAAAACTCTATCTTTGTTAGATAAACATGAAATCCTAAAGCGGTTTGAAAACGGCGAAACATTAACTAGTGTTGCTAACGAATACGGTGTTGGTCGAGCTACAGTTCATGACATAAGAAAAACAGTGATAAAATAAAGTCGTTTTTCAAGACGAATGAAAATTTAAAAAGTAACCCACAGACATTGAAAACTGGTGAAAATCCTAAAGTTGACGATAGCCTCTATGATTTGTTTTTACAAGAACATGGTAGGCATAGCCTACACCAATTTCTGGTGAAATCCTTAAAGGAAAGGCTAGGGAATTTTACCGGAAAATTACAAAAAAGGATGATTTCCAAGTCAGCGAGGGATGGTTACAGAAATCAAACAACGTTATGGAATTAGACAGCTAAGTACAACGGGTGAGAAACTTTCATATGACGAAAGCGCTCTTGAAGGTTCAAACTGGTTATCTAAGAAATGGATTTAACTCCTGACAAAGTTTACAATGCAGACGAGAGCGGTTTATTTTGGCGGTTGTTACCAAAAAACTGATTTTTAAATTATATCTGAGTTTTTCTCGATATTTTCCAGTAATCCGGCGTTTTCGGTAATCCGGCAGTGCTCTGGTCCGATATCTGCCGGATTACCGAGAGAGCACTGTACAATGATAATGTTCTATTTAATAAGGTTACCAAATTCATTAACAGAAAACAATCATATAAATTACAACACAAACAATGCCACCCCCATCCCCCACTGTTTCACCTTCATTACTCCAACCCAAATGCTATCTTCCCCATCTGCTTCCATCTTGCCCAGCCACCTCCGTGCTTCTCCTGCATGTTCAATTGCCTGTTCTCGCACGAGGAGGTCAATTTCTCTGCTTTCATGGCAAGTTTCATTTTCTAAAATTCCATATCCCCCTTTTTCCTTTCATATCATCTATATTTTTTTTGTCATTATTAATTCCCCTTTCTTAGTTTTCATCTTACGATTGCACCTTGTTGAATATTGTACCCTTTGGCAATAAGTGATTCCATCACTCAAGACTGTTGGACTCGGTTGACAACCACTTGGAACTTGCTTGAATGAAAGAAGTATTGTACTTACTCGCATATAACTCGCCATTGCATATAACTCGCCATTGCATATATCTCGCACCCCATTTTTAAAATCTGAAATTGCAGGGAAAAAATCCTAGCACATATCTCACATTAATTTCTGATGCGGTCATAAAGATGATAGTAGTCATTTTAAGTTCGAACCCCCACCCCCTGGACATCACATGTCTTGCCCGCAATGTTATGGTTTGTTTTGGCCGCGATTGCTTTCCTTTCTTTTACGGAACTTGTTGTCTGTCTGTTGCATTGTCGACAAGTACTAGTATTCTATCTTCACGTTCCATTGTTATTTCTCAGTTAAGTGCGATTGTTTTTTTTGTGTAAGTCGATCTTTAAGTTATGGAGAAACGTAGAAGTTGTATGGTTGGGTTTAAACTCAAAGTGATAAAATATGCATAAGTACATTGTAATAGAGCTGCCATTTGAGAATTCAGTGTGACTGAATTTAATGTTCGCTACTGGCAAAAACAGAAAGATGCGCTAGGCAACTAAACAACTAACCAAACACGTATGGTTTCAAATGTGGCAACGCAGTAAAACAACCATACGGTGTGTGGTCATCAGCTGCTTTGTTAGTGCTCTGTTCGCCAAATTAAGTAGTTGTTACGTTAAGTTTGAACACATCGAGATATGGTATTGTTAGCTACGATAAGCTGACGCCAGGAGACAAAATAAAAGGGCTGTCAGTTGAACTCTTGTGTGATTGGGTTATACGTGCATGAGTTAAGTCTCGCGCTATGCATGCGGTATGTGACAAACTGAGAGGGACGGAAAGTGAAACGTTCAAGGTCATGATGTTTCATGGACACGGTATGAGGCGTGGAAGTTAATAGCGGAATGTGCGGGAACTTAGTTGTTAACATTCTGTTTCTTTTTGACTTCAGGTTCCATCCTTTCCAACCAAATAATATATTGTATTCTAGTAATAATAAACAAGCAGTGAAACTAAAAATTATACGGTATTAGCTGGAATACAATGATACCACAGCCTCCTAGATGAACCATGAACAACTCGTGTTTTTGCTACAAAATGGGATTTAAAGAGTAAAAGTCATGCAGTCTTGGTATTCAATGTGGCCATGTTCGCCACGGCAGATGCGGACAGATTCATGGGTTTGAACTTCTCCTTGGGAATATTCATTGCCATTTTTAGGTCCGTATTGACACGTTTTAATATAATATATTCAAATAACCTCAGTCAATCAATACAAAAAATTACGCGTTATAAACGCACTACTGGTGGGACATAGTTCGAACCATATTATGGTTCTTCCTCAGCCACTTCAATACAATGATTAGATACATTACACACAAAAAACACTGGACAAGATAAAAAACATCAATCACAAAACTCAGTCACTCATGCAAAACACATTCAAATCTGATCGATTCAAACACTCTCATCATATAAAATGTCATTAAAACAACAGACTTGCTGTCTTGTTGTCATTGCAACAGCTGACTACAGCTAGGAGGTCCATCATCATCATCATCATCATCGTCTTTAACTCGAATCCGAGTATAAATCTTCTTCCTTCAGTCCAGCTTGTGGATGTGTTTACCGTGACTAAAGAGTCCAATCCTGGCATGGAACAAGCGACCACACAAGTCACATAGTATTGCTGGAGGAGGACGTGGTTGGGCTGCTCGAAGTTTCCTAGCTTGGCATTTGGCCTCTTCATGTGTCCGTCGATCCCTTTCAAACGTCTTTACAGTATCCGAGATGGTACGGCGCCAAGTTGAGCAGTCTTCAGCCAGCATGTCCCAGGTTTGTGAATCAAGACCTGTCAACTTCAGGGTCTGCTTAAATTGGTCCTTGTAGCGCCTCTTAGGACCACCATGAGGCCTGGAGCCATAGCATAACTCACCATATAGCATCTGACGAGGTAATCTCACATCATCCATCCGATGGACATGACCAATCCATCTAAATTAGTGACCTATTATGTATGATTCAATGCTGTTGATTTGAGCCTTTTCCAGAACAGCAATATTCGTAATGCGATCTTCCCATTTAATCCTCAGGATTGATCGAAGTTTATGTAGGTGGAAACGCTCAAGCTTCCAGAGATCACGTCGGTAAAGGGTCCACGTTTCACAGCCATACAACAATGTAGAAATGACTACTGCTTTGTACACCATAAGCTTTGTACTCCTGGACAGATCTTTATTCATGAAGACCCGGTGCGCTAATCGTCCATATGCTGCATGGGCTGCACCAATTCTCTTATCCACATCCTGCTCACAGGTACAGCTCACAGAAATGGTACTGCCCAAGTACGAGAAGTGGTCTACCTGTTCTAATGGCAAATTTGAGATGGAGATATTGAACTGAGGAAGAGGTGTGCCTGGTGAAGGTTGTGCCAAGACTTTAGTCTTACTGACATTTATGGTAAGACCAAAGCGATCACATGCACTTTTGTAACAATTAACTGACTCTTGCAGCTCTTCTGGCGTGAGAGTTGGCGACGCAGCATCATCTGCATACAACATGATAGTAACCTTAGTAACCTGAGTTTTCCTTAAGAAGTGGAGACGAGTTAAGTTGAAAAGCCCTCCATCAAAACGATACTTGACCTCCACACCTGGGATGTTTGTGGGTGAATCATAAAGCATTGCAGCCAAGTACAGTGCGAAAAGCATTGGAGCCAGTACACATCCTTGTTTCAATCCATGGGTAATAGGAAATTCATCGGACATCTTATTCTGATGGCAAACCTGACCTGTCATGCCATCATGGAGAGCCTTGATTAGATCTACAAACCGCTGAGGGCAACCAAACCGCTTCAGCACTGCCCACATGGCTGGTCTTGGAACCGAATCAAATGCCTTTTCCAAGTCATAAAAGACTAAGAAGAGTGGATTCTGTTGTTCTCTACATTTTTCTTGTAGCTGTCTCACACAGAAAATCAAGTCAATTGTGCTTCTGGAAGCTCTAAATCCACATTGTGACTCTGGGAGGATCTTCTCAGAGATAACCTTGAGGCGGTTAAGTAGAATTCTTGCAAGAATCTTCCCCACAATTGATAGCAGTGATATATCACGGTAGTTGCCACAAACACTGCGATCACCCTTCTTAAAGATAGTGATGATAGTGGCATTCTTTAGGTCTCCAGGTACCTTTCTTGATTCCCATATTCTGAGGATAAGGGTGAAAATCCTTGTTTTGAGGGAACGACCTCCGGCTTGAATTAGTTCCAGAGGGATGTTATCTGGCCAGGTGCTTTTCTGGGTTTCAATTGGGTGAGAGCTGCACTGAAATCATGATAAGTAGGAGGTGCTGCCAACCACAGTTGTTCACGTTGTTGCGGCACATCACAAAGGAAGTCTTCAGCAGCTGCTGATGGACGATTTAGGAGATTGGAGAAGTGCTCCTTCCAGCGTTTAAGATTTCTTGACTATCAGTAAAGGTAGTAGAATTATCAGCACCTTTCAGTGTACCTGATTATGAGCGAGATGGTCCATATATTTCCTTGAGTACTGCATAGAAGTTCAAGTCTCGAGCATCCGATAGTCTCTGCAGTTCCTGAGCCTTCTGTTGCCACCAAGTATTTTTAATCTGCCTTATCTGCGTCTGGCATTTACCCTTGAGTTCCAGTAGTTTATCTCTCTTTGTGTTGGAAGTTGGGTCTTGAAGATGGGCAAGATAGGCATTCCTTTTGGCATTGATGAGAGACAGAATTTCTTCATTGTTGTCATCAAACCAGTCTTGTCTTTTCCGCACTATAAAACCAATGGTTTCCTCAGCTGACTGTGTGATAACCTGTAGTGTGGCCCATTCTTGCTGAATGTCATTTGTTACTGGGTTTTCTGATAACCGGGTGACGATCCTGTTTCCAAAATGTTTATAGATGGATTCATCCTGAAGTTTGGATGTATTAAACTTCTTTCTTGGCAAATTTTTGATGTTCCTAGGTGGTTTAGGTCTGATGGATATCCTGAGCTTACATATAAGAAGTTTATGATCTGTCCAGCAATCGTCTATATTCTTATCACATTGCCGGGTAATGATATAATCAAGAATGTGCCAATGTTTGGAACGAGGATGCATCCACGTGGTTTTGAAGCGGTTAGGTAGCCGGAACTGCGTGTTGGTAATGAAAAGTTCGTGTTCTGCACAAAGACCAAGAAGCAACAGTCCATTGGGTTTACATTTTTCCAAGAGTTTATCTGCAGATGGTACCTTGGAGATGATTTCACTTAGCTGATTATAGAAATGAGCCTTTACTTCATCATCAGAATCTAAGGTAGGAGGATAGGCCGAGATGAGTGTCATAAAGGAACCTCCTGAGAGTGGTATGCGGAGAGTCATGAGCCTTTCGCTGATTGCAATGGGCGTAAGTTGGTGATAATTTACCAGTTTGGTCTTCACAGCGAAGCCCACACCATGAATACGACATTCACCCTCCTCCTTTCCTTTCCAGAAGATGGTATATCCTGTTCCAGATTCAGTAATATTGCCTTCAGACGACAGCCTAGTTTCACTGAGAGCAGCAATGTCAACGTTCAGTCTTGATAACTCATGGGTTACGAGAGCTGACCTTATCTCAAGTCTAACGTTATTGTCCAAATCAAGCAAGGTTCTGATGTTCCACGATCCAATAATCAATTTGTGATTCTTTACTGTTTTTGAGTTTCGACCGCATGAGGGGTGACCTGCGGAGTGCGGTTGCGCAGCCGGACCAAGATTGTGACTTCCGATGTTTAGCCCACCTTTTCTAGGACCTTCCCCATGTGGGGTGGGCAGCGGTGATCCTAAATAGGCCTGCCCAAACACAGATGCAGGACCGAATTCCCGAGTAGTCACAGAGTCTCCGGAAGATGACCATCACACATCTGCTACCAACGTGCAGGTCCGAACTAGGGGCTTCCAGTTACACCCATAACCTGCCCCCACCGTCCATATCTCATCGCCGTTGGACTTTGAAAGTAAGTGACGTTCGGAAGAAGTGCCACTGGCGTGAATTTGTTTAGGGTGGATCACAGCCTGCCAGGACGAGACCCACACACTATGATCTCTGAGCCTTATCCTGCGGCTCACGAAGAATGAGACATGCAGGACCGAACACAGAGACTGCAACGAACTGCCGCATACTCACTGAGGTGCGCCTTTACAGCCAGTCCGTCTGGCCTGACCTCTTTCGCCTCTATGACCGTTGGGAGCCATGAGAGTGATTGGCTCCTCCTCCGCTCATTTTGCCGTTGGGCCAAAATGTGCCCATCATAACTATGGACAATAGTTGGCCCTATTAAACCTGAGCAATAGGCTGCCCCTTCCACCAACCACACTGTGCCAGAGTTCACCTCTTCCACTGCAGGTACCGTTGAGGAATTCACCGTAACCCTGGCAAGGGACCCTAACAAGGTACTACCAGCCGGGCCAGCTGGACCAGGGTTTTTTAAAGAGGTGTTACTCCTCTAACACTCTCTACTTATTCTACTGAGACTATCCCTGAATAACATCACACTTCCTTATGTAGGTTATACAGGCACACTTGCTAGTGCTTATACAATATAAGATACTATAGCAGCTGCTCCATACTGGAACACTGTATTATACACACTGTAGGTCATACAGGCACACTTGCTAGTGCCTATACTATATAAGATACTACTATAGCAGCTGCTCCATACTGTAACACTGTATTATACACACTGTAGGTTATACAGGCACACTTGCTAGTGCCTATACTATATAAGATACTACTATAGCTGCTGCTCCATACTGTAACACTGTATTATACACACTGTAGGTTATACGGGCACACTTGCTAGTGTCTATACTATATAAGATACTACTATAGCAGCTGCTCCATACTGTAACACTGTATTATACACACTGTAGGTTATACAGGCACACTTGCTAGTGCCTATACTATACAGCGTGTTTGTAAAGTCCGGTAACACTTTTCTTAATTTATTACACACAAACTACAAATGATACAGCTTTCCTATATATGGCATATTAAAGAGGAACTCAAATGGTTTTGTTCGATATTACCACCAATGTTCGTAGTTCCCACATTCGCCGCAGTTAGCGCTATTGGCCACATTTGTAAAGATGGCGACTTCTGGCGGAGAGCAGGCTTTCTGTGTGTTGGAATTCCACACGAATAAGAGTGCTACAGATGTGCAACGGAAGTTTAGGACTAAGTACCGTAAAGAGGCACCAAGCAGGAAGTCTATTTACGACTGGTATGACAGGTTCGTGCGTTCTGGTTGCTTGTGTGTTACGAAACGTAGTGGCCGACCAACAGTGAGTGCAGAGACCGTTAACCGTGTGAATGAGGCATTCGTAAGAAGTCCGAAAAAATCTGTTCGTAGAGCATCCCGCGAGCTGCAAATACCACGTACGACAGTTTGGAAGAAACTACGTAGGAGACTGTGCATGAAGCCGTACAAATTACAGCTCTTGCAACAGTTCAAAGGGAATGACAAACAACAGCGTTATGAGTTTTGTATCAGAGTGCAACAATGGATGGCAGACGATGACGACTTCCTAAATCGCATAATTTTTAGTGACAAAGCGACTTTCCATACAAATGGTAAAGTCAACAGGCATAACTGTCGCGTGTGGGGGACCGCAAATCCACATGAATTCCTCGAATATCAGCGTGATTCACCTAAGGTGAACGTTTTCTGTGCAGTGTCATCGCGGAAACTTTACGGACCATTCTTCTTCGCCGAAAACACTGTAAATGGGCACTCATACCTGGATAAGATACAGCAGTGGTTGTTCCCACAATTGCAGGAAGATTCCGACAATTTCCTGTTCCAGCAAGACGGGGCCCCACCCCATTACCATTCTGATGTCCGTGATTTTATGAACAACAGGTTACCTCGGCGCTGGATTGGACGAGCAGGGAATAATGATAACTGTTTCGACAAGTGGCCTCCCAGATCTCCAGATCTCACTCCCTGTGATTTCTTCTTATGGGGGTATATCAAAGACTGTGTGTATGTGCCACCTTTACCACAAAATCTCGAGGAACTCAAGCGGAGAATTCAAGACGCTGCCACCACTGTATCGGTTGATATGCTCAAAAAATTGTGGAAAGAGTTCGATTACCGTGTAGATATTTGCAGAGTTGCACGTGGTGCCCATATCGAGTCGATGTGAAATCAAACAATGAAAAGAAAACCATTTGAGTTCCTCTTTTAATATCACGAATACTGTATACGAATTCTGTATAATTTGTAGTTTTTGTGTAAAAGGTTAATAAATGTGTTAAGAAAAGTGTCAGTGTGAAATCAAACTATGAAAGCAAAACCATTTGAGTTCCCCTTTAATATGACATATATAGGAAAGCTGTATCATTTGCAGTTTTTGTGCAATAAATTAAGAAAAGTGTTACCGGACTTTAGGGACACCCTGTATAAGATACTACTATAGCTGCTGCTCCATACTGTAACACTGTATTATACACACTGGAGGTTATACAGGCACACTTGCTAGTGCCTATACTATATAAGACGTACATCGCAAATGCGTTGGACGGAAGTCAGGGTGATGTATCTAATCATTGTATTGAAGTGGATGAGGAAGAACCGTAATATGGTTCGAAACATGTCCCACCAGTAGTGCGTTTATAACGCGTAATTTTTTGTACTGATAGACAGAGGTTATTTGAATATATTATATTGAACTTCTCAGTCGCTCCCACATGGTGCAGGTGCAATAGCCAACGAAAACTTTTGATTCGTTCTTTACACATTATGCTTATTGCAGGCCTATTCCATTTCCTGCCTTCAGCTCATGCAACCACGAGCATGGTAATTAGGCTTTAAGGTAATGATGGATGTTGTTTTGAAGAGCTTTTTGAAGAGCTTCTTGAAGAAGTACATCTCAAATGCGTTGGACGGAAGTCAGGGTGATGACCAGAATGATGCACGCAAGAGTAGCTCAAAGATTGGCGGCAGTGATAGTCAATAGGCTAAGTACGCCAGTTGTCTTGTTTTAACAATGCAAAATTTGAGTCTTTTTGGGAATACGGTCTTTCCGACACAAATTCCCGCACTGAAAATTTTCACTATTGTTTTCAGCCAAAAAACGTGCAAGTTATATGTGAGTAAATGCGGTACATAACAAGAGCCATTGCCACGAGAAACCAATTTGTAACCAGGCAACATCAGCCATGTTATCACTTTAAATGTGTTTGTCTTTTCTTCACAGCTTTTACAACCAACATTTTAAAACCGTGATTTTTAGTGCTCTATTTATCATGACAAAGCTTTTAAAGAGTTAAAGAACAACCATTCAATTGGCTCGAAACATTTACTGCACCAGTGTTGGCTTGTAAAACCTATGAAGGCCTATTGACTAGGTGGACCCTGTTTTTATTTTACTATAAAGCAATAGAAACCATTAGAGTAGTGGCAGGGATTACAAGTTCTGTACATATAGTGAAACCTCTCAATTGCGGACACTAATCTGACAAAATAATTTGTCCGCATCTGGGAGGTGTCCTTAAATGGAAGGGGCCACATTTTAAAAACTAAATTGGGTAAAGACAGAAATAAAAATGTACCGTATTTATTCGCCTATAACAACCCCCCTCAATTTTGTACTATTATTGGGGGGAAAAAATAATTGTAAAAAAAAAAGGAATTGGGAAGGAGAAATGATCAGAAAAATATAGCTAATAGGCCTACAACATTCCAGTTCACGGTAAAACCCATGCTTCTGCCTGCACCACCTGTGCGTTGTTACGACATACACCCCCTACCCTACAGCTTACGAGTAATGGGTCTCGCGTCCCGCGCGGCCGAGTGTAGTGTATAATTAAGAAGCGCGCAGTACACAAGCAGGACTGAAGATGAGCATGAGAACAAGTTTTACGGCATCCTACAAGTTGGAAGTACTAGAATTTGCTGCAGAAAATGGAGTGAAAGCGTCGAGTCGTAAATACGAAGTGCAGCCGTGTATGATTCGGTATTGGCGCAACCAAAAGGAAAAATTATTGGCGACGATTCCACCGAGTGATCTCGAGCACACTTGCACAAAAGGTAAGAAGAAATACATTTTTAATATTTCTTAGAGTACTTTATAAAAGTCGGTCGATATTAGAAACAAATCTTTCGTATTGCAGGTGCCGCGCAACGTGGCAACACTGCGTAACCTTGAACACTACACACGCACCCCTGTGCCTCAAGTCCTCTGGCCAGTCAGCTGTGATGATGCAAGGCAGTGGCTATTTATATGGGCTAGTGTAACTTTTATCGTAAATAAAGTATAGGTTACAATAACAATTTTGTGTGTTGATTTAAGGGCGCTAGGTGCTCCTTTTTGTGCCTTTATACCATGCCATCCTTACCTATATCAAGGGAAATTTTCACCTATTATACCCCCCTCCCTATTTGACGCCAAAAATTCGGAAAAATGGGGGTGTTATAGGCAAGTAAATACGGTAATATGTACAATGCGTATTGAACAAAATACAAAACTGTGCTATCGTTAGGTTATACACATCTCCAATTACTGTAAATAAAAGCAGTAATGCAGTACAGTACTTATAATTTTATGATGATTTCTTAAATTAATCAGGCAGGTTGGTTTATCGAGTGAACTTTGCACGAGTAAATCCCTGTTTAAGGAGGTGTAAACAGCAACAGCCAACCAACCCTTATCAATTGTTCTTGCAGCTTACTGACCTGGGAGGTACACTACTGTATGCAGTTTTAAGCCTATTCTTCTTAAAAATATTTACGGGAGTGCAGTACAGTCTTCTAAGTAGAGATTTCCTCATTTTGCAAATTTTATGATTGAATCCTGAATGATTTTGTCCGAATAACGGAGGTTAAGCAGACTTTCTGGCCTTAAAGAGCTGTCCGTGTCCCTAACTGAGAGTGTCCATGAAAGAGAGTTCACTTTATTAGCAGTTAGATATAATTAAATTTGGGACATAAAATTCTATCGCTATCTAGGGAGTGTGTCCATCTGAGAAGTGTCCTTCACTGTATATATTGCAAGGTTATTCTACTCATTCCTTTGAGTTTTGGCTCTGAGCTTAGGAAAGAGAGAAAGGAAGAAAAACAATGCAGTTAGCAAGAGTGCACTCATTCTTTGAGCGGCTCTACAAAATTAATTTGTATTCATGAATGTATACTTAAATGAAGCATTTCATTCCAACTTCCTACATAGATGGACATAAAGATACGCATATGTTCCTTTTGTTTGAAATATACCGTACTCATCAAAAAATGTTTTACATAACAAAGAATAACCTCGTAGGATTCTTTAGGCTCCTTGTTTAAACATGCCTTTCTTTCTCAATGGCTTTTGTAAATTTCTTCCCAGACATACAAATTCTTCATGATATTTCTGAGAATGCGGTCTCCCAACATCCCTCATTAAAGATACGAGAAAATAGCATTTTGAAATTGATTTTGTAGCACTTTCATTTTGAAAAAGAGCATTTTGGAGCATTTTGAATTTTAAAAAATAGCGTTTTGTGACATTTAAAAGTTCGTCACCAGGTACGATAAAAATGTAACAGGTTCAAAATTATTATACACGGAAACTAATTCAAACTTGCACAGGATTGGAAATACGGGTGTTTCTGATTAACGGCATAAGCATTTACTATAATGATGTGAATCGTACATTTAGTCAACTACAGGTAAATACCATACAACCGATTATTAACTAAATAATGAAATGTATGTTCACTCCTTCTTTATTCCCTTTTCAATGAGGGCCAGGGATGACGTGCATTGAATTTCTATTTGCCGGGTGGTTTAATGGTCAAATGCCCTTGAATCCAACCTCATAAGACAATTTATTAAAAGAAATGAATGGAACTTTGCAAGGGGTTAGTAGGGAAACCACACAAAAGGATTTCATAGACATCTCACAGAATTTGAACCAATTCGTCAACTGAGTTCAGGGCAGCCCAGTATTGTCGTCATTCCACCTGCCACACGGTAAACTTCGTAAGACGAGCATTGTCACCTGACCACAGCTCGCTTTATTCTAACAATCGGCACCTTGGTATCGGTGAACTAATACAACTCTCCGCCGGCCCTCAACATTCTGTCCATTTTGCTTGTGGAGTTAGCACCGTACCGATAACGCGAGCAGCTCGGGGTAATTTGAGTAGCTGCACAACACCTGATATTGGATCTTTTCAGCATAGCTCAGGTGCCCTCGTCTCGCATCATACAACCAACCGACAGCAATTGAGCTCAGTCTTGCTAAGTAGCCAGGCTGGTGCCTTTATTTTCAGAGATCTCACATTTCTGAAAAATGTATGGTGTCAAGTTTCTACATTTCTTTAATACTGATATTAGGATTCTAGTACTTCTAACACTCCCTTAGTAAAAAAATAAAAAAAACACACACAACAGGAGACTTAGCACTGCTGCCAATGCAATTTATATAAACGAATGTTGACAATCCTGTGAACTTTGTTGTGTACCTTTTATGTCTACTCAAAGGATTTAAATGATCACATTTTATCAGTTTCAGAGTTTTTCTTAGGTTAAACAGAATATGCAAACATGCAATTACTGGTATACCGTTTTGCGACTCTTGACTGACAATCTGTTAAATACGAAGTACGACCAGAAAGTAAGTTCCGTTTGGTAATAACATTAAATTGTGTACAGATACAGAAAAATTATTTATTGCACAAAATTCTACAACCCTTAAAACTACTTTTCCACATAACTGCCGAAATGTTGCAGGCATTTGTCGTAGCGTGGCACGAGTTTTTGTATACCTTCTTCATAGACGTGTGCGGCCTGTGTCTTGTTGTATGTTCCGCTGCAGCGCAGTTCCGCATATGCGCGGTAGACGCAAGGAGAAGAAACGTGCGCCATTTGGAGAGCGCTGTCAGCCACGTACGTGTTGTTGTGCATGTTCACTCGTACAATGCCGGTGTTGATTGAAAATCCCGCCGCTTGTGAAATCAGATCTGTGATTAGTTTTTTGAATGCTAGGAAAGTGAAACCAATTGAAATTTATCGGCAAATTTGCGAAGTGTATGGACAAAATGCGATGAGTGATTCAATGGTGAGAAGATGGGTCTGACAGTTCAATGAAGGACGTAGTGAAGTGCACGATGAAGAACGAAGTGGGCGTCCATCTTTGGTTACAGAAGAACTGGTTCACGCGATTGATGACAAGATCTGGGAAAACCGCAGATTAGCAATTAGTGCTCTCGCTATGGAATTTCCCCAAATCTCACGATCACTAATTCATGAAATTGTTACCAAAAAAACTGAACTTTCGCAAACTTTGCCGACGTTTGGCACCAAAGATTCTTACGGAGCAACACAAAACAAAACGGATGGGTAGTGCACTTCAGTTTTTGACCCGTTACAATGAAGGCGGCGAAGAATTTCTGACACAGATAGTCACAGGAGATGAAACTTGGGTTTCTTACGACACCCCTGAAAGTAAGTGGAATGGAGGCACACTTCATCCCCAGCAAAGGTTATGCCGAAACAAATCTTGACACCTCGGAAAATGATGTGCACAGTGTTCTGGGACTGGAAAGGCATATTACTCATTGATTTCTTACCGCGTGGTCAAACAATCAATGCAGATGCTTACTGCGAGACACTTAGAAAATAGCGCCGCGCAATACAGAATAAGCGCCGAGGGTTGCTGTCAAAAGGTGTTGTTTTTCTTCACGACAACGCACGACAACACACTGCAAATGTGACGAAAAACCTCCTACAGGGATTTGGCTGGGACGTGTTTGACCACCGTCCGTACAGCCCTGGTTGAAGACACAGGCAGCAAACTTCTAAGAAGAAGGTATCCAAAAACGTGTGCCACGCTATGACAAATGCCTGCAAAAGTTCGGCAGTTATGTGGAAAAGTAGTTTAAGATGTGTAGAATGTTGTGCAATAAATAATTTTTCTGTATCTGTACACAATTTAATTTTATTACCAAACGGAACTTACTTTCTGGACGTGCCTCGTAGTAGCCTATCCGAATTCAAGGAGAAATCGCTGGACATGTAACATAACCTAACTCTCACATTGTAGAGAATACTTTCATCAAATTATACAACATTCCCCAAAGCGAGGAGAACACCTAACAAACATTGACTATTCACATCACGATACGTACTTGACAGTTTCATTTATAATGGTCAAATAGTAGAAATGAGGACCATCGCGATATAAACCAATATCGGTATAAGCATAACCTTATTACTCCAATGTTTAAAAAAGAATCGATACAAATGATTGGTATATTCCTTTTATTAGCACAACCAAATGAAACTACAAAATAATTTCTCCAAAAACATCGTTTTATTGGCGATGAACAGTGGATATTATGCGGCAATAACAACAGCCATTTTCAAATTGATTTTTACAGTATTCGATTGTTTTCATGACAATAATCGATGTTCGTACATATCGATTATTACTCGCAAATATCGATTATTTAGCCGAAATTTTTCCATTGCTAGGAACTCGCAAATTTCAAAAGTTGCGGCGCGAAAATGTAATAAAACATTATATTTAATATTTTTCGGTAAATTGGGCACTTTTCGCATTTATGGGAATAATTCGCAAGAACCCCTAGTTATCGCACTTTGTCGCACACTCAGTTTCACAAATTCTGGGTATACATAGTCATAATAGTTACCAAATAGTTGCGAAATTGAGAAGAAAGTCAAATTTGCATTTATCGCAATTGCGATTTTCCCGTATCTCTACTCATAAGCTCTGAATCATAGTAAACAAGGATTATGCAAAACTTCTTTTGATGTGTATATTATTAGATAAACTTTATGTTAGATATTTATGTTCATAACCATGCCCTGAACAGCAATTCAAAGTAGTCTTACCAGTAATTTGGTGCAGAAAAAACGGTCACACACTGACCATTATGTGCAACTTCATAACCTTCACCTTTCACTTCATGGCTTCGAATTATATAGTCCAGTCCATTCAAATCCAAGAAATTCTTGGTAACATCGGGCCCAAACTGGACACCCACTCCACGTTTGCTTGGAGATCGGCCAGGCTGAGGTTGAGGGTCTGACCACAGGAGTTCACACATGAGTCCTAAAGAAAATGGAGCACACATATTCTGTAAACTACAAATGTCTAGTCATATGAAGCTATGTACTGGAAAATTATGAAGATCTGAAACCAGTTATGTTTTCAAAAGTGTTTAAGTAAAAAGCAAAATCAAATATGACATGACAATACAGGACAGCACTGACTGTTAAGCATGAATACTGCGCTGAACACTACTATTTTCTAACACCACTGGGATAAGTGAGCTCTACCATGGGATGTGGGCAACATGTTTTCTAGCAACCAGATAAGTGTTTCATATTCTGTTAATTGTACCTAGGTGATTGCATGTCCTTACAAAATAACTACAGTACTTATAAAAGCCCATCAACTAGACAGTACAATTGGTGTGGTGTGAGCACTAACAAAGGGGTTTATCCTGTAATCACACTAGAGGCTCACTTGAGTATCAGATGAAAATCCACAGCCTGCTTCCAGTCGCCCGACCAGGTCAGGAATCCATGGAATTAATGAAGCCCCCAGCTAGTGGCGAGGATATGGACTGTGCCGGCTGCCAAAGCCTGTCGTACTCCCCTGGGGCAATGATTAAATGAATGACAGATGAAATGAAATGATAGTGGAGAGTGTTGCTGGAATGAAATTGTGACAGGGAAAACCGGAGTACCCGGAGAAAAACCTGTCTGTCTCTGCTTTATCCAGCACAAATCTCACATGGAGTGACCGGGATTTGTACCACGGACCCGGCGTACTGCCGCCTAAGCCACGGAGGCTTCACTTGAGTATCAGATAATGGTATCAAAGTATCAACCTAAAAAGGCCTAAGTGACCAGGATCTGATGACGTTCGCCTGATGAAAGAAACATGTCATTCCACTAAAATTCCCCATCCCCCTTCTTTTTTCTTCGAGAAATGTATATAATTAATTCACGTTACTTTCCGGCAAAACTTCATTGGGCACAATATCATATTGACCGATTGAAAAGCAATTATTTTACTAGATTATGAAGGCAAATGGAGAAAGGCTTCTAAAATTTCTATATCTAGACGAGTTTACAGCAATGTAAATGCAGTTATTTCAAGCAAAATGAATACAGTCCTAATATCTAGGCCATTACAACTACTCGTAAACACCTCAATGTGCTCATATTTACATAAAAATTGTCAGTGCCAACCTCTACTGCAAAACTAAAATTAATCAGTTAGGTTTCAGATAGGTATCCAAGAGAAAAAATAGGTTTGTAGAACCCGTCATCAAAGTATCCGACAGTTAGCTATTCGAGACTTTATATGCATATTGTAGAACCAGCCCTTAGCCTGCTTTAGTTTCAGATACATCAGATTTCAATTGCTTAACCAAGACAATGTGCTCATCCTGAATCACACTGTCAAATTCTCCCATATGTATTAATTGAAAATACTGCCTACAAATTAAGCACTGGATTCTGGCACAGTAACATTTCCCAAGCCAAATCGAATAACTTCCTTGAACATGAAGTGTGTAAGTTCCAACATTTGTATGACCAACAGATGCTGTGTTAGAATTGGGGCAGAGAAAAGCCATTAGTTGCATCATGCCACTGAGAGCAATGACAAATCTGCTTTAACCATACACAGAGCAATTTCTCCACCCAATGGGAAGTCTTGGAGGCCCTCTCGACACTTAAGCTAACTCTTTTGCAATAATGATAGAGAAAGAACCATCTACTGGAGACAGTTACGCTAATCCTGCAGAGGCTGCTGATCCTACAGAAAGTCCAAGACAAATCTCGACAAACTCTATCAAAACAGAGGGTTTCCCATTGATATGTCAATGTCGGTCACACGGGATAGAAGCTGGAAATTTCGAAAGCTTATATGTTGGAGAAAACTGATATATTATCGGTACCGTTCGACAGAGATGTATGCATAAATGTCATGATGGAAATCTACTACAGTACCAGTACTCTTTTCTTCATTCTGAAAGTTTGACAACAGTGATGACTATACTTCAGACCAATCCATGTGGGCAGTCACCGGTGATGCCTCGTGGCAACCCTGGGCTTATAGGAGCCATGCCAAGGCAGCAAGCCTCGAAGAAAGAGAGAGAAGGCAAGCGAGTGGGATAGAATACCGATCGCTGCGTGGATGGCACCCGAAGAAAGGGGTAATGAGGGGTGTGAGGCACATTTTAAGAAAGAATCCCAACAATGAACCTTAACAAAATAACACAAAAAATTGTTCTATATTCCTGTAGATAAGAAGACAGCTGATATTTCTTAAATGAGATGATTATGATAATTGTTTTAAGGAGCTTAACATCTCAACCTGTATTAACTGAAAAGAAAAAAAAGCATATTTTTACACCAAAATAGGCAAAATTACATTTTAATGACAAACCATCTTAGCTGTCAGTTGTAACTCTTCAGTCGGTCAACATAAATTTGCCCAATGACTGGTTGGGGTACAATGTATATAATATATTGTCCCCGTTAACCGGCAGTGAATCGGATGACTCGGCGAAAACATCACAATTCATGCTGATAACACAAGATATATATGATAAAGAACAAAAATGATTGAGGTCTGGGTTTGAATATAAAAAACATATATATATATATGCCTGTGGATACGAGAACTCAAGTAGACTCAGGGGTGGTTAACAGGATATAGGTGTAACAGGTTAAATCAACCCACTCCCAAACCTAAATCAAAGCAATAGCACAACAGAAATCAGAAGATAAGCACAAATAATAAGATAAAATAGGCATGCGTTTATTGGCAACTTATCGACCAATATATAAAAATAGAAATCCCAAAAGCCTATCTTACCTCGGAGATTCGGTCTAAATTAAAGCTCGATGTGGATCGATGCAAAAGAAAAATATTTATAGTCCAAATAAAAAATTAAAAAAAGGTTTAAATGGTCAACGAATCTCCTCGGTCCTATCCTATGATATAAATAAAATTAGGAGATACTCGAAGAAAATAAAATAAAATTAAAACAGGTTAGATTTGGTCATATTTGACTACAGGATCCATTAAACACCCTGAATGTCCGTCAGGTGGTGTTTTCAGTCTATCACAAACACACTCACTTGAGATTATGATTAAAGAAAAAAATAAAAAAAAATAATAAAAAAAAATTATCTTGCCTCGGAGTAAAAGTATAGATCTCCATTCTAACTAGTGCAACCAATGAGAAAAGTCCCATAATTAACTATATCATTCACCAATTATTAACAGCAATTATTGCCGTGGCAATATTGGTCTAGCTTGACCACTAAATCAAGATTAAATTCACTATTTACAATTATTATACAACTTGTTATCTACATTCTTTCAAATAGAAGAATGAATTTCATTTTACAATTTATTATACAACTTGTTATCTACATTCTTTCAAATAGAAGAATGAATTTCATTAGTAGAATATCCATGCTTTCCAAATCTATCAGACACTCATCCCAGGTCTACATGTCTCAAATATTATGATTTCCAATTATTTTACAAGTTATTTCAGAGTCTCATTACCCTTATTACTCATAATATTGCAACAAATGTGCATCCATCCTTATCTTTTGTACAAAATTCAAATTTTATGTTTCAATATATAATGTGACAACTAAGTGATTCTGTTTCTTCCCATTCGATGGTTAGTTTGTAATATAGTCCACTTGATTAAATGCAAAGTGATTAGACTATCATTTATATGCTTATATCAATGCTTAATTTACAATCATTTGCCTATACTTTACGTAGTCATGCGGTTTTGAATGACCTCACACCAATAATGATTATTATAAGTAATATATACCTTTTTTTTTTATATTCACCAAGTGTTTCATTATTCTACTATCTTCCTTTTTTTTATTATACACCAAGATTAATCCTCATACCATTGTCGAATTGTTCACACAGGGTTGATACGCTTTCAGGATTTCAAATTTCCCTGACTTTTCCCAGTTTTCCAGACCAAAATTTAAGAAATTACCTGACCACTGAGTTGTTTATTTACCTGACTTTTCCCGATTTTCCAGAGCAAAGTATAGAAAATTCATTAACCACAGGGACGACATTTACCTCGTTGTTCCTTAGGGTTTCCAAACCTAGCAAAAGTGCATATACCTTAAGGAAACTTTCTTCTGTATGATCGATTAAGATTAATAGAAAAACTGATTTTAGACTAATTCAGGGTGTCGAGCGATGGCCTCTTTTCAAATTCCCGTATAATTCCCGTATTTCCCGTACGAAAATCCACCAAATTCCCGTATATTTTAGAACCCTCTAAGACTAGAGTTCGCATACCGAATGGCTGAAAAATGAATCTTAAAGCGCGAATCAAGATTCTGGCGCAAGTGTAACTGCATTTTTGCAGACACTTCCGCAGCTCACGGGTGATGGCGATATTTAGGACTAACCCGTAGCGTGAGCAAAGCGCGCGCCCGCGCGCGCGAGTGAACTCTCTCGCAGGTGGGATGGGATGCTACGAACACAAAAAAAATACCGTTTACCTGAGGAGAGCTAATATAAATGACTGTTTTACTGACGAGTAGTGATGTGCGCGAGTGACGCTTGGACTCACGAGAATCGAGTCTAGCAGTTCCGAGTCTGAACGAGTAACCCGTGCGAAGGACTCGAGTCTCCACGGTGACGTCACGATCCGTACTTACGATATAGGACAGAATGCGGCCAAATTCCCAACACTCGCTAAACTTGCAAACGACTTTTCTACTAGTGATTTACAAGAGAAATCGTTTGCAAAATGCACACTATGCTTCATATTATAACGACTAGGTAATGATAAAGAAAGAAATGTAATTTAAAAATCAAGTTAAAAAAACCCTCCTCGCCGGGAATCAAACCCCAGCACGCTGCGTGAAAGTTAGCACCATTACCACTCAACCAGAGATATCGATAAGACTACTGGCGTTATCAACAGCGATATATACTACTGCTTAGCAAATTATCACGTTGAAGGAAATTTCTCTTTACTGTATTGCGTTCTTTCTTTCTGTCATCAGTCCACTTCTTGCCGGTTTCCAATTTTGAATATTCTATTGTATCACTGTGCATTGATGGGAAACGAATACAATACTTGGCCAAGGCGTACCTCTATATATCGTGTAGTTTCCATATATGGCTCACGGATAACGCTGACAGCGTCCTCGGCCTCGATTTCGGACTCGAGCATCTCGAGTTTTACGGTTCCAGACTCGATTCTTCGCGAGTCCACTCGCAGCCCATCACTACTGAGGAGGGTTGAGAGAGTAGAGAATAGGAGTGTCACATCTTCATATATATTATTTCAGTAGTATGCATCCCTCCTGCGGCGCTCACAAGCGACCGATCGTGACAAATGAGCATTCAAATGAAAGAGAATAGACATTAGCAGTGACTTATTGCACTATAATTTCATAAATATCTATAATTTCTTTAAAAAAGGACTTTAAAAAATTGTAAGAAGTGTGCGATTTGCAATCACCGTTGATGTAGGATAATACGCTCCATACTTGCTGTCCACGGGCTACTGAGACGCATGTTTCATGTCATATTAACATTCTGAGGTCTTTCCTTTATCCTGAAATTTTAATAGTATTCTATAATCATTTGGTTGAAATAAAAACATAACCTTTCTCCTTAAGTGTCTCATTATAAACCTATTGGAGCAAGTGTGGTTTATGAACATGCGAGATTTCTCGCACGGGTCCGCCAGTAATAAATATTTACTGGAAGTGATTGAATTGTATGGTACCGTAACCTTATAGAGCTTCCACGAGTTAAAATGGCATCGAAGCTTATGCATAACGAACTTCCGGTCCGCAAATCTCCATTTGATTTTCATTGGCAGTGAAACGTTCGTTCGTGATTATCTTCCTTATTATTTCGGATTGTGGTTTTGTTTTTAGGCGTTCAACTTATGAAATAATAATTAGTGGGTTGGCCTTTCATGAATATTCCAAAGACAAGTGTCTCCAAAAAGAGTAATTAGTAGAACTTCGCATCAGAGACGACCATAACAAACAGCTTGCCTACAAAGTGTGCGATTTGCACATTTCAAACGGCATTGGTCTAACATATCTTGGACTACAATAATTAAGTTGGTGCAAATTATATATGTTATATGTGAGAATATTATTATAATTTGCTATCCGGTTGTTATATTGGCATATTATGCATTAACGTGACCCGTTTAAATGCTAAATTATGATGTAAGCTACGAGTTGTAGGCTATTCACCGTACCGGTAGGCCTAATATTTACTAACAACGCATCGTTTCTCCTTTAATATTTATTTAATCATTATAATTATAATAGCCAATCTATTAACACTTATTTAACCAATAATCATTTTATAATTCTATACATATTCCAGGTATTGCAAGAAAGCGATTTGATAGCACATGCGGCTCTACCTTAAAATCCAACCATGCCCAGTTTTCATTACCTATGGATGATATTACCGCCAAGTTAATAAACCAAACAACTGGCAACATTTTTTTTAATGCTCATTTACATCTTCACCCTAGTCTACGTAAATTACCATACGGTAATCACTGAAAGGGTAGGGGGGTTATGACCCCAATTTCACAAACGAAGGACCTCATTTTGCATGAATTATGGAACTCGAATCCTAATGGAGGTATGGATTGTCTGCATTTAGAAATATGTTAGTCAATAATTTAAAACAAGATGCCAGAAAACTAAATACAAAAAGCTGCGTGCCTACTACGGTGTTAAGTTGCTCCGTGAAAAAATACACTTCGCCAAGATTATACGACGTGCATACAGTTAAATACAATCATCCAATTGGAGGAACACTTTCTTTGTCACGATCTTATAAGCAATTGAAACATAAACTGCTGCAATTTACGGGAAAATGTGCAACATTTAGAGACTACGAGTGTTGTATGTGGCACAACGTTAGCTGACATTTCGCATCATTAATACATAAGGAATGAACACATGCAGAGCCTTCTCACTGCACACAGCTAAAGATCATATCATTCTTGGTGCATTTTACGTTCTCTTAACAACAATAAGTTGCTTAGTTACATGCAAGGAAAATTGTAGTACACACTTCCCATTGCTTCCATTACCTGACTACTAAACCAGAAGCTGGTAATGCATAACCATACGCCGGTGGCGCGTCCTATGGCAAATGAAAGATGAAAGAAAATGTAAGCTCTATAGGAGCCCGGAACAAGGCGATACAATCTTCTACACTACTGAAAATAGTCAAAATACCCTTTGTAATAATGAATAATAATTTTGGGGGTCATGTAGCAATAAATGTTACCCACCCACTATCCCTTTATAGATCACGACTTTTATAGTAAAATTGGAGGTGTGTCCGCTATTACACGCGTAAATTATGCGACAAATACAGTATTGGTAACCCCGCGCATTCGGTACTGACAGCCTTCCTGTCACTTTGCCCCGCTTTTCCTCCCCGCAACCTACGGTCGCCACATAACAAGACCCTACGTCCAACCTCCACACGGCAAGAATTCTGAGCATGCTTCTCACCTACACCCTGTATTTCGAAGGAAACAACGCGAAGGATATGCCGGGAGCTCGGAACAGCTGAGCTGTGTTGCTAAGTTTTTAGAGTTGTTGTAAATCAACTGATTTGAATAATACACAGCGCTATATACTTCAGACATTATTTATGTACAATTATACGTAATATATTTAAAAAAACGGTCCTGAGTCAACGCCGAGGACATTCAAACAGAGAAATACGATACTTTTAGATGAATAAATGAATTACACACCGAAGCTATGATACCTTTATCATCGGTATTCAATTCTATAAGTACGACAAAGAGGGCAAATATTCTACAGGTAATAAATAAAAAAACATTCACCATGCAATGATTATCCTTTAACATGAAACAAGAGTCTGAGTGGATGTCGTTCACAGTTTACTGCAGTAGTTGACAGATAACACCATGCACACTCACTGAATCGCGACCCTCTGCGGTTAATATTAGCTTTCGTGATAATACAAAAGTAAAGTTAAGGTAAAGACATATTTAGCACTGAGCACTCAAACAAGCCCCTCTGTGGCGATATTATTGCCATGGTTTTATATTTTCGAGTTGTAGGCTATTGAATGACGGACGGTATTTTGAACACTATGAAGGGAAACAATAGCCTGTGGTCTATTATCGATTGACGCAAGCGAACTGACACCAATAAATAAATTATCCTCAGTCACTTGGCAAGGGTTTCTTTGACACCCTCCATTCCTTCACTGTCCCTATCATCATCACCACCATCATTGTCTTTGTCAGAGCTTGATGAATTGCCAAGGTTAATAATCATTTCATCCACCGCGATATCCAGACCACCTTCAGTATTTCTTTCTGTTCATGCTGTACGGGATGTTTCCAGTCCTCGGGTCGAACTTCAGCGAAGTAAAAGTAACGAAACAATGATAATGAAAGGAAATCCGACACAGACAGTGGTTAACAAGCGACTGAAACAATGCCTGCCCATACGAGAAGAATTCTGTCACTCGTGTGGTGTATTTTGTAGCCACATGTTGGTAACGGGTGTTGTGATAGTAAAATGTCGAGAGCTGTGAGATATTGTTTGTAGTTTTTGAAATGTATGCATGTGTAACGCATTTGCATTGAGTGTTTGCACGGACTTAAATAAGTCACTTTGACAAATACAAGATTGTTACTAGGAACTTCAGTTATACAAAGCACGAAATTAAATACTTTTGACAGTACTTTTTTTTTCCCTTCCTGGAGATCTTCCGTGGCTTTTCTTTCGACTGCCACCTTAGCCGTTGCTTCGCACCTGTTTTGTTTCCTTGGAAACGGCGTAGAGTTTCATGCAGTATGGACTCTTGCTCACTGCTATCTTTTCTACTGCACCAGCTGCCATCACAGCGTCCTGAACAGTAGGCTATGCATGCCAATCAGACTTGCTTCTTTGAGATTGACGATCATGCACTCCTTGTTCAGGGAGAAACCTCTGTCTAGAGCTGCATTGTTGTGATACAAAATCAGTATCATTTTAACGAAGCTTGTGAGATCGCTTTTGGCAGGAACTGAGGAAGGTGCTGAAGCCACTAATTCAGACCACAGCACGTCGAACCGTGGCTCTTTTCCGTCGAACTGCTTCAAACGCGCAGTAACGGAGAGCAGTCTCAGAAGTGCGGAGTAGCTGCTCTTGATGCGGTCAGCCATTGCGCCAGAAAGCAAATTCTTCTGATTACAAAGAATTTCCAGGGCAATGACGATCGTAACTTCTTCCAACTTAGGAGTCTCAGCGACCCCTATAGTGTCTAGGCAGGAAATAGCACGGGTCTCTCGTGAGCAAGAGTTGACCACTCTTTGATTTTTTCAGCCATAGGATACGAATGTACAATTTCCGGCAGTTGGTGCGAAATTGCAGCACATCCGCGTCTGGAATTTTCTGATATCTTGATCTGTTAGCTTCATTAAGGGCTGCTCTTGTCGAGAAACCCAGGTCTCCTCTGTGAATAACAATGCGGACTGATTCCTGTATGTCATTGTCAGCAACGAGCGCGGCGCGCGTAGCTCCACACGTAGAGGGTACGGCCGGCGGTCGGCCAGGCTAAGTATGCATTCGACGTTGGCTGGGTTCTCATCCTGCTTAGCGCTCTATCGGTGGCGCAAATTACGGGTGGCAGCGCGGTCTGCAGCCGAAATAGAAGATTGAGCGGGAGGACTCTACCGAGCGTTCGGGGGCTAAGAAGTCGGGTATTATGAGACTTTTCAAGATTTCCCGTATCAAGTGCGAATTTCCCGTATAATTCCCGTATTTTTCCCGGGTCACTAAAATTCCCGTATAATTCCCGTATTTCCCGTATCGCTCGACACCCTGCTAATTATTTGTGCAAGGCTATCCTTAGACGTGAGGAGAAATGTTGTAGTAGATGAAAATAATAGTGATAAAAAAATATCCGAGCAATGTTTCATTATATAAACCGGACTTATATGTAGCGCTCTGTATAAATTAATGCGTTTCTTTAAAAGTATAAAAACAAATAACAAAAAATAAATTTAAAAAACAGTTCTTTACTGTAATAAATAATGTTTATTACGATAAGAACAGGAACACATTTTTACAATAAATGTTAATTTGCTAACATCAATTTTAAAGAAATAACTGTGAAGAAAGGAATCTATCACCAATTCTTACTTTCTAGTCAATCACAATAGAAGTATCTAGAAACTGTCAACTGATACATTTTATTCTAACATTAGATATTTAATATCACATGAGTTGTTTCAGTTAATATGCCGTCTTATGTACAAGAAGTTATGATTACCAAGAAGTTGCTCTGATCTTGACCGTTTGGGGAGATTTCCTTTGACCCCGCGAAAAATCATGAAATATATGCGACGTTACGTGATTGTTACCGAATCATGTCTTCGCAGTCAAGTATGGAGAAATATCGAGACGTTACACGATCAGCGCTGGTCTCTGCCGTTTGACGCAATTTGTAGTTTTCACGATCAAACACAGAGAAAAATCGCGATTTACATAATCGGTGTCACTTTTAGTCGTTCGACGAGATTTCTATTGTCCTTGAGGTCGGTAAGGAAAAATATTTTATTATTACGCAATCGGCGCCGCTTGCTGTCCGTTTGACAAGAATCCAGTTGTACTCGTCATCGAAAGCGGAGAAATATTGCAATGTATCGCAATCGCTGCCGCTCTCGGTCGTTTTACGAGATTCACGTTTCCATGCGGCTGGACACGGAGAACGCGATAGTATGCAATCAGCCGTTCAACGAGTGTCTGCCTGTCTATCTGTCCTGGTAGAATGGCGGAGGCAAGCTCGAGGTTGGGCATGGTCGGCGCCGTGATTCCTGCTGTCCCTATGCTGTGGATGGAAGTTCACGATGGATCACGAGAAGAAATGGGTATCGTGATGCTAGGTAGTCTGTTATTTCTAAGTGGGTTGATGCACTTCTCGCTCCCCGTCACTTTTAAGTATATGGTAATGGGAAAAGTGGCTAGTAGGGTTCGGTATGTTTCGTGATGGGTGCCCAACCAACTTTGACAGGATTCCCGCAGTCCTCGTAGACACAAGTTCGCGACTGGGCACGGGTTTTATGACTTACGCAACTGGCGTCGATCTCGGTCCGTTTGACGAGATTCCCGCAGGAGTCGTAGGGTCAGCCGGCCGTTTTGAGGATGTGATTTTTGAGGATGAACGTTCGAAGTAGGTATCGGATATTACGAATTATTCAGAGAGGATAGCACGAATAATACGACAAGAGGCACATTTTCTTTCGAATTCAAATTATTTAAGTTTTCAAGATAGCCGGTTAGATTATATATCCAATGGAACCAAAGTTCGAAGGAAAAACAGACATATAATGGAGTTTCGAATTAACCGGACTGGATGTCGCTAATTTACGAGACGGATAGATTTTTAAAATACACAGTCGTCTATGTATTTCGGAGCATTTTTGTGATTTTCTTTCGAAACTGTATCAATTCGCAAGATCGCGACAATAAATTATATCGCATTATTTCTGGAATTCAATTTGAGATATCCAAATTTATAGGTCAATATCAGAAATGGGAGATTTCTGTTGAGTTTCGGATGTTATCACGAATAAACGTCTCGCAAAAAGTCAGGTTTTCGAATAATACAGAAACACATTTCACACAAAATTAAACTCTCTTCTTGATGCCGAAAATATACGTTGAACCGATGTAGACAGTACCACTGAAGGTATCCTCAGTATCCATTTCCTTAAGGTCTTGCACGGGGAAGCCTACACAATCGGCGCCGCTTGCGTGAAACTTGCTTCATCACAATCTGTGAGCCTAGCGGCGCGGGTTTAAATGATTTAAACCGACCACAGCGAATTTTCGTTACCTCCAACTATCCAGACATAAAAATTACCTAATTTTCGTTACTTTCATTACCCGTTTGTAAAATTAGCTACTTTTTCGTTACTTTTCGTTACCGGTAGACACCCTGGTATAACAACAAAAAATTACTGTCAAACCTTAATTCTTTTTTTTTCTTTCTTTTCTTCTTCTTCCTTTTTTTTCTACAAAATTCCCTGACTTTTCCCGGTATTCCCGGTCGCCTATCAACCCTGTCACAGCATATGTGAATTATCACCTTAAATTATTCTTTTTTTTTAAAATCTCTTTTCTTTTTTTAAATAAACACACCAACTTCACCGTTTTAGTGCAGAAAAATGTATAATTATTACTCTATAATCAATATGGCTTCCCTTCAATCACATAATTGGCCTGTATAAATTATAATATAATGTAGGCTTGACTAGAAGCAATGTCAAATGTATAAATGTTCTAGCAAAAAGTGCTTGAAATAATTCAAAAGCAAAGAGTATGGGAGAAGAAAATATGAAAGTATTGAACTGATAATCCTACTTAGCAAATCATAATAATATCCGCCAATATCTGAAGTAAAGATCCAAGAATTTAAACCTGAATTTTCCTATAGCTCTCAATATTAAATTAGTTACAGGCATCTAGCATATTCCATCGAAAATACAATCGAATAGACTATCAAGTATTCGACCAAAACTATAGGCTTGCTCAGGGGCGAAACTAGGAGGGGTATTGGGGGTCAGAACCCCCCCCCCCCCCCCAATATTTTTTTCCAGTTGAAACAGTCGGCAAATTTGATTTGTTTGCTATTCAGATTGGCAATTCAGATGATATTCACACATGGTAAAAAAAAAAATTGTTTTCAAAAATTATAATTGCCGAATTGGAAATATTGCCAACTTGGAAATGCTTTTGCCGACTCGGCATTTATCTACAAAATGTTTTAATGTTTCCATTATAGCCGAACAAACTGACTTAGAAATTTTGCCAGTAAAAAAATAAGCCTTTTTACGTTTGTAACAGAAGACTGGGTTCGGTCCGGTAGGTTAAGTTTCATACGGAGCTAGACTGCTATGCATGCATCTTTTGTGCGATGGTGTTCACAGAAATTGTTCACCGGTATGGTTATGATTCATACGAAGCTGGACTGCTATGTGTGCGAGGGTATTCACAGAAATTGTTCTCTAAGTGTTCGAGTTGTTAATTGCTGGAGTTCGGACAATCTAACCTCACCAAATTCTTTGTGAAGACTGGTATTTGTTTCCTGCTTATAATTTGTAAACTATTATTCACCTTCTTTGTTGCGAGTCTCTTGACGTCTTTTTGTATTTTTGTACAATTACTTGCGATTTGTGTTTGTGTTTCATGTTTTAATTTCAAACTTTAATATGGATAAGAATAAGAATAGAAAGCGATACAAAGTTCAATGTCTTGATTGTGGCAGCGTTTTTGATGACGACTATGTATCTCATCATAAAACAAAGGAACATAATGATCTGCCCATTAAAACCACACGATTTGGATTACCAGAGAGCTCCTGTTCCATATTGGCGCTTTTGCATGCACAATCAAAAATGAAAACTGGTGAGACTCACGATCAGGTAGGTCTTAATTTTGCATTTGAAATATTAATATTATGACAAACTTCTGATTTCAAATTATGAATAATTGATCCGACTCATTTTTTATGCAATTACCATATGTGAAATAAATTTCAAGTAGATTAATGTACTATTTGTGTGATTTAAAGGGTGATGCTTCAAGCTCTTCAAAAACGTCCTCTGATTCAATTGATACGACACCTCCCAATCTTATGAAAGAAATTTTAAGCAGTTCCGAAGTGATCTCTGTTGATGAGCACGAGATTCCAAAGCAACATTCCCCGTGGCTTATGATCTCGAGATTAACGGTCACGTTAAACTACAAGCTTCCTTTTTTCCAAAGCAACATTCGTCAGATACTCGAACTATAACTGGTAGGTTAATTTTTGCATTTTTCCCACCAAATAGAAATTATCATTTCATTCACTTGATAGGTACATTTGTTTTGCATACTTTGAATTAAAAACTGTGAATCCTCTTTTTGTTTAGAATAAAGCAGTTCCAAAGTGATTTCTGTCGATGAGCACGAGGTTCTAAAACAAGATTCGTTAGATTTCCAAACTGCAACGTATGATAGGCAATGTCAATTTTCTCATTACAGCCACCAAATAAAAATTGTTTCCATTGGATAAGTATGTATAGGTATATTTCTTTACTTTGAATTGAAAACCACGAATTCTTCATTTTTTAAAAATAGAATTTGACAGTGAAGATTATGAAATGGAACAAGAGGAAAGCCAACTTTTTGATAAAACAGGAGATACAAACTTTTCAGAAATCAATTGGATAGTTGAGTACCTACTCTCAATGTTGTAGTAATCGGCTGTAATGTACCTTATACGTACGTACCTATTCATTTTATAGAATTTTTATTTTCTTCTGTTGTAGATGACAACAAGGAAGTTGATGACGATTTAAAATACTGCTCCTGCGTTGCAAAACTCCAAATTTTAACAGAGCAAATTGAAAACTGTAAATCTTTACATCAGGTAGAAATGAATATGATCAATCCAGTTTAGTTTTGGCTAAAAGTATGGTAGAAGTTGAAGACATATGACAGAAATGTGTGAATTTTTCAGAAAATGCAAACGCAGCCTTTAAAAAAATAATGGCGGAGTTTGGCAGAGAAGAGAGTAGGTCAGCAGTTAGTGATGACAATATTGTTTCTCACGATCCTGGCAATCCATCTCCTACGCTCACTCGGAACCAAAAGTTATTTTTACCATCATTAGGTCCACACCGACCAATACTTTCTCATTACCCTGCAAATGAATTGATTACGTCAAATAAACAACACAAATTTACTCCTATTTGGTTCAAACAATATGAACACCTGGAGTACAGTATAACCAAAGATGCGTTTTTTGTTTTGCCTGTTACTTATTTCCTTCTGGACCCGATAGATCAAAAGCAGATCCAACGTGGACCACTTCAGGTATGCGCCAATGGCACAAAATGAAGAGCCGTGGGAAAGGAAAACAAGGCAAACTTGAATTGCACTTTTCTTCTGATGCACATAAGGCCGCTGTGGCAGATTACTGCCATTTCATTAAAGAAGATTCCCACGTCGATTCAATGTCCACAAAAACAAAACAAAAACAAGAAGTTCCGTGACGAACTAAAGAGCCTACTTTTCATGCCAATGACAATATGATGAAATTAAGTTGGTAATATCGAAATGTCCAATTAGTTTGAAATATTCCTGGTATAATGTAGCCTAATAGAGCACTACAGTTGGCAGCCCTGGTGACTGAATATAACCTTAGTTCCATCTCTTAAAGTACAGAATACAAAATTTGGTTGAAGTCCAATGGACGTTACATGTTGTTAGACATTGGATCTATCAGCACGCGTAAAAACATGTTGGCAACAATGTCATGCGTGTGCTGGTTAGAAATAATCGGAAATATTATGATATCTTGTTGTGCCAATTTTGGATGAAATCCCTTGGTTAGTATAGAAGTTACATGTATTTTAAAATTGGACATGTCAGCAGGCATAGAATCATGTTGGCAGCACTGCCTTGTATTAATTACTCCAAATTAATCTAGAATGTCAGGTGCTATACGTGTGCAAAGTATAGAGCTGTTGGCTTGCATACTTTCTGATATATTGATATTAGGGTACAAAAATATTGACAGCATTTATTAACAGTTGGCAGCCCTGATTGCTCTTAAGAATACTTATAGTCATATCTGTTATGCTACACATAGCTCATACGAAATTTGGTTGAAATCCAACTGATAGTATAGGAGTTACAAATATTTAAAAATTGGTCGTATCAGCAGGCTTAGAATCATGTTGGTAGAACTGAAGCATATAAGTTTTTCCAAGTTAATCTAAAATGTCTGGTACTATACGCATGCATAGTTTAAAGCTGTCAGCTTGCATACTTTCAGATATATTGGTATTTGGATGAAGAAAATAGAGAGAGCAATTATTAACAGTTGGCAGCCCTGGTGACTCTTAAGAATAAACTCAGGCATATCTGTTTATGTACACATATAACATACAAACTTTGGTTGAAATCCAATTAATAGTGTAGAAGTTACATGCATTTAAAAATCTATCAGAAGGCTTAAATTATTTTGGCAACACTGTCATGTATGGCCTCCTGGAACTGAAATAGTATTATCTACATGTGTGCCAATTTTGGAATAGCTCCCATGTATACCTTCCATGATATCTAACATGGAGCTCAAATTTCTATTGCATTTTTTCAGCCGTTGGTAGCAGTGACATCATTTTCAAATATGGCATTGAGATATTCCGGTATACATCTTTACTCATACTAAATTTGGTTTCGATTGCTGTAGCCGTCTAGGAGTTGATAAGGGGGGGGAAGGGGGGACACACACAGCCAGACGGACACACATTTTCCCGGATCGATCTCATAAGTCTACTATTTCCTCATTTTTGCAAAATGTGAAAATTAGGTTAATAAGACATAGGGAAGGAGCATTTGCGTCATTTCAATAAAGATGCAATTACAATTTTATTCGATGTTACTTGCACTTTATCTAAATAAGGATTGGATTTTCGCGGTCATGGTGAGACAAAGAAGGAAATTTTCAACAGATACCGGTAGTAGAATTGAGTCGTCTAGTATCAAAACCGGCCAAGTCACTGAAGGCATATATTTCAGTATGGATGAAAAACCACTAGAGACAAAGCAATGGTGGTCACAAAAGATTTTATTGCATAGTTATTTCCGTAATGGTTTAATATTTATGTTCTGCTATTTTGAGAAATCTGATTCATAATGAACCCATCTTTTCTGCTAATATTAATTTTGACTTGGCCCTTTTTGTTGCAATTTGGTATAATTTTAGTCTTTTTTTAGGTAAAACTTTTCTTTTAAAATTCCAAACTCCTGTGAAAAAGGTAATGAAATTAAAATAAATTGACATTGTAATTACCTGTCTTTATTGCAATAAAAACGAAAGCGTTCTGCTTAAATTGGATAGTAATATATGAAGATGAACATGAGAAAGCTGAGAATACAAAATAGGTATTATATCATTAAAAGTTAGTAGTTGACTAGATCTTGAACACAGTAATAGAAAATGAGCCACTTGTTAAAATAAGAACAATATACACGTTACACTACACAATAATGACAAAATACGAGCACACAGGATATACGATTGCTTTCGCGCCAATGCGGTAAGAAGCCCTCGAATACGGAAATCAGTGTTGCAAACGAACAAAATACAAATTATTATGACTTCGAAGAGTATACAATATAAGGAACAATGTTGACTACTGATATTATCACATTCTTGCATAATCTAACAACGCAAGATTCCAAACAATAATGCTGCGACATGAAGATTGCTACTCGTTCTTTGACATGGCCGGTTATGAAAGCACTGCCTGCATGACTTGGCCCATTTTGTTGCACGACCAAGAATTCTGTGCTCTGTAACATGAAGACATGATCGATTTTGAAGCATATTCTTGTTTCGACTGATAAAGCTATACTCCTACTTCAAATTGATAACCTTAACCCATTTTCGTAAATTTTGTGACTTGGCCGGTTTTGATACTAGACGACTCAATTAATTTCACGTCATAATCCTACCATGAAAACGTGGTTGCATGAAGCTCATTTCCAACTATATAGAGCGTCGTATTTATCTTCTAAATCCCAAAATGAATTCATCGACTTACTGGCAACAGATATTCGCAAAAGTATGGTACAAGAAGTGAATAATGCACAAATGTTCGCAGTAATGGCAGACACTACTGATGAATCTCATGACGATGATCTTTCGATTATTGTACGTTATATTGATGATACAGGTAGTGTTTTGGAACGAATCATCAACATGATTGCAGTAACTGACAAAACAGGAGCTGGCCTAGCATCTAACATACTGCAAAATTTGAATAAACATGAAATATTAACAGATAATTTAATTTTCCAATCCTACAACTATGCGAGTTCTATGTCCGGAGAAAAGCAAGGAGTAAAAAAAACTATCTGAACTTTTAGGTAGAACTGTTCCATACATATCTTGTCAGGCTCATCGCCTAAACACTTTTGTGGAACATACCTGTAATGCCAGCATCATTGTTACCAATATGTTTGATACCCTACAATCATTGTATACTTTTTTTTTCTAGTAGCACCAAACAATTTTCCTGTTTGAAAGAAGACATTTCAATGATAGAAAATTCGTTACAGCTAGCCAACTTATCAAAAACTCGATGGACCACCCAAGCGGAAGCATTAAAAGCCGTTTGGACTTATTTTGAAGGTATTGTGGAAGTGCTGGAAAATATTTTGGAAGGTGATTCGAATTTTGATTATAAGATGAAATCACAAACACTGAGCTTCAAGAAGTCCATGCTCAGTTTCCATTTCATTGTATTCCTGATGTTCATGAGAAATGTTCTGTACAAGGCTAAAGTTTTGACAGAAATTTTAGAATCGCCTGATCTAAATACAGTTGATGCTGCTATTGTGATACAAAGTACTCTTCAATCCTTGGAATCTATGCTTTCAAATGAGAACGAAATGAATGATCTAGTAGAAGAAGAAAAAAAAATGCTCTTCAAAAATGAACGTGGATGGTGAAAACGATTTTGTGAAACATCATCGAAGACGAATTCGCCCCCAAAAAAGTCGATGGAAATCCTCAAAACGCAGCTGTTTAAAATATGGCGCAATTGTATCGCAAAGAATTCAAAGAAGTTCTGAATGTGTTGATCCATAAGACGCGTGATAACCTTTCTGTATTAATCAACTTGATTAAACCACTTTTTGAAATGTTCAAAACACCATTGAACCGAGAATCTTGTACCATAGAACGCATTGAGAAAGTTTTGAAATTATATCCCTGCTGCCCATTTACAGATAGTTAAGCTGTGAAAGATGAATTGGAAATTTTCTCCGACCAATGTGAAAACGCCGAAAACATGAAAGATATCTTGCGAATTAGTGAAATTTTCAAAAAAGCGTTGCCTGCAGCAAATTATATTTGTCGAATCGCAGTTACAGCACCTGTATCAGTAGCTAGTAATGAACGTAGTTTTAGTAAGTTGAAAAATGTAAAAGATTTCAAACTAAGTGCAATGAACAATGATAGGTTAGCGAACCTCATGGTTTTGCATTGTGAAAATGATTTATCAGCTAAAATAAACTTAGATGTTCTTGTTAAAAGGTGGTCTCTTTTGAAGAAGAGGCGAATTAATATTCAAAAAATTATGCATAGGTACCTAATGGCCGTGTTTTATTTAATTGTTGTTTCTGTGTTCTTTTCTCTTTTTTCCAATTTGGTATTATATCTTCGTTTCATTTCTATGTTTTTGTTATGACGTATTTGCTACTGTTACCATGTCTGCTGATTAATTTATCAAATGAAGGTATGTAACGAATGCATGCCTGATTTTGAAAAAAATTAGTCGGCAAAAAGTGATTCCAAAATGACCGAGTCGGCAAATTTTTGGCATCCCCCCCCCCCCCCCCCCCCAAAGAAATACCTTAGTTTCGCCCCTGGGCTTGCTCCTATTTAGTTCCAACGTCCAAAAGTAGCAAAATCCTATCATCCGAATTTGAGATGGATTTATAGAATAACCGCAAAATATTAACTGGATCGTAGAATAAGGCAATGTAGGTTATGTCCTTCCACATCCAATAGCCCATCCATGGGAAATATTACATCAGATATCCTTCGTAGACGCAGAATAAATCGGGCTATTAATAATAATAATAATAATCATTAATCAATCAAATAATTCACCAGTAATTTGCTTAATCCAATTCCTTCACCATCTTATCTAAATTCAATTCTACTTCCAATTCAACTTTAGTTCAATATTAGCTCAATTCCATGATATAGAGTAATACTGAGTAGTCAAACCACTCAATTACTAAATGAAGAAATATTCTGGCTCACCAACTCAAAGAAATAAGAAAGGATGGTACAAGGTTAGTAGGCCTATGTTCCTGGTGTGAAGAAACTCCGGATCCAATAAACAAATCCCCATCTTCATCCAGTACCATCTGCCCCCAAATCCAAAGCTGCAGGAATCCATCTTCTTCAGTCTTCTTCCAAATTTCTTGCAAGAACCGAACCCGGGACCTTCCAGCCCCATGGTGGCTATCTCCATCTCCCTCGATGTGGTCATCATGGTGTTCTCATGGCTTCATTCCGGCGTGGCTATCACTCCATCTCGTTCCCTTATGTACAGGCTTAGTGCTCCATATTTTCAGTAAATATTTCCATTTCCAAATTTCTCACAGACACTCCAATAGCACAAGTCGGAAAATGCCCTAATTCCATTCTGGAAATTACAAGTCTCTGCGCCACGCACAGTTCATATTGGAACACGACTCTATCAACTAGTCTTCACAGCTGTATATTGGCAGTCAGTTGAAAGCATTCACAGCTATTCATGAAATTCATTTGCATCCTCAAATCACAAAATGCATTAGCGAGTCGTCCTACGATGGGAAGTGCTCGATTGTTCCCGAACGTTCGTTCATACAAGATGCCGTAATGTAGTCCGCATGTAAAGTTAATTCTTTCGTTTTCAAGCTAAAAGCATTTTCACAATTATGCACACAAAACTCGGCCGTCTAATGTTTCGATTGCGCACGGTAACTTCGGCGATATGCAATTATAGGGTCTTTCATAGATTCTAATACAACCTACTCCCGATACACGGCGATAAAGCATTCACGGTCCTTCGCAATCACGACCGGATATAAAGCCACTCACGTACATCACGACGGAGCACTGTATCGTACGCGCACAAAAATCATTTGTCTGCCTGCCTCGATGTGACAAGTTGCCGAATATAAGGACTGAGCACGTGGTCAGCGGGAGCGCTTTCTGCTGGAGATAATATTCAGATACGCGTGACGTCACTCAACCATGTGGCCGCGCACACAGCGAAGACATGCAGCGCTCGCGGAGTTGCCACTCAGTGCTTATATTGGGGGTAATCTGTTGGGCACAATATGAATAATAAGTAAATAACACTCCTGGAAAAAATTACATGTATTAGTTATGATCACTATTATAATAGGGCAATGATCAATAGTGATCATAACGAATACATGTAATTTTTTTTTTTTCAGGAGTGTTATTTACTTATTATTCATATAATATATACATTGTATCCCGACCAGTCACTGGGCAAATTCGTGTTGACCAATTGAAGAGTTACAACTGACAGTTTGTATAGGCAACTCTGAAAAAATGGCTTCAAAACTTTACATTACAAACAATTTTAACCTTCGGCGGGTGGAACCATATACTATATATGCTCCACTTTGTGTCCACCACAGGCGGAACCATATATGTATGTACTGTTCAAATATCGCGCTGCAGAGGTCAATGAAGTACACGAAAGTCCTCATAGATGGCGAGAGCTGTTTATTTCAACCTTGCTCGTGTAGGGAATCCTCTCAGCATATTGGTAAGATTTTTTTCCTGGTAGTGACAGCATAATTACGCATGTTGTATGATGCAGTGCGCTGTCACCCCTTCTCTTTATTGTGGTTATGGACGAGGTAATGACACGGATAGCAGGAAAGATAGGAGAAGATAAGATGAAAGCAATGGTGTTTGCAGATGATCTCATGGTCTGGGGAAACAAGGAGGAGGAAATTCAGGAGCAACTGAAGGCTTGGGAAGAAACAGTGGGAGAGTACGGATGGAAGTTCAACATCAGTAAATGTGAGATCCTGTTAACGACCAGGAAAAAGGACAGACCAATGAGTGGGATAACACTTGGAGGTGGACAGCTGAAGAAGGTGGAAAGTCTCAAGTACTTGGGAAGTATAGTGGAGGAAAATGGGAGAAATGACAAAGAGATTACGGAACGTGGCAGACAGGCAGAAGCATTTCTGAGAAGCATTAGGAGCTTAGTGTGGAATAAAGATGTCCCACAAAAAAGCAAGGAAGTGTTATACAGAAGCTACTATATCCCGATACTGACCTATGCTTCAGAAACGTGGACAATGAAGAAAAGAGACATAAGCAGAATACAGGCAGGTGAAATGAAGTTCCTGCGAAGTAGGATCGGAGTAACAAGAAGAGACAGGGTGAGGAATGAAAAGGTCAGGGAAATAGTGAAAGAGGAGCCCTTGCAAGATAGGATTGAGAGATCAAGACTGAGGTGGTATGGACACTGAAAGAGAATGGAAGAGAAGAAGATTCCCAAGAGCATACATGAGATGCAGATGCAGAAGAAACGACCAAGGGGAAGACCAAGAGATAGATGGCTGAAAGGAGTGGAGGAATGTGTCAAGAAGAGAGGCGAGGACTGGACCAGAGTGACAGCGGAGAGGTGGTGGGAAGAAAGAACTAAGTGGCGAGGCTTATGTTCCAAACAGACCCAGCCTGGGGCTGGAAACTGTACAAGATGATGATGATGTATGATGCAGTATTTTCGTGTCATGGTATTTGCCATGTTTTGGCCGTTTTTGGATATAATGGCATCAGGAATACAAGTTAGTGATGTTGAGATAGTGTCAATACTTCATTATTCAGATGAAGATTTGACAGATTTTAGTTTTAGTGACTCTGAAATGGAAAATTCTTCCTACAGCTCATCTGAGAGCAACGACGACATAAGCAACACAGCTGGTGAGAGAGCAGATAACTGGGGAGACGTGAGTAATAGGAATCGTGGACCCACAAACACCATCCTCATACAGAACATCGATCAAGGGCTAATATTACCAACAAGTTTTGATGTAGATACACACCCTGTAGATTTCTTTCATTTGATTTTTGATGAAGTAATTGAAGGTATTTTTAATGAAACTATGAAACGAAAAGTGTTTCAAAGTATACCACACGCAGCAAAAGTTCTGAGGAATCTGTTTCATAATGACTGCAATTATGAGTGATATTTCAAAATTTTGGGAATAATATAGCTTTATTTTATAAATCACGTATTTACGTATCATTCAATTTATCTTTTTCTTTTTAATCAAAACACATTAAAACTCATTCTAAGTATTTCCTTGTACATACATTTCCTAACAGCGAGCAGTGAAATACCGACTGTGCTAAGGCATAAGACCATGAACCCTGCTGCCCTGGACTGAATAGACAAGGGGGTTCGAATCCCACCATTGGCCATCCTTGAATTAGGTTTCCGCGTTTCCAATTTTCAACCCTGGCAAATGCCAGGACGATACCGTCTAATAGGCCAAGATTGCTTCCTTCTAACTCCTTGTTAAGTTTCACTTATTTTCATGTATTTCGTCTTTCATTACCTAATATTTGAGGTCTGTGTCAGGAAGGATATCCGGCCATACAAACCATTCACTGCATAAATATTGATCGCATTCCAACCCCGAACCCTTAAAAATGGAATAGCAAGGAACAGACATACAGTGAGCAGCACAATATGAGATCGTAAAGTGCAGTGTCCCTTGTGCCGTTCGTCAATTGACAAACAGACACTCCAAATGTTGTATTGCCTTCAAACATCTTCAACGATGGGTTTCCGATTCGGGAAAAGGTATGTAGATATTTTAAAGTGTATTTGCATGATTGATGGGGCTGAGTGAAGTGAAATGGAAAGGTAAAGGAAGGAAGAAATTGAGGAAAGGATATACATTATACTGGAGTGGTGGCCAAGAGGCAAAAAATGGCGTGGGACTGATAACCTCGAAACAACTGGAGGAGTATGTTGAAGTGGTCGAGTGTGTGAGTGACAGAATAATGAAAATTAGAATGAAGATGAAAAATGACGTGATGGACTTCATACAAGTGCATGCACCACAGACTGGAAACAGAGAAGAAGATATTGAAGTATTCCTGGAGGATGTAGAAAGAGTAATTTCAGACGTAGAAGTGGTGATCATGGGAGATATGAATGCACAAGTCGGAAACGAGAGACAAGGAAAGGAAGAAGTCATTGGACCATATGGATATGGGAAAAAGAACCGGGAAGGAGAGGAACTTGTAAACTTTTGTGAAAGGAATGGACTGATAGTGGGTAATTCATGGTTTCGGAAGAAAAACAGCAGGAAAATTACGAGATATGGTTGGGGCGATAGAAGAACAAAATCAGTAATTGACTACTTTCTGGTGGAAAGGACTAATCGCAGAAAGCTGATAGATGTGACAGCTTTACCAGGAGAAGCATTTGATGGGGACCATAGAGCTGTGGTGGCAAAATTTAGATGGGAAAAATTGGAAAACCTAAAGGAGATCAGAGAAAGTAAAATAAAAGTATGGAAAAGGAAAGACAAAACTGTACAGGAAGATTTTCAGGAGAGATTGAAGCAACAAATCCCAGTTAGTGAAGTGGAAAACATAGAAGAGGAATGGTCCCACTTTAAAAAGGCATTTGTTGGTGCAGCAGAGAGTGCTTGTGGTAGGACGTCAACAAGAGTGAAAGAGAAGGAGACACCGTGGTGGAATGAGGAAGTGAGGAAAGCAGTGAAAGAAAAGAAGTCTGCATGGAAAGAATGGAACCGAGATCAAACAGAAGAAAGCAAAAGGAAGTATCACGACAGCAAACGGAGGTGTAAGAAAGTGGTAGGAGAAGAAAAGAAGAAAAGTTGGGAAGAATTTACACGAAGAATGGAAACAGATGTAAGTGGCAGTAAAAGGATGCTGTATGGGCTTCTAAGAAGTAAGAGGAAAGAAAGAGTTACCACAAAGCTGGTGAAAAAGGAAGATGGAGAGTTGTTAACACACCCAGAAGAGATAAAGGGACGATGGAAGGAGTATTTCGATAAGCTATTGAATGTGAGCAATTGTACTGGTGAGATGGAAGTGACACAACCTGATGACTCTATAACAGAAGATGATATAACAATGCTGGAGGTGGAATTAGCAGTACAGAAAATGAAGATGGGAAAAGCAACAGGGGTGGATGAAATCAGTGTAGAAATGATAAAGGCTGCTGGACCTGTTGGTATGCAATGGTTGTATCGACTGCTGAAGTGTGTGTGGAAATGGAAATGTGTACCAGAAGACTGGGAGAAAGGGCTAATAATACCAGTGTTTAAGAAGGGGGACAAGAAGGTGTGTGATAACTATAGAGGGATCACCCTCTTATCACAGATAGTAAAAATACTGGAAAGGATATTAGAAAGAAGAATGAGAAGAAAGGTGGAAGGAGAGTTGCAAGAGGAACAGTATGGCTTCAGGAGTGGAAGATCCACAGTGGACCCAATCTTTAGCTTGAGGCAGGTGATGGGAAAGAACTGGGAATATGGTGAGGATTTGATCATGACTTTTATAGATCTAGAAAAGGCATATGATAGTGTCCCCAGAGAGAAGGTATGGGAAACCATGGTTAAGAAGAGACTGGGAAGAGAAATGTTGGAAATTGTGCAAGCAATGTACAACAACTGTGTTAGCAGGGTACTGACCCCAGTTGGAAAGACAGATTGGTTTAGGAACAAGACTGGACTAAGACAGGGGAGTGTGCTGTCACCTCTCTTGTTCATAATGGTGATGGATGAAATTGTAAAGGAAACAAAGGAAGCATATGGACATAAAGAAATGAAGTTACTGTTATTTGCAGATGATATTGTGGTCTGGGGAAGGAACACCGAAGAAGTGCAAAAACAACTAGATGCACTGAACGAAAATATTCAGAAGTACGGCCTGAAAATCAGTACAGAGAAAAGCAAGACCATGGTGATGACAAGAGGGGAAAGACAAGGATAGGGCACTGTGAAAATTGGAAGTCAGAGTTTGGAAATTGTGGACACATTCAAATACCTAGGAAGTGAATTGATGCAAACTGGTAGGTTGGACATGGAGATTGGCAGGAGGGTACAGCAGAGCAATGCATTCTATCAAAGTGTAAGAAAACTTGTTTGGTATAAGGAAGTACCAAGGAAAAGAAAGGAGGTAATGTATAAAGTGTACTATGTTCCCATATTAACTTATGCAGCTGAAACTTGGACCCTGACAAGCAGGCGAGAGAGTACAATCCAAGCCAGTGAAATGAAATTCCTAAGAAGTATGATAGGAAAGACAAGGAAAGACAGAGTGAGGAATGAAGATGTTAGGAAGGAAGTTGGGATGGGAAAACTAAATGAGAGAATTGAGAAGAATAAACTAAGGTGGTTTGGACATGTAAAGAGGATAGAGGAAAATAGAATACCAAGACAGATGCTGGAGGCGAAGTACAAGGGTAAGAGAGCAAGAGGAAGACCTAGAACAAGGTGGATTGATTCAGTGAAGAACAGCGTAAGAAAAAGAAAATTGGACTGGGACAAGATCATGGAAGAAGAATGGAGGAAGGAAAGAGGAATGTGGAGAAGTGCCATAAATACCCCGACCCGGCAGGAGCTGGATAAGGGGAAATGATGATGATTTGCATGATTTTAGTAACTTTTTAACAATTTGTATGGAATTTTTATTTTACAAAATCCTGTGCCGCTTAAAGCCATAAACTACTGCCGTGCACGAAGGGTTAAACCTCCAAGTCTCCATCAAGAGTCATAAAACGTTTATTTGCGGTCTTATAAGGAATGGAATTAAGCTTACGAGGGAACGGTACGAAGTCGGAACACGAATTTAGACTTCATTTTTGCATAGTCGTGAAGGTCTTTTTACGCTGAAACACGTAGTGGAGGTCTACATTTTCGCTGGTCCTTTTTAAGGAGTCATTTGGGAGCCCCAAGTTGGCGGTGCGCGCTGTGAATAGTACAGTACATGCAGGCACACGTCAGCGCGCACAGCCAGCGGCTGACTTCCCTCGCCTTCCCTCTACTCTCGTTCGATTCTCCTCTATCACCCACCACATAGGCTACGGTTGCCTACAGTGATTATGTATATGGGACTGCGAGTCGTTTTCTATATGGTCAAGTTCTCCACGACTGATGGCTATTCCACATATAGGCGATCGCATTGGAGTCTTTGCGTTGTAATGACCGCTTGCAACATTATTGTAGCTCTTATTAATGCCTACGGTGTTCAGGAACTCGGACCAGTCCCTATTCGAGTGCGAAATGGCAACATAGAGAAGTTATGATTTTCGTGGTGTGAAAGACGTACTTGCAACGCTAGTTTGCCGAAATCGTTCTACGCACACCCGCACAGTGCAACATCACATTTCTAAAGCCGGAGAAATGGGACATTTGTTCTTGATCGTTTTCAAAGAAATTAAGGGAAAGTTTGGACCTAGGGTACTAGAAAGTATCAACGCCTACATGAATGTCTTTAAATATGTCGTCATTAATTGTTCATCTTCAGGGAAAATGGGGAAAGGGCATTTACTGCACGTGCCTGGTTCCAAGACATTTTCCATCCGCAATTATAGGACGACGAACGAAATCTTCTTCTCGTAGATTCATTCAGTGGCCAGGGCAAAAATGCACAGCTTGATTCTCTGACAAACTAACATGAACAAATTGAATGCATACAGAAAAGAACTACATATCTTTGCCAGCCGTGTGATCTTGGACTCTTCTGACAACTTAAATGTTTAGTCCGTTGAATGGAAAACATTTGCCAAGTAAGGAATTTACACGGCCAGTCAAAATTAAAACCCAACAACAGACTTTTCATTATAACTAGTCAAATGCTAGCGCATAACCGATTACAAGTCGATTGTTTCGTACCAATGCTGAAATATGCTTGGGAAACGGGTGATTATTCCATTACTGAAAATATACCACAATTTTATACTGTCTCACAAACTAATTTTTATGATTTGGCTGATAAAGAAGTATGCTGGAATTGATTGCATCAATTTTTAGCCTACTTTTCACATTTTGCAAAAATGAGGAAAAAGTATACTTATGAGATCGATCCGGGAAAATGTGTGTCTGTCTGTCTCCCCCCCCCCCCCCCCCTATCAACTCCTAAACGGCTGCAGCAATCAAAACCAAATTTAGTATGAGTAAAGATGTGCACCGGAATAGCTCACGTCCATATTTGAAAATGATGTTAGTGCTACCAACTGCTGAAAAAACGCACTAGAAATTTGAGCTCCATGTTGGATATCTTGCAAGGTATGCATGGGAGCTATTCCAAAATTGGCACACATGTAGATAATACTATTTCAGTTTAATTTCCAGGAGGCCAACCATGACAGTGTTGCCAAAATAATTTTAAGCCTTCTGATAGGTCCAATGTTTAAATGCATATAACTTCTACACTATCAATTGGATTTCAACCAAATTTTGTATGTAATATCTGTACATAAACAGATATGACTGAGCGTATTCTTAAGAGCCACCAGGGCTGCCAACTGTTAATAATTGCTATCTCTATTTTTTTAAATCCAAATACCAATATATCAGAAAGTATGCAAGCCAACAGCTTTAAACTATGCACACGTATATTCTGACATTTTAGATTAATTTGGAGTAACTTATATACGTCAGTTCTACCAACATGATTATAAGCCTGCTGATAGTACTAATTTTTAAATACATGTAACTTCTATACTATCAGTTGGATTTCAACCAAATTTCGTATGTGATATGTGTACCATAACAGATATGACTATAAGTATTGTTAAGAGCAATCAGGGCTGCCAACTGTTAATAAATGCTGTCTATATTCTTTTTACCCTAATATCAATATATCAGAAAGTATGCAAGCCAACAGCTCTATACTCTTTGCACACGTATAGCACCTGACATTCTAGATTAATTTGGAGTTATTAATACAAGGCAGTGCTGCCAACCTGATTCTATGCCTGCTGATATGTCCAATTTTAAAATACATGTAACTTCTATACTAACAAATGGATTTCATCCAAAATTGGCACAACAAGATATCATAATAATTCAGATTATTTCTGACCAGCACACGCATGGTATTGTTGGCAACATGCTTTTACGCGTGCTGATAGATCCAGTGTCTAACTGCATGTAACGTCCATTGGACTTCAACCAAATTTTGTATTCTGTACCTTAAGAGGTGGAACTAAGAATATATTCAGTCACCAGGGCTGCCAACTGTAGTGCTCTATTAGGCTACATTATACCAGGTATATTTTGAACAATTAGATATTTCGATATTACCAACTTAATTTCGTCATTATTCTAGATAGGTTCATATACTGTAGAATAATCATTGGCATGAAAAGTAGGCTGTATAGTTCTTCACGGAACTTCTTGTTCTTTTATAAGATGCGCACAATGATTTTCTTGTGTTTTGTTATTCACATTTTGTATTAGATTTTCACTCTCATGCCATGAACAATGCACCCATGCCAGACTGTGCTAGAATAAAGGCATTTCTTGAACAGTTTGAACAGCATGATGATGAAGATGATATGTGATATATGATTGTAAACCATTGTTTTTGTTTCTATATTCCACAGTGAATTCATCTTTGTAAATAAAATATCCAAACTGACGTCAGTTTTAACCCGCCATCCCATGTACACAACTGTAGGCAGCCGTATGTGGTGGGTGATAGTGGAGAACCGAACGAGGGTAGAGGGATGGCGAGGCTAGACAGCCGCTGGCCGTGCTCGCTGACGTGTGCCGGCATGTACTGTACAATTCAGAGCGTGCACCGCCAACTAGGGGCTCCCAAATGCCCCCTTAAAAAGGACAAGCGAAAAATTAGACCTCCACTACCTGTTTCAGCGTAAAAAGATCTTCACGACTATGTAAAAATAAAATCGAAATTCGCCGTCCGACTTCGTACCGTTCGCTCGTTAGATGCAATGGCAGTCTCTTACTACACATGTAAGAACAACAAAAGGAGGCTCAGTGATACCATACCTTCTTCGGGTGGTTGCCTATTTCTGTCTATCTTCCTAATGTCATCTAGGGTAACATCATCTTTGGAGAAGAGACCTCCATGCATAACCTGAGAACAAGAATACTTCTATGATTACTATGTACAATTTTCAGGAGCATACAATTAATTTTGACAAAATATCCAACACACTCTATAAACAGTAATCAGAGTACATCTGGAATTCAATAGTGGTGGTGCAGCGGTGGAGCATGAGTAGGAGGAAGCCATCATGTTTTCCTTCATAAGGGGAACATCACTACAGGTACAAAGAATTACGGTACAAAAAACAGACAATTAGGGTCTGCTTTTCAATCTTTATTAACAATGACGGACAACCATTTTCTAGGAATCCTGACTTAACTTTTATCCTCAAATAGGAGAAGCCCATTTTTCAATGTAAAGTTACCTTTCAGTGCAATTTGTAACCTTTGTTTATACTTGATTGGTCAAAAATCTAGTGAGTCAAGTCAATAAGGGACCAACCAACCAGCAATTGGTGGCAGGTTCAGCATTGTCTGCAAGCCTACTATTCTTCAGCCTTGATCGAATATTTCCTTCTAGCATGACAATGGGTTAATTATTTGATGTAAGAAAAGTTAACTTTTCATTAAAAAAAAAAAAACAATGTAATAAACTGAGCCTCCGTGGCTTAGGCGGCAGCACGCCGGCCTCTCGCCGCTGGGTCCGTGGTTCAAATCCCGGTCACTCCATGTGAGATTTGTGCTGGACAAAGCGGAGACAGACAGGTTTTTCTCCGGGTACTCCGGTTTTCCCAGTCACAATTTCATTTCCGCAACACTCTCCACTATCATTTCATTTGTCATTCATTTAATCATTGCCCCAGGGGAGTGCGACAGGCTTCGGCAGCCGGCACAGTTCATATCTTCGCTGCTAGATGGGGGCTTCATTCATTCCATTCCCTGACCCGGTTGGTCGACTGGAAGCAGGCTGTGGATTTTCATTTCAATGTTATAAACTACAGTATTCAAACATTTATGCTGCACTCCAGGACCTGACAAGCAATTCATTAGATAAATCAGCCTAAGTCCATAACAAAGATACTGTAAATGAATAGTACTGACTTTGGCTAATCATTTAGTTAGTCATAACTGCAGTCAATGTGGCTCCAACATGATATTAATTTTTCACATGGCCTGACAAACGTTTGTCTTATCTAGAAACCAGCTCTTAAACTAAGAAAGCAGGTAACTTCCCTTGTATTGGCGGGTGGTGGTGATAATTATGATGAAGTATACATTTGACTACTGTCATTTTTTTTATTTTTCCGTATTGAACTGTTAACAATATTGTTAAAACTTTATCCACTTTTCAATACATTTTTTTATGCTTCTTCATCTTCTTCTTCTCTTTCATTTTTTTTTCTCACAAGATTAATATTGTGCCTCTTGTACATGTATATATGAATAGGAGATTTTGAGTCAACGTACCATTTGTTCACAGTCTTTGTGTTGCCAAAGACAAATTAACATCAGATTATTGAAACTTTAGTTAGTTTTAAAAGGTTAATTTCATTCACAACTCACAGTTGACAACGTAGGGGAGCAACTGTGGACAGATTTTTTTTTTCAGATGGTGCTAAACCAAGCAACTCGCTCAAACCTTACCCCTCATACATGCCTTTGAATTAACAACGCTCATAAAAATTACTGTATTAAATACCATACTTCCATTGAAAAGTATAGGGGAATGAAACCAAAACTAGCTAACAGAAGAACCATTATATATGAATTTAATTAATGTTCTTTCAATGTGATTGGGATTGGAAGGATACAAGAGTTGTTCAAGTGGGTTGGAGAATTAATATGAATTAGAGGATTCTGGTACAAAAAATCAGAAGCAGTGTCTAAACATAGGCAGCAACCACACCTCACAATGTGTGGGATCCTGATTTAGAACAGTATCCTGTTGATCCCTTCACTTTCTCCCCCAAATACTGAAGAAAAAATAATGCCTATGTCTTCATCTAAGACTTGAAATGTGCGCGTGTTATCATAGTGAATCTGTAGCAGTGTAAGCAACTAATGTGCCTCCTTAGAATGTAGCAGATTCACGTTGGAATCCTGACTGTGGTTTCATTCACTTGCAATTTATTTTCAATTATTACAGCCCATATTAATATCAAAATTTATTGACTAAGCTGTCAATATCAATAATATATTTGTGGGATGAATTATTGCAATTTAAAAGTAGTGACTTAGATCACTAACTGAAATGAGGGGAGAATTTATCAGTTAATAAGGGAGTCGGGAGATTTTAAAATAAAGCACTTAAACAACAAGAGAGTTGATCACCCTAGTAGTACATTGAAGTTCACATTACAAATTCCAAGTATTATATATGTTTCTCTTATTGTTATTACAAAATCCATTCAAAACAAATTAAAATGTGCAATGACACTGTACCATATTTAACGCAATAAAATTACCAAAAAACACTGCTAAATTACAAAAATGTATATTTTTAAAGAAAATTACAGTGTAGGCCTATAAATATATAGAGGAATCAGCTTTTAATACCATAGCAACATCAAAAACTAAACCATTAAAATTCTCACCCAGTTAATTGGATAAGTGCAATAAAACTGCCTACTGCAAAGAGCACAGTAATGAATTCAAATCATACCACGCATGGGGAGTTCGTTATTACCAGCCAATGAGATTAATGAAGACCTAGTTTAAAGAGATTTCTAGGTCACAATCACATACAGATATAAAGTACTTACCAGCACTTTTTTGTTAATAAGGTGCGCTAAGGGCAACCAGTTGTAGACCTCTGTGAATAATTCACTCATCTTGGGTGTATACTTCGCTTTAACTTCTCCATCAAATCCGTACATTTTATTCATGCTCTCACTTTCATGGTTACCTAAGAGACACAAGTAAGCTATATTAACACCATGATCCTCAGCGACATTAGAAAGGAACACATACGACTGCAGTAAGCTGTATGCCTCGCTATGTGAACACACTCCTTCCACTCATGAATAATTGTGATTCAATACACTTATTTTATTAAGTAATGGCCCCAAATACATCAATGGTGTGGGTTTACACAAGAACTTCAACAATGGTATTACATGTATATGCTATGAGGTTACTCTACTTGATCCTTTGGGTTTTTGAATCTGGCTTTGAGAACTAAACAAGAAAGAACAACATTTAACAAATTGTGCAGTTACCAAGAGTGCATCTTATTTAGTTCTCAAGTCCAGAGCCAAAACTCAAAGGAATATGTAGAGTAACCTTGTAATATACAGGGTCTTTCATATAAAATAAGAACGGCAAGCGGCAGTTTTGTTATTCGCTGCTACAATGGCCTTGGCCGAGCTTGTGTCACGCCACGGCCCCCTGCTGTACTATTGAAAGCGCGCGCGTAGTACATACGAGGGCTGTTTACTTTTTCAAGTTCCGATGGACTGTATAAAAACAACAGATTGACATACCGAACTGATTTTACTACTCAATGTTTGCTTGTTATATTCGTATGTCTCAACATAATCACCAAAACGATTGAAACATTTGTCGTATCGTTACAACTTTCCAATGCCCTCGGCAAAATATTCTGCCGCCACTGAGGTGGGTACGTCTGGACAGTCTCTTCAAGTTTTTCCTTTTTGACGAGGCGTTGGCGCCGAACCATACCTTCAATTCTCGAGAAAGGTGAAAATCATTCAGTGCTGGTTTGGACTAAACGGCCGATGGTCCAAAACTTCACACTTGAATTCTTTGAAAAATCTACTGTAACGTTGGTACAGTGTGGTCGTGAATGGTTTTCACCTTTTTCGAGAATTGAAGGTATGGTTGGGCGGCAACGCCTAGCCAAAAAGGAAAAACTTCAGGAATCTCTCCAGACGTACCCACCTCAGTGGCGGCAGAATATTTTGCCGAGGGCATTGGAAAGCTGGTGTAACGATACGACAAATGTCTCAATCGTTTTGGCGATTATGTTGAAACATAAGAATAAAACAAGCAAACATTTAGTAGTAAAATCAGTTTGGTATGTCAATCTATTATTTTTATACAGTCCATCGGAACTTCAATGTACTATGTGTGCGCTTTCAATAGTACAGCAGGGGACCATGGCGCGCCACAAGCTCGGTCAAGGCCACCCCAGTAGCGAATAACAAAACTGCCGCTTGCCGTTCTTACTTTATATGAAAGACCCTATATACGGTACTTATAACCTCTGTAAAGGTTCTTGTGTAAACCCGCCATTGGGACTTGGCCAAAAGAGTTTCAAAGAGTGTGCTCATTCTTTGTTCGAGCGACTGTACATTTCCTGGATGAAAGGCATACCGGCCCAAATTAATATTCAAGGTCATTTTATAACATGAAATATGAGAAAATTTGGTGCATGCCGATGAGAGCATGGCAAATGCAAGGTGTTGGTCAGAATTGGGCTATTAAAATAAACACGATTCACATTTTCTAAATGCATTCTTGAATATGCTTACAGATGAATTCATATGAATATCTTTTATTACTATATATTTGCGGTACATGTTTCGGTTTTTGTAGAAACCTTCATCAGCCATAGCATTCTCATATGAATTCATACCAAAACCCACCTTTGCAGCTATAACTGCAGTAGATGTTTCCTCACACTCTACAAAGATGTTTTGAAAGCACAGAACAATGTTTCATGAGTTGATGGTTGTTATGTTTGACAGTCAGACACTGTTTCTATAACTACAGTATCTCATTTGCAAGGACTGCTAACTCCGTGTGCACAGTTACCTACTATTCTGCTTATGTAGAAGATGTGTGGTACTATATTTACTTTGCAGGTCTATCGTGTGCAGCATTTGAGCGGCAGGACAGGCCAACTCAGCCAACAGTTTGCGTTAATTTCTGGCTGCTCTTTGTGCGCCATTGTTCTCATTGGCATGTGCCGAAGGTTCTCACTTTTCGTGGTATAAAATGGCTGAATATTAATTTGAGCCGACACAGTTTTCAGTCCAGTAATATGCGTTACCTCAGCTACCCCTCTCCTGAGCTTCATCAAAATTTGAGGGTAGTGCCTTGATCACTTCCCTTGTTAGTAGCATGCATTTGGAAGACTTTAAGATTTTAGTGAATATTGTTTCGAAAGGAGATGAATCTAATGTCCTGAATTTGATGTGTACTTCAAGTCATGTATTCACTAGGGCACAAGTTGCGGAACAAGTTCCAGTGCGAGTTGCACAGAACAATGGCATGGGTCATTTTGCGTGTACACACTAGCCAGTTGTTGCAGAGATGTCGCCCGAGATGGTTGTCTTGATCAGCGCTGCGTACATCATTGTAAGTGTATCAAAATGCAGAAAAAAAAAAAAAGAGAAAGAGAAGGAGGTGGGCGCAGAACTACCTACCACAAAGACAAAGAAGAGTACAGTATATATCTCAAGTGATCTTTGAATGCCTGACGAATCATTTGTAAATTTTACTCAAATGACAATAACAGATTTTGAAACTTTGTTATGATTGCGCCTTCCATAACAAAGCAACACATGATATTACGGAATGCTTTTGGCCCTGCAATCAGACTCTCAATTAAATTCCTTATTTCACAAAGAAACTGTGAACGGACTTTGGCCTCTACATCTTTTCTTGACTATTTCAATGCATTGGCTATATCCACTTATGCATCGTTTTTCTTAATGTTGTTTTTGTAATCCCGGTTTGAAGTGTCCCATAACAATTCAGGGTTTTGGTACAGTTCAGTAAGTTTTAGTACTAACTTGTTTCCCCACACTGCTGACATGTTGAGCAGCACTTTGCTTATCCAGTATACTCACCAAGATCTGACGCTTATATACAAGATATACAAGATATACAAGATGGCGTCACAGTGAAAGTGCAGTGAAATAGCAGCTAGTGTAAATATTTGATAAAAGTGGTAAAATATTATAACAGAGGCTTAAAATCTATAAAGTTACTTTCCTCAGATCAAGTGTAATACGGAATATTGATAGTATTTAGAAATTCTTGTTGATAATTTAATAAACTTAAACTAAGTTGTGGGAACGTGTATCCAAAGATTCGGTGACTTCTTCAATCACTGTTTGAACCAAGTAGAGCAGTGGTGCTTTTACGAGACTTCACCCGATTGGAAGATATACGTATTTCACATTCTTCTTTATTGGTAGGTTATTAGATTAATTCTATTAGGTAGTAATAATTAAATTAAATTTAGTGTAATTTGGTGTAAACATCTAGGCTCACTTAGATCTCTAGTATGACGACAGTAAACAGTGTTAGTATCTCGTCAGGTTGTGTAACCGTAACGGATTTATGCTCGTCGTGCAAAATAAAAGTAAAAAATGCAAATAAAATCGTCACAAGATCTCAGGTAAAATTGAATGAGGAGAAAAGTGAAACCGATTGTCGTAATGTAGGCCTACCGCTACCGTCATGCGAATGTCATAACCTGAGAAACGAACTGTCCTCAAAAGACGAAATTATAAAGCTGCTAAAGGAAGATATTGCTAAGTTAATGGAAGAGTTGAATAAATTAAAAGGAAACAGAGAGGAAAGCAAGGAAACTTGGTCGACAGTGATTGCTGGTAAGGTAAGATTGAATAAGCCTAGGCCTATAAATGGAGTACATGTAACTGAAATTCCCATCTAAAATTCATTTGGAGTGCTTGTCGAAGAAAATGATGACTTTCCTCAAGAAGAAAAGAAGAAAGTGATAAAGAGAAAATCCAGGAAGATGCGGATATTTGCGGATAGCCATGGGCGAGATGTAGCAGCAAGCGTTTTGGAGAGAAGCCGAGAAATGGAGGTCACTTCGACAGTGAAGCCAGGAGCTCAGATTGCAGAAGTCACGAACGGGATGATAGGAGAGTGTGCGTCCCTTACTGCAAAGGACTACGCAGTGATCATCGCTGGAGCAAACGACGTCTATAGAAATGAGAGTAAAAAGGTAATCAAAGATTTAAAGGGTACATTGCCATCCATGCAAAAAACAAATGTCATTATTGTAAATATTCCGCAGAGACACGATTTAATTCCCAAGTCATGTGTAAATGTAGAAATAGAGGCTACAAATGGAAAAATTCATAAAATTTGTAAGAGTTTTCCAAATGTCCAAATTGTAGATGTAAGTAAATTAGACAGGAAGTTCCACACTCGGCATGGCCTACACTTAAATAGATTAGGAAAAGAGTATCTTAGTGATGAAATCTGCAAAATTGTAAATTCAAATGGTAAGAATAATTCAACAGTAATATCATTAGAGTGGAAGCAGGGAAACTGGTAGAAGAAGCCAAACGTGAGGTTTGGCATTCACATCTTTTGAAGTCAAATTTAACGGAGTGCAACAATGGTATTTCGGATTTGACTAGCAACAATAATAATAACAATTATGATAATAATAATGTAAATAAATCACCAACACAAGCTTGCAAAAGTAACAAATTTAAAATTTACCACCAGAATGTCCAGTCTCTTTATAATAAAATTGATTACATAAATCTAATGCTTAAAAATGAACTTAAAGACATCTCAGCACTATGTATTTCAGAACATTGGCTGAAAGAGGAACAACTCGAATTAATTCAATTCCCAGGGTTTATACAAGCTAGTAAATACTCTAGATCTAATATTAGCCATGGTGGTACTTGCATCTTCTTAAGAAATAATTTAGATCATGAACAGATAACAGCTTATGATTATCTAATTATGGAACAGGATTTTGAATTCTCTGCCGTAAAAATTCAGCAGTTTAAGTTAATAATTGTATGCGTATACCGTTCTCCGTCAGGAAAGTTTCCTCTATTTATAGATAAACTAGAATTGTTACTCAATAACATGAGCAAAGTAAATTTCGATATAATAATTTGTGGGGATGTAAATGTGGATTTCTTAAAACTTGATAGAAATTGTGAATTATTAAACCAGTTACTAATTTCCTATGGACTGAAACCTACAGTAAATACACCAACAAGAATAACAAAATTTAGTAAAACCACTCCTGATCAAATTTTTATAAATACAGATAAATATCACCATTCAATAGAAGTCTATTGTCCGGGTTTTAGTGACCACCATGGACAAATACTAAGTTTTGAAGTATCCGAAGTAATCAATAATAATGATAATGGAGTAAAATCAAAGTGCAGGTCATTCACTGAATCAAATGTTACATATTTCAATGACTTATTAAATAAGGAAACATGGTCAGAAATTTATGAACTAGAAAATGTAAATGATAAATTTAATGCATTTAACAGTACCCTAAGACACTATTTTGAAATAGCATTCCCCTTTAAACGAAGAACTGTTCAAAATAACAAAACTAGCAATTGGATAACAACAGGGATTATAAATTCATGTCAAAGAAAGAAATTTCTACACAAATTATATAAACAATACCACACAACACCTGAATTCAATTTATACTACAAAAAATACACTAGCATATTAAATAAGGTAATAAGACTAGCAAAGAAAATGCATAATGATAATTTTATTTCCCAATCATCTAATAAAAACAGGGCTATGTGGTCTGTAATAAAGAAAGAAACTGGAAAATCTGCTAAAATACAAAGGAACATTACACTGACCAGAAATAATAAAGTGATTAATAATCCAGAGGAAATAGCAAACACTTTTAATGACTATTTTCTGGAAATTCCGCAAAAATTATTAAATAAATCACAGGTAAATACACTAAATTCTAATAATAAAATAAATATATGCAGTGATTCTTTATTTATAAATCATGTCACAAGTGAAGAGGTAAGAATAGTTATAAAAGAGCTAAAAAATAAATTCTGTGCTGGCATTGATGGCATCCCTGATGCAATTTTAAAGAAATGTGCAGAAAATATAATAAATCCACTTACGCACTTAATAAACAGTTCAATTCTCTCAGGAACTTACCCGGATATTTTGAAGTTATCAAAAGTAATTCCAGTGCACAAAAATGGTTCAAAAGATGAATTAGATAACTATCGTCCTATTACCTTACCAACTGGTATTGCAAAAATTGTGGAAAAAATTATGTATAAGAGACTGATAAGTTTCATAGAAAAAAATAAAATATTATCAAACTCACAACATGGATTTAGAACGGAAAAATCTACACAGACAGCAATTTACGAATGTAGTAATAGTATACTGAAATTAATTGACAATAAGGAACATGTAACTGGCCTATTCTTGGATTTATCGAAAGCATTTGATGTAGTTGACCATAAAATCCTCCTTACCAAACTAAATCAATATGGTGTTAGAGGTCTAGCTAATAAATGGATAGAGTCTTACTTAACAAGGCGTAAACAAATAGTAAGCTTGAGACACAAGGATGATGGAACCAAATTACTTAATGAAACATTGTCCAATGAGGGAATTATTGAATTTGGAGTACCCCAGGGATCGGTTTTGGGCCCACTACTCTTTCTTCTATATATCAATGATATAACACAGAACGTTCATTCACATAAGGAAATTTTGTTTGCGGACGATACAACACTCGTAATAAAAGGTGAAACTAAACAGGTCATACAGCAGTCTGCTGACTCCGTTACAGGAGAGTTAACCAAATGGTCACAAGATAATCGCCTCATAATAAACTATAAAAAGACAGTATGTCTAAATTTCCACACTATACAGAATAGGAATCCTGCGATGCCCAATATAACATTAAATGGTCATCAAATAGAAAATAAATCAGAAACAAAGTTTTTAGGACTATGGATACAACAAGACTTGAAATGGAATAAACATATACAATATCTGAATACTAAACTGAACTCGATGTGCTTTGCGTTACGTATTTTGAAAACCTGCACTAGCATGCACACATTAAGAAATACTTATTTTGCTTATTTCCATTCATACTTAAGATATGGGATCATATTTTGGGGTATGTCGCCAGATGTACTAAGCACGTTTAGGATACAAAAGAGAGCGATTAGAATTATGGCAAATGTACACTCGAGAGAATCATGTAGACCTCTGTTTAAAGATTTAAACATTCTCCCACTGCCCTGCATATATATCTTTGAAAGTATTATGTTTTTTAAAAAGAATTTAATGAATAAAGATGTTTTTCTTAAAACAAACAATGATGTTCATAGGCATAACACAAGACAAAATCAAAACATTCATATTTCACACACACACACAAGCATATATCAAAAAGGAACTTTTCACACTGGAGTTAAATTATACAATAAACTACCCCAGTATATAAAACTGGCCCCAAAAATAAAAACCTTTGATAGAATGTTGAAAGCTTATCTGCAGTGCCATTGTTTTTACTCAGTAGTTGAATATTTTAGCGTATAGGAGTGATGGAATCTATAACTATATTTTACTTTTTTAATTTAATTTTAATACCTAGCTGTATGTTGTTGTATTTATAGAATTAAGTTTTCATATTATGATAATAGAGTGAGGTGTAAATAGTTGTGCAATAAGATTGTATCTATTAAGATTTGCTATTATAATAAGTTATAAATAGTTTTAATCTTAGTAATATATACCTGTTAGTTCTTTTATTTTATGCATGTAAATTCTGACGTGTCCTATATCAAAAATGTATTGAATGCATGTATTTGATCAAATGGAATTAATAAAAATCTATCTATCTATCTATGTCACACAGCCCTGTGCACTCGAAATGCCGCACTATGATGCATGCAATGTCAGGGAGCAGTGCATCATGTATATTCAATCTTACACGTAATGTTGAGGGACATTTGTCCCCTAGTGGGTACATGGCATTAGGTCATGAGAAGACAATTTACTAAGGCTTTTCAAAAATTGGTAGGTACAAATGTACTGATAAAGTAACCTAACAGTAATGCTCTAATCAATTAATTTTATTTATTTATGAAATTATGTATATACTAGCGGACCTGTGCGAGATTTATGTTCATAAGTCATACTTTCCCCAATAGGTTTATAATGAGTGACTTAAGGAGAAAGGTTGTTATGTTTTTATTTCAACCAAATGATTATAGAACACCATTTTCATTTCAGTTAGAATTCCAAGCTGTACGTTCTCTAACTTAAGAAGGCAATCACTGAAAATTCTATCATCATAACACTCACCAGTTATTCGATATTTATGAAAGCATCTTGGTCAGGAATTCCTTCTTAATCTTGTTGGCTGAGGAGCCTCCTTCTCCCTTATCAGGACAGCCCTCGTTAGAAAACTTCTTCACGCCCCGCCTACAGTGAGGCTTCCTTGTTCCTAAGTTCAACAATCAGCGTTAAACTCCTTCGCACACTGCCTGCAGGGCAGCTTTCCTGGTCCTGTGTGGTAGCGCTCAGCGCTAAACTCCTTTGCACGTTACCTACAGGGGTGCTTTCGCTTTCTTGAGTGGAGCGTCAGCATGAGAGCGTGCTGTAGCTGGTTTCTCTGTGAGCATTGTATACTGTTTCTTTGATCTCATTTTCCACGTTTTCTTGAAGTCGGGTTTTGATGTATTGTGTTAGGTCCTCGACCTTTTCGGCAAGGGCGGCTATTACCACCCTACAGGATTTATTCTTGCCCAGTGCCTCAGTTTTACATGTTTCACACAGCCATATCAGTTTCCTGTTCTTTTTTTTTCAAGGTCTCTGACTTCCTGACCAATGAGGCCAGTACAGTTCTCATGGGTCTTTTCTCTGCACCTATCGCATTCGATTGTGCTGTCCACATTAGTGCATTGCCTCTGACATATCGGGCAGAATTCATTTTTGTTGCTTCTGGGTGCACTCCGGGCAGAAAGCACCTTGGTGAAGATTTCCTGCTTTATCTTGTTGGCTGAGGAACCTCTTTATCCCTTATCAGGACAGCCCTCGTTGGATAATTTAATCACGCCCCGCTTATAGTGAGGCTTCCTTATTCCTAAGTGCAAAGATCAGCATTAAACTCCTTCGCACACTGCCTGCAGGGCAGCATTCCCGGTCCTGTGTGGGAGTGCTCACCGCTAAACTCCTTTGCACGTTACCAACAGGGGAGCTTTCACTTTCCCGAGAGGAGCGTCAGCATGAGAGCGTGCTGTGGCTGGTTTCTTTCTTTGATATTTATGAAATTAGAATGCAATTCGTCACTGTTAATGCCATTTGTGTGCCGAGTCCATTGATAGACAGCTTAGCCGTAACACTCACTGGTTATTTGATACATTTCAGTCAGAATTCCAAGTTGTACGTTCCCTAACCTAAGAAGGCAATCACTGAAAATTGGATCATCATAAATCTCACCGGTTTTTCGATATTTATGAAATTATAAGATTTGAGTACGATTTGAATAGGCTTACTCAATCCATTGAATTACTGTTTCTGAAATCCATGCGAAATGATAGAGAAAAACTGTAAGAGAATTAACGTTGAATAGTTTTAAGGTTTTAGACGAAAACTCATAATTGCAGCATGTTACAACAACAGTATTTGCAAATAGCACACTTCTTACAAAAATTGTTATTTATGAAATTAGAATGCAATTCGTCACTGCTAATTTATGAGGCCTATATGATGACGATAGTTTTAAGGTTTTAGACGACAACTTGTAGTTGCAGCATGTTAGAGCAACAGTATTTGCAAAAAGCACAATTCTTACAAAAATCGATATTTATGGAATTAGAATGCAGAAGAAAAACCTGTATCGCGGCATAGGCCTATTAACAATCCTGGAATTTAATAAATCCATTGTTTAGACGGATGAGCTTAAATCATGTGTGTGCTAAGTCCATTTATTGAAAGCTTAGCAGTAACACACTTGCCGGTTATACAATTTGAGTACCCAATCCATTGCTTTAGCCTACTGATTCTGAAAACCATAGGAAATGATAGAAGAAAGAACTGTAAATGAATTAACGTTTAATACCGGTAGTTCTAAGGTTTTAGACGACGTAACAGTCGCCGGTTATACAATTCGAATACTGAATTCATTGATTTTCTGTTTCCGAACACCATGCGAATTGATAGAAGAAAATCTGTAAGAGAATTAACGTTCAATAGTTCAATAGCAGCGAAAACATGTGGTAGAACATCAGGAAAGGTACGGGAAAAGGCGACAAAACGGTGTAATGATAGAGTGAAAGGAAAGGTAAGGGAGAAGAAGAAAACTTGGAAGGAATAGAAAACAAAAAAGACTGAAGAAAGTAGAGCAAAATATATAGAAGCAAACACGAGATTGTAAGAAAGTAATTGCAGAGGAAAAGAAGAAAAGCTGGGAAGAATTCACTCAGGAAATAAGGGAGGATTTACATTGTGGAAAGAAATTGCTGTTTGGAATTATAAAAAGCAGAAGGAATGAAAAGGTGTACACTGGGTTCGTGAAAAACAAAGAAGGTGAAATATTGACAAAACCAGAAGAGATAACGGACAGATGGAAAGAATATTTCAGCGAGCTGTTGAATGTGAGACACCAGACATGCGGAGAAGTTACGCAAACAGCCAAAACAGTGGAGGAAAAAATAGAAGAAGAACCAGACATTACTATGGCAGAAGTGGAAGGGGCAGTTAAGAAGATGAAGATGTGGAAAGCTGTGGGAATCGACCAAGTGGCAATAGAAATGATCAAGGCGGCAGGACCAGTGGGACTGCAGTGGACACACAGACTTCTCAGGATTGTGTGGAAAGAGAAGAAAGTACCTGAAGCCTGGAAAAAGGGAATAATATTGCCAATATTCAAGAAAGGAGACAGGAAGGTGTGTGGTAACTATCGAGGCATCACCATCATCTCGCATGTTGCCAAAGTAATGGAAAGAATCCTAGAAAAAAGAATTAGAGTTAAGATAGAAAGCCAAATTGAGGAGCAGCAGTTTGGATTTAGAGGGGGCAGGTCAACAGTGGAACCCCTTTTCATTCTGAGACAGAACATTGAAAAGAGTTGGGAATATGGGAAGGATATGGTAATTACTTTTATTGATCTAGAAAAGGCCTATGATAGCATCCCTAGAACAAAAGTTTGGGAAAGCTTAACAAATAGGGGGATAGACAAGGAACTGAGAGACATGATAAAAGGAATGTGCTTGGAGTACTACAGTAGTGTGAAGACTAGAGTCGGGACATTGGAATGGTTTAGAATCGACACTGGACTAAAGCAAGGAAGAGTGTTGTCACCATTATTGTTCGTAATGGTGATGGATGACAACATGAAGGCAGCAATGAAAGAATATAGTAGGGCCAAGATGAAGGTAATGTTGTTTGCAGACGACGACGTGATCTAGGGCGAGGATGAGCTGGAGGTACAAGAACAGTTAAGACGTAATAAATGAAAAGATTGAGCAATGGGGATTGAAGATAAATGTGGAGAAGAGTAAAACAGTGGTGATGAGTAGAGATAAGAAAGAAGGAAAAGGAGTAATCAAAGTAGGAGATAAGGAATTGGAAGTGGTGAAACACTTCAAATACTTGGGAAGTGAACTGACTGAAGATGGAAGACTAGATTTGGAAATAAGCAGAAGAATACAACTCGGGAGTGCTTTCTACCAACAGGTATGGGGACTAGTATGGAACAAGGATATACCAATTAAGGCTAAAGAAGTTATGTACAAAGCATCTTATGTTCCTATAATGACATATGCAGCAGAAACTTGGACAATGACTAAGAGGGATGAGAGCAGAGTACAAGCAGCTGAGATGAGATTCCTGAGAAGTATGGTCCAGAAAATGAGGAGGGACAGAGTGAGAAATGAAGATATACGGAAAGACTTGGGAGTACAGAAACTAAATGACAAACTGGAGCAAAACAGATTGAGATAGTTTGGACATGTCAAACGGATGAATGGAGTAAGGCTACCAAGACAAGCACTGGAACGACGGATGACGGAAGAGAGGACGAGGAAGACCAAGAATGCGTTGGATGGACTCGATGGAGAATAGTATTAGAAAACGGAACCTGGATTGGAACACTGTGTCGGAAGAGGAATGGTGGAACGACAGAACAAAGTGGAGAGGAACCATATTTGTCCCCAACCAGTGTCAACTGGAAAAGGGGAAATGAAGATGATGATGATGATGAGTTTTAAGGTTTTAGACGATAACTCATAATTGCAGCATGTGAGAGCAACAGTATTTGCAAATAGCACACTTTTACAAAAATCGAGATTTATGAAATTAGAATGCAGAAGAAAAACCTGTATCGCGGCATATTAACAAACCTGAAATTCCATAAATCCATTGTTCAGACGAATGAGTTTAAATCCTGTGTGTGCTGAGTCCATTGACTGAAAGCTTAGCAGTAACACTCTCTGGTTATACGATTTGAGTACTCAATCCATTGATTTACTAATTCTGAATACCATGGGATATGATAGAAGAAAAACCTGTAAAAGAATTAACTTAATGTTTAATAGTTCTAAGGTTTTAGACGACTTAACACTCACCGGTTATACGATTAGAGTACTCAACAATTGATTTACTGTTTCTGAAAACCATTCGAAATGATCGATATTTATGAAATTAGAATGCAGAAGAAAAAAACTGTAAAATAATTAACGTTTAATAGTTTTAAGGGTTTAGACGACAACTCATAATTGCAGCATGTTTGAGCATCAGTATTTGCAAATCGCACACTTCTTACAAAAATTGATATTTATGAAATTAGAATGCAATCGTCACTGCTAATTTTTGAAACTATACGATTTGAGTAGGGCCTACACATTCCTTTTATTTACTGTTTCTGAAATCCATGCAAAATGATAAAGGAAAGACCTCAGAATGTTAAAATGACATAAAACGGGCGTCACAGCGACCAAAATGTGAAGTGGACAGAAATTATGGAGCGTATCTTCATGCACCAACAGTATTTGCAAATCGCACACTTCGTACAGTTTTTTGAAAGTCATTTTTTAAAGAAATTATTGATATGTATGGAATTATAAAGTGCAATTCGTCACTGCTAATGTCTATTCTCTTTCATTTGAATGCTCATTTACACGATCGGTCGCTTGTGAGTGCCGCAGGAGGGATCTATACTACTGAAAAATGAAAATCCACAGCCTGCTTCCAGTCTCCAACCGGGTCAGGAATGAAATGAATGAAGCCCCCATCTAGCGGCGAGGATATGAACTGTGCCGGCTGCCGAGGCCTGACGCACTCCTCTGGGGCAATGATTAAATGAATGACAGATGAAATGAAATGATAGTGGAGAGTGTTGCTGGAATGAAATTTTGACAGGGAGAACCGGAGTACCCGGAGAAAAACCTGTCTGCCTCCGTTTTGTCCAGCACAGATCTCACATGGAGTGACCGGGATTTGAACCACGGACCCAGCGGTGAGAGGCCGGCGTGCTGCCGCCTAAGCCACGGAGGCTTCGGTAATCCCAAAAATTAAGGTCTCTTATGTTTTTATAAATACAGAACTCTGTTTATGTGGCTGTTGGTCACAATATTGTGAAGAGTGTTTCCCTCGCTCGCATGTAAACATGCGCACGCAGCCCTGAGGCACTCGGTCTTGGCTTGGCAGCCGTTGAGAATGAAGCTCCCGTTGGATGTTACCGCCAAGTGCGGTGCGAGCAGTTATTCAGTTTTTGAACGCAAAGGGTACTGAACCGATAGAAATCCATCGCCAATTGATGGAAGTGTATGGTGAGTCGTGCATGGATATAAAAAATGTTTGTAAGTGGTGCAGAGAGTTTTCAGCCCGTTCGACTGAAATTCACGACGAACAAAGGAGTGGGAAACTGTCAATTTCCGACGAGACAGTCGTGAAGGTTCAGCAAATCATGCGTGAACATCGGCGGATCACCCTGGATGATCTCTGCACTTTGGTTCCCGAGGTTTCCCGAAGTGCCACTCACAGAATTTTAATGGAAAAGTTGACATAACGGAAGGTGTGCGCAAGATGGGTGCCACGCATGCTGACTGAAGACCACATGCGGCAACGAGTTGATTCTTCCCGCACATTTCTTCAACGCTTTGCAGCTGAACAGGACAACTTTTTGGACTCAATTGTCACGGGTGACGAAACCTGGGCATACCACTTTACACCTGCGACCAAGCAAAAACCCCGTCAGTGGCGTCATCCCTCTTAGCCAAAGCCGCGGAAATTCAAGCAAACACAGTCTGCCGGTAAAGTCATGACAACTGTGTTTTGGGATCGAAAAGGGGTATTGTTGGTCGTCTTTATGCCCGCTGGGACCACAATTAATGCTGACAGGTACTGTGAGAGCCTGAAACAACTCAGACGGGCAATTCAGAACCAGAGAAGAGGAATGTTGAGCCAGGGCGTAAACATTCTCCATGATAACGCTCGTCCACACGTCGCCCGTCAAACCGTTGCTCTCCTGCAACAGTTTCAGTGGCACATCATCACCCACCCACCCTATAGTCCCGACTTGGCCTCCAGTGACTATCACTTGTTCCCTAAGTTGAAAGAACATTTGGCCGGAAAGCGATTCAGCACCGACGACGAGGTGAAAGATGAGGTTCACAACTTCCTGAACAGCATAGCGGCGAGCTGGTATGACATGGGCATACAAAAGCTGTCATAGCGTCTACAAAAATGCATCGACCGAAATGGTGATTATGTAGAAAAATAGCTAAATGTTCAAGCTGTAAAATGATGTAAACCATTGTAGAAATAAACAGGTCTATGTATTTATCAAAAAATAGGAGACCTTATATTTGGGATTACCCTCGTAGTATAAAACAAAGTTCCCGATTCTTGGATGTCACGGGCAATCTCCAGAGCCACTGGATGGATTTTGATGCGGTTTGCACCATTCTGTAAAGGATATCTCGAGGAAGATTATGTGGCGGGTTACTAGTTCTATATAATATGCATGTCATAATAAAAATATTTATGTGGTATTACATTGTAATATTACACTGCTTGATATATAACATTAAAAACACACATATTTTTAACAGGTGTTGGGAGGAGGTTATTGTTGTTTAAATGGATGGAATAACAGGGCTATCTGTCCCAAAATAGAACCTTTTGTTGATAATGAACATAGTAATATACACACATCAAAAAAAGTTTTGCATCACCTCGGTTCCCAGATCTCCGGCATATAGACGTTGACTGTGTATATTGTATCCAAGATACAGTCCCTTTGACTGTTCATAGATGTCACTAAAACTGCTCAAAGATGTAAACAACCATGCATGAGCAGGGCCTATTAGACGGAGGGGGTACGACAGCCGATCAGTTCCAGTCATTCCACCAGGACGAAGGTACGCTGCTCATGTTGTCTGTAGTTCTACCATGCCTAGAAGGTCAATACCGCAGTTCGATCGCGTCCGCATTGTTACTTTGTGTCAAGAAGGGCTCTCAACAAGGGAAGTTTCCAGGCGTCTCAGAGTGAACCAAAGCGATGTTGTTCGGACATGGAGGAGGTACAGAGATACAGGAACTGTCGATGACAGGCCTCGCTCAGGCCGCCCAAGGGCTACTACTGTAGTGGATGACCGCTACTTACGGATTGCCGCTCGGAGGAACCCTGACAGCAATGCCACCATGTTGAATAATGCGTTTCGTTCAGCCACAGGACGTCGTGTTTCAACTCAAACTGTGCGCAATAGGCTGCATGATGGGCAACTTCACTCCCGACGTCCATGGCGAGGTCCAGCTTTGCAACCCCGACACCATGCAGCGCGGTACAGATGGGCCCAACAACATGCTGAATGGACCCCACGGAATTGGCATCACGTTCTCTTCACCGATGAGTGTCGCATATGCCTTCAACCAGACAATCGTCGGAGACGTGTTTGGAGGCACCCTGGTCAGGCTGAACGTCTTAGACACACTGTCCAGCGAGTGCAGCAAGGTGGTGGTTCCCTGATGTTTTGGGGTGGCATTATGTGGGGCCGACGTACGCCACTGGTGGTCATGGAAGGCTCCGAAACGGCTTTACGATACCTGAATGACATCCACCGACCCATAGTGCAACCATATCGGCAGAATATTGGAGAGGCATTTGTCTTCACTGACGACAATTCTCGACCTCATCGTGCACATCTTGTGAATGCGTTCCTTCAAGATAACGACATCGCTCGACTACAGTGGCCAGCATGTTCGCCAGACATGAACCCTATCGAACATGCCTGGGATATGTTGAAAAGGGCTGTTTATGGACGTCTTGACCCACCAACCACTCTGAGAGATTTACGCCGAATTGTCGTTGAGGAGTGGGACAATTTGGACCAACAGTGTCTTGATGAACTTGTGGATAGTATGCCACGGCGAATACAGGCATGCATCAATGCAAGAGGACGTGCTACTGGGTATTAGAGGTAGTGGTGTGTACTGCAATCTGGACCACAAATGCTGAAAGTCTAGCTGTATGATGGTACAACATGCAATGTGTGGGTCTCATGAGCAATAAAACGAGCTGAAATGTTGTTTGTGTTGATCTCTATTCCCTTTGTATTTAACGGTTCCGGAACTCTTGGAACCGAGGTGATGCAAAACTTTTTTTGATGTGTGTACATAAATGTTAATATAAACTATGGTGCTATAATACACTGAAGAAAATGGAAATTGCAACACCCAGAAGGAGTGGTGCTACATTGCTGCAATTGAACATGCAGGACAAGTGTTCGGTTGTGATTCGATGATTACACTTCCAGGTCCCTCTGACCGCATGTTTGGACAACAATCAATACAGGATGTGCCCACCACGAGCTGCAATACATTGATGAATTCGTCGAGGCATGGAGTCAATAAGGCCCTGGATCGCTTCCTGAGGAATTGTGGCCCATGCTTGCTGCACTGCACAGGCCAGTTGTTCCAGAGTTGTGGGTGGCTGAGGACGGTTGGCCAGTTGTCGACCCATAATGTCCCACACATGCTCAATAGGACTGAGGTCCAGGGATCTGGTGGGCCATTCTAAGGTTGTGATGTCGTGGAGAGCTTCTCTGGAGATGCGTGCAGTGTGAACCCGGGCATTGTCCTGCTGAAACACCCCATTAGCAATGTTCGCCATCATAGTGACAACCACTGGATTGAGTACCCTATCAACGTACTGTTGAGCTGTCATAGTGCCCTCAACAAGCACTAATTGTGATTTCACATTAAAGCCAATAGCTCCCTAGACCATAATGCTTGGTGTTGGCCCTGTGTGCCCCTCTCCCCGATACGTCGGCGCACGCGATTCTGGCGATCACTGCAGGCAAGACAGAAGCGCGATTCATCACTAAAGACGACCCTATGCCATTTGTCGACCCACGTTGATCGTTCTCGACACCAGGCTAGCCTTACACGTCGCTGTTGTGGGGTCAATGGAACACCTTCTGCAGGGACACGGGATCGTAAGCCAGCTGCACGCAGGCGATTACCACCTGTTTGTTGTGTAACGTGGGGTGCCTCAGCTGCTCGAATTTGCGCTGCTGTTGCATGGGGTTCCATCCGGGCCATCCGAATGATGCGGTGATCCTCTCTCACAGTTGTCTGTCGCGCTGGGCCTGTGCCAGGTCTACGAGTGTGGGTACCTTCATTTGACCACTGCTGCCATACACGTTGTACCGTAGATGCCTGTCGGCCAACACTTGCTACGACAGTCCTTATCGATAATCCAGCCTCACACAGCCCAATTATCCGAGCCCTCTCAAGGGCGACAGTTGTTGATAGCGTGCTCTTCTCTGTCGTCGAGGCATGTTAGACGGGGAACACTTCACTGCACAGACTGCAAGTCAACTACGCTACACCAGAGTCCGTATACTGGAGTTGAATGCTCCGCGACCAATCACGTGGGGAGACCTGTAGCAACAATCCAATGGGTCTGAAACTTTGATCGTTTACATACCTACATGGCATCGTTCCATATCTTGAAAATCAACACAAACGACCAATGCTTTCATGGTGTTGCAATTTCCATTTTCTTCAGTGTATATAGGCTACGAAAGTATTCAGCTTCTGGTCAAACAATAATATAAACATCAAAAGACTGACTGTGTCAAAAGCCACAGTATCAACTAGTATTTCATGAACTTCAGTAGAGCAGAAACATTCTTATTTTCTTTTCTCACCATGCTGCCAAAAATTGGTTTGCCATGACTGTGCTCTAAAAGTTTGTACAGTTGCGACAGATTTAATCAAAGAATATGTTCAATATTAAGAAGATTGATGAGATAGTTGCAAAATTACTTAGGTGGTGAGAATTATGTACTCAAGATATCTTTCAACAGAAGCAGCAATACCACCTTCAATCTGAGGAACTGATTCTAAAGGATGGAGTATTTCCTATTTGACAACGTACAAACTGAACTTTGCAATCTCTGCAATGTTTTATAGCACACCCCAATAATCCAGAAAGTGCATTATTTGTTTTTTTTGTCAAGCTTAAGTGAAATATTCATAAGATTTTTTCTAAACATACGTGAAGTCTTAAGGCATAAGTTATGAACATTTGTAAACAATAATATTTACAGTACCTAACAGCCGGAATTTCAAAGATATACGGTAGTGGACAAAGAGAAAAAGTGTAATAGTTGCAGTCTACTGACAAATGTGTTCCAGTTAGCCAACACGAATTGGGCCCAATTAGATGTCAACACCCTAATACTCGAATATATATTGCACACTTTTATTTATACACTATCTTATTAACACACTTCTCAAACAAATGGGGGGGGGATAAATTTATTTTCCCCACCCCCATCTGTTTGAGAAGGGTGTTAATTAAGAATGAACTGTGTTAATAAAACTTAATTAATCCCCCCCCCCATTTGTTCGAGAAGTGTGTTAGTAAGTGTATAAATGATTCATGCAATATTTTTTTCAGGATAAGGGTGTTAAAATAATTGTTTTTCCCTACCCAATCTAATTGGGCACAATTTATGTTGACAGACTGGAAAGCATTTCTGTTAATAGAATACTTAGGCAACACTGAAAATGGCTTCTAGCTCTTCAATAGTTGCACAGACCATAAAAGCCAAGGCAGCATCAACTTATCAATGTGACAAATGAGGTCAGCAATACTTGCATATTTGATAAGACCAATTGTTATCCTTGGATGGCAGAAATAAATGGGAAACATCATGATTGATACAGCTGTAAAAAAATAAAAAAAATGCAGCACAGTTTATACGAAGACAACACAGTAAACATGATCACAGACATCAAAAGATAATATAATGCTTTACCCCTTGCCATATAAAAATGATCAGGATAGAGAAGCTTAAATCCAAATAGGACAAATATGCATTCCACAGAGAAAGATCCACGGTCCACAAAATCACCATTGAAGAGCTAGAGTAAGTTAAGGAAATTTCACTGAAACAAAAAGATTAAAGTAAGAGCAAAGCAAATTCACACTTAGGCTTACTACTCGTCGAGTTCCTCATATCAATTACATGATACATACATGCATTCATTTTCATTTGAGACTTTTGCATTTCAGCATCCAGTCTAGTCTGCAAGCCTCTGTTTGCAAACAAGTCACCTCCATGATCCTCTATTAGCAGTTGACACTGTGGCCTCCTCGGCATCTACACCTCTCACTTTGAAATTGTTGAACACTGAATCTAACCATCACCTCCGAGGTCTACTGGAATCGTTAACCTCTTAGGTAATCTCTCCTCCCGCATCCAGATCACATGACCCCACCATCTGAGTCGGCTCAAACAAACAGCTTCATCAAGCATGTTAATTTCTAACTTCGCCTCTAACTCTTCATTACGAGGATCCCTCTCTTTTTCTCCCATCTATTTGTCCTAGCAATCATTCCTGCAACCCTCATATAAGTTACTTGTAGCTTATGCATCAGATATCCTGAATTTTCCAAGCTCTCATTTCCATACAGCAAGGTTGGTCTAAATACTGAGAGTTCCCTCACTGCAGTAACTTCTTTCTTGCAGAATACTGTAGATCTGTGACAAAGAGGAAATCTGACATTCTACAGATCGGAGCGAGGAATGTTAGAGGTCTGCTATGCAGTGGAAGGTTAGAAAACTTAGAAAGAGAAGTGGATAGGTTGAGGTTGGATTTGGTTGGGATTAGTGAAATGTGCTCGCAGGAAGAACAGGACTTTTGGTCACGAGACTATAGTGTCATTAGCACTAAATCAAACAACGGCTATGCGGGGGTAGGTCTCATATTAAGTAGGAAACATGGACAGCGGGTGAATATTATGAGCAATATAGTGAACGGATTATTGTAGCTAAAATCAATACAAAACCTACGTGCACCACAGTGGTACAAGTATATATGCCTACCAAGCTGATGATGTTGAAAAGATCTACGTAGAAAGAGATGAAATTCTAAGGTATGTCCAGGATGATGAAAATGTTATAGTAATGGGAGATTGGAATGCTGTGGTAGGAAAAGTAAGAGAAGGGAAGGTAGTAGGAGATTTCGGATTAAGTGAAAGGAATAATCGAGGAAGCAGGCTGATGGAAATTCTGCACCGAGCATGAGTTGGTCATAGCCAACACCTTATTCAATAACCACAATAGAAGTATATACACATAGATGAGACCAGAGGATACAGGGCGTTACTAAATCGTCTTCATTATGGTCAAGCAGAGATTTCGAAACCAGATTTTGGATTGTAGAACATATCCCGGTGCTGACAAACTCTGACCACAACCTGGTGGTTATGAAATGCAGATTAAAGTTGAAGAAACTGAAGTAAAGTCAAAAGACAGACTGAAAGAGAAGGATATAAACGAAAGATTCAAGAAGAGTATAAAGGAGGCATTGACAGGGAAAAGGCAGTAAGTGCCAAAAATGAAATTTTTCAGGAGAAGCAAAAAACGATTTGCTATCATTTTGTTATTCACTTGATTACACAAAATACTTCCAAATTGAAGAAATCCACTCACTTAACATACCGTATTAAAAAGCAATTTTCATAATTAGGCATAGCATAGTGGAAAAATAACTTCTTTATACAATGTAGAAATAGGAAGTTCAACACAATCAGTACTACTACTTGAAACTCTTTTTGTTAGGCACAGATATCCCTGTAAAATGCATGATACTTTTTATCCAGGAAGTCCATCATTGGAATAAATCCTTCTTTTTTGCTTCATTCGTGACTATTCTTCTTTCAAGGGGTTGCAAACTCTGAAAATTGGTGATGGCCTTGAATGACTGATCATCATCATCATCATCATCATCATCATCATCATGTACAGTTTCCAGCCCCAGGCTGGGTCTGTTTGGAACATAAGCCTCGCCAATTAGTCCTTTCTTCCCACCACCTCTCCGTTGTCACTCTGGTCCAGTCCTCGCCTCTCTTCTTGACACATTCCTCCACTCCTTTCAGCCATCCCTCTCTTGGTCTTCCCCTTGGTCGTTTCTTCTGCATCTGCATCTCATGTATCCTCTTGGGAATCTTCTTCTCTTCCATTCTCTTTAAGTGTCCATACCACCGCAGTCTTGATGTCTCAATCCTACCTTGCAAGGGCTCCTCTTTCACTATTTCCCTGACCTTTTCATTCCTCACCCTGTCTCTTCTTCTTACTCCGATCCTATTTCGCAGGAACTTCATTTCACTTCCCTGTATTCTGCTTATGACTCTTTTCTTCATTATCCACGTTTCTGATGCATAGGTCAGAATCGGGATATAGTAGCTTCTATATAACACTTCTTTGCTCTTTTGTGGCATACTAAGCTCCTAATGCTTCTCAGAAATGCTTCTGCCTGTCTGCCACGTTCCGTAATCTCTTTCTGTCATTTCTCCCATTTTCCTCCACTGTACTTCCCAAGTACCTGAGACTTGCCACCTTCTTCAGCTGTCCACCTCCAATTGTTATCCCAGTCATTGGTCTGTCCTTTTTCCTGGTCATTAACAGGATCTCACATTTACTGATCTCACATTTCCATCCATACTCTCCCACTGTTTCTTCCCAAGCCTTCAGTTGCTCCTGAATTTCCTCCTCCTTGTTTCCCCAGACCATGAGAAAATTTGCAAACACCATTGCTTTCATCTTATTTTCTCCTATCATTCCTGCTACCCATGTCATTACCTCGTCCATAACCATAATAAAGAGAAGGGGTGAAAGTGCACTACCCTGTTTCAGGCCACTCATTTGTCTGAACCAGTCTGCTCTTTCCCCTCCAACTTTCACACAACTCACACTTCCACAATACATCTCCTTCACTCTGCCTACAGTCCCTTTTTCCACTCCCATTTTTTCCATTGCTTCCCAAACCTTCTCCCTACACACACATACCTGCCAACTTTTGAAAAGGGCTATCAGTAAAACTCACGCGCGACAAAAAATTTAACGATTTTCGACATACCCCGGCTTGACGAAAATAATAATACTTCTGGGCTACAAAATACAATAATTCGTGCTTTGAACAGGATATTTCAATGAAATCATATCTACTTACATGATTTGTAGATGAACATAACAATCAAGAAGAAATCCATGTTAATCAGCAGCAGGCGTGGTGAATATTGGTTTGGAGCATACATAACAGGACTTCCTTGATAAATTAAGCCGATATACGATAATTGAAAAAGGTTTTACACAATAAAACTTGTTTAACGTAACACAGGCAAGAAATAATATAATACACACTGCAAATCACATGCTAGTTCGACTTTAAAGTCATGGTTGTGGCCTTTTTAGCTTCCAGCAAAAAGTCTTGAGAAAATGCTTTGTCATAACAGGGACCAGAACTCCTGGTCTTCAAAATAGAAATAGACTCCAGAGATTCATTGGACATGGATGACCTGAACTGTGTTCTATTTTTCTTCACAAGGCTGAAAACACGTTCACATTCTGCATTGCTATGGGGTATGGTGAGAATAGAGAGCATTACTCTAGATATTCGGTTATACTTAAGAAGTCCATCGGCTCCACGAATTCTTGATATTTGTGCCCAACTGGAATCACTTGCAGCATCTTGATGTGCAGCCAAAGTGTCATCTACCTGAAGAGCTGTAAACTGCCTCTGAAGCTCATTCACCACCTCATCGGTAGTTTCATTCTCTTCCTTGCATAACATGATAGGAAACTTTTCCAAGAAAAAACGAACGGAAGAAAACTGTGCATCTTCAATTTTGTCTAACCTAGCAACTTGAGCATTCTTTAGCACGTCATCCTTGAGTGGAAACTTGTTGATGATGTAGTCACAGGCAGTACAAAAGTAGTTTCTCACTGATGAAAAGAAAAGGGATTTATCTGTATCCTGGAGATCATTCACTATGTTCGAAGTTTGAATGCCAATAACTAACTCATCATCACTTCTTTGATTTTGAATCAAGTTGTACTCAACTTCAAGCAATGAGGAGCTTTTGACAATTTTGGGCTTAACAAACTTGGTGAACAGCTGCTTTAGCAGATCCATTAGAAGTTCTAATAACAAGTGAACTTGTGGGGAAGAAGTCTGAAGGGCAACATTCAATTTGTCAAATACAGGAATAGTCACATGAAGAAAAGTGCAAAAGGCCTTGTTCAAGTTTGAGGACAGGAACATAAACAATTTTTCCTCACGAGTTGTAGCAGAAGTCTTATTTTTTAGGATGGGTTTGTCACATTTGGAAGAATATGCTATTCTTTTAGGGGCATGTGTAGTAGCAGAATCAAGAATTCTCTTCTTCTGATACTCTTTGGATCCACTTTGTTCAACTTTAGGTATTCTGAAAGATGTCAAGCTTGTGGAAATGTTTTGGGTACATAATATTACTTCCTCCTTGAAGAAAGAAAGAAGAGGATCCCACTGGTCCAGTAGTCTATCCAAACATCTGCCTAAAGATAACCACCTAGTACATACATGCTTCAGAATTTTCTTTGCTTCCTTATTGTGCAAGTTCTGAAATTTCTGAAGGCGTTCTTTTCTCTTTACACTCTTCTCTAAGAAATAAAATATATCTACAAGGATCTCATCCACTTTAACTGGTAATCTTCCAGCACCTTTTTCAGCTGCTAGATTAATCAGGTGGCAAATGCACCCTATGATGGCAATACCTGGTTGAACTTCCTTCAGAACTGCTGAAACCCCATTTTTGTGTCCTATCATAACAGGAGCATTGTCGGAGCAGAAAGCCACACAGTTTTCAATTGGTATATTATGAGAACTCAGCTGTGATAACATCAGGTTACCTATGTTTCGCCCTGTTGAGTCCCCGTCCAACGCTGGTATGGATAGCACAGTGCTCACTACTTTTTCCAGTCGAACATCATAGAATGTAACAACAATAGGATACAACTTGGCATTCGTATCAGTGCTTCCATCCGTTGCCAAAGAAAATGATCCGTTCTGAAGGCACTTAACAACTTCAGATGATGCATTTTTTGCCATTTTATTTACAATGCAAGTCGTTTTCGTGCGACCACAACTATATTTCTTTGCAACTTCTGATGTGGGAAACATCTTCTTAAATAAAGCGCCAGCATGATCAGCCGCACTTAAGGGCACATTGTGTTCCACCAAAAAGGAAGTAAACAGACACTCGGCCCTAATTACGTCACTGTCAACGTTACCAGCCTTGGCAAAAAAGGTGTTGATTTTCTTGCTATCTTCCTTCGATTTAACATAACTTATGTGTTTACCGCACTTCACATGATTACTTAAATCGTTTTTTCCACCATGAGCAATATTAATATCACACGCACATACCGTGCAAAAGGCAAATTTTTCTCCCTTTCTTGATTTTAGTATGCACGGAAAATCAACCGAGTATGATTCTTTAAATGTCTGGAAGTACTGTTTCTTGTTGTATTTGTTCATTCTCGATATCTACTAAAACATCGAAAGGAACCTGGATCACTAAACGTCACATAAAATTATAACATAAATCGCATAAAACACAGCCAACACTTCATTAAAACAAGTCAAAGCACACAAGTCAAATGAACACGACGCCAACCTCGTAAAGAAAGAATATGCACATGGTAGAGAGAAAAAAACACACACGTGGAACGAATGTAATTAGTCCAAGGAATACAGGAAACTGCGAAGCACGAAGATATAACACAAAAACTCGAACACTTCATTAAAATATGCCATAACCTTAAAATACGAAAACATTCAAAGAACGCCAACTTCGCGAACAATAAACAACTCACGTGGTCAAAGAATATCGTTTAAATCGCAACGAGCGAACGTAGGGGAACAAAGAATTTGCGAAGCAGAGCGTGTCGACACCTAAGATTCACATGGAAGAACGGTTATCCCGGCTTCAAATTCAATTACAATGACGACACAAACATGACACGGTTAAAAGTACGAATCAACTCAAAGAACGAGTTATCGACTATCGTGGGCTTGCCTTCGACCCACGCAAACAATCGATTGTACGGAAGTGGGAGGGATTATCGAATGTTAATTATCGTTTCAAATTTTTGTCCGCGAAATCGTAAAATGACACCGTTCATCCGTAAAACCGTAAAATGCTGCAATTTCCGTAAATTTTACGGATAAACCGTAAAAGTTGGCAGGTATGCACACACTATCATAGGCCTTTTCGATGTCCAGGAAGGCCATCAACAGATCCTCTCCAAATTCGTAGTGGTGTTCCTGGAGCTGTCTCACTGAAAATATGAGATCCACTGTTGATCTCCCAGGTCTGAATCCATACTGCTCCTCTCTCCATTTTGGCTCGTATTCTACTTACTAATAACTTTTCATATATCTTGGCTTATGTTCCAAGCAGACCGGACCAGCGGTCGGAAACTGCTCAAGATGATGATGATATCTTGGCACAGTGTGGTATGAGTGTGACTCCCCCGTAATTTCTGCACTCCTTTCTGCTTCCTTTCTTGAATATTGGGACAATTAATCCTTTCTTCCAATCTTCTGGGGTAGTTTTCTCCTTCCATACCACCCTCATCACACGGTACAGCCACTGTTTCCCAACCTCCCCTGCTGCCTTCACCATTTCAACACTCACTTCGTCCACACCTGGTGGCCTTCCTCCTTTCATCTTGTCTATAGCCATTTCCAGTTCTCTCCAAGTCAGGTCCTTTTCCATTCCTGTTGTCTTCTCCTTCTTCCAATACGTTGTCTTCCTCCCTATGACCATTTGGATTCAGCAAATCCTCAAAGTACTATTTTCACACTGTCTTGAGTGTCTCTTTGTTGTGTACCTCATTTCCGTTTTTGTCCACCATTACCACATCCTCTCGCAGACCTCTTTTCTTACTTTTGACCATCCCATAAAGAACTTTATTTCCTCTGCTGTCTTCCTCCATCATCTCTGTCCACTTTACCATCCACTTCTTCCTCTCCTCTGCGATAATCTTGTTTGCTTCTTTCTTCTTTATCTAATAATCTTCCCTTGCTAGATCAGTTCTGTCCTGGAACCACACTCTGAAAGCATTGTTCTTCCTTCCCACAGCTTCTTTTACTCTCTCATTTCACCATGGTGTCTCCTTACAACGCTTTCTGTTGCTTGTTCTTCCACATACTGCCACTGCAGCTTCCACCATTGTATTTTTGAATTGCTTCCATTCCTCTTCCCCCGTATTAGAATTGTCTGTTGGCATCCTTTCCCTTATTATCTTCTGGAATTCTTCCTTGACATCCTTTTCCTTCAGTTTCCATACTTTGATTCTCCTTTCCTGGTACTCTGTCCTCTTGGTTCATTACTCTCATGTTCATTACTAGTAGTCTGTAGTCGCTATCTAAGGCCTCTGATGGTATTACCTTTATATCTCTGACACTTCTCTTCATTTCCCAGTCGTACAGCATGTAATCTACCAAAGATTTCTTTGTTAAATCACTGCTGTACCATGTTACCTTGTGGCTTCTTTCTTCCAAAACCAGGAGTTGCCAACACTAAACCGTTTCTCTTGCAAAAATACAGCAACTTTCTCCCTTCTTCATTCCTTCTGCCCCATTCTTCTGCTCCCATTACATTTTCATATCCTTGCCTTTCACTTCCTACATGTGCATTCAAATCTCCCATGACATTGATGCTCTGACTATTCAACTGCTGTTGTAGCTCCTCCTCAAAGTTTTCCTTCTCTTGAGCTGTACATCCAACTTGAGGGGCATATACCTAGGCTATCGCCAGGCTTCTTCCCTTTACAGTTACTCTGATCTTCATGATCCTCTCACTTATTCCCTTTACCTCTTCCTTCATTCCATCTCTCACAACTACAACTACTCCTACTCTGCTGCTCCTTCCTTCACTGTTCCCACTCCAGTACAACCGGTACCCTTTCCTCAGTTCTCTGCGACCTTCCCCTTCCCATCTTGTTTCTGCCAAGCCCAGAACATCCAGCTTTCTTCTCTCCATCACATCTACAATCTCCTCCACCTTTCCTGTCAGTGTCTGAATGTTTAATGTGCCAATTCGTAGTCCATTAGCATATCCGGTCATCGTTGTTTGTATCCGTCCTTTCCGAGGCTTGTTCCTGTTTTGAAAGCAGATATAAGATCCACTACTGGCTTGCTAGGCCTATCGTAGCTTCACCAGAGCCCCGTCAGCCGTCACTTTTCAGGGTTCCTGTAGGGTTATAACAGCTACCGTAGCGGTCCCGGGGCACACGATAAGTCCCCACTGTACTTCACTGGAAGCAGCTACAGACTCAGGCGAGTCGAACATGTCCTCGGACACTCCCGGCATACGATAAATAAATATTCACCCCTACAGGCAATCCCCTACTTCATGCCGTTGCCCGTCTCCCACCACGTGGAGGAGGGGTTGGACTTGTAGTAGACTTGTAAAATGTGATGCCTTTTGAATATAGCATGTTCCTTCCACATTTAAATTACATTAAATGACTGCCTTGTTTCAGTTAAGGGGAAATCTCTTGAAATTAGAATCCAGCCAACAGTGTTTATTTTAAGAGCACCCGTACTCAAAAATTTGTCAGATTCAGCAGCAAAGTCAAAGAAGTCATAATTTTTCATCATAATTACAATTATTGGGCTTGAAAACTTTAGTACTGCGAATCATTTCAGCTACCTCTTCTGGAACCATTGACTTACATTGTTTCTTTCTCTTTTCGATGATGCCAAATTTCCTGTCACAGGGCATGCAAGAGTGTCCGGAAACCAGGAATGTTAATTCAACAGAATCAAAATAGTTTTTGGCAATGACATAAATCATATCCATTACCACAATTCAATTCACATTCTGTATTGTACTATCGTATTTTCCATTTCTCCTTTTCTGAATGTTGACAACATTAATCAGACCCACGAGATATGTACCTTGCACGTCTGCTGTCTGTCTCCAGAAATCAGTGTGGTGTTTGCTTATTTCTTCCTGAGTGAAACTGTGGCACTTGTAACGACATTTACATGTTGCATGGAAAAGTAGAAAATATTGGTTAGATTATGTCTGTTGTTTCCTGACCTGACCTTCGCACGCGAAGTCGGCTATTGATGAGTTTGCCTGGATACAAGTCAACAATAACAGCTATTAAGAAGTGAAAAAATATATCTCTTAAGAAGTGTCATTTAACTTACCATTTTGGAAGGACCAGGTTTTGGAGGCATGTTGATTTTCACAATAATTTGAGTATCACTTCCACGCAACAAGCGGAAACGTGTTTGGCGCGCAAAGCAGTTACTACGTTCTCTGCGCCAAAGCCTCGCACTTGCCACAAGAAGCGATCTAGTGGGAACAATTTCAAGCTGTTCTAATCACCGAACAAAGTCCTACTTTCTCTGTGGTTTGGCCTTGGTTCTTACTACCTTCCTCACGAATAAAACGAAAATTTCATTTTTGGCACTTACTACCTTTCCCCTGCCAATGCCTCAATTGCAGACGAATGGGCACTTTTGAAGAATGAAATAACAAAATCCGCAGAAGAAAACATTGGTAGGAAAGAAAGAATAGGTAGAAAACCATGGATCACTCAGGATATACTAGAACTAATGGATGAAAGGCAGAAACACAAGAATGTAAGAGATGAAAAGGGAAAAGCAGAATACAGACATCTGAGAAATGAGGTTAACGAGAAGTGCAAGGAAGCGAAAGAAGAATGGTTGAAAGAGAAAAGTTCAGGTATAGAAAATTACCTGAAATTAGGAAAAGTGGACACAGCTAATCGAAGGGAAGAGAATACTTTTGGGGAAAAGAAGAATAAGTGCTGTAATATTAAGGACACGGATGGAAAGCCCTTCTAACAGATAGGGAAGAAAAGGTTGAGAGATGGAAAGCTTAGATAGAGAGTTTGGATAAGGGAAAGGAGATTGAGAATCATGTAATAGAAAGGGAAGAGGAAATTGATGAGGATGTGAAAGGAGATTTAATATTGAGATCAGAATTCGGCAGAGCATTGGAAGACTTAAGCATGAGCAAAGCACCAGGCATAGATGATATACCGATTGAGTTACTACGCTGCATAGGTGATAATGGTCTGATCAGGTTATTTATGAGGATTTATGAGACAGGTGAGGAACCCTCTGATTTCAAGAAGAATGTTATCATCCCTATCCCAAAGAAAGTAGGAGCTGACAGATGTCAAGATTACCGTACAATCAGATTTTACTCATGCTTCAACGATCCTGCCCAGAATAATTTACAAGAGGATGGAAAGCCACATAGAAACGGAGTTGGGTGAAGACCAGTTTGGTTTCAGGAGAAATGTAGGAACAAGGGAAGCTGTACTAAGTCTTAGGCTGACTTTGGAAGTTAGAATAATGAAAGATAAGAGAACGTTCATGGCATTTGTAGACTTAGAAAAGGCTTTTGATAACTTTTATTGGGCTAAATTGTTTGACATTTTGAAAACAATTGGAATAAAGTAAAGGGATAGGAGGGTGAACTCAGACAGCAGTCATTCGAGCTGATGGACATGAGAGAGAAGCTGGTATTCAGAAAGGTATGAGGCAAGGCTGCGTCTTATCACCCATACTTTTCAATCATTACATTGAACAAGCAATGAAGGAAATTGGAGAAAAATTTAAAATGAGAGTGAAGATTCAAGGAGAAATAATTTCAACTCTGAGATTTGCTGATGACAATGTCATCTTGGCCAAAACGCCAGAGGATTTGAATGGTATGGACTCCGTCTTGAGGAAAGAATTTATGATGAAAATTAATGAATGTAAAATAAAAAATTGGAATGCAGCCGGAATAAATCAGAAACCTCAATAGATATCAAATTGGCAGGTGAAAAGCTAAAGGAAGTAGAAGACTTCTGTTACTTAGGAAGCAAAATAACCAGTGATGGATGAAGCAATGAGGATATAAAAAGCAGGTTGGCTCAAGCAAGGAAAGCATTTCTACAGAAAAGGAATCTGTTGACATCCAATATAGATTTAGGTATTAGGAAGTAATTTTTGAAATCCTTTGTCTGGAGCGTGGCACTCTTATGGAAGTGAAACTTGGACTAATGGCACAGCAGAAAAGAGGAGAATTGGAGCTTTTGAAATGTGGTGTTACAGGAGAATGAAGATCAGATGGGTAGATAGGGTTACAAATGAATAGGTATTAAGACGAGTGGGAGGGTAGAGATGTTTCAGGAGACTGCTCATGAAGAGAAGAGAGAGGTTGGTAGGACACATACTAAGACAGCCAGGAATAGCAAGCTTAGTTATGGAAGGAAGGGTCGAGGACAAGAACTGCAGGGGTAGACCAAGGTTAGACAGATTGCCTCGGATGTAGGGTGTGGTAGAAATGAAACGATTAGCTCAGGACAGGGAGGCACGGAGGGCTGCATCAAACCAGTCAAAAGACTGAAGACAACTGTAGGTCGCAACTGAGAACACACGCATTGGTTTTCCTGCACCTCAACTCTATTTCTTTCCCCGTGTTACCACCTAAGTACTTAAAATGGTCCTCTTGCCCCAATTTTGTTCCTCCTATCTGGCATTCATTTTTCTTGTGTTTCTTCCCTGCCGTCTTTGAAATGCTGATCTTCACACCATATTCCCTATATTTCTGTTAAAGTTCTAACATGTTGGCTTACAAGTTTTCAACAGAGTCCGTCATTACAACCAGGTCATCAGCATAAACCAGACTGCTTACCTGGTTTCCATCTAATTGAATCCCACCCAGCCAGTTTATGTCCTTCAGGAAAATAATGGTCCACATATAAAATAAACCGTAGTGGTGAATGATTACAGCCTTGCCTCACTCCTGTAACAAATTTCAACCCAGAACTCATCCTACGATTAACTCTCACTGCAGCCTCATTATCAAAATAAATACTTTTGATTGGCTTTAGCAGCCTTCCCTTGATACCATAATACCTCAGGATGATCAGCATCTTCTCCCTGGGTACTCTATGGTACAAAACACAAATGCCTATTCCTCTCATACCATTCCTTAATAAATTGGTGCATACTAAACATTTTATTCTGACATCTTCATTGTGGTCTAAAGTCACACTGATTTTCATCCATCTCACTCTTGGTCAATGATCAAACTTTCCTTTCTACAATGCCCGAGTACACGTTGTAATGTGTTTTTTCGGGGGTATTGTACGCCACTGACATAAGTCAGTAGGAAGCCATTCTATATTTATTTACGCGGCAAATTGTTCAGCCAAGAGAAGTTTTCATGTAACGTATTATTAGTATTAACGTATTATTATTATTATTAAGGTATTTTTTGGAGCTTTTTTTTTGTTAAATTATAAGCATACAGATAGGTTTTCGATGTTATAGAAAACACTATCAAGCGAATTATTACGAACAACATTATCGCGGAAAATTATATGATTACGGAATTTTACGGAGTTTTGTCAGTTAGGGTATTGTGAGAGAGATGAGTCACTGGGAATTCGGCTACAGGCTTAGTCTTGTCGAGAAGCGTGACGCAAGCGGGGTTGCTGCATCAAGAAAAGGCGAAATGGTCTGGAACGGTAATCGACATCTTCGTCGAGCCGAGTGTATTGACCCTGAGGTGGGGAAGAGCGCGTGGTGGCTCAGCCAATCAGTGGAGAGCGGGCGACTTGAAGACGGCACCGGAGAGGGGAGGCGACGAGTGCATATATGGTTTGCGCGCCGTGGAGGAGTGTGACTTGTAAAACTTGACCAGTGTGGTTGCTCGTGTGGTTGGTTCCGGTGTGACCGGACCATAAGTTAACATATCTACAAGTATCTCTTCAACTGACGACGAAGATGACGACGTCCAGAAGGCTGTGGGAAGCTCTCTTCAACATCCAGTACGAGGGAAATGCTACGGCAATTTCCAGTGGTAAGCGCGAATGGCTCTGAACTACGTAATCTCTCGTTTCTTTGTTTCATATTCAGTATTTCAGTAACTTCATAGCTTGGGAATAATAGTAAAATCAGTAATTCATCCGACTCCGTTTTCACGTAATTCTCTAGCGGTAATATTCAAATCGCATCGCTCCAATTTAAATTTAATCTTATTATTATTATTAATTTTGCCATACTTGTTTTATATAATAAATTCATTTCTTTTAACCATGCAATCTTTGCTTTCAGTAGGTAGCATTAGATATAGACCAAATTCCTTCTCCTGATACAATTGTTAGTTGGGTTAATGATCAAATCATACCACGATCTGAGTGAAAAGATTCTTGAAGGTGTTCTACCAGAGCTAGGTGTTGTTAAATATAAATTTAGATTTCAACATAGCGTTGAGGTCTTGGCGCCCATTAATACAACATATCTTAGAGTAAATATTTCAAAGTGCAAGGCAAGGCTAGTAAAAGCGTTACACTTGTCACCCAACAGTGAGGACTAAAGAAACCGTTTCAACTTTGCCCAGGTCACTTATCAAAGAAATGTCTCTATAATTGTTGCAATCTTTCCTGTTACCATGCTTATAAATTGGGGCAATTACTGCTTTCTTCCAGTCAGAGTGTACTTTTCTTAAATCCCATGCCGATTCGTTTATCCTATGCAACCATTTCAGCCCAGATTTTCCACCATACTTTTACCATTTCTGGCTGAATTTCATCTACCCCTGCCGTTTTGTGACATTTTAGTTTATTTACCACCCTCTCTTCTTCCTCAACAGTGATCATGTTCTCATCCTTATTCTCCTCCTGCATACTCTCAAAATTTACATTCAGCAAGTTTTTGAAGTATTCTTGCCATCTTCCCAGTGCTTCCTTGGCATCTATAATGAGGTTCCCAGAATTATCCAAAACACTGACACATATTTTACAAAAATTATGTGTAATTTCTACACAATTCAAGTCATGAAGAAAACAATTGTCACACAAGATTTAATCTCAATGGTATTCATTCTCGTCAAAGTAATTAAAAAAGTAAATATTTCTGAGTTAAAATAGAATTGCACATTTTAACACTAAGTTGATATTCAACTTTATTGTAAAGAAAACAAACAAAGCAAATGCAATGAAGAATCAAAATACATTACTAACATCACTGATGTTATTAATGCTGTAGATGATGATGTTTAGAATTTTACATCTTATTTAATTGTTGTAGCTTGAAAGATGCCAGGTTGCAGGAATTGTGTCCAAGAAGAGATCTTGAATGTGCCAGTAAATCTACTGACATGATATTCTCTTTTCTCACGCACCCTAAACACCTCTTTTGCCTTCTTGTAAACAGAGCGGCTCTGTCCCAAGTTAACTGAATTATTCCACCTTCCCATTTTCCAAATATGATACAAATGTGAGATACACATCCTGAAGTTTTTCACCATAGCTAAGCCGAAGAAATTTATCGATCATTTACGCAGAAAAACCCGGTTCTTTCCCGCCTAAATAACATAAGGAAAGCAACTATCGAAGAGCAGAACCCAAAAGTTTCTTTTGCAAATTATAATTGAAATCCTCATTTACAGGAATATTTCCAACCAAATGCCCAATACCATTGGGATATCCACTCACCTAAATTTTGCTTTTAATGCTCTTGAATTCAGGTCTTCATGCATTAGCACTGCACTTGCACTGCTCGATTTTTCACAATTATTTAAATGAGTTATGTTTCTTTCTTCGCTGTTAGTCAGTTTTCATGACCTGCTTCTCATTGGGTATTCTAATTGTTCGTATGAGTACACTGATAAGTTAAGATTTCAAAACTAGATTAGTATCTAGGTCTTATGACTCACTCTGGAACATTTGATCTTAAAGATTCTCCCAGCTTCAGATACCTAACTCCTCCACTGCTGTTGTTATTACCTGCCTGATGAGTCTTTGCCATTCTAAAGTGAGTGCGCTGTCATCTGTTTACATCTGTCTATCGGTGCAACAGAGGGAAGGCATGTACACTCCACATCAAGCGCTATTGACACTAGGAGATTGTGTGTTGTTCTGCTGCTATAACTGCCTCAGAACTAATTGACCCTTGTGAAAATCTAGTGGGAAGCTCAAGAGAGAGTCTGCTTACCTCAGCCTGCTGGGTGGTATCCCCTACGTCACCCGTCAGCCGTCAGGAGTACACTCTGTTCCCGCAGCAACTGTCACTCACTCACCTACTCAATAACAACCATTATTTATTTCGCTTGCTATAAACTGTATTCGGGGTGATTAGAATAATTAAATGACACTAATACGTGTAATGGAACAATATAGTAACGAAAATATTATGACTATATACTTCAGCAATGTACCGTTTTATTAATAATCAACCACTGTTAGGGTGCGTGGTGGCATAGTGGTCAAGCTGTTGGCCTCTCCAAGGTGAGCCGGATTCGATTCCCGGTTAATGCATGTGAGATTTTCGAAGTGAAATGCCATGCCCTATGGTTCGGATTCCATGTAAAAAGGAGGTCCCGTGGCTCATAATCGCAAGATTAATGATCACGCAAACCTAAAAGCTTCCTTCCTATGAACAATTATTAATTATAATTAATAATTATTAATAATTATAAGTATAATAATTAATTAACCAAGCTTATCACGTAACAACGAAACTGAGCAACACAATTTCTCGTTTGTCACAAGAGAGAGAATTCACGAAGACAAAGGGAGTCATCCCCAAAGTTCCTTTGACACAGGGAAGAAATGTTCATGGTTTGTGGTCCGATAAAAATAATTCTGCTATGAATTATGATTCATCCATAAATTACATAAATGATGCTTCAGTTTCCGGGCGAAACCGGGGCGGGTTGCTAGTATGTACAGTATATAAAAAATCCAAGAGTGGGTCTAAATCCTTAAATTTACAAAATAAACAGAGACGAATCTCCCAATGATGATAGATTAATAATACAGTATAATATAATAATATGGTGTGTATAATATAACCAGCCGCCTTGGCCGAGAGCGCCTCGCTGGCATCGGGAGAACGTGGGTTCGAATCCCGACTCGGCCGTCCTAAAAGAAAATGATTATGCTAAACAAATATAATGCACATTGTGTGCAATATTATAATAATACTAGCAATAGTGCCCGGCTTCGCCCGGTGGATTTGTTTGTTTTATGGATGATAATGAATACTACTACAGAACTGGCATATAATACTTAAATTAACAGAAAAAAAATATTAAAAATTTAACTTTTTGTGGTGGTGGTGGGGGTGATAAGTAGTACAGTATAATGGACGTAACATTCAGGTCATTTTCCCGTAACGATAATGACAATAATGAATAGGGAAACGGCTATTTACTAACTACAGTACTGACACGTAATTTACAAACGAATTGAAAAATATTATTAGAAAGAGGAGTATGTGACACAAAAGACACTGCCTAGGGCCTATATCCCATTGGCTGTTAGAAAAGTAGAGATCGATAGTGTCGTCTTTCGTCACATAGTGCCATAGGAAAATAATCAGAGCACATTGGAAAACTTCAGCTGTCCCGAGCTCCTGAAGTAGCAATAGTGTCATTTATCGCCACATACCGCTCAGGGATAAGGATCTGAATAAATGAAAGTAAATTTGAAAGCACCAACGCTTATTGCAGCTGATTACCTCTATGTACTGCACCAACACTATCGCACTTATACAGAGGCATAATATTTTCATGATGTTAACTGTTTTATGGGGCCTAATCTTGCAATAATTACTCACAGTGACTCCAATTTATAAGCAGCGCAAGTTGTAACTATTTTCGCAATTCTGGTAGGGGCGACGTGATGCAGCTCGCATTGCCAGCCAACAATTGACTTATTAAAATATTCTTACAGTTACACTATACGGACATGAATGGTTCTAGGACCATAAAACGTAGTTTTCAAGTTCATTTTGTCTGTTGTTCTAAATGTAGGGAATGGAGAGAGTTGTTCAAAATATCAAGTGGATAGTGTTACCCGCAGGGTTTCGAAGGGTAAGTACATTAAGTGTGGTTAAGATCGGTGAAACGATGTAAACTTGTGCCAAAGGGCCTAAATGCAGGAAATGGAGTGATCTGTCCGAAATTTCACGTGACAGTGCTTCTCGCAGGTTTCCAAATGGTAAGAATACTCATTTTGGTTCAGATCGGTGAAACGGTGTAGATTTGTGCCAAAGGGCCTAAATGCAGGGAATGGAGGGGTCTGTCCGAAATTTCATGTAAACAGTGTTACTCGCAGTGTTCCAAAGGGTAAGTATACAAATGTTGGTTCAGATCGGTGAAACTGTGTAGATTTGTATAAATAGCAGACAAACCAACATTGAGCTTTATACCGTATTTACACATGCGAGTGCAACAATCACAATAACGCAGGTTATCACATAAATTCTACACACACACACCCATGTACACTGGGCAACATGACCACGATGTCTAAGCCCCGCAAATGAAATATTAACTGTGCCTACGATAGCATAGAGAATACTACAGTCCAATACAATCCTTGATTGTCAATCGGTCAGTCTTCCCATGTATCCTTTAGCAAATTTTACCAGACTATCATGATACAGAGTAAATCGTCGTTGCCTAGTGACAACCTGTCCATCAATGGTGCGGCGTTGACTATCATGACACAGTGTTAGTCGTTGTCGCCTAGCGACAATATGTCCATCAAGTTATTAGATCGGTGAAACGGTGTAGACTTGTGCAAAAGGGCCTAAATGCGGGGAATGGAGTGGTCTGTCCGAAATTTAACATAGCCTAAACTATTCCTCTTGAATCAGGCTATCATACACAAAAATAATTTTTCGAATCCGACTGGTAGTTCCAGAGATTAGCGCGTTTAAACACAAACACACAAACTCTTCAGCTTTATTATATTAGTATACACTGACCGGCAAAAAAAGTGGAACACTTTAATTTTTTACGTAATTTCTTAATTTATTCCACTAAAATGTATTGGTTTTCCAATATTTGCATTATTCATGTAAATTTTAGATGGTTGGCTACAGAAAATACTGAAACATGCTTCACAACCCGCTTTAACTCACAAATTTCGTTACATTTTGCAAATCTTACAATTTTCTATTTTTTAGTAATGCTCTCTTGGGCTGCTTTTTATCAAACGTATTGCCAAACAAAACAGTATTAATGTTTGCACTGCACTGCACGAGAACACTGGTCACCAAAAACTAGTGTTTCCACCCTTAGGGTCTATGACAGCTTGTAAACGCTCAGGCATACTGTTCACAACTCGTCGAACGGCATCTGCCAGGATGCGATCCCATTCCTCCAGCAGCGATGTTCTCAGTTGTGCCAAGGCGGTGTGGTTACGCTGTCTGACGTTCCTTCCAAGCTTATCCCATACATGTTCGAAGGGGTTCAAGTCAGGACTACGAGCTGGCCAGTTCAGGGTTTGAATCCCCACTTCCTGCAGGTTTTGTACAACACAGCGAGCAGTATGAGGGCGGGCATTATCCTGCATCAGCATGAAATTCGGACCAATGGAAGGCGCAAAGGGCATCACAGGGTTCATCAGGATCTCTTCGATGTACCTTTGGGAATTGAGCGTCCCGAGATCGATGCACACCAACTCAGTACGGGCCATAACGTTGATGCCACCCCACACCATAACCGAGCCACCTCCAAATGGAGTCCTGGAGGAGAAAGCAACAGGGCTGTACCTGTTCCCGCGCCTTCTCCACACTCTTTCTCTTCCATCAGGAGATCCAAGGTTAATGCGACTCTCGTCAGTGAAGAGAACAGAGGCCCACTGCTCGTGGGTCCATCCCACATGCTGCCTTGCGAAGCGAAGACGCGCCTCTCTGTGATGTCGTTTGAGTGCGGGTTCACGTGCAGGTCTCCCGGAAGAAAGATGAGCTTCTTCAAACCTTCTTCTTACTGTTCGCTCAGTCACTCTCACATTTCTGACATTTTCCAGTTGATTTCGTGCCTGAAATGCTGTGGTATGGCGATCACGCAGAACTTGCAGGGTGAGAAATCCGTCATCCCTGGCACTTGGGCTTCTGCTACGGCCTGACCCTCGTCTCCTGTCGTATGTTTGGAGCTCTCTGTAACGTTGCACTGCACGGTGAATACTACCGAGAGATGATCCAATGACCTCAGCAACATAACGGAAGCTGCGGCCAGCCTCCACCAATGCAACTGCCTGTGCAGCTTCTTCACGGCTAAGAGGCATGTTTTAGTGTGAACAGCATATGGATAACTTGCTAAAATGTGTGACAATGGTTCACACGTGTTCAAAAAATGCCAGTTGTTATCCCTAGAACAACAATAAGCGAGCGGCAACACTCATAAACCTTAAACGCTTACAGTGCACTTCCCGCCATAAAACCATTAAGATAGGCTCATCGAAGATTGGGGGTAATTGGTGGTAATAAACCACCCAAGAAATGTCATATTATCAATTTCTATTCACGGATGTTTCAGATGTTTGTTCTAATGCGTGAAAAGCTTTTAAAATGTGCTTAAATCTTTTTCATGGCTAGTTTTATACTATTTATATCACTTTTTTTAACTGTTCCACTTTTATTGCCGGTCAGTGTAGATTGTATGTCTACCCCTTATTAATTCCGTTTCCAACGGGGTCGGGGATGAAATGCAAGGAAATTCTGTGGCGGGCGGTTTTACAGCGGGATGCCCTTCCCAACGCCAACTACATCATAGGAGTTAATGAGAGATGAAATGAATGAAACTGGGCAAGTACAATTTCAAGTAGTTCCAACTTTTTCTACCAGACGCCACTGTCACCGTCACCCAGCGGCGAACGTTGGAACTTGATAGAGCGTTTCCAATCAAATAAGCTACAAATTTAGCTATACACTACCAATTGTAGTGGTAGATTCTTTTACATGCCATAAATCTATGACATGGGACTGCCGACTTACTTCTCCTCCAAAGGAAGCCATACTGAGGGATTTTAACATTCTTAAAAATCCAATGACTTCGGCCAGTTTTGAACCCACGATCTTCGGCATAGCAGTTCGGCTTGCTACCGACTACGTATACTTATAAGAAGAATAATAATCATCGAAACAGCAGTCATCATTCTGACAATCAGATTAATTCAAAATATTCATGGACTCTCACTCTCTTTTTGTCGTAAACTTTAGTTTAGAATTCACAGGCAGCATCACTTCCTTTGCGAATACAGAAATACAAGCGATAGAAATATGCACTGACAACGAGCCGAACCAAACTGACTGTACCTCTCAGTTATAAATCTGTCACAAGAAGCACCCCTCCTTCCTTCGCCCCCTCTTGCCCCTTCCCCCCTCTTCTGCATTGCAAGTGTCAATGAGCTTGAGGTAGGCCCGCTGGCCAGCTTCACTTACTCATTCAAGGGCCGATTTGTTCCGAGGGACTTACACTAATTCTACTGTTAATAATGCAAATACTCTTCAGTTGAGCGCATGAATGACTCAAAACGATAAACTTAACATGGACTTGAAATACCCAACTGATCAGACGCAAAGCTCATGCCACACTGATTCATCGACATACCATGCAGACTGCACCGCGATCTCCAGGAAAGCAGATTGCATCACACTGTTGACAATTCATAGTTAATACATCTACGCTGGCAAGGATTCGTCAGATGTGTAATATTATCATTATTACCAGTCTGACACATCCTTGCCGGTGATCCGGTGATAGATGTATGAACTATAAGTTGTCAACGGTATGACATAATCTGCTTTCCTGGAGATATTGGTACAGACTGCACTGTATGTCGTGAATCATTATGGCAGGAGCTAGGCGTTTGATTAATTGGGTATTCTAAGTTTGTGTTATGTGAATTGTTTTAAGGCATTCTTACACTTAACAGAAGAGTAGTTTATTACTACAGAACTGAAAGCAAAGAAGCTTGTAGCTTTACGTGACCATTAATCTTGTAGCTTGTAGCTTTACGTGACCATTAATCTTGCGATCATGAGCCATGGGACCTCCATTTTTACGTGGAATCCAAACCACAGGATGTGATATTTCACTTAGAAAATCTCACATGCATTGACCGGGATCGAACCCGATACATGCTACAGGTTTTATATTACATATTAGCACCAGCAACAGAAGAGCACGTAATCTCCTAGTGTCGATAATGCTTGATGCTGAGTGTACATATCTTCCCTCTAGCCCCTCACTCGCCCTGACATGGCGATCCACAGATGTAAATAGAAGACAACTCACTCCAGAACGGCAAAGACTCATCAGATAAGTAATAACAGTTGGATCTCAGTTCCCTGGACATTTTTCACCTGGAAAATATACCAGCATTTAATGTACCGTAATGAAACACTATCCTAGGGAAATATAATAACAGGTGATCCTCTGAGCAGCACACATATCAGAACCCAGGAAGTTCACAGATCATATCCACACAATCTGAAAATATATCGCCCCCAACTTTGCTCCACTACTGCATCTACACGTTTCATCAAGTGAATAAAAGATAAGGACGGGTATTTGAGAAATTTAGTTTCACTTCCGCCGAAGTCTCTCAGCTTGGTGAGGATACATACATCACTTACAGCATTAAATGTTTCGGAATCACTTTCCAATGACCTAATGCAGGAAGTACATTTCACAATCTTCTTTGCTGCTATGTGAACCAGGTAGCCACACTTACACTTTTAATAATAAACAACATTATCTCCTGCTATCTCAGAACTGTCATCATTAACTGACAGGTTTATGGAATCCAGTTCAGGTTCAATGTCTGTCAGTGTAATCGTTTCTTTAATCTGCTGACAAATTTTATCCTTCACCTCTCTGCTCTTATGTATTTCATTTCTCACCATTAACCATATTCATTAAGGGAAGAAAGCTTATTGCCAATGACGTTCTCATAATTAGCTTCAGAAGGAAGGACCTCTTTCACTCGTAGGCCTATGTACAGTACTGTATATAGACTGAAGCAAATGGAGGTGAAAGAAGTATGTAGAAGTAGGATGATGGTCACTGCTTAAACCTCAGATAAGCCCAAAATGTCTCTCAGCAGGGTCTCGATTTAATTTCGCAGTTAAAACGTACTTGTATTATAAGTACAATTTGCGCGCGGTAATGTATCACTGCTTGACTGCCATCATCTGCTGAGACCACACGCTCTGCGCGGCACGTGGTGTTGAAATCTAGAACTACTTCATCTTAACCATTGAATCATATGAAAGTTCCACCACTTACTACTTTATTCACCCTGGACTAGAATTCAGAAAGAAACTTTTTAATCTATTTATTGAAAGACTGAAGAATGTTAATTGGAACAAACAACACACTGACACTTGGGGCCGATAACCTAGATGTTAGGCCCCTTAAAACAACAATTATCATCATCATCATCAACACACTGACAAAACTAGTACTGAGAAGGATGTTGAATTTTTTTTTTAAATATGAGAAAGGATGCTAATTTTGTACAGAATTCATAAGAAACATATCTTCAGTGTAAAAGGTTTTACAGAACTAAACTTACACTTACAAAGAAATTAGCTTGTGAAAAATACATTGAAGGTGCATCCAATAAAGCAGCTTGGGATATTATAACACTAGAGAGCACTCCTACTCATACACAGGACGTATTACTGGATCCAGATGCTATGAATGACTTTCTTTTGAACTACGTGAAAATAATAGGGGATAAAATCAATCCAACAGGTAAATCGGCAAATACTGCACCAAGTCCACATCTATCAGGGGGGCATATTTTCCACTGGGTTAACATTACACCAAATGAAATTATAACGGTCACTTCTAAATTATCAACTTCAGAAAGCATGGACTGCTATTGGTTATCTACTGTAATTACATTATCAAACAAACAGTACAGTTACTGTCCGTCCACCAGCTCATGGTCTTAGGGGACTGAAGGGGAGAGGAGAGTCATTCCAGCTGCGTTGATTGAATGGTATTGCCAACTCAGTACCGATGTTATTCACGCTACGGGTACTCACTGCTACTTTAGTTTAGTTTCAATTGTGAAATCGTACGGGTCAGTAGTAGGTTGGCACTATTGTCGTTTGTGCAGAGGCCAGCTGTCTCCAGCTGACTCGTTGCATTCCTGCCACGGACCTTAAGCTGGTGGACGGACAGTAACTTATGAACCTCTAGCTACTATTGTTAATAAATGTTAAAAGTTTGGATTCTTTCAAAACATGCTTAAAATTTCTCAAGTTATTCCAATCTTCAACAGTGGTGACAAACATGTTCCCCAGAACTACTGCGCAGTTTCAATCATTCCCATATTATCTAAAATAGTTGAATCTGTTATTTACAACCAAATTAGCAATTACATTGAAACTTATGCCCTACTATCCAGCAGTCGGTTTGGATTCCGACAAGGTAAAAGCACAACTTCTGCTGTCTTGAAAATTGTCAATCAAACTTGAACAGCTTTTGAAAGTAAGAACATGGTCTCTCTGGTTTAATGTGATGTGAGTAAAGCTTTTGATTGCATTAATCATGAGATTCTGTTGGCAAAACTTCAGATTTATGGTGTAAATAACCCCACACTGGATGTAATGAAGTCATACTTGAGTAACAGAAGCCAATTTGTAGCAATTAGGAATAGACACTCTTTACAGAAAGAAGTCATAACAAGTGTACCGCAGGGTTCAGTCCTCAGTCCATTTCTTTTTAACGTTGCAGTCAATGATTTACCACAAAATGTTATATCACAATCAGTTGTGTCTTATGCAGACGACACAACATCACTTAACGTGCATCGGAACATATTAAGTCTGAATGAGATGTTGCAAGAAGCCCTTAGAACCGCGGTAAATTGGTTTTCATTAAATAAATTACATTGCAATGAGGATAAAACTCAACACCTTCCGTTAGGATTGTCTAATATAGAAATTCTGTCAGTTAAACTCTTAGGCATTTATATTGATTCCAAATTAAACTGGGAAGTGCATGTCAATCATGTCTGTAAAAAAGGTATCACGCACGGGTTTCTTATCTCATGTGGAAATTGAGGGAATTAGTGAAAACAGACTATCTGAGAATGGCATATTTTGGACTCTTTCATTCCCACATTTCTTATGGGCTGCAATTATGGGGTCACTCATGTGTTGCTGATACAGAAGAAAATTGTTCGTGTAATGTGTAAAGCTGACTGTCGTCCCCTTTATATTAAACTTAAAATATAGTCGAACCTCGATATCTCGAATCACCTCGGGAGAAAATTTTTATTTCGATTTATCGAAATTTCGAGAAATAGAGAAATACCGATTTTAGGCATCTTTAGCGCGTTATTTAATCACATTTGTCTATGAACCATTACGGAATACAGTGCAACAATATCTGACAGCATTTAACAACAAAAAACTCATACAGTACTTTATGGCATAACTTCAATTACAGTATAACAATTGTACCTAGGTATACCGTATAGCTTACAGTAGCAGACAGAATACGTACGTACAGTGATTAAAAAAGGAACATACAGTACCTCCGTTAGCACCTTGGGAAGAAATCCGTTAGTTTCTTTTGTTTTTTACTGTTACGCTTCTTTTCCTCAACATAGTTTTCAACAACATTTATTGCTGTGAAAACACTGTCATTTACATACAGCTGACTCTGTATGTACGATCGAAGAACAGCCACTGCACTTAACGCCTGATCTGCTGACGGTGCGGGAGAGGGCAGCTCCAACTCTTCTTGTTGGGAATCACCATCGTCGTCTTCTTTCAGTTCTTCTTGCTCGGCAGCAGTGTTGACGATACCCGTAGGTTGTTCCGCCACTATAACATCACAGTCCACATTTATGTAACTCTCAAAATCAGCTTCGCAATTAACAAGCTGCTGATATTCCGCCCATTCCTCAGGAACAGAAATGACTTCGTCCTCTTCGTCTTCTGCAGCTTGCGAGTAATCTTTCGAAAATCCTGCTTTGCGAAAGCACTTAGCAATTGTTTCCTGTTTCACATCAGCCCACGATTTACTTAGCATTGTTATCGACTCTAGTATATTGATGTCTGTTAATGACTCCTCGGAGTCAATTGCTCTCAGAATTCTCTGAACAGCCCTCTTCCTATAGTAATGTTTCAAGTTTTTAATCACCCCTTGGTCCATTGGCTGTAGTTTGGATGTTAAGTTCGGTGGCAAGAAGACCACGCGCACTGCTCTCAGCTCCTGAGTGAGCACCTTGGGGTGAGCTGGGCAGTTGTCTACAAAAAGTAGAATTTTCCTCCGTTCATGTTGAAACTTCTTGTCAATACCATGCAGCCAAGATTCGTAAATGGAGCTTGTCATCCATGACTTCCGGTTGCTTTGGTACAGGATCGGTAAAGACTTAACACCCGAAAAACAGCGAGGCTTCGCCGATTTTCCGATCACTAAAAGTTTTAGTTTTTCTGTTCCCGTCATATTAGCTCCCAGCATTACCGTAACCCTTTCTTTACTTCTTTTACCACCAAAACACTTTTCACCCTTAAAGGCCAGTGTCTTTCCAGGCAGGCATTTGTAGAATAAAGCAGTCTCGTCAGCATTAAACACGTCATTAGAACTGTACTCCTGTAACAGGGCTGGTAAAACGTTTTTTTTGTAATGTTCACAGTCCACTTCACTGACAGCAGCACTTTCACCTGACATTACCATCTGCACTATTCCATTCCGAAGTTTAAACTTTTCCAGCCACCCACTGCTGGCCTGAAAAGATTCATAACCGAAGTCTTTAGCAAATTTTTCTGCTTGTTCACGAACTAAGCTACCGGTTATTGGAATGTTTTTGTCTCTCACACGGGTCACCCATTGAATCATTGCTTGTTCCAGCTCCGGGAATGTTGAAGTTTTAAGCCTCTTCCGCTGTGGTGCAAATCGTGTTTCATCCACAGCCAGACGAATCTTGTCTTTATCTCTCAGTATTGTAGATAATGTGCTGGGAGGAATTCCATACTCAGCTGCAATATCCTTCTTCTTTTTCTGACCTTTCTCCACTTCACTTATCACTCGAACTTTTTCACTCAGGCTCAGGCATTTCACTTTACGTTTCTCCATGATTGCATCTACAGGGCTGTAAGCGTACACTGAACAGCCAGATACAAGCTGCAAGTTTTCCTGGTGCTGACGCAATGCGCGGGGATGGCCCGTGGAATCTTATCAGCACTGGGAATTCTCACACCAGCTAAGGTTAATGAACAGAGCAGGGGTGGGCAGTCAGAGCAGGGGTGGACAGATAAGCCGCAATATAAACGCTTAGGAACAAAATTCGAGTTAGAGAACAATTTTAGCTTCTAGGGAGGAAAAGTTTGCTTTGAAAAATCGAGAAATTCGTATAATCGAATTTCGAGTAATAGAGAAATAAATACACGTCAAGAATAGGACAAATGGCCGGGAAGTAGAAATTACTTCGAGATATTGAAAATTCGAGTAATGGAGGTTCGAGTTATGGAGGTTCGACTGTATTAACAATTACAAATATATATTTTTTCATCTTGTTACTATATGTCAAAAACAATTTAAGTGAATTTATCACTAGGAAAACACACACCATCACAACAGTTGAAATAAAGGAAACATTGGTATTCCAAGCCAGAGACTGGCAAAAACTGGTAGCTCGCAGAAAGTAAATGGTATACATTGTTTTCATAAATTACCACATTCTGCACAGTCACTATACAACTGGATGTTAGAAAATGCATTTTACACCGTAAAATAATTCTTGGATATAAAAAATAATATTGATTTTTAATAACTGTATATAGAGGATACTAATAATAATACTGTACCATGAATGACGAACCCTATTTCATGTAAATGATCAATGCTGAATAAAATATTCTTATTCCTTAACCATGGTGACACGCAAACAGTCTACAAGCATAGCCGTTTCGGAAATACTTCCACCCTTGGCCCAAAACCCAATGATTATGCGACTGCGCTGTTTTCAGCTTCCATTCGACAAGCTCTATATACCCTCCACTGCTGGTGCTGTCACCTGCCGTCTGTGCAGGGTTAGTGCTTGTTCATGTTAAACATAGGCGGTGGTCACATTAATGTGACTGGACAGTGTATCTTTCCTAATAATTCTCTAAATTATCAACAGATAGCAGCACAATGTGTAAACATGTAACTTTCCAACCTATTTGTATTAGAGAGTAGTTCATTGATACAAACCATAATCTGATAAGCGAAGAAAAAAAAGCTAATTAATACCAAACCATACTTGGACAGAATCTCATACCATGGAGAGGATGCTTGCCACCCACTTTTCTGATTTTCTATCCACAAACATACAATTCCTTGATTAGAAAAGGATACATATGGGTTTGTTGGAGAAGGAAGTCCATCGAGATCAAATACATTCATGAGGTCATAAAACTGGCCGTGAATATCTCCACATACAGTAAACTTGCTATCATCAGGAACTGAAATCTCGACAAGTGATGGTAATGTCATGAACATCTGCTTTACCTTTAATAGAATCTGGAAAAAGAAAGGTTTAAAAAATTTTACAGACCAATGTAAAAAGAAAAAGAAAAAACTAAGTTAAAATTTTTGCATCCACCAAACGTAGCCCACAACAAATAATTAAAACAGAAATACTGTTGCACAAGATATTCATATCCCAGAGATGAATCTTACAGTAGTTTAAAATCTACTTTCTAACAGTTTATCTTCAGTCCATTATCAATGGCTTGGGATATCAGTTAGTTGTAATTTTTTTTAGCGTATGGCTTCCAGTGTTGGGAGTGTCCGAGGACATGTTCGGCTCGCCAGTTTGTAGCTGCATCCATGCGGACACCCATAGGGTGAGCTACAAGTACTGTTGCGTGTGGAGTGTTGTCTGGGGAGGAAAGTTTGAGTGTAAGGACGAGGAGTTGGAAGGTAGCGGCTGTGGCCTATAGTTAGGGACCAACCCTGGCATTTGCCTGGAAGGAAGATGGGAAACCACAGAAGACCATCTTCAAGGTTGCCAGCGGGGAGGATTCGAACCTCCTCGCCTCCTGGATGTGAGCGACTGCCTGCAGCCACGCCGTAACGACCACGGCTAACTCCCCCGGTAGTCAGTTGTAATTATTCAGTCGGTCAGTGGGCTCGTGTTGACCGATTGAAGAGTTACAACTGACAGTTTGTATAGGCAACACTGAAAGAATGGCTTCAAAACTTCACATTGGGATATCTTGGTCATCAGCCCACTGCACTTGGGTGTGTGCTGGATTTGTCTGATAACCTGAGGAGGCGCGATGGTATGGTCGTCAATTTGCTTGCCTCTCACCCAGGGGAACCGGGTTAGATTCCGTTTATTGCAGAGCTACAAGCTTCTTTCCTTCCTTAATCTGTGTTTCTGTGGTACCTGTAGTAGAGTGTGTAACTTTAATTATTATTATTATCCGAGATTGGATGTGCACCCCAGGACTTGATATAACCATCCTGGTATTTGTCCGCAGTATGGAAAAATCCTGGGGGGAAAAAACCACTCAGGATGGCTGCCTTCAGCATGGGGGTACGAACCACTGATCTGTACACTTGCCGCAGCTCCTCAAGCTATCAATCGAGCTTGTATGGTCAGCCCATTCTCCGAGTCGGCTCGCTGTTCTGTCCAAACACTGGTCTGGTGATGCATGGGCCTGGCTTTCATGGCCAGTGAATTAAAACTCAGCAATTTTTCTAGGTTTGTTCCGTGTCTTTAGTGGGGTTTCAACTAGGACACCAAGCTGGCTCATCAGCACAGCCCATCAGAATACTGCTAACCCAAACCCATCCCAGAATCAAAAGCCCACTGGAGAATCTAAAGACTGAACAGTATTAGTCTACTCCAAACCCGAAGTGGAGCAAGTCCCCAAACGTCTGGTCTCCCATTGCAGTCTGATTGCACAGCCTAGTCTATTTGTACTACATTCGAAAGCTTGTAATGGAAGTGTAGCACTGAATGTTTTAGATGTTTTGTTGTTGCCGTTGGGATCAATCTAATTGCTAGTGACTGTATGCTCGTAAATACTGTGGTATGTCTATCTTATCTATTTTATTCCTTCTTGTATGCATATCTTTTTGTTTTCGTCTTTTTCATCGCTATAGATCCTCTAGATCAAACTATTCATTATGGTATCTATACCCGTTCTGTTTCTTCCAGAACACAATCTTTCACCTTATTCTTACAGTTTTGTGGTCTCATTTAGGGGCTTGCAACTCACTTAGGTGCATGTGTTTCTGCAATATTTGTTTTAAAAATATAGAGAGAATTCCACAGAGTCAATACTTTTATTTTTTTCATTGTCAGATAACCTATGTTCTTGTAGTAGTAGTAGTAGTGAATGGGTCTGGGATCGGGAAGGAGTCTGTGGCCTCGAGATAGGTCACGTGCATGGATTAGATATATTGTTAGGCAAGTGTGAGGGGGCAGGAAACCTCCCTACGTGAGGAGTGGTCTCACATCAGGTCTAGAGAAGTAGGAGGAAAACGTTAATCTCGCCGCCAGAGATTTAAGATCTGATGTCAGGCTGGAATGGGGTGCACACGGCTACGTGGACATTGGAGTACCTGCTCGATTAAGAAGTAGTGTGAGACGGCCACCAAGGTAATGCGGCTGAGGGCCTCCCCCATAACCTGCAAGCTAAAAGCTAGGTGACAGTTGCCCTTGGATTCGTTCTGTCGTCTGGGCCCAAATATAGAGCTAGTTTACCATTTGAAGTATTTGCAGGTCATTCTCAAACACCTGTTTCTCTGTTTGGAACCAATGCGGGTAAGCCCATTATTATATGCAAGGCTTCAATATCACACTCACAGACAACATCTGATACACTTCAACAATACAGCACATATGCATCTACATTTGTCTGCGGGTCACATGAATGAAACCTTAAGTCGAGTGAAACAAGACTGAGGTAAAATTTCGAATCAGCACTAGCAGTAAATGCACATGAAATGTTCCCATATACTAAGTCAAGTAAAGATTTACATACCTGATAGGCAAATTTGCGATGTAGTTTACCTTCGGCCTTGTATGTTTCCATGAGAGACAACATAAATTCTAACGTCACAGTTCCATCCACAAGCATTGGCCCATTGTAGTCGGATTCAACTACTGAAAATTATATAAACACCTCTTACTAGATAGTGTGCTTTAGTTCATTATTGAACTAAAAGCCTCACTAAATTTCATCAACTAAAATTTAACAAAAGAAGTATTTACCCATGTTTTCTAAATCGGTACTAATAGAGTCTGCGACACATTTTTTGGTATCATCTACAGCAATCGCTCTTTCAAATGCCATTTGTCTAACAATTTTACTGCATTCAGTAAACTTAATTCTAGCATCCTTATCATTAGGTCTGGCTTTTGTAACCTGTGTAAGCAACAAGAATAATGATACAGCAAAGCACACACTATACGTGAATAGTTGATTTTAAAAAAAATGTCAGGAGCTAAGGAAAGGTAGTTAACCAGCATCCTTACACAAGAAACACAATCCTTACATAAGTAACACACACAAATAATTTTTATAAAATGTAGAATTGGGAATGTTTTATAATAGAAAATAACATGGAAAATTCTACCCAATATAGAATGATTTATAACTTACCGCTTCAAGATCCTTTAAAGCCAGTTTAAACTTTCCCATAGACATATAGGCAGCTGCTCTTCGATAATACCCTTTCACATAGGAACTGTCCAAGCTAATGGCTTTTGATGCATCATTCAATGCGTAACCAAAGCATTCAGTTTTAAGATATGCAAAACTTCTATTAGCATAATACACAGCAGAGGGATTTAGCTCAATAGCTTTAGTGTATAATTCAATTGCTCTATTATAATCCTTATCTGAAATAAGAAATGTAACATTCAATGTAACATCACACATTTGTAAAAAAAAAAAAATGCACTCATACCTTACAATAAATACAGACATAAATTAAATGTTGGTAGTTTATTTCAATTATTTGGTCACCAGCTCTGTTTACTAGTGAGTGTGTGATTTGTCTGATAATCAGCATTTTTATGGAGTCTGTAGTAGACACAGCAAGAAATTAACAAAACAATCGCACAAAGGGCGTATATAAATTGGAGACAGAAGTTTAACTAAATACAGAATTTCAGTTTTGTTAACCATGTACTGTCATGTGAATTTGTTGCAATTTGCACTCTCAAGTGACACAAACCATGGGATAGCAGTACGTAAATTGTTAAGCAATGTCACTGGCCTGTGACTTGGCTTGGGATTGACCAGATCTGTGTCAGTAGTAAAGTGTCATCTCAGGAGTCATGTTGAACAATGGCAAGTCTGATGAAGTGAATTACTCGGGTTTGAACCGGGCATGATAGTGGATGCCAAATGGATGGGACATTCCATTTCCGAAGTCATGTAGCTATTCAACAGTACTCAATCTACAGCACAGTGTGTATCACGAATACCTCGTGAAAGGCATTACAACCCGACCGACTATGGAAAGCAAAAAGATGATCATCGATGCTTCACGATCATGACCGGCATTTCTGGCTACAATTTTTTCAAAGGTAACAGACAAGTAACACTGGCTAAAGTCACATATTACATTGAATAAAGGCATGAAATACCTAGCCAGGTCAGTAAAGTGTTCTTTAGTTCCAAATCATGACACCAGACACAGTGGACTCTGACGAACATTTATGGGACATAGAGAGGAGGCCCATTCACACCTAAAATATAACCAGTTATCCAGAGGGCTTTCATCCACTTGTGAAACTGATGCGAGTTCAAGTTGCTGCATATTTTTGGGCTTCAAAAAAACATTAATGTTTGGGCTAGAAGGGGTCTTCCACGATACTAGACTCTTAGCCCAAAATACAAATAAAATGTGAAATTACATCAGATCATCAACAATAGTTGAAGAGTTTATCGCAAGAATCATCATCATCATGTTTCCACTCCAGTTTTCCGGGTGTGGTTTACGAGCGCTCTCCATTTTAGTCTATTCATGTACCACTGCTCCTTTAAGACTTCATCCCAGTTGATTCTCTTGGATGTGATATCTTCCTTCAATTGGTCCAGCCATCTCCTCCTAGGTCTTCCAACAGGACGGTCTCTTTCCAGTAATCTCAGTATGCAACCATTGTTTTGCAATTCTTCTTTCTGTCATAGGTTTGACGTGACCAAACCATCGCAAACTTGCCCTAGTTATGGTCTCCTTCAGGGATTGATTTATTACAGTTTGTTCTCTAATCTTCTCATTTCTTACTTTGTCTTTCCTAGTTTTTTGAAGCATGCTTCTTACAAACTTAATTTCTGAAGCCTGCTGTCATCTTTTTTGGTAGTTGTGCACGTTTCCAACCCATAAGTATATATAGGGACAAAGTACGTTCAAAACAGAGTTTGTTTTGATCTTAGTGGCACATGCTTATTCCATTGGAGATATCGAACTTGCTGATAGAATTGACTTGATTTCTGAATACGGTTATTTAATTCAAGCTGTATTCTGTTGTAGCTTGATATTATCCATCCAAGGTACAGTACTGCTACTGGTTTACTGTTTCCAATTGTACGCCCTCCAGCATTATATTATCTTTACTTCTCTGTCTGTTAACAGCCATTGCAGCAGTTTTTGTACCACCTATTTTCAGTCCATATTTTTTCAAATGATCATTCCAGACGTTCAACCTTTTCTGGACTTCCATCTCACTATTTCCCCAGATAACTATATCATCATAGAATCATGGTACTGAAATTAAGTTACTCCTACCAAAACAATTCATACAGTACAGAACTGTTGCCGTAATCATCACTCCACTCACAAAACACCCAATTTCTGTTTTGAATATTACTCTCTAAATACCTCAACATATTTCCTTGGGTGCCAACCTCAGAACTTATTACACTTCATCTTATCAACAACATATCCATGTTGTTTCATTTGATGGATTTGGGCATTGTGGTCATTTAGCACTGAGTACTTTGGTGTTTGTAATTTTCTATGATAACCTATGTTATTGTGATGCCTGTATTCATGTGTGTAGTTGTAATGAAGTTGAGAAGTTGGAGGGAGTTGGTCGTGGCCTTAAGTTAGGAACCATACACCAGTACAGGCGACTAAGTGTACCCCATTTCAGCCTTGAGACCAGAATTACATTTCATGGTAGATGGTTGCCTGCGAGCAACAGCTAAGGATGCTAGCCACTACACCGTGAGGTGGTCTTAACATATCCAGCCCTAATATGAGTAGGGAGCATATGTGAGAGTTTCTTTCTTCAGTTTTCTTTTATTTACGTCAGACCATATAATGATCAAGGAAAATGAATTTTTATGTTGCATTATTTGCCACCATGGCAAAAATATAAAGGAGCAGTTTAGTGGCACACAAGGGAGTGATTAGATGATAGGAAAGAGTAAGGTGGTAATTAAGAAAAAAAAAACTATTAGGTGGTAGCAAAGCTGTACAAAGTGTGAAATAAGGTGACCTATTCAGAACAGCCTCTTACGGTGGTATTTAAGTGACATTAAGTAGTAGTACTAAGGGTGAAATAAGGTGACAAATTAAGACCAATTTCTAAGTGGTTATTTGTGAGCCTCCATGGCTTAGGCGGCAGCACGCCGGCCTCTCACCGCTGAGTCCGTGGTTCAAATCCCTGTCGCTCCATGTGAGATTTGTGCTGGACAAAGTGGAGGCAGACAGGTTTTTCTCCAGGTACTCCGGTTTTCCCTGTCACAATTTCATTCCAGCAACATTCGCCACTATCATTTCATCTGTCATTCATTTAATCATTGCCTCAGAGGAGTGCGACAGGCTTCGGCAGCCGGCACAGTTCATATCCATATGCTAGATGGGGGCTTCATTCATTCCATTCCCTGACCCGGTTGGTCGACTGAAAGCAGGCTGTGGATTTTCATTGTCTAAATGGTTATTTAGGGCTATGAGTGCAACAGTGGCCAAATCCATAAATTTGGTACGGGATAGTTTTCCATGTTATTCTACACGTGAAAATAACCTTTAAGGATATTAAGGGTAAGGCGACTGTTGAGCTCATAGCCTCATTTAAGTGGCATCTAAGTGGTACTAAGGGAGAAATAAAAAGGGAAAATTTGGAACAAATTGTAAAGAGATATTTAAGTGGCATCTAAGCAGCACTAAAGAGGCAGATGACCTAAATGTTCCACCCCATAAAATGATAATCATTCTCATCTTCTAAGTTGCACTAAAGAGCTTTTTCTTTGCCTTAAAAATGAAAAGATAGAATGTTTAATTTAAAAAAGAACCTAAGAGTTCAATAACACATACTTCACACCTATATTCAGGTGTTTAACCCAACAATTACAAGTTAGGGAATGTTGAATTTTACACTGAAGATGGAAATGTATTTTACCTATCCCCCAATTAAGGAGTAGGGGGATAAGTACAAGGGTCTTTTGCCCTTGACAGGGCATGGTGGTGTAATAGTTTTGATGTAAATCTTTTTAATCCCTCTTGCTAGACATCTCTTGTCCCTGCTACTTGGGGTGTCTCATGTAGAGACTTCCCAAGTAGCGACTGTAGCTAGACCAACCACCTCATTGGTGTCCTGCCTCTGGGTCTCTTCCCTTCAACCCACGACCATCAGTCTTTCCACTGTGCCTGTTCTTCAGGTGATGTGTCCAAAGTATTGGGGGTAGGCTCGTTTGATCTGCTTCAAGAGCCATATTTTAATTTCTAGCTACTTCAGATCAATGCATTAGTACAACGTTCAATCCAAGAGAATCTTAGGATGTGCCAGTTGCACCCACATCTTCAAAGACCTCAATCTTATTCCTATAAACATTTTTCAAGGTCCAGGTCACGATTGGGAAGATGGAGTTTGGTGTTCTTTGTTATAGTTGTCTTTCCAAATCATACTCGGCTTGGAGGCTGCTGATCTTGCCATAGCTGTTCTACAGATTTCTTTGGAGCTTCGTCTCACGTTGGAGATCAGGGAGCCCAAATATAAAAATTTCTCTACAACCTGGAAATCTGCTATATTTCACAGATTAGGTTCGTTACCTGTTGCTCTATCTATCAACCTAGTTCTGCCTTTGTTCATCTCCAGGCCATATTCCTTGCTCATCCTCTCCAAAAGTCCCATTATGGTCTCCAGTTCCTCCATGCTGGTGTCTATGATCAGAGTGTGTTGTTGGCATACATTTAGTTGATCTTTACACAAACTGATATCCCTCCCTCCCAACCCCTCCAAGCTTCCTGCAGCACGATCTGATACATGTTGAATAGTATCAGGGAGAGGATGCATCTTTGTCTGGTGCTGATTTCTGCTCTTGGATTCTTAAGAGATAGTAATGGTTACCCTGACCATCACCATGTTGCTTTTGTACAGACTCCACAAGAGCTTCGCCAAATGTTGAGGGACTCCTATTTCCAAGAGTGTGTGGAGCCTACTTCACAGAGTTGAATGCATTAGTGTAATCCACGAAACATGGAAAGGAAGTCATATTAAATTCACGTACTTTCTCTGCCATCCGACAGACATTCAGGATTTGCTCCCTTGTGTTTTTGTCTGGTATGAATCCGCATTGTTCTTTCATCATTAGATGGAGAAGGTAGTGGAGTGGCACCAGAACTCCATTTTCCGAATGTTGTTGCACATTTCCAGCATTAAGTTTGTTGCAGCTGGCCCCATACTCTTCATGCATAATTTCATCTACTTTTGGCGATTTTTCATGCTTTAGTTGGCCGATAGATATTTCCGGTTATGACATCAGAAAGAAAGGCTCCAACTCACACGGGATCTGTAATGTGGCTGCCTGGCCTTGGCCCTCCTTGAATACATTGGCAATTGACCGCTGCCCAGCCATTTGGCCTGCAGATTATGGGGTGATGCGAGGTTAGCGCATCGGGTCACCCCGGCCGTTAATCTTGGTATCCGTGACCGGGGTGCTGCCTTACTGTTAAGACAGCTACTCAATTGTCCTCACGAGGCTTAGTGCACCCCGTTCCAGCCCTCATGTCAGTTTCTAAATTTCCCTGAGGAAGCTGGGAATCGAACCCGAGGCCTCCGGGTGTGAGGCAGGTGCACTACCCCAACCACCATGCGGCCGGCATGTACCTTCACCGTACATCTACAATATTGATACCTTGAAGATTATAAAAGTCTTTTAGATATTTAAAATGTTTCCACCTTGTCAATACTGTCTGGGTCAAGGCAGCTAACAAGCCACATTCACTTGGTCCAACAAAAAAAAAAGTGATGGAATAAGAACAAGGCTAATTTATACCAAAGGGAAAAGAAACTAAGGATCCTCTTAGACATATTAAGTCAAATCTATGTTGCTACTATGTACTCCACTCCTCATGCTATAACATTTATCTAACAGGACCGTTCATCTTTAAACAAAGCGCCTGTTTAAAAAAAACATGCTGATTCTTACAAATAACAAAGGATTATCACTCATCTATCATCATCATCTTGCACAGTTTCCAGCCACTGGCTGGGTCTGTTTGGAACACAAGCCTCTCCAACGCCTTCTGTCTTCCCACCATCTCTCAGCCTCCACCCTTGTCCAGTCTTCTCCTCTCTTCTTCACGCTTTCTTCCACCCCCTTCAGCCACCTGTCTCTCGGTCTTCCTCTCGGTCTCTAATCTTCCCACTTCGTCTCGTGTATCCTCCTGGGTATCCTCGTCTCCTCCATTCGTTTTACATGTCCATACCATCTAAGTCTAGATTTCTCTATACCATCCTGTAATGGTTCCTCCTTCATTAATTCTCTGGTCCTCTCATTTCTTATTCTGTCCATCTTTGTAGCTTCAATACTGCTTCTCAAGAACCTCATCTCACTGGCCTGTATTTTGCTCTTCTCCCTTCCTTTCATAACCCAGGTCTCCGAGGCATACGTCAGGATAGGGACATAGTACGTCCGATATATGATCTTTTTGCTGTTCTGAGGGACATCCTTGCTCTATAACATGCTTCTCACACTCCTCCGGAATGCTTCTGCCTGTCTCCCCCGCTCATTTATTTCTCTATCGTTACTTCCATTATGCTGTATCAGGCTTCCCAGATACTTGAAACTCTCCACTTTCTTCAGCTGTTCCCCACCAATTGTTATTCCCATTGTGGTTCTTTCCTTCTTCCTTGTTGAGATCACCATCTCACTCTTATTTATTCTAAATTTCATCCCATATCCTTGTATTATTCCTTCCCACACGTCCAACTGTTTCTGTACCTCCTCCTCCTTGCTTCCCCAAATCATCAAATCATCTGCAAACACCATTGCTTTCATCTTTCCTTCCCCAATTACTTGTGCCACTCGGGTCATTATGTCATCCATCACCACAATGAAAAGTAACGGTGACAGTGCACTTCCGTGTTTCAGGCCGTTTCTCTGTTCCAACCAGTCCGATCTCTCTCCTCCCACTTTCACACAGCTCACGCTTCCCTTGTAATCTCCTTTATCCTCCTTATAGTTCATTTTTCTACTCCTCTATCCTCCAGGGACTTCCATACTTTGTTTCTGCATACACTGTCATATGCTTTCTCAATGTCCAGGAAGGCCATCAGTAGATCTGTTCCATACTCATAGTGCTGTTCTTGTAACTGCCTTACAGCAAAAATCAAATCCACTGTGGACCTTCCTGCTCTGAAGCCATGTTGTTCTTCCCTCATCCCTCTTTCTATCCTTGTCCTAATTCTTCTTTCCAAAACTTTCTCAAACATCTTTGCACAATGACTCATCAGTGTTATTCCCCGATAGTTTCTGCATTCTGTTCTACTACCTTTTTTAAAGATCGGGACAATTATTCCCTTTTTCCAGTCCTCTGGTCTTCCTTTCCTTCCATGCTGTCTTCATCACTCGGTACAACCATTGTATCCCCACTTCTCCTGCTGCTCTCACCATCTCCACACTCAACTCATCCACACCCAGTGCCTTCTCTCCTTTCATCTTCCTCACTGAATCTTCCACTTCTTTCCATGTTAAGTCCTTTTCTGTTTGCAGTCCATCTTCTTCTTCCCCGATTTCTTCTTCCTCCTCCTCGCCGTGGTTTCCATTTGGGTTTAGAAGTTCTTCAAAATATTCTTTTCACATTTTCTTCAGTTCTTCCCTATTTTCTAACAATGTAGTCTAATAGTTCAAAAATGGTTGATGATGATAATTGTTTTAAGGGGCCAAACATCTAGGTTATCAGCCTCTAGGCTCAAAAATGGAAATTAGTACAGTGAAACCTCTCTTAACGGACACTCCTCTAAGGCGGACGGACACCTATTCATAACGGATGATTTTCTAGGTCAGTGACCAAACCCCTATAAAGTATAATAGTAATTAATCTCACTGACCTTCCCATCCTCTTATCTTCTGCACTGCTCCAAAAATAAACCTAAGCCTAATGGTATCGCTTTCATTGTTCTCTTGAACTTGAAATGGTCGGGATAAGGGAATTCATACTTTTACTATCTGGTCAGTTTTGCCATGAAACTTCTTAAATCTATTGTAGGACCTGTGCGTTACAGTACCAAGTGAGTGCATTTGAAATGGCTCCTCGTAAAAGTTTAACTTTAAAAGAGAAAGTAGACATCGTGGAATATCAGAAACGTGAGAAATGTGTTGTATGGAAACCATGTGAAGTGTTTAAGATTGGAAAGACACAGGCAGCAGAAATTGTGAAAAAACAAGAAGAGATAATTAAGGTATGGCATCTTAATGGTAATGAGCTGCAAATTAGACAGTTTCAAAGTGGTAATGGTGCTGTTATTGATAAGGCAGTGAGTGATAGAGTGGTTTAGCAAAATAAGAAGTCAGAGCATCCCTGTGTCCGGACCAATGATACAAGTCAAAGCATTGGATTTCGCGGCAGAATTAGGTATCGGAGATTTCAAAGCTTCGAACGGCTGGTTCGAAAATTTCAGAAAGCGCCACGATATAAAATTTAGAGCAATTTGCTGAGAATCCTCCTCTCTTGATATGGATAATGTTTCAAGCTAGGAAGAAAAATTGCTTTCCATCACTGACGGCTATTCGCCGGTAAACATTTTAAATGCGGACGAAACTGGACTGTTTTACTACGCGTAATCTTAAGTTTTCATGTAAGTGCACATAGTGCACAAGTACATGTGCCAAATTGCAATCATTTTCTGTATAGTGGACACCCCTCTTTAGCGGACAGTATTTACGGTCCCAAGGGTGTACGTTATAGAGAAGTTTCACTGTATTACGGTAAGACAAATGGAAGAGAAAAATTAAGACTCTCAAATAATTTTAACATGTTAATTTTAAATGTCTCCTCTTGTCGTTTTTAAAATATTAAATATATTTCTTTATGTTATAGTCAGGAAAGTACCATTATATAAAAGATTGTCTCTGTACAATCAAAACCTAAAATGCTCAAAATTTGTTATTTAGAAACTTGCTGAAGAAGGCTCAAGTATAAGGTAAAGGCATTTAAGATTGCGCAGTGGCATTTTCTTACAGTTGGCAGCACTGGTGACCCAAGCCATTCTGTGGAGAAACGTGTATTGCAAAGTGCTCTTCGAAAGTGTAAACGATTTTGCTGATTCTACTTGTATAAAGAATTAAGAGGTAAGAATAATTAATCATCCTATTTGATGTAATATGTATTCTTCAGAAAATAAGCCTTAGAGCTCCTTTAAATTATGATTTAGTTGAAACAAATACTCCTCTCGCAAGGGGAACTCCTAACAAAGACTGTGAGCGGCTCGATGTGCGTATACGTAACTGCTTCTGCCATCTGTTAGCGAAAGTGTTGAACTACGCAGAAACCTGCAAGACCGCGCGCTCTGCGCAGTCTTGGAGGAACTGTGCGCCATCTTACAGGCACATTCTTATTCTGTAGAAATCGTTCATATCTACGATATTCTTTCTTTCAGACGTCTATTTAACGGCAGTATGAGCTCAACATACTCAAGAAAATCAGAGAGGAAACTTATATTTACGACAGAAATCTTAGAGGAAGCCAGAAAGAGAATTGAAAATGGTGAAAGTCAAAGAAAAGTGGCTACTTCATTGGGTACTAAGGAATCCACTTTGAGAAATAGATTAAAATTGGTAAGGAAAAAAATAATTACGGTAGTTGGTTAATAATTGTTTATGACAATTCATAATTAACTAAATTAAGTAAATTATATTTAAAAATTAAGTTCAATTAAAAATATTTAACAACTATTATAGGCCTACTACAGTACATAAATATTTTCAACTCCAATGTTTAATATTTATTCCTCGAGTAGCCTACGTTATGTAATATATTTCTTCGTTAATTTACAGGGAACTGTACCAATTTCCTTGGGACGTCACAAACCTGTGTTCACGCCAGAACAGGAACAAAAATTGGCCAACCATTTGAGGGAACTGGACAAAAGGTTTTATGGAATTACCAGAAAACAGTTGATGAGTTTAGCGTACGAATTTGCTGAGAGGAATGAGATTGAACATAGGTTCAATAAGAAAACTAGATTAGCAGGAAAGAAGTGGGTTTTGGCCTTTTGTAAGAGGCAAATCTGTCATTACGCACACCAGAGAAGTGCAGCATAGGAAGAGCAATTGGATTCAATCGAGTCCAATGTGACCGATTCTATGATAATTTGGCCAGTGTGTGTGATGATGAAATGTTCCCAGCTCATAGGAAATTTAATATGGACGAGTCCGGTATATCAACCGTGCCTAATACTGTTCCTAAAATTATATCTCCTAAAGGGAAGAAAATTGTCTGTAAGGTCACATCGGGAGAGAGAGGGCAGGCAGTTACCGTAGTGTGTTGTATGGGGCCTACAGGCATATTTGTTCCTCCAGCGATGATCTTTGCGAGGAAGAGAATGAAGCCAGATCTGTACATGGATGCTCCTGAAGGGACATTGCCAATGATATCCGACTCTGGCTATATGAACACTGAGCTCTTTGTAGAGTGGCTCAAACATTTCAAAAACTTTGTAAAGCCATCAAAAGAGGATCCAGTTCTCCTTATACTGGATAACCACATTTCCCACTGCAGCATTGACGCTGTTCTTTACTGCAGGGAACACAGCATCACCTTGCTTTCACTACCACCCCATGCAAGCCACAGGCTTCAGCCTTTGGATGTTGGCTTTTTTGGGCCTCTGAAGAAAGCCTATTCTCAAGAAGCTGATACGTGGTTGGTGAATCATCCTGGCACTGCAATTACACAGGCCAACGTGGCCAGGATCTTCAAATCAGCCTACGAGAGAGCAGCAAAGATGGAGACAGCCGTTCAAGCTTTCATCAAAACTGGAATTCATCCGTTTAACCGGAATGTATTTTTGGATGACGACTTTGCTCCCTCGGAGGTAACATTCCGCCCATCTGTGCAGGAAAATGAACCTGCTGTAGAGGAGCAAATTCAAAATGCAAAAGTTTACGAGCCACAGGTGTCACCTGCTAAGATATCTCCCCTACCAAAGGCAGCTCAAGCAACCAAACGCAAGAGAACTTGCAAAAGGTCTGAAGTTCTATCTTCCTCTCCTTATAAGAATGGCCTTCCTGCAACGAAGAATGAACAAGCAAAAAAACAGGGCAGGAAAACTCTTCACTTCGGTGTAAGTTCAGTAGCGTCAACTTCGTCAGCTGTCACAACTGCCGAAGAAGAGAAAATCGTGTGTCCTTGCTGTGACGAAGAGTATGAGGAAACAATTATTGAAGACTGGGTGCAATGTAGTAGGTGCAAACAGTGGTGGCATGAAGGGTGTTCGAACTATGAAGGCATAGGACTCTTCAAATGCGAATTGTGCTAATGCGTATCCTTACAGGACGTCATGCGCATTCTTAAAGGACAGTGCCGTTAAGATTGCGCATTTGCAATTAATTAAAAAACATTTTTTTACATTTAATATACATTATTTTTCGTGTTCTTTGTATACGCATTGTGTTCGCAATTATTTGAAGTCTTGTTAATAAATTTTGTGTTAAATTGGTCACAAAAGTAGTTTATCTATGGACATAAATACGCTAAGTGCGCAATCTTAAGTGCCTTTACCTTAAGAGTTAAAACGTGTACAAATGGAAAAAAAAAAACATTAAAAAAATAACAAGTATTGACGAGGAGGAAACATTTTAAAAATTAGATAACCTTTACAAACTGTAAGGCAAACAATACTTTAAAGTCAATATGGATGCCAATAAACAATATGGATTATTTCCTATTAATGTATACTTCTACAATGCCCGCTGGATCCATTACCTTATTCATCTCTGATACACTCGGTCTAGGGCTTGAAATCCCTCATGAGTCACGCACGTATCTATCTTGTACTTTTTTGTGTTGAAAATGTTACGTGTCACAATGGAGTTATTATTGTTTTAAGGGGTGGAAAACAAAGTCAACTGCCTGTGTCACAATGGAATGACTATGTCATCAGCAAATCTCAGAGTTGAAATTAATTTCTCCTTGAATCTTTACTCCTACTTTAAATCTCTCTAATTTCCGTCCTTGTTTGTTCAATGTATAGATTGAAAGGTATGGGTGATAAGTTGCAGTCTCGCCTTACACCTTTTTGAATACCAGCTTCTTTGTCATACCCCTTGGCTCGAATAACTGCTTTCTGAATATAAGGTGCGTTCAAAAAGTAACGAGCCGGAGGCTGGAATGCACAAACCGGTGACATCGGCTCATCGTGGTGTGTGTAACGAGGTGTGGTTCCGACCAGAGCGTGGAAGGTCACAGCCCGTCACTAGAGGGCACGCGTGCACGTCACGTGATACAAAGCGAGCAGCAGCATGCATCAATCGTCCAACGCTGCCAGTCGCATTGCAAACAGTGACATGGAGGCGTCAACCGAAGAGCAAAGAGGTGTTGTTCGGTTTCTGACAGCGGAAGGAGTAGAGGGAACGGACAATCATCGCCGAATGTCACAAGTGTACGGCGAACACTGCATGTCCCTTGCAAGGGTCAAGGCGTGGCACAAGCGCTTCAGGGCAGGACGGGTGTCATTAGCCGATGATGCCCGGTCTGGGGCACCCCCCTGCATTACCGATGACAACGTCCAGCTGGTTGATGCACTCATTACCCAGGACCGCCGAGTGACAGTGAACGCCATAGCCGCCTTGGTCAGCCAACACTGTCGCGGCACTCCTGCAGAAATTCAAATGGGAGGTTCTCGGCCACCCTCCATGAAGTCCAGACCTCTCTCACTGTGATTACGCCAGGTTTGGTCCGCTGAAAAGGGCTCTGCGGGGCCAACGATTCACCTCAGACGCCGACGTCCAGCTGTACGTGCGGAACTGGTTCACATCGCAGCCCAGGGAATTTTATGAGACAGCCATTCACCGCCTCGTGTCACAGTGGGACAAGTGTCTCAACAGTCAAGGCCAATACTTCTAACAAACAGGTACTGGTTTCTGTAATTATGCCTCCAGTTCGTTACTTTTTGTACGCGCCTTATAGATTGTAGATCACCCTTCTATCTCTGTACTTTATTCCAATCATTTTCAAAATATCAAACAACTTACTCCATTCAACGTTATCAAAAGCCTTTTCTAAGTCTACAAATGCCATGAACGTTATCCTATTTTTTTCCCTTATTCTACCTTCCAAGATCAACGTAACTCCTAGTACAGCTTCCCTTGTTCTAACGCTTTTCCTGAAACCAAATCGATTTTCATCCAACTCTGTTTCTATATCTTTCCATCCACCTGTAAATTATTTTAGTCAGGATCTTTGAAGCATGAGTGATCAAGCTGATTGTACAGTAATCTTCAAATCAGTCAGCTCCTGCTTACTTCGGTCATCATCATCATCTTCATTTCCCCTTTTCCAGCTGACACTGGGTGGGGGCAAATATGGTACCTCTCCAATTTGTTCTGTCGTTCCACCATTCCTCTTCCGACACTGTGTTCCAATCCAGGTTCCGTTTACTAATGCTATTCTTCACCGAGTCCATCCAACGCATTCTTGGTCCTCCTCGTCCTCTCTTCCCTGTCATTCGTCGTTCCAGTGCTCGTCTTGGTAGCCTTACTTCATTCATCCGTTTGACATGTCCAAACCATCTCGGTCTGTTTTGCTCCAGTTTGTAATTTAGTTTCTGTACTCCCAGTTCTTTCCGTATATCTTCATTTCTCACTCTGTCTCTCCTCATTTTCTGGACCATACTTCTCAGGAATCTCATCTCAGCTGCCCGTACTCTGCTCTCATCCCTCTTAGTCATTGTCAAAGTTTCTGCTGCATATGTCATTATAGGAACATAATATGCTTTGTACACAACTTCTTTAGCCTTAATTGGTATATCCTTGTTTCATACTAGTGCCCGTACCTGTTGGTAGAAAGCACTCCCGAGTTGTATTCTTCTGCTAATTTCCAAATCTAGTCTTCCATCTTCAGTCAGTTCACTTCCCAAGTATTTGAAGTGTTTCACCACTTCCAATTCCTTATCTCCTACTTTGATTACTCCTTTTCCTTCTTTCTTATCTCTACTCATCACCACTGTTTTACTCTTCTCCACATTTATCTTCAATCCCCATTGCTCATTCTTTTCATTTATTACGTCTAACTGTTCTTGTACCTTCATCTCATCCTCGCCCCAGATCACAAAATCGTCTGCAAACAACATTACCTTAATCTTTGCCCTACTATAGTCTTTCATTGCTGCCTTTATGATGTCATCCATCACCAATAAGAACAATAGTGGTGACAACACACTTCCTTGCTTTAGTCCAGTGACAATTTTAAACCATTCCGATGTCCCTACTCTAGTCTTCACACTACTGTAGCAATCCATACATATTCCTTTTATCATGTCTCACAGTTCCTTGCCCATCCCCCCTATTTGTTAAGCTTTCCCAAATCTTTGTTCTAGGGATGCTATCATAGGCCTTTTCTAGATCAATAAAAGTCATTACCATATCCTTCCCATATTCCCAACTCTTTTCAATGTTCTGTCTCAGAATGAAAATGGGTTCCACTGTTGACCTTTCCCCTCTAAATCCAAACTGCTCATCCTCTATTTGGTTTTCTACCTTTACTCCAATTCTTTTTTCTAAGATTCTTTCCATTACTTGGGCAACAGGTGAGATGATGGTGATTCCTCGGTAGTTACCACACACCTTTTTGTCTCCTTTCTTGAATATTGGCAATATTATTCCCTTTTTCCAGTGTTCAGGAACTTTCTTCTCTCTCCACACACTCCTGAGAAGTCTGTATGTCCACTGCAGTCCCACCGGTCCTACCGCCTTCATCATTTCTATTGCCACTTCGTCGATTCCCACAGCTTTCCCCATCTTCATTTTCCTAACTGCCCATTCCACTTCTGCCCTAGTACTGTCAGTTTCTTCTTCTATTTTTTCCTCCACCGTTTTGGCTGTTTGCGTAACTTCTCCGCATATCTGGCGTCTCACATTCAACAGCTCGCTGAAATATTCATTCCATCTGTCCGTTATCTCTCTTTTTTTTTTTTTTGGTCAATATTTCACCTTCTTTGTTTTTCATGAACCCAGTGTTCACCTTTTCATTTCTTCTACTTTTTATAATTCCAAATAGCAATTTCTTTCCACAATTTAAATCCTCCCTTATTTCCTGAGTGAATTCTTCCCAGCCTTTCTTCTTTTCCTCTGCAATTACTTTCTTACAATCTCTGTTTTCTTCTATATATTTTGCTCTACTTTCTTCAGTCTTTTTTGTTTTCCATTCCTTCCAAGTTTTCTTCTTCTCCCTTACCTTTCCTTTCACTCTATCATTCCACCATTTTGTCGCCTTTTCCCATACCTTTCCTGATGTTCTACCACATGTTTTCACTGCACTGTTACAAATGCACTCTTGAACTTTTCCCATTCTTGTTCCACATGGGTAATATCCGCCCTTGGTATCTGTTCTTGCAATTCTTTCTTAAACTCTTCTGCAACCTCCTTTTCCTTTAGTCTCCAGATCTTAAATCTTTCTTTCCCTTTTTTCTGGTAATCTCATAACTATTCCTACTTTTAATTTTGCTACCACTGCCCTATGGTCTCCTCCAAAGGCTCCTCTGGCATGGCTGTGACATCCTTTTTCGACTAAAACATAGTCTATCAGAGTTTTCGATCTTCTATCTCCCCATCCATACCTCGTTATCTTCTGACTATTTTCTTTCTGAACCACGTATTCCCTATAATTAATTGGTTCCGCTGACAGAAGTCCATTAAGATATCCCCTTCTGGATTCTTACTGCCATAACCATATGGTCCCGAAATCTCCTCTCTTCCCACTTGTGCATTTAAATCTCCCAATACAATTATTTCCTTATCCTCTATATATTTTTCCACCTTTTCTAGGAATTCCTCCAAGTTCTCTCCTTTATTCCCCGTTTGTGGAGCATATACTTGAACCAGATCTTTTGTCCCTGTCTGGAACTGTATCCTTCCTATGATCATCCTGTCACTTATCTTTTTCACCTCCTCCACATACTCCAGGACATCCTTTCTTATAATCATTCCTACTCCATTTTTTGCCTCCTGTCCTCCACTGTAAAACAGCCTGTATCCTTCCTTTAGTTTTCTTTCCCCTTTTCCTTTCGTTTCACTGAGACAGAGGATGGCTATATCCTTCTCTATCATGAAGTCCACTAGCTCCTCAGTCTTGTCAGTCAGGGTTAAGATGTTGACTGTCCCAATTCGGATGTATTGCGATGCTGGTCGCCCATTTCTCACAGCTGCCCCAGCATCTGAAGAACTGTGCGTCGCCTGCAGGAGACACCCTAGCATTTTCCAAGGCTGAACCATATTTGCCTTCATTTTAGGCTATTATTAAGATGGGGTCGCCACTTCCAAATGCATTTTATGACCTACTGCCAGGATATGAACTAGGCCGCTCCTAACATGGAGAACAGACGCCTTTTGTAGCCGCTCCTCTGGAGTACAGACGCTACGAGTGCCCATAATATAGACAAATATCTTTTACTCTATTAAGCCCAAGCACTGGGTTGCCTCTTCCGCCAACTTCGCTGTACCGAAGGACTCCTTCACCACCGCAGATGTGGTTGAGGTCTTCACTCATACCCTGAGCAGGGTCCTCCATTATTTATAACCCCTGGAGAGAGGGTGTCCCATTCAGTAAAACCACTGTATACCAGTACACTTCCTTATGTTGCTGTATATTGTCTCACTCCTACTGCTCGCACTGTAGGTTATAATACTACACTTCCTTATGTTGCTGCATATTGCCACGCTCCTACTGCTCACACTATAGGTTATAATACTACACTTCCTTATGTTGCTGTATATTGTCACAATCCTACTACTCACACTGTAGGTTATAATACTACACTTCCTTATGTTGCTGTATATTGTCACACTCCTACTACTCACACTGTAGGTTATAATACTACACTTCCTTATGTTGCTGTACTGTATATTGTGACACTCCTACTGCTCACACTGTAGGTTATAATACTACACTTTCTTCGGTATTGGGATGGTAACATTCTTCTTGAAATCAGAGAGCAGCTCACCTGTCTCATAAATCCTCCATACCAAGTGAAATAACCTGATCAGACCATCATCACCTATGCTTATGCAGCATAGCAACTCAGTCGATATATCATCTATGCCTGGCCCTTTGCTCCTGCCTAAATCCTCTAGCGCTCTATCTAATTCTGTTTCCATTACATGATTCACAATCCCCTTACCCCTATAGAAACGCTCTAAGTTTTCTGTCTCTCATCCTTTCCTTCTCTATTTGTTAGAGGTTTTCCGTCTGTGTTCTTAAGGCTGAGCGACTGCATCTGCTGACAAACGCTGGACAAGAGATGGCAGCACTGTCGTCCCTTACCTGCCACCGCAGTTGAATTGCGACTTCCCCTCCTCCCTTCCACAACTCCTCATTGGCACACAATCTTCCCCTCTCTCAGTTGTAATAAGCCTCACACAGCGATCTGTTTCCGAGCAGTAAGCTTATTGCAACCTTGATCTCTGTCGTCCAGCTGGATAAAATGTGGTCGGGGCGTTTGATTGATAGGCCTATGCATTGCAATTTATTTCTGCCACAAGGGAAAATATTAACTTACTGATTGTTAAGTGAAGTACCATATGTTCAGATTTTCTGCATCACATCAGGTTTCCTTTCTTGAAATTTTGAAAAGAAAATCGAAAAAACATCAAAATTGGCAAAGTTTATCATTAAAAAAAAAAAAAACATATTAATAACACAATATACCTGAAATGACTGCTTAGGTATTGAGGAATGAAGAATCCAAATCTGTATTCAGAGTTTCTCTATCGTGTCCCGTTTTTTTTGTTGTAATGTTTAGAAATAAGAACTAAAAACTTCAAAATTTGATCAAGAATTTCAATATATTTTTTTAAAGTCACGTCCGTTGCAAAGTGGTCAGCGTGATTAGCTGCCACCCCGGAGGTCCGCGGTTCGATTCCCGGCTCTGCCACGAAATTTGAAAAGTGGTATGAGGACTGGAACGGGGTCTACTCAACCTCGGGTGGTCCAAATGAGTAGAGGGGGTTCGATTCCCAGCTCAGCCATCCTCGAAGTGGTTTTCCGTGGTTTCTCACTTCGTCTTCGGTCAAATGCCGGGATGTTACCTACCGTAAGACCACGGCCGCCTCCTTCCCACTTCCTTGCCTAACCCTCCCACTCTTCCCATCCCTTCATTAGGCCCCCGTTCGCTTTGCAGGTGAGTCCGCCTGGGCGTAGTGCTGGTCACACACCCCAGTTGTATCCCCGACCCAATCTTTCAAGCTCCAGGGATCCCTCGATTAGTCCGTGGGAAAAGCCGATCCTGGAGGGTAAAACGATAGCTTTTTAAAAAGTGTTTTAACACCGCAATATAAATCTCCTATAAAATCTTGAATTATATTAGTACAAAGTACTTCCAGCCATTCAGATGTTCAATTTGTCGTTTGAATTGTGCAGTTCTACAGGAAGTAATTTTATTGACACCACTTAACCTCCTCAGATCCACTACAAAAGAACAACATATTTTCTGAACACAGATTTACTGCGCTGGATATGGCACACAAAATGAAGACACAATTAAAGCTTACAGTATACCTACCAGTTTCAAGGAATGGAATTAATACAAATGTAGAAATACATTGAGTTTTTTTAGTTTCTTTCTAATATTAACCAAGAGAAAAAATATAGACTAGGGATACTTTGCTCATAATGTTTAATGCCAGTTATTTTATAAGATTTCAGGGATTCCATTTGTGTAAATTACCAGCTTTAACGCAATAATAATAGTATAATTGATGTAAAGATATATATATATCAGTTTCAGTTTCAGTGTGGCATTTTCATAATTTCCAAAAGAGTTCTTTCTTTAAAAAATTGCGCACGTTGAAACGAAACTACATATGGGCTTTGTAACTAACCATAGAGGGGAAGAGTTTCTCTGTAGCAAAGTGGTTGCATATCAGTGATATAACTATAAAATTAAAACACAAAAGAAGTGTTTGGATGGATCATAAACCTTTTTATTGTGCACTGACAAAACTGCAATGGAATGCAAAACATTACAAAAAAAAAAAATGCAGTAAACCACAAAAGGTGATTAATGCAAGGTGTCCGGGATAAAGATAAAATTTAATAACTTGAGAAATAATGGAGATATTTATTGGCAGTTTGTTTCTACAACTAGGGTAACTCAAAATGTTTTCTGTGTTTGGTTGCGGTGGTACCACATGCGCATGCGCGTAACTTCATTGTTCACGAGAAGCGCACCAGTAGCCATGTGGACTCCACAACAGAAAGTGTTCAGTGTTCTCGCTCGCGGAGCTAAAATCCGTTACACTCGTACAACGTATATTTCGGCGTGAGTATGGACTGTTACCAACTGATGATGTTCCCCCCTACGTAACAATCAAGAAATGGGATTTCTTGAATCGTGAGTTCCCAGATCGCTGGATTGGTAGAGGTAGACCATCAATTGTTTGGCCCCCTAGAAGCCCCGACATTACGCCATTTGATTTTTTTCCTGTGGGGGTTTGTCAAAAATCAAGTGTACCAGACACGAGTTCGTGATCTACCAGATCTTCGCATTCGTGCAGCTATTGCAAATGTTACGCCTACAATGCTGCAGAACACTTGGAGAGAAGTGGAATACAGATTAGATGTCTGTAGCGCCATTAATGGGGTGCATATAGAGATGTATTAGGTATGTAAAGAAACATACGAGTTTCCCTATTCGTAGAAACAAACCGCCAATAAATATTTCCACTACTTCTCAAGTTATAAAATTTTATATTAGACTATTATACCTTTAACCCGGACACCTTGTATAAACAAAATGACTGCTCATTCAGTAATGAAATTCCAAGTTCACGTATGCAGAATTTTATGAAGTATTTAAGATTCTGTGAACAAAACACGTACTTTCACAATTAAGAGCCAAAACACTGAAAACACATATTTTTTTCTACATATGTAAATGAAAGTTAATCTACAAAATTATAAAATCATTTCGAAATAAGAAACCATCTCGGGAATTTTTACAGAAAATACCCTTAAATTATGCACTATTAACCAACAAAAATTATTTTTAAAACGTAAGCAGCAAGTTCAATGACAATCGGCTGCATAGATACACTAGCAAGAACATGAAAAACACAATCACACGCAGCTAATGATAATATTAGCCTACTTTCGAGTTTTGCAAAAAATGAAAGTTGACTTATGAGATCAACACAGGGCGAAAAATTGTGTGTCTGTCTATCTGTGTGTGTACTCTGAATGTCTGTCCCCCCCTATCAATTCGAACACGGTGAAACCGAATTGAACGAAATTTGGTTTCTAGCAAAGGGCACATCAGGGTCATGTTTTATAACGCCTCCATCTTGACAGGAATGGCAGCCACCCAAATATTAAAAGCTTAATTCAAATTACAACCAACCTAATCATTTGATCTCTACCAAATTTTGCAACAATATATCTTTTTGTGGGAAGCATCTTTTGACTGAACTACAAGGTCATCAGCCCAATAGTTTGCAGATAGCAGCCATGTATGTGTGCAAATCGATTCACCATATCAATTCAAACACGGTGAAACCTAATTGAATGAAATTTTCTACAGAGGTAGCACTAGCAAAGGGCACCTCATATTCATGTTTAATATCCGTATAGCACATTGTATTTCAACAAGTTACTACAACCAACATTCAATTATACTCCTTGAAAAGGACAAAGAGTTATAAGAATACCCATGCATTTAGGAGAAAGTAGGCTACATGTTCTTATTGAACATCTTGTTTAAGTATGTTAAAGTTGTTATGTTATTTATTATTTCATTTCAAATAATATATAATAATCTATTATTCACGTCTCAAATCGAAGAAACTTACAAGGCAACTGATAAAAAAAATATTTAGGCTACATATTCTGAACAATTTACAGTACATTCCAATATCATTCAACAGTACCGTATTAGCTTCTTGTTGTTGCTTATTTTTGGAGCTGAGACATCGTGGTGTGTGTAACCTGTGTTATTGTGATGGCTGTACCACTGTGTGTAGTTGTAAATTGGGGAAAGAGGCGGTCATGGACTTAAGTTAGGAACCACCCCGACCACGGAAAACCACTTCCAGGATGGCTGAAGTAGGAATTGAACCCTCCTCTTCTGAGTTATCTCACGAGGCTGAGTGTACCCCGTTCCAGCCCTCACACCAGAATTAAAATATCCTGGCAGAGCCGGGAATCGAACCCGGACCTCCAGGGCGACAGCCAAGAACGCTAGCCACTACACCACGAGGTGGTTTGGGTTTTACTTGTCTATGAATGTATGTTATGGTTTCCTCTTCTTTCGTTTGTTGGTATTATTTGTCGCCTGCTTTGTTGTGCCTCTAGCACAAATGAGGGATCTCGGATTTCCATGCCTTGAACAACTCGACTGTCTACAATTTCTGGCAAAATACACTCCTTATAAAATTGTACCAGGTTTGGAAGCATTTTTGTTTGCCATAATATCTCATCCTTTTCTATCCTTTCTTCTTCTTTCTTCGTATAAACTACAATATCGCACCATTTTCTCCTGGTGATATTCAATTTACCTTGGAGCTGGCAGAAGTAGCTGTGGCTTCGTTTCAATTGCATTTTCTGTCTGACAGTTCCAAGCACAAACCTTTTTTTTTTCTTCTTAGTCACCTCGTCTCTCAAATCTGATTCAGTGACGAAATTTGAAAAGTGGTATGAGGACTCGAACGCAGTCTACTTAGCCTCGGGTGGTCCAAATGAGTAGAGGGGGTTCGATTCCCACCTCAGCCATCCTCGAAGTGGTTTTTCGTGGTTTCCCACTTTGTCTTCGGGCAAATGCCGGGATGCTACCTACAGTAAGGCCACGGCCTCCTCCTTCTCACTTCCTTGTCTATCCCTCTCACTCTTCCCATCCCTTCATCAGGCCCCTGTTCGCTTTGCAGGTGAGGCTGTCCCAGTTGTATCCCCGACCCAATCTTTCAAGCTACAGGACAATGCCCTCAGTGGCGGTAGAGGTGGGATCCCTCGCTTAGTCGGTGGGAAAAGCCAACTCTGGAGGGTAAAACGATAGCGAAAAAAGACAAACAAACAACTATATTTTTGAAACGAGTTTTGACACCGCAATATAAAGCTACTATACAATCTTGTATTTCGTGGTATTGTAGAATAAAGTGTGAATGTTATAGGAATACACTACTGCCCTATCACTCAATCATGAAACACAAACGCAGAATTAGGAAATGAAATGAGAAAGGGGCGAGATATATTCTTTTATTCCTTCCTCAAGACTCGGTCAAGTTAGACTGAAGTCAGCGACTCAGCGCCCCGGAAAAGGTTTTGGAAGGAGAGTTATTTTGTTTTCCTTGCACTCCATTGTAAGTAGAATGGAATGCTGCGTAAGGAAAGGAATGACCTGCAACTGGAGGTGCGGTGCAGTGCTAGGTAGTAGGGTGGGGGTATGAAGCTTGGTGCAAGTGGTAGTGCGGGTAGCCTATCGTGTAGCCTGTGTAGTTACCATTTTGCCGAGTTGAAGACTAGTCAAAGGTACATACGGCACGGGTTTATCACTAAAACAGTTTCTTTCATCAAACATTCGAACTGCTCAGAATTACAGCCTCTACAAATTGAATAAGTTTGAAGTTATTATAGCAATTTTTTCACAATAAAAAAGGTTATTGAAATATGATCCTTTTATAAAATATGTTGAATTTTGAAATAAAAATTGTTCATAATAAAGCTACTATTACAAGGGTTATTGCACAGAAATTTCAAAATTCTCCGGTTATTAAATTTGGCGTGGCGTATGTACCTTTAACCCTCAAAGTAGACACTTTGAAGCCATGCCCCGAACAAACGAGCAGTCTATATTTTACAGAAGTGGCATATAATAAGTCCCGAAGACCTATATACTAGATTAAGAAGAAAAAATTAAATTAAAAAAATATTTTATTTTTCGGTAGTACAGCCTTAATATTACATCACTTAAGTCTTCTTTTCCTCAAAAGTACTCTTAATCCTTCGATAAGCTGTACCTAGTTTTCCTACTTTCAGATAATTTTCCATACTCACACATTTCTTTTTCAATCATTCTTCTTTCGCATCTTTGAACTTCTTGTTTACCCCATTTCTCAGAAGTTTAAATTCTGTTTTCCCCGTTTCATCTCTCACGTTCTTGCATTTCCACCTTTCATCCACTAAGTCTAGTATATCCTGAGTGATCCTCTGTTTTCTACCTATGTTTTCTGCTGTGGATTTTGTCATTTCATTCTCCAAAAGTACCCATTCCTCTGCATTTGAAGTTCGTTCAGGGTTCTTCATCGTCCTTCCCTTATACTCGTCTTGAATATTTCGTTCACGTCCTCTTTTAGTTTGTCTATTGCCGACCTTTTCTGGCTTTTGACTTTCCTTCACCTTTAATCTGCATTTCTTAACAACCCAATTGTGGTCAGAGTTTATGTCAGCTCTGGGTCAAGTTTTGCAATCAAAAATCAGGTTTCGGAATCTCTGCTGTCGGAACGCAGAGTAACTGGAGGCCACAAGGATCAGTTCTAAAATCCAGATAAGTTGACATAACTTCATTAAATTTCAGTGCATTTGTGTATTTTTTGTATTTGTGTATTCTCAACACGAGATATTACAATAGAATTAGGCAAATAGTTTAAATAGGAACGGTTGATTTAGAAAACAAAATAGTGCAGACAACTTCATTACTGAAATTATTCTTAACAACAATTCAATAGATCAGAGGCTACATACTTAAACCACATTAATAATAACAATAATAATAATAATAATAATAATAATAATAATAAGGAAAAAGGTAGAGATAAGGAGTTGGAAGACACTTTTATGTCAAAATGGGATTGAGGTAATAAAGAAGAGAAATGGAGGAGGATGAAACAAAACCTTAGTAATAGGGGTAGATGACCTTGTAGTTCCGCCCCTTAAAACAACAATAACTAACTAGAATCTACTGACGAAGTTGTAGGGGCGAGTATGTGCGACAGAACAAGGAAAGTATGGGCTACTAAGGCTATGCTGAGTAAGATGGAAGAAAGAAGAAAATGGAAGACCGTTGGAACTGTGGAAGGGAAACTAATGTACAGAAAGCTAAATAATGAATTAAGGAGAGAAACAGAGCAGGCAAGGAAGACATGGATGAAAGAGAGATGTGATGAAATTGAGAAACCAGAAAAGGAAGGAAAATATGAAATGATGTATAGATTAGCCTCAGTTCTAGTTTTTGCTGTGAAAAGGAATAGGACAGGTAGGGAAATAGAAAGAAGTGATGGTACATTGGTGTAAAAGCCTGATGAAGTGAGGAAAAGGTGGCAGGAATATGTTGAGTGCCTGTATGAGGCTCACAAAAGATGATGATGATGATTGTTGTTTTAAGGGGCCTAACATCGAGGTTATCGGCCCCTAATGAAATGAAATGGCGTGAAATGAAAGGATGTAGATAAAAACAACTCACTGCCATGGATGAAACGAAAATGGTGTTTATAAAACAGACAGTGAGCCCCAAAAATTATGCCTTATTTGAATAAAAAGAATAAAAGGCGGATGGTAAAAAAGGACAAAACAAATAAGGCATAGTGAACAATAAAATAGATGAACACAATAAAAAAAACATAAAACAGATTTAAACTGAATTAAAAGTCGTAACTACACATTAAAACTTAAAAAAGTAACCACTCTCCCTCATGAACCGGATGACGAGGACAGATGACGGCTCGTCATCACGGAGAATAAGGGAGAGGGTATTAGGCAGTTTAAGAGTCCTGCGCAGATCGGCCAGATCCACACACTCCAAGAGAAGGTGTGCCACGGTTAGGTGGGCACCGCAAGGACACACAGGGGGATCTTCTCTCTTCAGCAAGTGGGAGTGCGTAGCAATCCCATGGCCGATCCGGAGTCGACAGAGTACCACAGCCTCCTTCCGGAGAGATCGGAAGGAAGATTTCCACACCTTCGTTGTCTCCTTGATACCTCTCAGTTTGTTGGGTGGAGGCGTGGCACGCCACGCTTCCTCCCAATGCGACAGGATCGAATGCCGCAACTGAGAGCGCACATCACTAGCAGGCACCTTATACGGTAGCGAGGGCAGTGCGACTGCCTCTCTCGCCGCCTGAACAGCAAACTCGTTTCCCGCAATACCCATGTGGCTAGGAAGCCACACAAAGGACACCCCGGCCCCAGCGGTACGCGAACTGACGAGCAGGTCTTGCACACGCTGGACCAACGGGTGCTTCGGGAAACACACATCGATCGCTTGCAGCGCATTCAGAGAGTCAGTACACACAAGAAAGTGCTGGTGATCGTCTGATAACGTGTACCGCAGAGCCTCTAAGATGGCATAGAGCTCCGCTGTGTACACGCCACAGGCATCGGGAAGTGAAAAGAGAAACCGACGATCCTCAACCACAAATGCACAGCCTACTTTCTCGTTTACCCTCGAACCGTCCGTGAATAGAAGCCCTGATCCCGGATACCGGCTCACCACGGACTGGGCTCACAAAAGACCAAACAATATCAATATAGAAGAGGAGACAAGAGTACCACAAGATGAGACCGTATGTTGTATCTTGGAAGGAGAAGTAGAAAGTGCTTTAAGGGAGATGAAGAATCGAAAAGCAAGTGGAATTGATGGATTACCAGTGGAGTTATTTAAGAGCCTTGGTAATAGTGGTGTGAAAGAGCTGACATATCTGTGTAATGAGATATACGAAAAAGGTGAATGGCCAGATGATTTTCTCTTGGCAATAATGATACCGATTGAGAAGAAACAGAATGCAAAAAACGATGTGAGGATTTAGTTTGATTTAACATGCAGCCAGTTTTACTGAGAGTGATAAACATAAGACTAAATGGAAGACTAGACAAACGTCTTTCTGAGGAAGAGTATGGATTTAGAAGAGGGACAGGAACAAGGGATGCAATTGGTCTGTTAAGAACTATTGGTGAAAGATACATTAAAAGAGGAAAAGTAATATATACTGTTTTTATTGACTTGGAGAAAGCCTTTGATAAAGTTAAGTGGAATATCTTGATGGACATTCTAAGGAAGAATGTGTTAAGACAATTTAACATATTATTTACTCATTTCATTTATAAGATCATTCATGTTGGCAACTATGTACCAAAGTTATGTTAACAATGCAGACCTAATAAAACAAAAATCGATACAGCGCAGTTGGTATCGTAGAGCCAAAAGGACGTTAATAAAGATCTGTGCCTGTTCATTTATTTCACCACAAATAACCTGGAAACCTAAAGGAAATATTACTCACTCAACAGAACGTACGGGCAATTTTTGTTAGTGAACCAGGAATCAATACTGGGAGGTTAACGGAATATCGGAGGAAGAATAGTGAGTCCATTAGCGTACTTTGAGACAAAGGAAAAATGAACGACGAGGAGAGACAGAGTCAATGATGAAAGATACCACATACCACGTTTCGACGGTAAGAACTACGACAATTGGAAATTCAGACTTGAAGTCCTACTGGACGAGAAGAAACTGATGTCCTACATCACAGAAGAAATTCAGTATGCTGAAGCACCGGCGGGCAAGGCAACAGCAGCTCGAACGGCCAGGGAAGCAGCTAATGAGAAACTCCGGCAGAAAGATAAGTATTACATTAGACTTATTGTAAGTGCTATAGCTAATAGTCATTTGGAATATTGCAGAGGACATGATACAGCCTTGAAGGTCTGGAAAACTTTAGCAGACACTTTTCAAAGGAAAGGAATTGCCAGTCAACTTCATGCAAGGAAAGCGTTGCTTGCAATGCGACATAACCCTACTAATGAGACTTTGGAAAATCACTTTCTGAAGTTTGACAGACAAATTTGAGAACTTAAATCTGCTAGAGCAAATACTGATGCGATAAATGTGATTTGTCTTTTGTTATTGACCATGCCAACTGACTATAGTATGGTTGTAACCTCTATTAAAACCATGTCAGCAAACTGTGAGAACTTAACCCTTCCTTTTGTCAAAAATAGACTTTTGAATGAAGAATCTAAAAGGAATCTCCAAGGAAAACAGAAACCACAGAGGAATGAGTCAACAACTGCTTTCTTTACTCGACCAGGACAAGTAAAGAATGGAGGAAAACAAACACCAGTACCAGCAGCCAAAGACTACTGCAACAACAACATACAATCAGCACCAGTCCAAGGTATTTTCTGGAACTAACAGTAATACTAAGCCTGCTTCACATTCTTACAAGTGCCACAACTGTGGGGGCAGTGGTCATTTACGGAGAGACTGTCCCAGCCCACGTAACACTCCTTGGCAGCCTCCAAAGTTTTCAGGGATGCAAACTGGTGCTGCCAAAGTCATTCAAGAGGAAGAAGAGGAATTCTGTTCCTCAGCTTGATCTGATGTACGGTAACAGACTCAAGAATGAATACGGCTGGAAGTGATGAAGTGGTATAGTGGCTTGATTCTGGAGCTTAAGAGCACATGATTAATCAATCTGATTTCTTTTAGATAAGTGTAAAGATAATGATAATAATAATAACGTATGGCCTCGGGTGCCTGGTGCAAGCTTTGTTAATTGACACCCAGAGGGTAGCTTGCATGTCGAATTTCGTCGTTCCTTTGAACGCTTTGAAAGTCAAGGAGGTTAGATATCTAAACTCCTTGACACTACAGCACTTTCAAGTAGAGAATGGAGGAACTTTGTGTTGGCGGAAAATCCCGAGATTAATTTTGCCATTGAACATGGCCTACCGAATTCAAATGGGTTCTTTAACATGCCAACAACGTATGACATGAGTGTCGTGATTTTTGTCGCCTTCAAAAATCACTTACCATGGCCAGGAGCGAACCTGCAATCTTGGGGTTGGTAGTCTGACACAATAACCACTCACCCACCATGGCAAGCAGTGTAATGATTAATCCTATGAAGATTAAAGTGGCAAAAGCAGGGCACTCAGTCACATCAACACAAAAAGGAAAAATGAAACTTTTTGCATTGGTCGACGGAACATGGAATACTGTGAACATTCCAGACTTGGAAATAAATTTACTGTCTGCGAGAAGACTGGAAATGAGTGGATGCACAATCATTTTTGAAGATGGTAAGGCACTAATAATGAAAGGAAATTATGTGATTGCAGTTGCACATTGAACTCCGCCTGCGGCAACCATGGGGTGGATTGAGTAGCTCCATGGGTGTCGTTGCCGGTCCCAAGCCCGAAGAAAGGAGGAGGGTTAGGGAGACGAGTCTCAACTCCCCCTGTAAAGAATTTGTGAGAGACATAGCAGACCATCTAGCTATAATGGCATGTGCTTAGGCCATAAGTGGCAGCCCCACTAAAGCACTCGGGGACTGTGGGCTAACAACCTGCATCTCTTAAAATTTATTGTTAAAGAAACTTCAAGAAGCAAAAGCCGGACGGACAACAAGTTGACAACCTTTGGAATGAAATGGACCACGAGGATCGGATTTTGGAATGTACGGACACTTTACGAGAGTGGAAAGTTACATCAAGCTGTCGCAGAATTTATCAACTATAAACTAGACATAATGGGAATGAGCGAGGTACGCTGGAATGAATTTGGAGAAAATAAGACTACCAGAGGGGATGACCTTTCTGTATTCAGGCTAACCCAATGCCGAGGACGACCATGTGAATGGTGTAGGCCCAATTCTAAATAAAACGGCAAAGAAGAGTCTGCTGGAATGGAGACCTATATCAGACAGAATCATAACAGCGCGGTTCAAAGGGCAGGTACGAAATGTAACTATCATCCAATGTTACGCCCCAACTGAACAAGCAGACATGGATACCAAAAACTACTTCTATACAGAGCTGCAGGCAACATTGAATGGGGTGAAACGAGATATTGTCATTGTGATGGGAGACCTAAATGCGAAAGTGGGCTCCGAAAACCTTGGGATAGAAAATATAATGGGGAGACATGGAGTTGGAGAGGAGAATGAAAACGGAGGACTATTTAAGGAGTTCTGTGCGAGCAATGAGTTGACCATCGGAGGAACGGTGTTCCCACATAGAAAATGTCATAAAATCTCTTGGGTATCACCTGATCACAGGACGCAGAATCAGATTGACCACTTTGCCATAAGTGGGAAATGGAAAAGATCATTGTTAGATGTCAGAAACAAAAGGGGAGCCGACATAGGTAGTGATCACCATTTGATGTTAGCCAAGGTGCACATTAAAATCATAGCTGCAAAGAAGAAATTTGATGTTCCAAAAAAGCGGTTTGATGTTCAAAAGCTGAAGGACCCCAACGTCAAACAAGAATTTAGATTAGAACTGCGTAACAGATACGAAATACTAAATACAAGAGAAGATGGAGTAGAAGAAGAATGGCAGAAAATTAAAGGAGCAATCCTAGAAACTGCAGAGAAAGTAGTGGGATTCAGAGATAACAAAAGGAAGGATTGGATGAGCCAGGACACCTGGGAAAAGGTGGGAGAGAGGAAGAAACTGAAAGCAAAGATGAATACCACAAAAACTAGGAGACAAAAGATGGATCTTCATGCAGAGTACACGAGAGTAGACCGGGAGGTGAAAAGGAGTGCAAGATCAGACCGAAGGAAGTGGGCAAGTGATCTCGCATCAAGGGCGGAGAGGGCTGCCAGAGAAGGAAACATGAAGGAACTTTACCAGACCACAAGACTGCTAGGAAAGAGGAAGGGACCTATAGATCGTCCTGTGAGGACCTATAGATCGTCCTGTGAGAAGTAAAACTGGAGCGTTGCTGACTACTGAAGATGAGCAATTGGAAAGATGGCGTGAACATTTTACAGAAGTGCTGAATAGAGAGGTACGAACAGAGGAAGATGAGCAACAGGACGGAGAAGAACAGGGAGGTGTAGATGAAAATGCAGAGGAAGATGGAAATCGAAATGAATGTGACGTTCTTGGTAGAATCAAGAGTGGAGCACCTAGTAGAGAAGAGATCAGAGCTGCTCTAAAGCAAACGAAAAGTGGCAAAGCGCCGGGAACAGATAACATCCCGCCAGAGCTCTTGAAAGAAGATCTAGCAACAACAGTAGATTTACTGTACCCCCTGTTTGAAAAAATCTGGAACCGGGAAGAAATACCAGAAGAATGGAAGACCGGCACTTTAGTTAAACTTCCGAAGAAGGGCGACTTGACAAATTGCAATAATTGGAGGGGAATAATGCTGATATCTATTCCTAGCAAAGTGTTGTCACGAATCATCTTCAACAGAATGAAGGACTACCTTGAAACCCACCTAAGTAGAGAACAAGCAGGGTTTCGCAGAAACCGATCGTGTGTCGATCAGATTAATACACTCCGCATTATCCTTGAACAGAGCATGGAATTTATGGCCAGTCTATATCTAGTGTTTATAGACTTTGAAAAGGCTTTCGATTCAGTAAACAGAAGAAGCATGTGGAAAATAATTGCAAATTGTGGTATTCCGGGAAAGGTTATCAGAGTTATGCAAGAAATGTATAACGGATACTCGTGCAAAGTAATGCACCAAGGGAAATTGACACCATCCATTGAAGTGAGAACAGGTGTAAAACAGGGGTGTGTTCTCTCTCCATCAATCTTCCTAATTGTGATAGATGAAGTGATGAGGAAAACAAATGAAGGTAAAAGAAGAGGAGTAAGTTGGAATTTAACAGATCAACTAGAAGATATAGATTTTGCTGATGATGTGTGTCTCCTCTCACAAAGCTTTCGGCACATGAATGCCAAACTGAAAGATCTACAGGAACAGGCAAGAAGGCTAGGGTTAACTGTAAATTCAGGGAAGACCAAATCGCTAAGACTAAACGTAAGAAGCGATAGGAAGTTTCAAATAAACGGAAGAAACGTAGAGGATGTTAAAGAATTTACGTATCTTGGTAGCATCGTTTCTAAAACTGGAGGAGCAGAAGAGGATGTGAGCAGCAGGATCAAGAAAGCAAATGCAGCCTTTATCCAGTTGCATCCTATCTGGAAAAGCAATGAGATTTCCACACGTACTAAACTCCGAATATTCAATAGCAATGTAAAATCAGTGTTGCTATACGGATGTGAGACTTGGAAAGTAACAAAATCTATCATAAAGAAAATCCAGACCTTTATAAACAGATGCTTACGAAGAATCTTGAGGGTGTTTTGGCCAAATGTAATATCCAATGAAGAACTATGGAATCGTACAAACGAGAAGCCCGTGGACTTACAGTTGAAGGCAAGAAAGTGGAAGTGGGTTGGACATACACTGCGCAAAAACCAGATGGCAATAGAGAGGCAAGCCCTGAGTTGGAATCCTCAGGGACATCGCAGAAGAGGAAGACCGAGGGAAACTTGGAGGAGGACAGTGGAGAGGGAAGCTGCAGAAGCGGGGAGAACGTGGGGAGAAGTGAAGGCAATGGCACGCAACCGAGTCCGATGGCGATGCTTCGTTGAAGCCCTATGTTCCAGCGATGCAAACAACAGGACTTAAGTCAAGTAAGTCAAGTTGCACATTGGATCAACAGTTGTTCAGGCTAATGCGTGTTGCTCACGGTAAAATGTTTCTTAAAATTTATTTTACAACTAATTTTATAAAATTTTGAAAGCAAGCTGTGTTGTTCACGGTAAAATTATTTTATAAAATCCGTGGATGTATCAGGATCGCCATCTACCGATAAACTTCTGAACCAAGAATCAGCTGTTCAACACACATTGGTTTGAGAGTATGGCTCCAACACACAAAGCATAAATTGCAAAAATTGCTGCTTTAGCTACAATTATATGTCGTACAGTGGTAAAAAGGAAGAAAAGAAATGCTAGGAAGTCCTGGACTCGGGAATGGATAAAAAGAAGAGAAGAGTAGAGGAATGCTGCCCTTGGTCGAAAATGAGTTGAGGTTAGAAGATCAGAATTCAAATAGGAATTTTCTAAGAATGGAGGAAAGCAGTTTTAAAAAACTCCTCGAGTTTGTTGGTCCCAAAATTATTCGACAGGACACTAACATGAGGCAAGCCATTTCTCCTGAAATGAGACTGCAAGTGAGTTTGAAGCCAATTATCTTCGCCTTCACATCAACCTGGCTTGTGTTCGGTCGAATTTGTGAAACATATTCAGCGATTGAGATTTCTGCCTCCCTTCTTGCATTTCTATTGTGGTATATGGGCGTTTTAACCTCATACAAACACTGATATTTCTGGTACTCGTCCAGTAAAACACTAACAGCTTCCTTAGTCCAGCCGGAGCCTGCCATTTTCGAAGTGTTTGTTTACAAGCGAGCTTCACAATCTTCTCACCACGTGGCGCCAGCATCATCTTCATGTCAGCTTCCCTGATTGGTTAGTTTCGTAAAATTATTTTACGGAATAGAACATGTCCTATTTTATGGAAAGTTTTATCAAAGGTTTTATAAAACTTTTATAAACTTTTATAAAACTTATAAAATTTGACCGTGAGCAACATACATTTTATAAAATTAAATTATTGTACAATAAATTTGAAGGAAAATTTTACCGTGAGCAACGGGCATAACACTCCATACCAGGAAGGAAATTGCATGCCTAACACTTGGAATTGAGGACTTGTGGCATAGAAGATTTGGTCACACAAGTAAGGCAGGGCTTCAGAAACTGCAAACCCTGGTGGATGGTATGAAAGAAGTGTATGAAATATGCTGTCAAGAAAAAAGTGTAAGCTGCCACACAACCAAACAAGAAAAAGAGCATAGAGGCCACTGGAACTAATCCACAGTGACCTGTTTGGCCCAATTACACCGGAGTCATATAATGGAAATAGGTACATTATAACTCTAATGGATGACTTCACACATTTTGCAGCTGTATATCCTCTAGAAAAGAAGAGTGAAGCATTGGACTACATCAAGATCTATGAAGCAAGGGCAACCGCTCATTTCAAGAGCAAAATAAGTCGCTTCAGGTGTGATCGAAGTGGGGAGTACACCTCAAACGACCTGAAGGCTTATTTTCAAGAGAAAGGAATGCAGTTGGAATATACCATAAGCTACACACCTGAGCAAAACGGTGTGGCAGAAAGGCTCAACAGAACTATCCTGGACAAAGCAAGATGTATGCTGTTGAGCTCAGGACTACAGAAGAATCTTTGATCAGACAGTGTTCCAGCAGCTCTCTGGTATGGGCATAAACCTGATGTCAGCAAGATCAGGGTATTTGGTTCACCAGCTTACCTTCATACTTCCGAACAACTAAGTGGAGGAAAATTTGACAGTCAATTGAGGAAACTTTACTTGGTTAGGTACTGTCAAGAAGCCTATTTCAAAGGAAGAAGGTACCGTGGAAGATCCAATTCCAGAAAATTGACAAGATTCAGGGCAAGATCTGGAAGCTAATGACACACCTACAGAAGAACGGAGGAGTGAAACTCGTGTGAGGAAGAGACCGCAGTATCTGGATGATTATGAGGTTACCCTAAGTGAACTAGCTATGGGTGAAGTAGTAGATGATGTTCCTGAATCTGTCAAGGACATTGAAGGTAGACTCGACGCTAAAGAATGGCGAAAAAAAAAATCAAGAAGAGATGAATGCACTGTAGGAAAATTAAACCTGGACACTGACAATGTGTCCACCTGGTAAGAAGGCAATCAACAACAGGTGGGTGTTTCGAATCAAACATGATGCATCTGGAAATGTTGAGAAGTATAAAGCCCGCCTTGTCATTAAAGGCTGTTCGCAAAAACGGGGCTTAGACTATTTTGAGACGTATGCACCAGTGGCCCGCCTAGTGACTGTGAGAGTATTGTTGTCAGAAATTAATCATCATGGATTGCTTACTCAACAACTTGATGTGAAGAACGCTTTACTTCACGGCAGCATCAGGGAAGAAATCTACATGACTTAACCAGAGGGATTTGAGCAAGAGTCAACTCCACCTCTGGTTTGCAAGCTGAACAAAACACTACGGATTATAGCAGGCCCCAAAGGAGTGGAACTCTAGATTCAATGATTTCATTCAGAAGCATGGTCTCAGGTAATCAGAATATGATGAATGTCTTTATTTTCATGACACACTTGCTATTATCCTACTTCTTCATGTTGATGATATTGTAGCAGGGTAATTCAGCTGTAGCTCTGCAGGAATGTAAGAAGACTCATGGCAGAATTCGAGATGACTGATCTTGGAGATCTCAGGGAATCAAAATTGATCGCTCAGAGAGAGGAATGTTCTTAAGCCAGCCCCAATACATCCAAAACCTTCTGAAACGTTTTGGAATGGCCGACTGCAATCCAGCTAAAACTCCCATGGAGGTAGATCCAGCAAACGAGCCTGTTGGTGAATGTATCCTTTCTGTCAGACCTTACAAACTAGTTGAATGTTTAATATATCTCATATTGACAACCCGTCTTGATATAAGCATGTCAGTGAATTTCTATAGTAGGTTTCAAAGAAACGCTACTGATGTGTGATGGGTTGGGCTTAAACGTGTCTTACAGAATCTGAAGGGAACAAGCGAGATGGGACACACTATTTCAAAGGCAATCAGGAACTAGTGCTAACCTAGTTGGCTATGCTGATGCAGACTGGCAGGGGGGAGGGGGTAATACTAAGAATAGGAAATCAATTTCTGGTTTCATGTTTGAAGTCTATGGTACTAATGTACTTTGGGTGACTAGAAAACTAACTGCCGTTGCCCAGTCATCAACTGAAGCGGAGTACGTTTCTCTCAGATGTGCTGTAATGGAACTCATTTGGTTGAGAAATCTTGTTTTGGACATAGGTGTTGAACTATGTGGACCAGTTATTGGCAGAGAGTGAAAGAGTATCAGTAATGATTGGAATGTTGGAAGATCGAAATATGAAACATACCGGAAAATGTTTGAAGTTCGCCAATAATTTTCAAACCTATAGTCTCCTGACTAAAAGTCCTGTTCTTCCTTCCAGCACACTTCAGTAATCCCAACCAAATTCAACCTCAACCTATCCATTTCCATTTCTAAGTTTTCTAGCCTTCCACTACCAAGCAGACTTCTAACATTCCACTCTCTGATTCGTAGAATCTCAGATTTCCTCCTCGTCAATTCTGTGATGTCAATCCACTCTTGCGTAGTCCCCACCCAGAGATTCGAACCTCTGGATTGGAATTTTACAAGAGAGGAGGCCATCATCACAATTATGCATAGACAGGGGGCATATCCTTGGGAAGAACATTATAGCCGTAGTTTCCCGCCGTGTAGTAGTATGCAGCTTAGCCATCATTTGGCTAATGTTATCAATGTCTTATTCTGAAAGCTGTTACTCCCCTTCAGAATAAGGTAATAAAACTATGATAACCAACCAGGTTTAAGGAAATAGAAATTCACAAAAAAAATTTTAATTTAATGATCCATATCACATGGCATTTTGATTCTTTAAACTGCTGTGCTGTAAGTATTGATTTTATTAAGATATGAATTTAAATTATTATTTTGTGAGATTTAGAAATTCATCTTGGGACATGATTCTGTCCAGTTATCCATGTTGTTTGATTTATATTTATCAATTCAGCCCTGGATACGCACCTGGTGGAATGCACAGGATACCAGTGACGAAGCGCCCTACCGCTTTAAGTATGGCATCTCAGATACAAAAACACTTCCCTTGGAGTGGTTCCTTTAGTTTGGGGAAAAGATTAAGTCACAGCGACTCCTGGATCCTCCAAGACCTCCACAGGAGCAACAATGTGACAGTAGGCATTATTGTGCATGACAAAAAATCCACAGCCTGCTTCCAGTCTCCAACCGGGTCAGATATGGAATGAATGAAGCCCCCATCTAGCGGCGAGGATATGAACTGTGCCGGCTGCCGAGGCCTGACGCACTCCTCCGGGGCAATGATTAAATGAATGACTGATGAAATGAAATGAAAGTGGAGTGTGTTGCTGGAATGAAATTTTTGCAAGACATTGATTGGAAATTAAGCAATTTACTATGCAGAGCTGTATGAAGATGATTTTCCAGTAACCTGCAGCAGCATTCATCGTTAAGTTCAGAGGAACTGCACATTTTCTCCTCCCATTTCTAGCAGTTTTTTTCTTTCTTTTTTTTGGACAGGTTGATGATAGATGGACTGATGCTTCAGTTCTGCACGACAATGCTCGCTGTCGCAATGCTGCTGCTCCTGCGAGGGAATTATTGGCATGATGGAGGTGGGAGGTCCTGAAACACCCACCCTACTCACCGAAGTCTCTATGACTAGGAGTTTTTCCTTAAAATAAAGGAGCCACCCCGGAGGAAATGCTTCCGTAATGAGATGACATACTTTACTTTTAAGCTGTAGGGTTCCGTCCTGGACATCAAAAAAGGCAGCACTGATACTGGTATCCTGTCTCTCACACACATCAGGCAATGTATACAACTGTATACTACATTGAAGGCCTGTAGAGAATTGGTGGTTCTACAATAAATGGTCTAGTATATGTGCATATTGTCACTACTTTCTTTCCAGTCATCAGAGATTTATTGAATTGACATTATCAACAGTGAAATGACGTCTCGGTAACGGATGAACACACCTAATGTGCATCTTTCAGTAGCAGTTGGGCAACGACAAGCCATCGTTGAATGAAGAATAAATAACAACTAAAGTCACATATTCCCTGTGCAGTAGTGATAATGGACAGTAATTTCAATTGATACAGACTCCCAGAATATCAAATAAGGTACAAAAATCATGAAAATGACATACGGTATATTAGCAAAGTGCAAGTGTAGGATCCTGGTTCATCACTCCCGAGGAATTACCCAGCTGGATAGTCACTCACCAATAATCTTTAATTAGTGTGGTGTATTTTGAATCCCACATGATAGCAACAATGTGCGTACCTTGGTGTGCACTCTTTGGTGACAGTTGAAGAGACCACATGCGCTGTCAAACATGGCTGCCGTTGTTAAATGAGCAATAAATAAAAACACGTAGTTACGTAATTAGCACATATATCCGGTGCAGTAGTGACTAGGGTTAGTCATTTCAATTGTTAAGTCTCCCAGAAGATGAAATAAAGTATGAAAATCACATATTATCAAAATGAAAGTGAAAAAGTATATCCTTCAAATAGTGAGGTGTTATCTCCAGCGTTTTCAAATCTACGGTTGTTGAACCAAAATGCCAGTTTTAAGCAAGTAACTTCCGTTCACCCGTAGCCACAAGCATTTTTCACACACGATTTTTTACAATACACTTGTACAATGGGGTCCTGCGTTTGAATTGTGATTTCAACGACGAAGGGCCTATGTCCTGAACTTCTGCACATAGTCGAATTCTTTAAGTATTTTATGTCCATTTTTAAATAACTTTGACCATTGTAAAAAGATTTTTTAAAGTATTTTAACAAGACGAAACATGTATCACAGAGTGTAAGGACATCATATAAAAACATTTCTGTATTGTAAAGTGGATATTGGTGTAATATATCATAATCAATACGGGAAAATCTAGAATAATGACGAAAGTCATAGATATTCATTGAATTCTTGTAAGAGAGTTTAGAAAAATTGTATCTTGTTTTTCTTAAGTCAGAGTCTCTAAAAGCCGCAAATGTTAAAAGGGACGTAAAACAATTAACATTATTAACTTAAGTTGTTATACTCTGTGAGCTGCCAGAATAGGATTGACAGTTGTCGCCTCGCTATGTGGTCAGGGAACATGGTTGCTTAACAGTTAGAATAACAAGTGATCACACCGTACAAGCTAGAGATACAGCTGACCAGGCACTGACGCACATGGGCTGTAATATTGCAACGCAGAGTATTATGACAACTGTGCGAACATGGATTGGTCAAGAGGCAGAGGGGTGATGACTGACGTGGAATTTCCGGCTAAATGTCAATCCTATTCAGGCAGCTCAGAGTATATGCTCCATCACCCTATCCTCAGTATTTGTTATGTTATTTAATGTTTGCATTCTCCATATAACTTACTAGTTTTCTTCCACAATTAGGTTCAATGTTTTGCTGAACCTACCTGAATATCAATTACAGTACTTTTATCAATGGCTCTACAAATTGGAAATGTTACACTCGTGCCTTGTACTACAAAAAAAAGTAGGATACAATAAGTTCCCCTTCATTTTTTATGGAATGTCACAAATCTTTTTTTTTTTTTTAGCTGAATGATCCATTACACACTAACACATTGAACAGCCTTGTCGTGTCAAGCAGACAGTGCCGAACAGACTACAGCATTATTCTATTATACAGACCCACTGTGCACACAATTATCATCATTAATGAAGCCTGATTTAAGATTTACTTTACCAGAGCAGGGCATTATAACACAGGCTATTCTAGTAATTTTGAGGGACCTTTGCTACAATAGCAGGTTGTCTGGATACTGTAAGCTACCATCCCAAGCTTCAAGTGTTCAATCACTACAGTAAATGGGAATGTTTCTTTGTTTCACCATCATTAAATAATATTCTGTTTTATATTCTCAATAATGCTATAATTAAATTCTTACTTTTGTAAAACTTCTTTATGATTAAAATAGAGGACAAGAAGAACATTCAAAATTCAAGCCATTTTGATGATTTTATACTGTAATTTACTTTTTAATTTTTATTGAGTCAGTGTCCCCTCGAAATCTACCTCCTTTGTGATATTTCTGCCCCAGTTTCATCACAGTACAGTAACACATTATGTTTCTCTCAGCAGTTATACACTTCTTATGAATATTCTTCAATGTCTGCATTTTTCTTTCCAATTTTTTAAGCATTTTACTAAATTTAAAGTATGGAGAGAAATATAAAAGCAGATTCTCCAGCCAGATCTTACAGCACTGCCATCTCAACAGTATTAGTTTAAAATATCTGCAAAAGTTCCTACAGGCTAGTTCGTAATAAGATCCACCAGTTTGGTTCCAGCCTGATGTGCACAAGATTGCAGTATAGAATCCTAGTGCATTCAGTTGGCAATTGATGCTTAAATGCGACTGGCATAAGTCAGTAGATTTACTGACACATTTAAGTTCCCCTCCCAGGCAAAATTCCAGCACTCCAGCATCTTAAAGGCTTTATAGTTAAACGGGATGTAGAACCCACATTATTATTATTACAACTCTTCATAATGAGATCCTTAGAAACATTTCTGTGTGTGTCAAATTAAAGGATAATAGGGAAAGTCAACAAAAAAACACACACACAAGATAAACTGTACTAATGAAAGTGGGAAGGTCAATTTACTCCAAGTGAGCTCTTTGACTTCCCTCAATACAATGAGTCAAATTACTAATCCCCTCCCCCTCCAGCTGCAAAATAGTTATTAAGGTGGTGGGGGGTTGTCAACAGCGTCACCTTGACAACATAAAAATCTATGCAAAGAATAAGTACTTTGGTTGGACAGACATCTACACACATGGCACAAGATATAAAGCCGTATTCTGGCCGTCAAAAAAGCCAATGCCAACAATGACAAACAAAAGGAATATATTATAAAACACAGGCAGTAAAAAAGATTAGAAACATTCTGGCGTACACGAATGAAATAATAATTGCACTGGGGTTGGAGATTCGAAATAATATAAGATTTATCTCCACAAATTTAATGGTTTAGCTTCGCTGAATGATCATAAAGGATGGTATTAATACGATCAGGGCGGTTTATTTTCACATAGGCTACCGGTACGTCATTATTTTAAAGAACGCGAATGAAAATTATGAAGCAGCACTAAAACATTTCGGCTTAAGTCTTTACCAAAACAGTACTCGCTTACGTACTTTTAAAACATGTATTTGCAGCTTCTTTTAGCTGTTCGGCAGCCATGCCGTCTGACGTGTTGAGAGAAATTTCCTCTTTAGGGCCAGTTATTCGAGCTTCTTCTTGCCCGTCACTCATTTTCACTGGCGTTCAACTTCAAGCTTTGAATGATTTTCACCCTCTCTTGTTTCGGAAACATAGAAGTTCAATAATACGATAGGTAAAGTACCATACGGTACTATATCTTAAACAAGTATTGTAAACATTCTGTGTAAACATTCTTCGTAAACCTTCTTGAGCTGCTTGAACTTCGTGTTTCGCATCAAGTTTTTCAGCGACGTTGTGTATTCACATTTGCCTAAAAGTGATCTATGACAGTGTTTTCAATATTTTAGCCCGTTGCTCAGCAGTTGCGGTTGAAAATATCTGCGACCAGGAGCCGGTAAATATATTCAGATTTCAGTTCCGGATTATTTCGATAATTTAATTTAATTTGTGTACAATTCTGCGTTATATCTTTGTATAAAGTAAGCTTTCTGTTTGTACATTCGAATTTCCAGCTAAAACTTTGTACTCATCCCAGGCAATGTGTATAATGACGAAATATATCCTATTGTTGTCGATTTATAAATATTACGGATTGGCATCAAATCTACTGGAGCCGGATATCCCTGCAATACAACTTGCTGCAAATTATTTATGTACGGTAGCCTACTCATAAATGATGGGGGTGGGGATTAAGAGGAAGTCCCTAATTGTTTTCCACCCTCTTCTCCAAAGTGGTTAATTTACGTTAGAAAATATCATAACTGATAGTAGTAGTGCTAGATGGATCCTGAATCATATTCAAAGTCATCCGCGGTCGAACGCGTCCGAGGCCCCAGCCTTTTAGGCTGAGGTCTTGGGGTACTACGACATTGAATTTCAGCTATGACCTTCCTTGCGATAAATGCAGATAGACACCCCTTTTCGAGATAGTCACTTTTGTCAAAAATGTGGCACTTGACCCACTCTATTTTCGAGTCCTACGACTTTTCATTTTATCTATGAGCTTCGTTACAATGAAAGCATATGGGATCACCTCTTGCCCGTTTAGCGCTACGACCCACCGTTTGTGAGATATTCGAGCTTTTAACCAAAATTAGGTAATGAGATTTCCTCGAGGAGACCTTTTATTTGTGCTATGATTTGTTGTTCGAGGCAACCTCTTCGAAATATGTCTACATTACTCCCGAAATGTCACCTTAATTACAATTTGACAATATACCCTATACTGTATTAGACGATGACTGTAGCTTGTAGTGTTTAATACTCTTTAGCTTAATGGTATATACAAGTGTTAAGACTTGAGCCAAAACACGTGCAAGGAGGAACCTGTTTTGCATTTGATAACAAGCTATCCTCGACTGACGTGTAAGGTATCGATACATAATGAGCCCGTATTCGCTCATCATGGTGATGATTTCTCTGGAAGAATGGATATTTTACAACCAGAATATACTGAACGTACCCAGGAAGCATGCACGAGCTTCAGACATAATTTTGACTTTGCCAAGATCCTGTGAATATTTTTCTGATGTCTTAAGGGTGTGTTTCTATCTCCCAAAATGTTAAAAATGGCCCACCTTGGCGTTAACGAACAGCTGATTCGTAACCACAAGTAAAAACTCAGTGAGAGTGAAATGCGAATTATCACCAACATGGCGGCGAGAAGAGGATGTTCTTGCTAGCAATTTAATTTATGTAGAAATCTATTCCAGTTCATGACAGTATGAAGTGCAATTCATTTATTGATGAGGAATTGTATGTGCGTTTATATTTAAATTGCAACGTGACACTGTTCATCAAAACTATGTGAAAATAAAAAGAGCTAATCAACACTCCTGCTGTTCAACTGAAGGTTTCTACTACTTCGGATGCAAATCAAATGTTTGACGTTTCCACCAGTTTTATTCATCAGTTCGAAATACATTCAGTACAATAACCCTCTGTGCAACATAAAACTACATTATTGAACATTGCGTGTTGATGTTTCTGTCTGAATATATTTACCAATTTCATGACATGTAATTTGTAGGTTAGGTCTAGGCATATAATTTCAGTGGCCGGTTGTAATACGAAGTCCTTACTGTTTTTATGTACAAATATTATGGTTTAACTAATGAAGCAAGTGTAGGATTACGAGGCACACAGGCAATTGAAATGGAACACACGTTTAATGTACTTGACATTTACTACAACAGAACTGAACGAACAAGGTGATACAACATTATTTTTATACACACCAAAACAAAAACAAAAGAGAAACATATCTCTATGGACCAGGTTTATAATTAACAGTGTGACCAACACAAACCATGGCCACATATTTCAACACACCTCCTTAAACCTGTGGGAGTAGAGGACATGATTTAAGACCCAAGTCTTTACAAAAATAAATATGCTTAGGCTTAGGAAGAGGCTTTGTTAGGATGTCTGCACACATTTTTGAAGTCTCCTCATATTTGATGCATATGGCTTTAGAATCCAAAGCATCTCTAACATAGTGATATTTAGTGTCAATATGTTTGGTCCTATTATGGTGGACTGGATTTTTTGCCAGTTTTTGAGCTGATTGACTATCACTCAATAATACGATGGGTGACTTGAGATCTATAAAGTTAGACAAAACACGTTTCAACCAAACAGCTTCTCTTACACCTTCACTCAGTGCAACAAATTCTGCTTCAGTAGATGATAAGGAAATGCATTTTTGCTTTTGAGCCCCCCATGATACAGCACCACCTGCCATTTTGAATACAAAACCACTGTATGATTTTCGGTCATTGCTATCATTAGCCCAGTCAGCATCAACAAATCCCATGAATTGACCTCCATTCCTGACATACTTAAGTGACAAGTCTTTTGTGCGATTTAAATAACGCAGCACTCGCTTTGCAGCAGACCAGTGAGATTCATTGTAACAATGATTAAATTGACTGAGATATGATATCGCATAGCTTATATCTGGACGCGTGCAAACACTTAAATACATGAGCGAACCCATGAGTTCTCTATAAGGAAGATCACTAGTTTCTGTATCAGAAACACCAAGATTTGGTTTGGTTTCCAAGGGAGTACCAATGGGACGTGCATCGTGCATACCATATTTCTTTGCAATCTCACTGATGTACTGCTCTTGGCTAAGATACATTGTACCATTCTTCTTATCTTGCCTTACTTTAATACCTAAAATATAAGAAATTGGCCCAAGATCTTGTACCTTAAATTCTTTATCAATACAGGTCTTCAATGACTTGATCTCAGACTCATCATTATAAGCCACAATGAAATCATCCACATATAATGCAATAATTACCATACCTTGGGCTTGTTTCTTAAAGTACACACAGGGTTCATCAGCACAATTTTTGTAACCCAATTTGACAAGAACAGAGTGAGCTCGCTCATTCCACAAACGAGAAGATTGTTTTAAGCCATAAATAGATTTTTTTAACTTGCAAACTTTATGCTCTGAACCTCTCTTGACAAAACTTTCTGGCTGATACATGTAGATCTCTTCATCTAACTTTCCATTGAGAAAAGCAGATTCAGCATCCAAATGTACCACCTTCAGATCTGTTTGGACAACCAAGGCAAGCAGCATGCTTAACGTGCTGTGTCGAACAACAGGAGAGCAAGTTTCTGTAAAATCTACTCCGTACCTTTGGGTGAAGCCCCTGGCCACAAGTCTGGCTTTATACCTTTGAATGTTACCATTAGAGTCTCTTTTTACTTTGAAAACCCACTTACTACTGACAACATTCTTGCCCTGGGGTTTATCAACTAGATCCCATGTGTCATTTAACTGAAGTATCTCCATTTCTCTTTTCATAGCCTGCTCCCACTTAACCCTATCAGGCATGGACAGTGCCTCCTTAACTGTACTAGGTTCAGAGTCATCAGTGAGAGTCAAGTATGCCACATAGTCTGACATGTCTACAGGCTTTTGTTGGCGCCTAGGATACCTTTGATTACCTTCGGCATCCCCCTCCATTGGCTCATTGACGATGGTGGCAGAGCCCACAGAATCACTGCAGTCTGAATCTGTTCCACTAGGGACATAGCTTAAATCAGCTGAGTCAACAGTCTCAGCCACACCAGCACTGCTAATGGGCGATACGCTTTCAAGTTCCGAAATGCACTCTGCCCCATCCCCTGAGTTGTCGGGTTCTGCCTCACTGTCAGTGGGAACTGAGATCTGCAAAATTGCAGGTTCATTAATCTGCAAGGATGGACCAACATTACCTGGAGACACATCAGACACCTCCTGGAACACATCTTCAAAGAACTGTGCATCCCTGGACTTAACAAGTTGATGAGTAACAGGATGCATGAATCTATAGGCTTTACTGTCCTCACAATAACCACAGAAAATGTGTTTTTCACTTTTAGGATCCAACTTGTTTCTCCTTTGATCAGGGACATGAACTTGTGCTACACAACCAAAAATTCTTAGATGCTCCATATTGACCTTGTTACCAGTCCAGATCTCCTCTGGAACTTTACCTGGAATTTTTCTGGTTGGGGACCTGTTTACAAGATAGACTGCTGTATTTATTGCTTCAGCCCACATGCGTTTACCTACTTTAGACTCGCTCATCATGGCTCTACATTTATCAAGCAATGTTCTATTCATGCGTTCAGCTACACCATTCTGCTGTGGAGAATAGCTAGTTGTAGTTTGATGCTGAATACCTTCTGATTTAAGTAGCCTCTCAAAAGCTTTGCTACAAAATTCACCACCATTATCAGTGCGTAGGACCTTAATAGATCTTTCACACTGATTCTCAACCTGTGCCTTGAAATCAATAAAGCAATCCAAAACATCACTTTTCTTAGCAAGGAAATACACAAAAACCTTTCTAGAATGATAATCAATGAAGGTCAAGAAATAGCGAGCATTGCTCCAAGATGGAACTGGCATAGGCCCACATAAGTCTGAATGAATAAGATCTAGCTTATTTTTACATACAGTTTTACTCTTACTTGACTTAAATGGTTGTCTAGCTTGTTTACCTTCAGCACATGAAAAACAGTTTTTAAAACCATTATCTGAGAAATGAATTCCATGAGTGAGACTATCTCTTAACAACTTCATACTGTGGTTGTTAAGATGACCTAGTCGTTTATGCCATAAATATTCTGAGTCCTCTGATCAAATATTAGCTTGACCACTGAGAGCATTGACTTGGTAAACACCCCCCACATTACTCGCAGTCAGTGCTACATTACCTGTAGCAACAAAGTTTTCACTATCATAAACTTCACAAGTATTGTCGGTGAATACCACAGCATAACCCTTTTGAGTAGCAGCAGACACAGATAAAAGATTAGCAGTGAGACCAGGAACATATTCTACATTGGACAAGGTTTGTGAAATACCATATTCTAATTGAACAGTTACATTACCAGATCATTGGCCATACAATTTTTGATTGTTTGCTGTACTGATCTCCAGACTAGGACCAGCAGTGAAGTTCACCATCGCAGTCTTGCTTGAACTCATATGCTTAGTAGCACCAGAGTCAACGAACCAGGCCCCTGTAGAGGCCCTTGCACTTAATGCCTGTCCATCGGTCGCCAGCATCATCTTGTCTTTCTTCGACTTCTGTTGAGTTGAGCTCTGCATCTCCTCTTTCCTGCAATCCCGCTTCCAGTGTCCTGGCTTCTTGCATTTCCAGCAGAAGGGCTTCTTCTTCGTCTTGTCTTCTCGTGAAAACAGAACAGAATCCTTGGATGGCTTGGAAGTACTTTTCCCACTCCAAGTAGTATCTTGTAGCAACTTGGTTCGAACTGTGTCTGCAGTAAGGTCTGTTCCGGAACTTTCCAGAGCCATAATCATAGGCTGAAACTCATCTGGTAGACCTTTCAGCATAAGAGCTGCCACAAACTCGTCGTCCAGTGCCTTATTCATAGACGCAAGTTGCTGAGCAAGTCCCATAACCTCACTAACATACTCTTCCATCGTCTTGTAGTGCTTTAATTTAACTTTGCACAATTTCTTCAAGATGACGATCCGCCGATTCACTCCTTTATCTGAGTAGGCCTTTTCAAGAGCTTCCCAGACTTCCTTCGCGGTCTTACAAGGCATGACGATTGGGAAAATTGATTTATCCACCATGAGGTTAAGTCTGGCCCTAGCCCGACTTTCGTCTTTTGCTTTCTTCGCAGATGTTGTAGTATCTCCATCCGGGTAGCCAACTATACAGCTCCACAGATCTTCGAGTCTTAGGACGTTTTCCATCTCGAATCGCCAATCCACGTAATTTAGACTACCTCGCAGCTTATCTATAGCCGGTAACGAGGTGCTGGTTGCAGACATGTTGAATTTCGCTACGTAGCCGAATTCACAGTTCATAAAACAATCAGTCTATCATACGCACTTCATATTCGCACGGTGGATTCGTGGCTGGGCCCATAACCTGTAGGATTACGAGGCACACAGGCAATTGAAATGGAACACACGTTTAATGTACTTGACATTTACTACAACAGAACTGAACGAACAAGGTGATACAACATTCTTTTTATACACACCAAAACAAAAACAAAAGAGAAACATATCTCTATGGACCAGGTTTATAATTAACAGTGTGACCAACACAAACCATGGCCACATATTTCAACAGCAAGGTACCTACATATATTTCTTAGATTAATCGAGTATTCAGTCCATAGACCGGTCTGTTGCCACAAAATAATACCAAGCAGTTTAGTCTACCTATATGGTTGGTTGCTGCTCTTTTTTAAAATATTGATATGTAGTTTCTCAGTCCGGTAATTTCTTGGATTTGATTGAGGTAGATTTCTAGTAATATACTACTATACCTTATTAACCTGCAGACTGAGTTTTTTTAACATGCCCAGGCTCAGGTGCATAGCATAAGACCTACTGCAGGCTATGTCGATCCTAAATGTCGGCCTATTATAGTGCTCATGTCAAAGGTCGTCCAAAAGTTTTAACTATTGAGACTTGATTTGCATCCAAGATACTTTCAGCTGAGTCTGGCAATGCTTTGTAAACTTGGGCTCGACTTCACATTTTCATTTTTCCTATATAACTTAACTTGATACCAACCACTTAAATCACAGTGTTTCAAGATTTTGCTCTCATTAAACATCACCAACAGGGTTTTCCCCTAGTGGTAGGCTGTGTCGCAGTCTACAGAAATAATAATAATAATTCATGTTATTAATCCCTTAACGAGTCAAGGACTCATATACAAAGGAATCGTACAGTTTTATCTTGTTGTCGACAAATTACAATTGAATGTTTAGTTTACAAAGTTTTCGGTATGAAAAAATATATAACATTTTGTAGTTTTCATAAGTTTTGTACACAATGTGGTCTTCTTCTGTCTTCTCAGATTTTGGAATTTCTTCAAACTGACATTTTATAATCATTCCACATAAACTGTTTTAGCCTCCTTTTAAATATTGGTAGGCTAGGTGCAATGTTTATATTTTCTGGTAGTGTATTGTACTTTACAAAGACACTATACTTAATGCTATTACTGCCATATTGTTTGGAATTGATTTGGAAAAGTGATATGTCATCTGCATGTCTAGTTCTGTAAGCATGTAAATCAGATTGTTTAGTGAAGTTTAAATTTGTGTGGATACTTTTGTGTAGGATTTGGTACATCAGGACATTTGATTCGATTTCTGCATTTAAGGCTACAGATTGAATTTTACTCGTAATATAAAGGTGTTTGGTTGGTGATAAAAAGGGGTAGTTATAAATATTTCTTATGGCTCTATTCTGAATTACCTCAATTTCCTTTTGTTTAGGTAATTTGAGCATTTTATCCAAATTGTATTCAAATATTGTAAGTGGCTATGGATTAAGGAAAAATACACTTTCCTGAGTAGATAATTTGGGATATAGTAGCTCAATTTTTTATCATCCCAGCGGCAGGTGATATTTTTGATGTGAAACATCCTTCCGTTCGGTTGCTGGATAGTTTTGTGGGAGTGATTTTGAAAATTGGGGACGGAAGTGGATCGGAACGATCGAGCTGGCAGTGGTGGATCGAACGGAAGTATGCACTGCCCGCTCGATCGATCGATCGAATGGAGGTGTACTAGCTAGCAGTAGTGGTAAACGGAAGTATGCACTGCCCGCTCGATCAATCGAACGGAAGTGTACTAGCTGGCAGTGGTGGAAAACGGAAGTATGCACTGTCCGATCGATTGAACGGAAGTGTACTAGCTGGCGGTGGTGGAGCGAACGGAAGTATAAGATGCACTGACAACTCGATCGATCGATCCAGTGGGCAGTGGTAAGATCCAGCTGGCAGTTTTACGAGAAACAATGAGCGCGCGGTGTCGGAAATTGATACCATGACGTATTCTCGGCCATGTGGAATGTATTATGACATACTGAATGGAAAACGCTCATGCGAACTCTGGTGTCAAGTGATTGAAACAAATGACATGGTAGATGTTCGAAGTCTTCGTATCAGCATTTAAATGGTAAAATGCCTTAATATCAAACATTGTAAGTAGTCGGCATTGCTGGTATTATGTTTCTGCACAATGGCTATTCAAATATTAACCCACATAACGGTAATGCAGTCATCAATATAATATAATCGTTGTGGATATACGAGAATCGAGCAAGCCTTCATGAAGTATTACTGAATACATTCTCTTTACTCACAAGAGGGCCTATTCATAAGGCATTTTAAACTCAATTTCACGCAGGAACATTATCGAAACAAGCACAATATAAATGAAACTTAATTCCGTAATGCATTATTATTGGAACGTGGATATAAGTCACCATCTTGTGCACAAAATTTGCGCAGTCGAAATAGCTGTGGGGTTAGTGCTTATGACTGAGAATCTAGAGATCTTGCGTTCGAATCCCGGACGGGGTGGATATTTTTGCTACCAGATTATCATTTTAAACGATATTTATCATATCAATATGACTCATTTTAACAGAATCCATATGAAATTACGTGTTGGTCTGTGAATGAAGGACCTGTTTATAAGGAATTTAAAGTTATGAGCGGTGTCGCGTCTATTAATCTAGCTGATCCATATCGTATTCTTTATTTAGGCTGGTGCTGTTGGAGGCTACAAATCAGCTAATAAAATGAGTTCCGTATTATAAACTACAATATCTGTAAAACACTCCCTTTTACAATAGATTAATATTTGTGCCAATAATAGTATAAAATACCGGTGTATCAACAATTTCACGTGAGGTTTCTTCTAAGTCAGATGTTACACATCATATGCGACTACTGTAAGGCTCGTAATTATTATTTTTACTAATGCATCAATCTGCTTTTGCCATGAGAGATTTTCATCTAATATTAGGCCTAAGTATTTGACAGATGAGACCCTTTTAGCTGCCTTTCCATTCAGCATTATATTCTGAGTAATGTCTAACTTTGTTCAACGCTTAGATATTATTAAATAATTTGTTTTATCTTCATTTATCTTCAGATATCGAGATAGCCAGTCACAAGCTCCCAGCAGAAGCCAGGGAATTAACCAGAAATCTTGCCACCAATGAAGCCAAAAAAATCCTCAAACGAGAGGGCGAAAAAAAAAAGGAAGATTGTAGTTTTACGTGACCGTGAATCTAGTGATTATGAGCCACGGGACCTCCTTTTAACGTGGAATCCGAACCACAGGACATGGCATTTCACTTCGAAAATCTCACATGCATTGACCGGGAATCGAACCCGGGACGCCTTGGTGAGAGGCATACAGCTAGACCGCTGAGCCACCACGCCCCAGAGGGCGAAAACAATTACACTCAAAACAACAAACAACTAAAAGAAATAAAGTCATTGAAACAAAAAATAAAAGAACATGACTTAATCATCACAAAAGCAGATAAGGGAAATACCACAGTAATTTTGAACAAAACAGAATACATTGAAAAAACAGTCGAATTCCTAAACAACAACGAAATCAAGGAATTAGCAAAAGACCCCACCTATAAATTCCAAAAGCAAATAAAAAGTGTATTAAAAGAAACAGAATACATATTGACCAAAGCTGAAAAATCAAAACTAATAAATATGAACCCGAAAATACCGTCATTGAGGGGACAACCAAAAATACACAAAAATGAGTGCCCAATGAGACCAATAGTCAATTGTAGGAATGCGCCTAGTTACAAAATCAGCAAAGAGTTACTAAAAATCTTAAAACGCCGCCTTTAAAAAGACAAAAACAACTCTGTAAAGAACACAACGGAATTAGTAACAGCACTGAACACCCTACAAATGAAACCTAGCATGAGGCTTGTATCTTTCGATGTAACTAACATGTACACCAATATTCCTATTAATGATGCAATCAACACTATCGAAAATAACTTAAAATCCAACAATTCGGAAAAAGAAACTGAAGAGATCGTGCAACTACTGAGGGTCGTCCCCGGCCAAAACGCGTTTCAATTCGACAATAAAATGTACACACAAACAGAAGGATTAGCGATGGGATCACCACTAAGCGGATTAATCGCTGACATCTTCATTAATGCACTAGAAAATGAGTTTTTAGAAAAGACTTCAACAAAGGGAATAGTAATATGGAAAAGATACGTAGATGATGTAATTTTCATCTACGATACTGAATTAACAAGCGAAGAAACAATTCTCCAATCCATTAATAGCCTACACCACTCAATCAAATTCACCAAGGAATCCGAAACAGATCGAAAAATAAATTATCTCGACATAACTATTGAACGTAAGGACAACGAACTTTCATACTCCATATTCCGAAAAGCCACACAAACCTCGCATGCAATCGACAATCAGTCTAATCACCCCAGTACGCATAAATTAGCGGGGTTCAATTCAATGGTGCACAGAGCTTTAAACATACCCATGTCAACAGACAATTATAATAAGGAAATAAGAACCATTAAACAAATAGCAAAGGAAAACAATTTCCCGCCAAGCAAAATAGACCAAATTGTAGCCAAACATAAAAATAAAATTAAAATGATTCCAAAACCGGACATTAATGAGAAAAAATTCGCGCGCTTCAACTATGTGAATGAGAACACATATAAAATCACTAATCTATTCAAAAATCAAGGCATAAAAATAGCATTCACAACGAATAATACGACCGGGAGGCACCTGCAATATAGCAATCTAAATAAACAAGACCCGTATTCAAAGTCAGGGGTATATTCTATTACATGCCAAGACATTGGTTGTCAAGCTAATTACATTGGACAGAGCGGAAGACGAGTAGATACACGTTATAATGAACATAGGAATTCGATAAGATACGGAACACATTCAGCCGTATGCGAACATATGTGTGACACGGGGCACAGCTTCACTAAAATCGAGACTGATCTAAAAATAATTCATCACGAATCGAAAGGCAGAGCTCTCGACATAAAAGAAGCAATCGAGATTCACCTAGCCAAACATAACAATCCCAACAATCTAAATGAACACACTTTTATGGAGAGTTCACCCCTTTTCGCTCTACTAAAAACACACCCCTATCGAAAACAAGACACAACTTAGCGATACAGCCAAGCTAGATAAAAAAGGGGGAAAATAGCGGTGTTTATAGGTAAATGTTATTTGGATCAGGTGTACTATGTACATTTTTCTGCAATAAACCTAGGTCGATATGCGCGGCAGTATTAAAGGTGCCGTGACGTCTTCAATAGACCGTGTACCGCTTAGTATAAATGGCTTTTTTTAGCCCATGCGTGGCGAAGATAGTTCCACGGTCTTTAGTAGTTGCAGACTCCTGCATTCAATAGCATACACTTTTATCTAGATTTGGCAAAGTCACACAAATATACATGGCACTGACCTCTGGAAGAACATAGCAACTAAAGGGGGAGGATGAGGAAAACCAGTTCCACCCAGCGAACACTCGGGGTTAGTCGACTACAACTGGTGTCTATAGAAACACGTAACTGCTTCAAGTTCCAGTTAAAGAGTCAACTCGATAAGTATAAGCTTGCATTATTTCAGTATAACCATAGTTGATTTTTTAAAACCATATAATCACCCCTAACAGACAAATTCCGGATTTTCATCACTATTTTAGAAGTTAACATAACATTAGATATACCACATTTAACATACACCGACTGTTGCATTACCAACACTGCAACTAAATAATTGTACATATTGTATATATTTTTCACCTGTATTTTCAAACATAGATGTTATAGCCTAAGTGTAATGGATCTGATGATGATCGCTTGACGATCGAAACTGGTCATCCTAGTGTATTTATTAATCGTATGTAATTTATTTCAGGATCAGAGCATAACCCAGCTCTATTTGGGTACATTCGTGTTGACCGACTGAAAAGCACCAAACTTTTAGGCAACACTGAAAAATGGCTTCAAACCTCACAATGTTCACGGCTAGTCAGGCAAATCGTGAAGCCAAGAGATTCAAAACACTCAGGCTTAAACTCATGAGCATAGACAAGTCAATTTGGTTCAACAAAAAATGTATAGAACTAAATCTCACCCCTAAATATGTACCAATTAAAACCGTACCGATTACACCAGCCTCAACAAGCCAAAGCGCTTTAGATAAAACAAACGAACTAAGATTTGCATACATAAGAAAGCAAAAAAATCAACCAACAACTATACGATATTCAATTGCAACTAAGTAACTTCTGGCACGCATCCCAATGGGACAGTTTTACCGAGCACCTACATAACACCATCAAAATCAGAGCAACGAGGAAACACGAAACGCTAGAATATAAACTAAGAAAACTAGGAGAAACACAGAATAATCAACCTAGTGAACAACACATGAATAATAATGAATTCAATTTCCACAGCAGGGTAAACAACAGAACGAACGTAACCTTCTCTCAAAATGAAATGGATATGCTAGACAAAGGTTTGAAATACAACTGCGCAGACGCACACACGAACCATAATATAAAACAGTTAATCACAGATATCGAGATAGCCAGTCACAAGCTCCCAGCAGAAGACAGGGAATTAACCAAAAATCTTGCCACCAACGAAGCAAAAACATCCTCAAACGAGAGGGCGAAAACAATTACACTCAAAACAACAAACAACTAAAAGAAATAAAGTCATTGAAACAAAAAATAAAAGAACATGTCTTAATCATCACAAAAGCAGATAAGGGAAATACCACAGTAATTTTGAACAAAACAGAATACATTGAAAAAATAGTCGAATTCCTAAACAACAACGAAATCAAAATGTACACACAAACAGAAGGATTAGCGATGGGATCACCACTAAGCGGATTAATCGCTGACATCTTCATTAATGCACTAGAAAATGAGTTTTTAGAAAAGACTTCAACAAAGGGAATAGTAATATGGAAAAGATACGTAGACGATGTAATTTGCATCTACGATACTGAATTAATAAGCGAAGAAACAATTCTCCAATCCATTAATAGCCTACACCACTCAATCAAATTCACCAAGGAATCCGAAACAAATCGAAAAATAAATTATCTCGACATAACTATTGAACGTAAGGACAACGAGCTTTCATACTCCATATTCCGAAAAGCCACACAAACCTCGCATGCAATCGACAATCAGTCTAATCACCCCAGTACGCATAAATTAGCGGGGTTCAATTCAATGGTGCGGTTTTTAAATGAGTTTGGTTTGTTTACGTCAGGTTGATTTGAAGGCTTTTATTGCGTATTCTTCTGTTGTTCATATAGGAATAGCTTTAGGGGGTATAATAACATTAACAGATTGAGAGCTTTAAACATACCCATGTCAACAGACAATTATAATAAGGAAATAAGAACCATTAAACAAATAGCAAAGGAAAACAATTTCCCGCCAAGCAAAATAGACCAAATTGTAGCCAAACATAAAAATAAAATTAAAATGATTCCAAAACCGGACATTAATGAGAAAAAATTCGCGCGCTTCAACTATGTGAATGAGAACACATATAAAATCACTAATCTATTCAAAAAGCAAGGCATAAAAATAGCATTCACAACGAATAATACGACCGGGAGGCACCTGCAAAATAGCAATCTAAATAAACAAGACCCGTATTCAAAGCCAGGGGTATATTCTATTACATGCCAAGAGATTGGTTGTCAAGCTAATTACATTGGACAGAGCGGAAGACGAGTAGATACACGTTATAATGAACATAGGAATGCGATAAGATACGGAACACCTTCAGCCGTATGCGAACATATGTGTGACACGGGGCACAGCTTCACTAAAATTGAGACTGATCTAAAAATAATTCATCACGAATCGAAAGGCAGAGCTCTCGACATAAAAGAAGCAATCGAGATTCACCTAGCCAAACAAAACAATCCCAACAGTCTAAATGAACACACTTTTATGGAGAGTTCACCCCTTTTCGCTCTACTAAAAACACACCCTGTCGAAAACAAGACACAACTTAGCGATACAGCCAAGCTAGATAAAAAGGGGGGAAATAGCGGTGTTTATAGGTAAATGTTATTTGGATCAGGTGTACTATGTACATTTTTCTGCAATAAACCAAGGCCGATATGCGCGGCAGTATTAAAGGTGCCGTGACGTCTTCAATAGACCGTGTACCGCTTAGTATAAATGGCTTTTTATAGCCCATGCGTGGCGAAGATAGTTCCACGGTCTTTAGTAGTTGCAGACTCCTGCATTCAATAGCATACACTTTTATCTAGATTTGGCATAGTCACACAAATATACATGGCACTGACCTCTGGAAGAACATAGCAACTAAAGGGGGAGGAAGGGGAAAACCAGTTCCACCTAGCAATCACTCGGGGTTAGTCGACTACAACTGGTGACTATAGAAACACGCAACTGCTTCAAGTTCCAGTTAAAGAGACAACTCGATAAGTATAAGCTTGCATTATTTCAGTATAACCATAGTTGATTTTGTAAAACCATATAATCACCCCTAACAGACAAATTCCGGATTTTCATCACTATTTTAGAAGTTTACCTAACATTAGATATACCACATTTAACATACACCGACTGTTGCATTACCAACACTGCAACTAAATAATTGTACATATTGTATATATTTTTCACCTGTATTTTCAAACATAGATGTTATAGCCTAAGTGTAATGGATCTGATGATGATCGCTTGACGATCGAAACTGGTCATCCTAGTGTATTTATTAATCTTATGTAATTTATTTCAGGATCAGGGCATAACCCAGCTCTATTTGGGTACATTCGTGTTGACCGACTGAAAAGCACCAAACTTTTGTCTTCATTTATTGTTAATTTATTAGACTGGGTCCATCCAAGTATTGTTTTTATGTCATCCTGCATGTGTGTAATCAGCGTGTTCGTGATGTACGCATTGTAAAAGATGCTTAAGTCGTCTGCAAACAACGTTATATTACCATGAAAATGGAGTGTTGCTATGTCATTAATATATACTAAGAAGAGGGCAGGACCCAATATTGATCCTTGGGGCACACCGTGGGAAATATTTACTTCCTCACTTCTGTAGCCATTTATTTCAATATACTGCTTATGATTGGATAGGCAATGTTTAAACCATGTCCAAGCTACTCCTCGGATACCTGCTTTATCAAGTTTCCCTAAAATAATTTCATGGCCAACAGTATCAAACGCCTTTCTCAGGTCTATGAAAAGACCACTCGCTGTCATCTTTTTGTCTATCACATCCTGCAAGTTAGAGATAATATCTATTGTGGCTATTTCTGTGCTTGGGTTTTCTCTGAATCCATGCTGCCCTTTGTTGAAGTAATCATTTTTATTTAAGAAATTAACAATTTTTTTACTACTGTTTCGAGTACCTTGGATAAACGTGGGGGGATGGAAATGGGTCTGTAATTGTCTGGATTGCTTTTGTCACCTCCTTTATAGACTCGTGCTATTTTTAGATCATCAGGCACCAGGCCAGTCTCTAACGATAAATTTATTAAAGTAGTTAGTGGGCTACTTAGCATGTCAATTGATTTTTTAAACAATTCTACTGACATACCATCTTTGTCTTGGCTACTTTTCATTTTAAGGCTTAATATAATATTGCGAATTTCCATCTCATTAGTCGGGGTCATAAATATGGAATCTGTGTTGACATTAATTTCATTAACTTTCTTCCCTGGGAGGATGTTTCTGGCTAACTTGTGTGCTATGGTTATAAAGTGAGTGTTTAGAGCATTGCAAATATTTTATTTTCCTGTGAAGGATTTACCATCAATTTGTATCTCACTGGGACCATCTTGGTTTTCAGTTGTGCAGTTGTAGATCATTTCATTGATTACTTTCCAAGTATCTTTTATGCTATTGGCGTTCAATGCTTATTTATGTTCATAGTATGAGGATTTCAGTTTCCGTTTTAAAGCTGTCACTTTGTTCCTACATATTATGTGCTCTTCCTTTAAGAGGTTGTTGTTTCTGTGAATGCTAGCTTTAATTTCAGCATGTAGTAGGTCCCTTTGTTTTATTAGCTGAATTAATTCTGTTGTAATCCATGGTTTTTTGTGGTTCTGGTGTATTTCCTGCAAAGGTGTGTCAATGTTTTCTTTGTTGGGTGTCTGTTTTAAGATTTTGTGTTTCATGGCGGTGCAAGTTTCGTTTATATCATCTAAGCGGTCTATTTGATTGAGATCATTATAGAATTTGATTTTGTTCACGTACCGGTAATTTTTATTTACGTTTTTTGATCTGGACCTTTGCTTGTTGGGGGGGGGGGGGGGTATTTAAATGTCATGTTCGAAATTGGGCTTTTGCGTGGATAGTAATTTGACCAGAAAATCTCAGTTACAAGAATATTATGATCACTAATATCACTATTTATATTGCTTATTTTATATGCATAATTACAGTTATTTGTGGCTACCTGATCAAGGAGTGAACTTGTGGATTCACTTATTCTTGTTGGATAGCGAGCATTGCCTTGTGTGAAACCATAGCTTGATAGTAGATTGAGCTATGAATTGGTTACATTATTTTTGTTCAGTAAGTTAATTTTGGTATCACCAATGCATAAGCAAAGATTGGCATTGTTTTTCGAGAGAATGTGCTCTAGAGATTGCATGAAATTTGTTGCGTTATTTATGTTAGGATTATATACTGCAATTATATTAATAGTATGCAGGTTATTGAAACGAACAGTATCACTTCTTTTAAGCTCTAACTGGATCAGGCTATGGTTACTCTCAACTAGGTTAAGCACTTTTATATTCCATTTTTTGTGGGCATAAACTCCCTCGCCTCCACCATCCTGATTGTCTCTCTGTACAAATGCAACAGAATAGTTGTTTAGGCTGTAGTATTTAGCTTCATTACTTTTCACCCTAGTCTCGGTTACCACTATGACATCTAGATGTTCCTCAATATGTATTAGTATCTCGATATCTTCTAGTTTAAGCCGGCCCCGTGGTGTTGGGGTAGCGCGCCTGCCTCTCACCCGGAGGCCCCGGGTTCGATCCCCGGTTCCGTCAGGGATTTTAAAACTGACGTGAGGGTTGGAACGGCGTGCACTCAGCCTCGTGAGGACAATTGAGTAGCTGTCTGACAGTGAGACAGCGCCTCGATCACGAATACCAAGATTAACGGCCGAGGGGACCCGACGCGCTGATCACGCGTCACCCCAATATCTGCAGGCCAAATGGCTGGGCCGCGGTCGCTTGGTCGGCCTTAGCCCGTCATGGGCTGGATAGTGCCAGGGGTTGTTGTTGACTATCTTCTAGTTTATTTTTTATACTTCTGCTATTTAGGTAAAGACACTTGATTTGGCTAACCTTATTTTTAGTGTCCGCTATGTAGTCGTGGATACAGTCATATTTACGCTCATCAATTGATGTGTGCAAATCAACATCAACTAGTAGGTCCATGTCTTGATTCATTATTTCTGAGAATGGGATGGCTTAGCCTTGTTGATGGAAGAGTCTTTTACTAGCGTTTCAATGTATTCTGGCGAGCTGATCCTGACAGCCTTGTCAATATCTGATTTACGCACGAATATTTTACAGTCCCGGGTCCAGACGTATTTAAAACCTAATTTACGGAGGTCTCTTGCCTGTTTGTGGAGTACTTTATTAGATGGCGTCAAATGCTCGTTAATGTAGATAGGCATAGCCTTTGCTTTGATTCCAGCATCTTTGAGTTCAGGTTGGGTTTGGACCTTTTGCCTTTTAAAATTGCCTCTTTTTTAGCCGGCTGCAAAATTTGATTAGTAAACGAGGTGGAAGACCCTCTCTGCTTTTTGGTAGCCGATGGCAGGTGTCAATATCGGACTCAACAACTGTGACACCCAATTGGTCAGTGATAGTCTTGACAATCTGAACGGTGTTTTCGTTTGAAGTGTGAGGCACGCCATGAAAAATGAAGTTGAGAAATAAAATTACATCTTAGGTTTCCATTGCACAGTTGCATTTTATTCTACTGTATCTCCACTCAATATACCAATCCTACCAATATTTCCTAATTCCTCATGCATAAATAAACGTGACCGATTACAGCATTAGCAATGATGACAGTAACTTATGAATTGCTAAAATGTTTTTAAAAGATGCATAGAAAGTGGCTTGATAAACCCTGTATCATCAATCCATTTAAACATTCCCCCAGAGTTCTAATCATAAGCTCATTTTATGTGCAACAGGTAAGTAGAATAAACCGCCATCCCAATAACTTGTAGGCCTAACCTGAACATAATCCATGTTAATAGCTGTTTTTTGGTTTACAGAAAAACCTACCATTTTAAAACTTGCACATAGGCTACGGTACTAATCATGTTATGGTGCAAGAGGTTTCTCAGTCCCTCTCTGGTTGCTAATCCTTAACCTACAGTAATTTAAAAAATTCTGGCTATCAACTACTGATTTAAATATTCCTGACATCTTTCTTAACTCCACTTTTACTGACAGCATGTATGTCCCTACTACTGTCTTTTAAGCCATTGACCAGTTATTTTTTTCATGAGGAACTATTTTAGTCATTCTTCTCTATGTGAAATACAGTTGATGACAACTGTCTGTCATCTGCATGGTATGTGGCTGTTTGTGTCGCTTCTCTGGTTGCCTACGACACTTCCTAATTATTATCAGAATGTGTCATCGAATAGTTGTATCCAAGTGACCAACTGGTTATATATTATGGCTTGATTTAATATTCCTATGATACACTTTTAGATTCCATACATTAATGAAATATACAACGTGGCTGACATGTTGAACCAATCTCTCATTCCCTAACACTCCCAACTAAAGGGACATAAGCTACCTATTGGTTAGTCTCACATAGCTTTCATCTACATGTACTAGGTAGTACCATAGGTAGCCTATTGTGACTGTTTCTCCAACTTCGTCAAGGAAACTAATTCTGAACTAACATCTGGAGTGGGGTACACAGTCTCACGAGGACAATTAAGGACAACTTTAACAATTGAAGTGCTTTTTCTATTTAATTTTACCAACTAACCACGTGCCTGAAATGCTAGTGGTGGAGGCAGCTAAGTAGGCTAGCCTACTGGTATTCACCATTCAGAGAACATTCTTAGCGACTTGCCAATGCAAGTAGGGGAGTAGTGCGGATTCAAACGCACCCATTTTATTTGTACCCGACTGTACATGTTAAAATAATTAATATCTCTCGAACGCATGGTCCGATTTTGACAAATGAGGTGTCGTTGGACTCGAGCTGACGTCCTCTTTCCTATGGACCACTCATTATATTTTTGAATTTTTTTTGAAAAGTTTTGTTTTTGAAAGTAAGCGATAGTTTGAAAACCAAACATGATAGAACGTTGTGCCATAGTTGAAACGAATGGTCTCTATGACCTTTATTTTTTATAATAATTTTTTTTATTTTTTGAGATTTTTTTGAAAACACTTAAATTTTGAAATTGTTATATTTTGGAAACTAAAGAGTTACAAAAAATTTGTTTGACGTAAATGAATGGTCCTGACACCCTCTACCCCAAAAATAAATTTCAAGTCTCTAGGACTAAAACTGTGCAGTAGTGCTAGAATGGGGGTTCTGCCTCACCCCTACTTTCATATAAACTTTGCCGATATCTCCCGAACGCGTGGTCGGATTTTAACGAACGAGGTATTGTTGGCGTTGGGATGACGTTCTCTTGGCTAAGCATGTGTGTTGGTATTTTTTTTAAAGAATTGAAATTTGTTGTTTTTTTTTGGATTGGCACTATTTTGGAAACGGTGAATTGGAAAAAAAGTTTGTTTGACGTTAATGAAAGGTGGGTATGCCCTCTAGGCGGGCAGCAAGTTTCAAGGGTGTAGAAGGAAAACAAAAATGATAGCCTACTTTCTCGCGAACATTGGTGATCATTGGCAAACGGATGGTCGGATTTTAACAAATGAGGCGACGTTGGACTCGAGCTGACGTCCTCTTTCCTATAGACCACTCGTTATATTTTTCAAAAAAAAATTGAAAAATTTTATTTTTAAAAGTAGGCGATAGTTTGAAAACCAAACATGATAGAATGTTGTGCCATAGTTCAAACCAATGGTCTCTATGACCTTAATTTTTTTATAATAAAACTTTTTTTAGATTTTTTGAAAACCCTTAAATTTTGAATTTTTACTATTTTGGAAACTAACACGTTGACAAAAAAAATTGTTTGACATAAATGAAAGATCCCTATCCCCTCTACCACGAAAATAAATGTCAAGTCTCTAGGACAAAAACTATGCATTTTAATTTTTTATTTCTATTTTTTTAATAATAGCGTGTTTGTAGACAGAGAGGCGGTAGCGCTTGACACATGTTCCAACGAGGCTATGACTGGCCATGGTGGATACGGGAAATGGCTATTTCGACGGGGCGATGTATGGCAAAACGAGGGGTCGCTTTTCAATATTTTTTTTCCTATGACATATGAATGAAGGTGAATATTTCAAAAATCCCTCATGACGATCGTTAAAACAGGTTGGTAAACACTGACCAGTAACCAGACAAAATTCATAATGCTATGAGACGAATAAAAAGCAAGGCTTTTTATAGTTGTTAACAACAGAACTTGTTTTTCTATGTATGCCTAACTGGCAGCCAGAATGGGAAAACAGAATATCTGATCGAGAAACCCGCTTGGTGCCTGGCTAGCCAGCTAAGAGAATGGAATGTGGGTGAGAGCTGACAACATTGCTGTAAGATGATAACCGGTTGCAACCCTGTGGCAACTCCGTAAAATAGGTGATAACGGCCAGCCAGGCGAGCTGAGCAGTAGCAGCAGGCAGGGGCCTCGCAGAGAGGAAAGGGAGAGAGAGAGAGGGGAAAGGAGGGAAACCTCTACACAACAGGAACTCACGTGACCACTGCAGAGTGGTGAGGGGGCGGGGCTAGAGAGCCGGGTGAGAGGTGAGGGGAGGAGTGGGAGAACCCATGACAACCAATAGCTGAACGAGTTGTATGTCAACATGGAGTCAAGGAGTGAGACGCAGGTGTGGAGAGAGAAAGAGAAACATATATGGACATGCACGAAGCGCGGAGCGCTGTACACAGGGCTCTCGTACAACATAATTCAATAAATAAAAAAGTACACAGGTTCACACAATATGTAATTTAATGATCCAAGAATTAAACGTTGAGTTAAATCCTAACCATTTGACATATAGTTTATTTCCTTTTTGTTTCAACACTTTTTCCACGAGGTAATGTTTCGGAAATGCTGTTTTCTGAAGTTCATAGAGATAAAATCTACCTTTTATGGGTTGATGGTTGAGGTCTTGGAGTAAATAGGTGACTGGACTGTCCAAGTTGACTTGACGAATTCGAAATAGTTCAGTCCCCCACTGAGGCGTGTAGCCCTTATTGAAGGCAGACTTAAATTTACTCACACGAACAAAATCCCCAATTTTCAGTCGGTGAAGTTTGGGATCTGCTGTTTTTATGGGGTTAAACAGTTTATCCAGTCGCTGAATAATTTTGGTTACGAGACGTGGCTTGGTCCCAATGGTTCTATGTTTGCTGTCATTGTAACGTGACACTAGCTCAGGTAACATGTCCAACCAGCGATAAGTGCCCTGAGCGGTAAACGCTTTCCACATATGGGTTTTCAATGTTCGGTTAAACCGCTCGACCACGCTGGCTTTGAGATTGCTGTATGTGGTGTAATTGTGAATATCCTTAGATTTGAGAAAACTGGAGAAATCCTTGTTGAAAAATTCTTTCCCCTGGTCGGTTTGTAGCAACTGAGGTTGACGTTTGGAGTGTTGAATAATATGTTGAAAGGCTTTGGTGACCAGTGGACCAGACTTGCGACGCACAGGTTCAACAAAGGCCATTTTGGAATAGACATCAATGACGGTCAACATATAGCGTACACCGTCGTTAACGCCAGCATAGGGTATCATTTCAAACAAGTCAGCCTGCTAAAGTTCATCCACACCCCGTGAAATCACCTTGAGTCGCGGATAGTGACGCCTAGCTGGGCGATGCAACTCGTGAGCAATACCCATTTTAATGGGTGAGGGCTTAAACTATAATTTTGGCATTTCGAAGTTCTTGTTCAATTTCTTTAATTTCCTAATCGTGACCGGTATGGCCGGCTTGACGTGAAGCATGCAACAACTGTAAACGCTGGACGAGCTTATTGAGATTGTGCCAGTAGGTAACATCCACAAGGGGTTTTAATGGTTTAAATGTCACTCCCGAAGCGGACACTTTACGACGAGTACTTTGACTGGTGGGAAACATTTTTGCAATGATGGTTTTATATTTTTGAGATATATTGGCATTCACTTGTTGAGCTGGATCATACTGTCTTTTGTGGGCATGGGTGTCCAATAAAATGGATTTATATTTGCCAAGGTCCTCTGACGTATAATCATGGAATGAGGGTGTTCGAGAAAAGAGCAGCTTTAACAGTCCTGGCGTCAATTTATAGTTGATGTTCTTACTGACAGCTTTAGTACGAGCAAATTTAATGGATGAATCCCCAATTTTAAAACTATCATCCTCATAGCGAACACCATACGTGGTATCTGTGTTTCCAATAAATAGATCAGTGAGATAGGGTTCTAGTGTTGATCCATAATATTTTATTAAAATATTTTTCAGTTGAGCTTTATTTTGAGGAGTGGCCAAGACTTGTGAAAACGGAGACGATCTGGAAGGGCAAGGTGTTTCGACCATGGCCAAGGATTTCTTTTTTCTCAAAAACTCTGCAAGGGGTGCGGCCTTGTTTGAGGCGTAAACACTTGTTCCTCGTCATCCTCAACTTCGCTAACACTAGTCAAATCTTTCTGTTCATGTTCCTCTTCCTCTTCCTCAGGGTCCTCGTGCAGCGTCTGCGTGGATTGTGAAACGTTGGGTAGCGTTTCAGATGGCTTGAAAGAGGGTTTCAACATGGCTTTTAGCGGAGGTGCTAAATGATGTTGAATAAACAAAGCATGATCTGCACGCGATCGTTTCAATTGACGAAACTTTTGGCGAATAGTATTTTTGCTCTAATAATATGCTTTTTCAATTGACTCTCTGCTAACGCCATGGTGTCTTGACAAATGACTTGACAGGGAATGAGTCAGTGCCTTAAATAGCAATAAAATGATCAAACCCTAAGCGATATCGTCCTTGGTTGAGTTCACTTTGTTTGTCAATCACTAAACAGGCATGACGTTGAGTATTCCAGCAGTTGGCACACAATTCAGTAAACATTTGAAAGGTCATATCCGGATTCACATGTTCATTATAAATGTGACGACTGTTCCTCTCGTCCTGGCGAAATAAAACAATGACATTGGCATTGTCACGAATCAACTGTTTGGACATTTTAGAATACGTTTGTCCAAGATAGAAGCAATCGATATGTTTGTGTCGACCCATGCTGAAATAGATTTGAATAATGCCTTGACGTTCAGTGGATACATCATCGAAAATCATGAGTGAATCAGGCTTTACGTCATCCGGTGAAATACCATTTTCTTGCGTGGAAAATGTGAAATAACCCATATTCTCTTTTTGTAATCCAGACATGACTTGATCCAGAAACACGTAGAGGGGTTGGTAGAGAGATTTTGCAAAAATATAAATATTTTGAAAACGCAGACCATTGGGCGCTGTGATGAGCGTTAGCAAAAGATTGGTCTTTCCACAGACGGAAGGTCCCACAATGATGCAGCGAATGGAAGATGGAAACAGTGAACCATGGCGTTGTTCACGTGATGTGGGACAGAGATGGGAAACCATATCCCCCACGGGGAATGACTCTTGCTGCTTAATAATCTTCATATCAACTAAGGCTTAGACAGGCTAGCAGGCTGTCTATATACAGGACACCGAGCCTTGTCATAGAAACAGTAGACTCATACTACAGGTTGGCGATGGATGTCTTTGGATGTGCGTTGAAGGCCAAAGCTAGGTCTGTCCCCTTACATGATCCTAAACAAGAAACAGATCCTGCTAATAAACACTATGTGGATAGGTCAGTAGTGGCACGCACTAAACAGGGAGATTATGACTTTAAGGGAAAGCGGTTAACCCATGTAAAACATCCTCAAGTGTCTACAGACGTTACTACAAAAAAGTATGTGGATAACAAAGTGTATGACTTTTATGACAAAGTGCCTCAGCTTACGGTGAATGGCTATAGCGCTAGTCACCATCGTATTATTCACGTGGAAGACCCACAAGACGAAGACGATGTTTGTACCAAGCGTTACATGACCTATGAAATGAAAAGGCTTTACAAATTTATCCCATGTGTATTTTTAGTGTATCTGACAAATGAAAAACCTGTGAATGACAGAAACCATTTACCGCTAGTCCATGATCAGCACTTGACCTATGTGCTTGCTTCGGGTTTAAGCCACTATCGATTACACTATGATGGAACCATTCACATCAAATACGCCATACCTGATGAGAACCATTTACAAATACAGATAAACGATCATAGGATGTTGGTCCATAACCATGAAATGGTCAATGCAGGTGACGAATTAACATTTCATCTCATGTTGACATGGAATTGGAATATACAGCCATGAAATAACAATCTGACGTTAGTTGTGATTTAAACTTTCTTGTGAAAGGTTTGGTCATTATCGTCATGGTGAAACAAAGGTATGTGGTGAGAAAGACTAAAAAAACGACTTTGTCCTTGGCAAAGCCTGGGCTTACGACATTCGTGGACAAGCCGTTGCGAAAGAAAAAAATAAAAAACAATGTATTGAACATAAGGAAAGCCCTTCGAGCAGCACAGAGACATGTTATACCAAAACGTCGGCGACAGGGTTCAAAACAAGGACGAGTGATTCCCGTCCCCAAACGAGCGGGATTTTTACCTGCTTTATTAGCCGGTCTGGCTGCTCTGGGTTCATTTTGGGCGGTGCCAGTGCAGTGGCGAAAACCATTAAAGCCGCGCACCAGGGCAAGCAACAACTCGAAGAAATTCAGCGACACAATGAAACGATGGAAGCGATTGCAATGGGGGCTAGAAATGCCAATTTAGAGCCAGCCTTTTATCAACAAGGATTTGGGATTTCACCATTTCGAAGTATTAAAAAAAAATAACCTCAGCCATAGCAAGACATGCCCTGACGCATCAACAAGTGGAAAGCTATGCTAAACAACTAAAGCTTTCTCATTTTCGAGGTGTGTTTATGCGAAACCAATTACCCGCATGACCCTGGAAACAGGAATGTGCTGTTGTCAATTTGGATGACCACCGAGGACCAGGAACGCATTATGTAGCTTATGTCAAAGAGGGATCCACCATATGGTACTTTGACAGTTTTGGGAATTTGCCCCCGCCCATGGAACTAGTGACCTATTTTGGAAACAGGATCAAGATATATTATAATGTGAAACGTGAGCAAACGTTTAACAGCCAAAAGTGTGGACGTTTGTGTTTAAATTTTTTATATAAGACGCAGCATAGGCAAAAACGTCAACAGTATGTCGGCAGAAAGTAAAACGTTTACACTGCATGGACGTGGACCTGAAGTCAGCCTAGACTTTTACCCTCCTATCGAAATGAGTGAAAACCCCTATGGTTTGGGACTTGTTTCTCTTGAAACGTACAATCGAATATACAACCTACGTGAAAATGTGAACAACAAGTTTTACTATGATGATTCTGTGCTCACCCTGAACTCTGGTGGATACACGATCGATGACATTTATGAACACATTTATGTGGTGTTGATCAATGAATATGGTTTAAAGTCATTTATCGATGGAACGCGCAAGTTTGAACTTGTAGGAAATACCAACACTCATCGCTGCAGTATTTTCTCCACATTCAAAATTGACTTTTAAACACGTCCCGATTCCATTGGTCCATTACTAGGATTTAAACCACGCGTGTTGGAGCCCAACAAGAAACATAAATCGGATCATGAAGTGAAATTCATTGAGGACCATCATGTGTCGGTAACGGGTAATATTATTAGCCAAGTGTACACCAATCAAGAACCATCGCATTCGCTTTATGACTTGATAGTGACATCGCCCAACGGCTATATTATTCGTGAAAACCCTCCAGTGGTGCTTTTTCATTCTGTGGCTGTCGATGGTATTAGTAATATAACATTAAGACTGATCAATAGAGAGCAACAACTCATTGATCTAGATTCTACCACACCAGTGACTTACAAGTTGGTGCTAAAGCCACTATGAAGTGTGTATATAAAGCAACAACACCGTCTAGGATTGGTGTTAGCTGTTTGCCACGTGAATACAAGTTAATATCTCAGGACAAACAGATATTACAGCATTTGGGTTACCACGTCAACCCCCATGATGAATTCTATCCTAGAGGTAGCGAACCACTTCGAGGAGCAACCAGGAGTGGTAAGAATTGATCTCCATTCCTATCAAGCTCACAAGCACCTGGACTCAATAACAATGATGAAATTCAATTTGTTATCAACAACCAAGATATTTACACCCTACCGCATGAAAGTGTCATTCAGATCGAAGGTCGGCTCATCAAAGCCGATGGCTCTACACCCACCACATCCAAGTTGGCCAACCATGGATTGGCCTTTCTCTTTTCTGAGGTGCGGTATGTCATTAACGATATCATGGTGGATAGCACTCGAAATGTGGGTATTTCCAGTGTCATGAAGCTATATCCCTCTTACAGTGAGGAAGAAGGTAAAACACTTTGCATGGCAGGTTGGTGTCCTGACTCGACCAATGACTGGATGGTACACACCGATGGGACCTTTACTGGATATTTACCTCTTAAACTGATTTTAGGCTTTGCCGAAGATCACCAGCGCATTGTGGTCAACGCAAGGCAAGTGCTTTATCTGGTGAGAGACAGGAGTGATAATAATGCAGTCAAGGGAGCTGACAATGCCCCCATAGATTCAAAAATTCAACTACAACGCTTGCTATGGAATGTGCCCCATGTGACCCTTGGCGATAGCAAAAAACTGGACATACTCAAGATGGTAAAGACAGATATGCCTCTACCCATGGAATTTAGAAGCAGGGCACTCCATGAGTACCCGCTATTGCCCACCACCAACACACACAGTTGGTCTGTAAAAGCAGCTCGCTATACAGAGAGACCTCTCTACATTATCGTGGGTTTTCAAACGAATCGCATGTATCAACACACCAAGGATGCCACGCAATTTGATCACCTGCAATTGAGAAATGCACGTCTTTTCCTCAACGGAGCTGTGATTCCCTATGAAGGACTGGATTTGGATTTTTCAAAAAATAAGTTTGGCCCCCTGTACGACTTGTTTTCTGAATTTCGATGGTCGCTACCAACGTGAGACCGAAAACCTAATAACATTTGTGGAAGGAGAAGGGTATATATTTCTGTGCCTGTATTTTGGTTGGTTTTTTTTTCATTTATCGGTGTGTATCAGCATGGGTAGTGTTGAGGAAGAGATGAAGTTGCGTAGTGGTCACCAGTTGGATAGTGAAGATACGAGCAGTATGGCTAGTCTTGGAAATGAAAGCAGTACAGGGATGTCGGAGGTAAATCCCGATACTGAGGGGGTAATCAAAACAGTCAAGCAGGGTTAGAGAGTTTGCTTCTTCAGTTTATGCAACAAAATAAAATTAGCACAGACGCTTTAAATGCTAAACTTGAACAAAATAATGCTAAACTTGAACAAAATAGTAGGGAAAATAAAGAGAGTACAGAGGCTCTAAACGCTAAATTGGAACAGAGCAGTAAGGAAGTAAGCAATAAATTAAATGAGAAATTTGAAGAGAACAATCCGAAATTAAATAAGAAATTTGAGCAGATTAGAGGAGAAATCAGGGGGGGGGGATGGAAGAGAAGGCTAAAGAGATTATTGCAGATGTAGACAGAAAATTAGGAAAAGTACAGGAGGAGTTAGAAATTAGAATCAGTACACAGGCTGAAAATTTAAAAGAACTAGTGCAACTTGAAACACAGCAGGTCAAAAAGCAATTGGGGGGAGAAATTGACAAAATTCAGGTAGCAACTAAAGAGGTTAAAGAACAGCTGGGGGAAGAATTGATAAAGTACATGCAGAAATAATTCTTGACGTTAATACTTTAAGGGAGAGGAATAAGGAAAGCATTAATGAGATTAGTGAGAAACAAGCTAAATTAAGTGGTAAAGTTGAAGCATCGGAAGGGAGCATTAGGTTAACTGTAACTAATATTGAAAGAAAAGCTGAGGAGAAAATTGCTGAATTAGAACAGAAGTTGAAAGCTAGAATAAGGCAGGAAAATAGTCAGAGTAGGCCAGTTTATGTGAATAGCACACACAGGGAAATAGAACTAGGCAAATTCAGTAATCGGCAGGGTTGTCCAATGGAGTTCATGAATACAATAGAAAATAAATTCGGGGAGAGGTTGGAAGATGGTAGTATTGAGTGGTACCAGGTAGTTGAGATTTTAGAGCAAGCGTTTGTAGGGGAGACAAGAAACTGGTTTGCTGTCTACAGAGACAATTTCGAGAATATTTCAGATTTTAAAGTTAAATTTTGTGAGAAATTTTGGAATGAGGTAATTCAGTCTCAGCATTGTGAGGGAATTGTGTGTGGGAAATATACCCCGAGAGGAAACTACACTATGACCGAGTACTTTTTAGGACAGGTATTGACATGTAAATATCTGGATGGTTTGAAGGAGGAAGGTGATGTAGTCAGGCTATTACTAAGACATTTTCCATATAGAATCAAAGAAGCTGCCTGTATCCAGAATGTTAAATCTATTTCAGAAGTGGAGAATTTATTATGTACATTCGATGCTCTGGGAAGAGGTGGTTACGAGGAGAATTTCGGTAGGAACCAGGGTAACCATAATAACAGACCTAATCAGAATAGGAATCAGGAAGTTCAAGGGAACAGTGGCGAAGGGGCCAACGTTCAAAATAGGTTAAACCAAAATAGTAATAATAATAATCAGCAAAACCAGTACAGAGGAAAATGGTATGGTACGAACTACCAAGGTAGAAATAATGATTTCAGGGGAAATGAAGGCCGAAATAATGATTTTAGGGGTAACCAAGGGAGGTATAATAACAATAATAATTATAACCAAAACAGGGGTCAAGGAGGGAATCAGCCCAATGGTAATAACGGACAGAGAGATACCGTTAACACAACCCAGAACAACCAGACCAGTGCAGTAGTGAGTAGTACTACACCAAGCGGTAGCAATGCTTTAAAAACGAACCAGGCTGCGATGTAAGGTCAGAATCTCAGTCTGTAACATGCCCTGTCCATACACTTATACAGGAACCCTATGACCTAAATGTAAGAAATGAATTATTACGTGAACTAAATGATGAAGGTATTATTCAGGAGGTGGTTAGTAAGAGCCCCATAGTTAAATTTAACGTGTCCGAGGCGTACACAGATGTTTTAATTGATAGTGGTTGTATGAAGAGTTGCATAAGTAGTGCATTTTATGATAAAATGAAAGGAACTGGAGTAAATTTTGAGGAGATGCCAATTAAAAGCACTTTTGTTATCACAGCTGTTGGGAAGAGGTCTAAAGTAATTTCTAAGCAAGTTTTAGTAGACATTAAAATTAATAATCATGTAGAAAAGCAGATTTGTCTTTTAATTCCAAATTTAGTATTCAGTGTTATCTTGGGTTCAGAGTGGCTAAGTAGAGTGTCTGGTAACTTATGTTATGATGTAGGGAGTTTGAAATTTAAATGGGATAGCGTTCAATGACCATATTCAGAGAAGTAGTATTGTAGGTGTGATTTGTACTTTAAATGAGATATCGCCAGCCGTAGAGCGGGGTTCTCCATGTTTTGTGGGCAGTGTGATTACGAACGGTATTCTAGAGGACTCGTTACGTGATTCTGCATTTCAGGGAAATATAGAGGTGGAACAGTGTGTTCGGCTCTATGATGTGTTATTGTGTAATAGGAGAGTTTTTGAGGATCGCATTGGTATGGCCAATTGCTATACACATTCATTGAACGTTATTGATAGGTCAGTATTCACAGGACATAGATATCCTGTACCTTTCGCTTATCAGAGTGCAGTTGAGGCACAAATTAACCAGATGCTTGAAGATGGGAATATTGAGCACTCTAACAGTCCATATGTTAATTCTTTGATCACGGTACCCAAGGCCGACGGCACAGTTCGTATTTGTTTAGACGCTCGTTTGGTTAACAGTAGAATTAGTTCAGATCAGCTGAAATCTATGTCAATAGAGGAATTAATGCAAACATTTGAGGGGAAGAAGTATTTCACTTGTGTAGATTTGAGTTCCAGTTTTTGGCAAGTGCCACTTATGTACGAAGATAGACCATTTACAGCTTTTAGTCATAAATATAACCTTTATCAATTTTGTAGAACACCTTATGGGTTAAAGAGTAGTTCATCAGCTTTAATTAGGGCTTTAAACATCGCATTAGGGGATGACACAGGAGAGTTTGTAACCATTTATATTGATGATATGGTAATTAGTTCACGCAGTTTTGAGGAGCATCTACGTCATTTAGATATAGTTTTTCAGAAGTTAGATCAGGCAGGGTTCACTTTGAAGCTGTCTAAGTCGTCATCCTGTCAGTCAGAAGTGACATTTTTAGGTCATAGAGTGTCGAGTAGTGGTGTGACACCAGAGGAAAGTAGGGTTAGCATGTGTGGACAGTAGCAACAGGGCATCGTTACAGACACTGAGAAATATGCTAGTGGAGCAACGTGATGACATTAAGGATGTGTCATAAAGTGAGTGTGTTTAGCTGGCGAGCCAGCCTATCAAATGAGTAAGTGTGGTATTTGGTGCGTGGAAGATCTGATCTTCCAGACAGGCGTATCAGGAGTCACACAGGGGGGTAGTATGTAAGTAATTGAGAGTTTTTAAGGTACAGGGAAATATGACGGGATTGTCGGATGCTCTTGAGCACTAAAATGTCTCGATACACCAAGGCCAGAATTTGGTAGCGCTGGTGAATTCCCATTTGTCTCCTAGAGATGGGTGAGCGCTTGAACAGAGTATGTTTGCTTAAGGCGTCCACGAGACAAAAGATGGGCCACCAGAAGGCGAGACAGTCCTTCATGAAACTCATACATAACAGCACACGTGATTTCTGTTTACGGCCTCGCCATGTCAGATTTGTAAGTGTGTAATTTAAGGTAATTAATACAAAGGTATTATTTGAGTGAGGAGAACTGGTCTGAGTTGTGAACTAGTATTAAGTAGAATTTGGTCTACGGGAACTTAAGAAGACAGGGCGATTACGGCACGGCACTTACTGTTTTTTTTTCAGAAGTCAATATTAATTTCGTCTGTTATAGAGAGAGATTAAGTATTATGGTCACGATGCGCTGCCACAATAGTGTGATCGTGTGCTCAGTGAGATCAGTGAGATTAAGTTTCACCAGAACGAAGCGACCTCCAGTGAAATTAGGAAGTTCTGTGGTGATATATATATATCAGAACACCTTTGATGCGTGTGATGTGACATCCTATATACACAGTGCTCACACATTATTTATGTCTATCTTTCCCAACATAGAGAAATTTGAGAGGCGGAAATATCCGTGGAACATTATTCTATATGAAAAACATCGGACTGATTGCACAGGGCAATCCATAGTGACAACAAACTTTGACGCAAAGTGCGTAAAGAAAATTATGAGTGTATATATATATGTAATTTAGGGTGATTTATTTTATGTAATATGTATTTTGGATGGGGATATTATTAACGTGTCTGGGATAATCGCATGATGGACCGTCGTCACGGTAAATCATCCGATGATCCGAGGCGAATATGTAACTACGACAAGATGGCGGATAAGTTAGAAATACGTATTGAATGTGCTCTTAAAAAGCTTGAAGACATCGCGGAAGCCGGAGGATATATCAAAAAAGAAACGAAAGAAGACATAGCAGAAGCAGTAAGTGTTATCAGGAATTATATCTTAGCACGGAATTCAAATGTGGCTCATGATATCAATGAAAAGGACAAGTCTGAAAGACAGGTTATCGAAAAGACGATACAGCAAAGAAAGGTTATGGTTAACCAAATAGATGCCACAACTAAGGGAGCAGAGAGCTCTCCTGCGAAACAACTAGCGACATCTAGCAACACTGAACAGAACCAGCAAAGAGTGCCACCTACCGACAACTCGCAGAAAGAAAACAACGTCACTACGTTACGAGTAGCACCGCCGGCACACAACGAACAGAACCAATCAAGTGTTCCATCTACCGGCAACGACCAGAACCAGCAAGGAGAGAAACCTACCAACAGCACCAACAGTCAGGATACAAACAGCATCCAGCAAGCGGTGTCACCTACCGACACAAATCAGAAGACTAACAGGAGCCAGCATATACCGTCCCAGGCTGTGGACACAAATAACAATCAAGGCGTAGATACATACAGATCGCTTGAAGACAAAATCACAAAAAGGATGACCCAGCAAATACAATCAATAATGGAAAACATGTCGCAAAATATCAAAAAGATGATACGAGAGGAGATCAGATGTACAAATCAACAGAATCTGACACCTCAGCTAGATATTTCTAAAACAAACCCTGAAATACCATACCGCTTCGAAAGGAATGCGCAGATGCCCAACATGCGAAGAGGAACACGCCCCACCCCAACGCCTATAGGAAGAAATGAGGATTACAACATAGAGGAAGATAACTTCCCAGCGATAACACATGAATCACCACAAGGCCAAAAACAGGAAACAGATGTAATCGGCAGAAGAAGGAGACAACCAGCGCGATCACAAGCTCCCATAACTGGAACAGGAGCCGAAGACAAAAACCTACAAGCTGCAGAAAAGATGGCCTCGTTCTTCATAGGGAGAGTACAACAGGAAACAACAACAGAGGACATAACGAAATTCCTTACCAACAAGGAAATTAAAGGAAACCTAATCTGCGAAGAATTATCAACGAAGTATAAAACGAAATGCTTCAAAGTGGGAATCCCATTTAAATATCTTGAAACAGTAAATAATTCAGACTTCTGGCCATCAAACATCACCGTCAGTCGTTTTAAGTTTTTTCGGAGGAACACAGGGATGCCACTCGAATAAAACACAGAACGGACTTTGGAGCAACACAAGCTATAGAGGAGAAGAGAATAGAGGAAACCTACAAATAATGTTATGGAACATTGAAGGCTTAAAAAACGCATTAAGCATGTCACCAACGGACTGCCTAAAAGGATATGACATAATAATATTAACAGAAACGTTCCTCACAGGCCATTGGCAACATGCAGAATATTATTGCATACATCTACAAGCGAAACAAGGAGAAAAGGGAAGACCAATAGGAGGAATAAGCGTTTTCTTAAAGCCTTGGCTGACCCCAACAAAAATGATAACACAACTGGATCACTCTCTACTAATAGAAACAAAACACAATTATAGCCGCTTACTTTCAACCACACACAACGGCCTTGGAGATAATAGACGAATTAGGACAACTTATCACTCAGAGTAAACAAAACAGCCCCCTAATCGTAACAGGGGACTTAAACTGTAGACTGGATGTACACAATTACAAAACAAAAGTAGTAATGGAAAAACTACAAGAAGATGGCCTTCTCCTATTAAATAAAAGCAACATACCAACCTATGTATCTCACAATGGAAAAAGCGTCATAGATGTGGCACTCATAAAAGGACAAATAAATGGAGAAATAACCCCTATCTGGTCAGCAAATCACACACCAATAAGAAAACATATCCCCATGAAAATAAAAATTCATGGCGATTGGCGAGCACCCAAAAAACAAACAAAATGCCTATTATCAAGAAAAATTGACGTCGGAAAGATAGAAGGACGAGCCGACCAGATAAGAAAAATAGAAACGCTTACTGAAGAATCAAGACTAGAAGAAGCGGCACAAACACTTGAAGAACTGCTAATACAAGCCGCAACCCCAAGAAAGGAACGAAAGGCGAAACAATGGTTCGATCAGGAATGCTACCTGCTAAGAAAAGAAGTATTGAAGGCCCTGCATGAACTAAAAACAAACGAGAAGAACCTTACACTCTATCAGGTATACAACAGAAAAATAAGTCTGTATAAAACGCTCACGCGGGAGAAGAAATGGGTATACTGGGAGGAAGAAGGTAAAAGAATCGTAGAAGAGGCAAAGAAAGACCCATATATCGCTCTACGTCCTAGGAAGCAAGCGCAGACACATTATATAAGCATGGAAAAATGGATGACACACTTTAACAATATACTCAACAAGGAAGGAATAACGAACACCCCAGAAAATAATCAAAGTACCTATACACTAGCGCCAACAGAATGGACTCCGCTGACAGCAAATGAAGTCCGAAACATAATCTCAAGCACAAAGGAAAACAAAGCCGCAGGACCAGACAACATTTACAGTGAGTACATAAAAGACACTGCTCACCTCCTACTACCTACATGGACAAAATTATACAATAAATGCATTGAGACGGCCTCAATACCGGAGAGATGGAGACATTCAACTATAAAAGTACTCTATAAAGGCAATGGCGATCCATATGATACAAACACATACAGAGGCATCGCTCTGGAGAATATTCCGTTCAAGATATTCACAAAAACAATCGTAGGGAGAGTCAGAGAAGAAATAGACGAGTATCTACCAGAAAATCAATTCGGATTCCGGAAAGGAAGATCAGCTGTAACCGCTATACACTTACTACTCAAGAACATCAGGGAAGCCCTTGAAAGAAGAGAAAAGTTCTACGTGGTGTTTATAGACTTCACAAAAGCATTCGACCTCATAAACCGGGAACTTGTGACACAGAAGCTGGAAGAAACCCTAAACAGGAACCGTGTGTGGACTGAAACCATAAAAACGATACTACGATGGAACAAAATAAGAATCTCTGACAATATATCACTCTCAGAACCGATACTTCAAACGAACGGAGTATTACAGGGTGACCCAATGAGCCCGTTACTTTTCATCCTGGCAGCAGAAGAAATAATGAGAATAACCCGTAAGGATGACGTAGTATGGTACGCCTACGCTGATGATATAGTGATCGGATCAAAGGACATCAGAAAACTACAAAACGTGATAAAAGAAATGGAGGAATGGTGCTACAAACACACATTCGAAATTAATACATCAAAAACAAAAATGATGGTATTTAGGCAAGGAGGAAAGATCCCAGCAATGACAGAAATCTTCATAAAGAGGCAGAAAGTAGCCATAGTAAACGATTTCAAGTACCTTGGCATTACTCTGCAAACAAGTGCCAAATGCTTTACAAAGCATGTAATAGAAAAAACAACACAGGCAATACGGGCGATGCACGAAATCAACTACATTAGATCACTTAGCCTAGAGACGGCGATGGCACTATTTAGAGCAAAAATCATGCCTATTCTAACATATGGGATGGAAATCATTTGGCCGTACCTCACAGAGAAGAACCTATCGTCTCTAGAAAGAATAAAAGCTCTATACATAAAGAGAGCGATCGGAGTATCCAAGACAACAAGATCAAGACTCGTCTACCTTCTAGCACGAGAATCCTTCCTCATTGAAGACTTCAGAACACACCTGAACCTGCCCAACACCAGAGCATCAGAAAATCTCCTAGCAACACTCAACAAAAAGAGAGAAGACACTCCACCAGAATTCTTTGGAACTGGAGCTATGATAGACCGGACGTGGACAACATCCAGCTTCGAGATGAGGCACGTGTTCACAAGACTGGCAGTACATGGTTTCCACCATCTAATTTGTAACAACACCTCATACCATGAACCGACAGAGACATGTAAGTGAGAACTATGTGGATACATGTGTGAACGTTACCACCTAGAACTCTGCACCAAACGAACAAAAACAATTAAAGAATATGCAAACCAAGGCCCAAGCGCGCGAGTACAGTGTATATAAATGAATTATTTCTTTTCTTTGTGTATGGCTATTTAGCTGCAATAAATATATTATATGTAACGTGTTTTACGAGGGTATTTTACGCCACTGACATAAGTCAGTAGGAAGCCATTCTATATTTATTTACGCCTCAAATTGTTCAACCAAGAGAAGTTTCATGTAACTTATTATTATTATTATTAACTTATTATTATTATTATTATTATTATTAAGGTATTTTTCAGGAGCGTTTTTTATAAGATTACAAGTCTACAGATAGGTTTTCGATATCATAGAAAACACTATCAAGCGAATTATTACGAACAACGTTATCGCGGAAAATTATATGATTACGGAATTTTTCGGAGTTTTGTCAGTTAGGGTATTGTGAGAGAGATGAGTCACTGGGAATTCGGCTACAGGCTTAATCTTGTCGAGAAGCGTGACGCAAGCGGGGTTGCTGCATGAAGAAAAGGCGAAATGGCCTGGACCGGTAATCGACCTCATCCTCGCGCCGAGTGTATTGACCCTGAGGAGGGGAGTATCGCGTGGTGGCTCAGCCAATCAGTGGAGAGCGGGCGACTTGAAGACGGCACCAGAGAGGGGAGCCGACGAGTGCATATATGGTTTGCGCGCGGTGGAGGCAGGACTATTATCTTTGTAAAACTTGACCAGTGTGGTTGCTCGTGTGGTTGGTTCCGGTGTGACCAGACCATACATTAACATATCTACAAATGTATCTCTTCAACTAACGAAGAAGATGACGACGTCCAGAAGGCTGTGGGAAGCTCTCTTCAACATCCAGTACGAGGGAAATGCTACGGCAAATTCCAATGGTGAGCGCGAATGACTCAGAACTACGTAATCTCTCGTCTCTTTGTTTCATATTCAGTATTTCAGTAACTTCATAGCTTGGGAATAATAGTAAAATCAGTAATTCATCCGACTCCGTTTTCACGTAATTCTCTAGCGGTAATATTCAAATCGCAACGCTCCAATTTTAAATTTATTATTATTATTATTAATTTTGCCATACTTGTTTTATATAATAAATTCATTTCTTTTAACCATGCAATCTTTGCTTTCAGTAGGTAGCATTAGATATAGACCAAATTCCTTCTCCTGATACAATTGTTAGTTGGGTTAATGATCAAATCATACCACGATCTGAGTGAAAAGATTCTTGAAGGTGTTCTACCAGAGCTAGGTGTTGTTAAATATAAATTTAGATTTCAACATAGCGTTGAGGTCTTGGCGCCCATTAATACAACATATCTTAGTCAGAGTAAATATTTCAAAGTGCAAGGCAGGGCTAGTAAAAGCGTTACACTTGTCACGCAACAGTGAGGGCAAAGGAAACCATTACAATACTCAAGATGGTAAAGACAGATATGCCTCTACCCATGGAATTTAGAAGTTGGGCACTCCATGAGTACCCGCTATTGCCCACCACCAACACACACTGTTGGTCTGTAAAAGCAGCTTGCTATACAGAGAGACCTCTCTACATTATCGTGGGTTTTCAAACGAATCGCAAGTATCAACAAACCAAGGATGCCACGCAATTTGATCACCTGCAATTGAGAAATGCACGTCTTTTCCTCAACGGAGCTGTGTTTCCCTATGATGGACTGGATTTGGATTTTTCAAAAAATAAGTTTGGCCCCCTGTACGACTTGTTTTTCTTAATTTCGATGGTCGTATTATCAAAAAGAGAACTGCCCCATGCTGCTACCCCAAGCGTTTAAGGCAAGGGCGCCACTGATTGTTTTTGACTGTTCTTACCTGGAAGAGACTGTCAAGCCATCCATTATTGACATTCGACTAGATTTTGAAACGCATGACGACAGCCTACTGTTTGATTATTCATCACAAACAAGTCAACTATTATCCACTGTCCAAACAAGTGACGAGTGTATAAATAACAGGTCAACCCACGTCAAGCCGCTCAGTCATGTCTTGCTTTAAAGCATCAAGAGAAGTCACATCCATGAATTTAAACTCTGAGGAACAACGTTTCAAGACTTTTGCAACATGGCCAGTGCCTTTCATAAACCCTCAAGCCTTGGCGGCCACTGGATACTACTAATTAAAAACAAGAGATGAAGTGAAATGTGCCTTTTGTCCCATCATCATAGACCAATGGCAGGAGGGCGATGAACCCATGCAGGAACATCAGCGCTGGTCACTTGCCTGCCCCTACCTGTGCAGAATGGAGGTGGGAAATATACCCTGTCATTCAAGCTATCCCTCACTCGTGTCCCTGAGTGATGAAAAAACAAGTTACGATACGTGTGGACCGTATGGTGTCCATGGTGCTTCAGTAAGCAGCTCACCATCGAAAACGCCTATTTTAGAGACATTGGGACATCATCGGTGTTATGGACGTTACAAACACAAGGGACTATATTGTTGTATGAGTTGGTATCGTCCTTATCCCAAAATAACAAACGCCTGTAAGACGTGTTATGATAATAAAATAATGTAATTCTAAAATTCTTATTTTTTTCATGTCCTCCTGTCCTACCCTAACCTTATTTTTTTTCAAACTAGCATGGCAGGTAAGTCCATGTCATGACCACACCGTAGTCATTGATTGTCAGTCAGTCATTGTGGATTGCCAAGGGTTTAAACTTGTTGACAACAAATTTATATTTAAACAAGTGACCATTATCGATTGTACCACGTTTTGGATATCGCAAACTACGCATTTGCTATTTAAACCGCCCCATGCTGTTGATTTGTTCTGTGAAAAAGACCGCAAACAAACCCAGTGGATTAAAAATCATAAGCAACTAGACTGGAATCAAGGAACCATTTCCTATATATATTTGGACGTGGTCATGAAAGCACACTTGTCCTCTGCCAATGTGGTATTTGTGAAAGGTAATGAAAAACGTGAATGGTTGCAACCATTTTTGGCGTCTTACTGTCAATGTATCGACCTCATGGAGTTGGGCTGCCCCTCCCTGCAAACGCTAATGGATACTTGTTCCTGTGGCAACATTACCCATACAGCCCTAGCGCATGCGTGGCATCTCTTTCATTTGTTAACCACCCATGCCTGCAGGGAGTTGTTGAACACAATTGTAACTCAAGATTTACCTGTGAATGACGCCAGTGAGATTTCTACAAGCGACGTGTAAACATCTACAACACGTGACACCATGGAGAAAGGCAATGCTACCGACAAAGCCATCGGGAAGTTCTTTGTGTGCAAAAAAAACTAGACAGTTTTACCAAAGAGGAATTCTTAGCACTGCCCAAGTTGTTCATTGATTATGTGGCCGCCAACGCGGTGAAAGAAATCAAGCAACATGTACCAAAATCATGGACTCAAGACCCTGTGTTGAGTGAATTGCAACCCTGTACGTATTACGATCACCATAAGCAAGTGGCCATGGCAAAAATACCCTCTATGCGTCAGTGCCTGACTTGTCAGCTAGTGAAACTGTATCACGGTCATGAAAGTCCGTGTAAAGACTTTGTTGAATCATTCCACGGGTGTCATGGCGAGAAAAAGCAACAACAACATCATCAAACACAAACATCGTCCACAGAAGAGGAGGAAGACCAAACCTTTTCACAATCGATGGAAAAGGATATGCCAGACCTGTACTGGCAGTGGCGTCATTGACAAAGTAATTCAATACTTACCTTTCGAAATCCATCTTCCAGGTTATCGTTTTTGTGGCCCTGGAACTCATCTTGAAAAACGTTTGCAGCGTGGTGATGTACCCATTAATCTTTTGGATCAAGCATGCAAAGATCATGACCTATCTTATCGCCATAGTCATCCTGGTTAAGACATGTGGCAGATAAATTGTTATTGAAAAAAGCTAAACAATGTTTCACATCCTGTGATGCCTCAGTGGGTGAAAGAATGGCAGCCCTGATTGTGATGAGTGCTATGAAAGGAAAGTTGATGATGCATGGACATGAACATTAAGGAATTGAGGAGTGAGCAATTGGGATGTGTTTGTATTCTATTTTTTCTTTTGTCAATCCCTATGGTTATGAAATAAAAAACAAAGGTTTCCCAGAACACAATGTTTCATTTTAATTTTAAAAAAATCATGATGTTGATGAGCTGATTTTTCATTTTCACACATTGTCATTTGCCAATTTGCAATTTACAGTATTTAAAAAATGTCTGTTTCAAGTTTTGCGTTTTTGATGATATGGATTTTCCATTTTGTTGATGACACTTTTTAAAAATGTCCGTTTGAAGTTTTTGAAGTTTCATATTCACACATGGCCATTTCCAGTTTTTAAAATTGTCCGTTTCAAGTTTTTCGTTTTTGAATTTTGGTGATATCGAAACATGGATTTCCCATTTTGCCGTTTTCACATTTTTCCATTTGGTGTATGTTGAAAGTTGAGATTTGTCAATAATATCAATGCGAGTGCTTGACCATGATAATGCTGCAATGTATTTATGTGTGTTTTGAGAAACATTGAGGTCTACGACCACTGAAGGTAAGACTGTTTTTACAAAAATAATGTATATTGTACAGTCCCCCAGGGGGTTGCACCCCCTGGAAGCCACCCTCCATCATTCTATCAAAACCATCCCTAACTGGCAAATCTCATAAGTCCAGAACAACATCTTTCACACAGCAAGGGCAGCTAACCAGCATGGAAGGCTTGCCAAACACTTGCATCACAACATAAACAGCTACACATAATTAACTGGGGCATCTATGCCAGTGGAATGCTGACAGCACAACACCAAAGCTTATAAGAGGAGGACCGTAAGGAGGACAGCTCTCTCGATTACCAGTCATACAGTGCGTCCGCCGGAGGCCCTAGCTGTTATCATCAGGTGAGTCAGCAGTGTTCAGAGATCCTATATTTTGTGACCTACCCCACAAACTTGTACACTCAAACTTGTAACATTCATCACACTTCCCTAAAAGGGACATATTATTTCATACATCACTGACCAATAAATACTTGGTCAGTAAACTACACCTTGTATTCGTAATTACACGCCTCTTCACATCCAAACGCCCTTCCTGTATTCCGTCACGAGTAAGCGTGACAATAGTAGCAAATAGTTGCTAGCTCAAGCTTCATTGCACTTCCTGCAGCGGCCCGACTGTCTAAGCAGCGAGCTGCCCACACGTAGCTGACGCACGCACGTCGGTTATATAACTCTCTCTCCAACCAGCTGATAGGCTAGTACATTAACCTGTACACAAAGGTGTACCCCCCAAATCACACTTACGTCCTTATAGGAGCATCCCCTAGCAACCTAACACTAAACAACACTCTACATTGGTCAGCTCACCCAGCTACGGGAAGCTACCCCCTCCTAGGCATCACCTTATAAATTAGTACATTAACACATCCGTTTTAGATCTAACTACCCCCAACTAAGGGATCTAAAACAGATTGGTGGAGGCTGGGTACCACGCACTGTAAAATAGGGCTCATACAACGAGTTCTCGTGGTCAGAACGGCCCGTACCGCATATAGCCAAGCGAGACTGGAATTTTTTTTCCCAGACAGAAAGCATTATTTTTTGCTTTACACTACCTACACAGGGGAAATTTTTGTTAAACCAACCCCCCAGCCCCCAGAAAGAATCAGAGAGACACAAGATACACTGCCAAACACGCACAGTTTTTTTAATTCGAAGACGCATACACTTCATTCAGCATGGCCCCCTATACCGCCTAGCTGTGCTGAGGAGCATTGGGTAGTACCAGGAATTAATTGCCTGGCACAAAGTCTTTGAAACTAGGCAGGACTACCTCAGAAGGTTTCAGCAGCTCCTGCACGCCCAGTACATGCGGATCATAAGAGCACTTGTCCGGCCAATCCGCAGCGCTAAGAATCGCAAGATTCGGGCGAAAATCCCCACCCTCCGTACACAGATCATTAAGACACACTGGCAATTACACTGCCGACACGAGTTCATGTTCCAGCAATGGGACACACTCATCAGGGAACACCAACGCATAGGGACTAATGGCACAAAAGTCGCTGAGCAGGCCATGAGCCTCAACAGGCAGTACACCCAAATTTGGGACGAGTACCGCGAGCTCCAGGATAACAAGGCCATTTTCGAGTTCATGGCAGGGCCACTAGCCCAGCCGAGAGAGGACATACGCGTGGATACGCTAACTCGGCAATTGTGGGGATGTCCCTCTCGCCACGCACTGCCACACATGGGAAGGAGGTCACCGTGGCCACAGTCCAGAAGACGGCCAGGTTAGACTCCAATACACTGCGGGGACAAAGTTACACCATTACACATCCCTTAGCTCCGGTTCGGAAGGCAACTTTGCCAAACCGAGGAGCAGAACCTAGGCCAACCCCCTCGGAACGGACGAACGAGAGGGAGTTGACACCAGGACTCTCAGTCACACATGACACAACAGGGATAAAACGGGAGGTAACCACGTCATGGGCTGAGGACGTAGAGCCCGCCCTACAGCACATTAAGCCCACATACACCTACACAGATAGGCAAACACAAGGGCAGGAGTCTACCGTGGACATAGGCCAGAAATCGGGCAGACTAAGCTCAAACACACTGCCAGGGCAAACACAGGCAATCAAACGGCCTTTGCCGCTAGTCCAAAGGGCAATTTTGCCAGGACGAAAGCGGGCACCGGCATCTGTACCCCAGGTGCGAATGCATAAGAGGGTGTTGCATTCAGGCCCTCAGGGTGCACAACACACACCCGCCCACTCTGACCAGGCGCTAACACACAGTACACGGGGCATAAGAAAGGTCCTATTACCTACCCCACCAGACGGGTCAGGCAAAAATACATACACCCCCGTAAACTCTACTAGGGTAGCGCAGAGCGCAATTAGTCCCTCGAACACGGGCACACTCAGGCCAACAGTCAGACATTACGGTGAAAGTAGGCCCAGGCTCACTTTGCTAGAAAAACCGCCAGAAAATGGCAAAGGAGCGCCTCAGTGGATTTCAAGGGCCTATGCCCTAGTAGCGGAGCGAAAGTATTCACCTTTCCGACCAAGGACGCTCGGACGGGAATAACGACTTCCACCAGGGACACAAAAATAAACTAATATCACTTGCACCTATATTATAGGTACACGTAAGCTCGTTTACACGTGAGAAATACGACAATAGACACACAGAGACTCACAAACATAAAAAGCACATTTTTTTTCTCTTCATGTATATGCAGTGCAACATGGCTAAATCAAAAGCGTATAACTCAAAATCCTTCTTAGTTTTTTCATTGGCCCCTAGCATTTTTTTTCTCTCAGGCCATCAAGGGTTATTGACCATAGTTGGTCCACATTATAACTTGGATAACGTAAAGTCGTTAATATGCAAAGCCAAGCGGAAACCAATCAGGCGAGCCACGCGGCTTAAGGCCGGAAAGAGCTATTATGAACACAGCTTAAGCATCAAATCACAGCATAGAGCTTAGGCGGGTCTTTCTAGGTAGAAATGACTAAATGTTCTATGTTCCGGTCCCACAGTTTGATAGATTCTCTTGTGACGAGCGAGAGCCCTAATTGTAGCAAGAACTAAGAATCTCAAACTATTTGTCAAAAATGGTAGATTCCCCTGAGACGTAACTAGATTACTGTAGTACTAACGTCACCAGATAGGTGAATACTAAACTCAGGTCCTACTTCTCATTTTTAAACATTTTTGATATTGTTTACGACACAATTTTTACAGACTACCGCCGCCTGGCAACCCGCTTTAATAAGCATAAAGCAGTGGGCAGGCGAGATACAGTATATTTTCGCTACTCTATTCAAAGTGCTCTCTTAATTCGGAGCGGGGCATAACTCATTTTTGTTTGCCTCAGTCATTAATCCCGGGAAAGGCAAATTAGCCAAGTTGAACTGTATGTATTTAATCCATAGGCATACGTGAAACATTACACTGCCTATAACATGACTTTTTCTCACCTCCATAACAACACGCAAGCTAAAACGTAAACACCATAGGGTGAAAATCCCAGACTTTGGGAAAGCCTACATATTTTTGGAAGGCACACAGTCAATTCACATTGCCACATAACAAGTTAATACGCTAACAGATCTGTCCCGGAGACACAGCCTAGAATGGCACCAGAAACAATTACTCTGGTTAAAGACGGTCCCGAACCCGCAACCTTATGAATACCAGGAATGTAAGGTCGGGTAGCTATCCAGTTGCAGGATAGGAAAGTAAGGGACGGTTCCACTAACAGATATTCATAAGCGGAAAACAATAATAAAATCACCTCCGACACCTAGTCACCAAACACGCGACTAGCGGCCCGGAGACACTCGTGCATAACGACATTTAATACCATTAATAGGGATATATTCGACCCACGCTACATTAACACAAAACTTGGGGACACGAATGTAGTCGGTGGAAGGTTCTTTTACATTACGGAAAGCACTACTCACAGTTACAGATATAGCACTCAGGTCCAGACACACACACGTGCCGGACACGGAGCATTATCAAAACAAGTAACAAGTGAGCGCGCACGCCATTGTAATTCAATACTGCCGCACTCAGCGATAACACAATCCTCGTGGGCGACCTGCACACTTACAGACAGCAATATGCAGGCAGCTCTGAAAGCAGAACACACGGCATCATTCACGCCAAGTCCAGAACCTCATAACTTCCAAAATTACACTACGAGGAGAATTCAAAAACACACAAACTCTTCACAGGAATGCGTACTTTCATTTGCGCATTTCAAATACACGATACATGTGCCATAGTATAGACGGCACAGATATCGTCATACCAAGTCCTTACAGCAAGCCGGGTCCGAACTCATAACCACACACCACACTCGTACCAAAAACTAACTAACCAATGGTATTTTTGGTACGAAAGACACAATCAAAAAACCACACCGGGGACACCTAAATCCCAAAAACACAACGCAGACATAGGACACGGAGAATTACATGATCACGGGTCCGAATCCCAGCAAAAATTGGACGTCAGGGGAAACAACAATCCAGACGCCCAATTACACTGAAGTTGGCCACAGATAGGTAAATAACTGGGTCAGACACATGCCTATAGACACAGGAGTTTTTTTTATCGGTAACCTCCAAGGGGATCACAATAGACTTCCCAGACATAGACTACACATGGTTACACAAAACAAAGTCTTGCGAAAGCAGTTTACACATAACATTGATTAACAAAAGCGGGACAGATTAGCACACTGGCACTCATGGAATCTCAAGCAATAACAACATGCCGACGTTCGCAAAAATTCACGTTCCGACAGCCAACCTACGCAATGGCAGAGACTTCATGTACACAAACAAATGAAGGCATAACATGACGAAAATACTGACTTGCAGATTCCGCCGCATTGCCACAATGCCAACGACAGACACTATTGTTATATTGGAAGTGACCATGAAATGACAAACACAAACCAATCATAATACCATACATTTTTCAGCACTGCTACAACAGTGTGAGATTTAGCAAGGCACAGACATAATAAGCCGGACTTATATTAGGGCCACAGGGACATATCTACAAAGATGTTGACAAGTTGCACGCGCCATCTGACACTCCGACAGGACTTAGCCTATAACAGGCCTCCCCATGTGGACATTGTTCGCTTCGGCATGGCGCTGGTTAAGCGACACAAAGCCGAATGCCCTTTTCAAAAAATAGAACCATGTCTACATCAGTGAGTAAATCCAATTCCACTTGAGCGTATTTTAAAGCGGCATCAAACGAGAGCCCAGGACTCGTATAATAGTGAGCCGGGTCTAGACCATAAATGTGTTGACACAACTCACGAAATTTTTAAACACATCAGTGAGCAGCAATACATCCAGTTTTAGGTAATGCATAGCATATTCACTTAGCGTCTTAATGTCAAACACTCGCCAAACTTGACATGCATGTGCATAGTCTTCATCGGAAACGGTACTACGTGTTAGTTTTGAGTAAAATTTCTCTTGTGGTGGGAGTATTGTTTGCTTTAACACGTCCCAGTTGTTGCAGAAATCATACGGGAATATACCTTTCCGAATGCACAATTGAAATTGCTTAGGATCATTAAAATGCATTCTGGTATTTTTTAATTCCTCCTCATTCAAGCCATTCACAAGGCTGTCTAGCGAGGATGTCATAAACTTAAAGGAATCCAAAAATCGAATACTAAAGTTGCTCAACCTGCAAGTCAGGGCTGTAAAACGCTCATGGTTTTGGGGGATAATGGTAAACGTGCCCTTGTTGGCATGACCCAATTCACGAATCAAAAACTGAATGTCATAATTTGCCAGATTGTGGAAAAAGACACTGATGAAACGAGGAGCTGAAAAATTCAAATTGCATTTACTATGCGCAGCTCCACGAAACTCTCCCGTAATGTGGGAGTGATCACGAACGGTTTCTTCAGCACTGATCAGTGGCTTTTCGCAAATATGGCATGGCATGGCATGCTCATACTGCTGTTGCTGTTTTGGCGTTAGGCTCATGGGTACTGGGTGGTCCAGTAATCCCTGTACATGGTCGGCCAACTTAACAAGTTCATCCAAAAACCATCTAACACAATCTGGACCCTCACGGTATTTGTAAACGGATTGTGTGGGATCATAGGCACACACTACATTAAATCCTATGGCAAAGGGTTCATGTTTTTGAATGATTGTGGTTGAGCTCATGGTGGGATCTGGTTCACATCCCGCCATGGGTGTGATGAGGGCTTCGAAATCTGCATACACCAAATAGGGAACAGTGTCACGCTTATGAATATCCTTAAATTTTAACACAGCCTTGTCCCCTTGTGGCAATATCAATCTCACCGCTTCCTGAGAAACGCAATCTAACCTATGACGTTCTAAAAGCGTAGGGGTTGTAAAATATTGCAGGCAACGATCACAAATATGTGTTTTATGTCCATGCCTAGACGTTTGACTGCTTAGCAATCTACTCAGGCTTTTAATGAGGCAATAGTGATTCACCTCTCCCACAGATAAATATAAAAGATGAACGTTGTGTCGTTTCGGTTCTTTTGTGGCATAAAGAGGACCCACAATCTCATTACCATCAAGGCCATACACTATAAACGAAAAGTCCTGGTTGTCTTGTTCAAACCTATGGATTTCCGTTAAGTCCATAGGGAACGGTACTCTAGTTAAATTTAATGTTTGTTTTAATTCATCAAACTTGGCCTTGTACATTCCTGGTCGACAACTGTCACGTTGTGCTGGCTGAAAATATCCAGCCGCACACCAGAGGAAACATTTATCATCTTTATTTTCAATATTTACCACCGCTCTCTGACAGGCAATCGCTGATGGTAAAGAAATGTGTCTAGACCCAGCATTCAACGGGTTGAAACGACAAATGTTGGTTTGCAGGTAATGGATTTTGTCTAACGCTAAACCACTTGGTCCTTGTTGTAGTTTATCAAATTTTGATAGCAGGGCATTGACCACATGGCATTGATACCACTCGTTCAGATTATCAGCTATCAAAAGCTCTTGCATTTTACTGCCAATATAAAATGTTTTTTTATGCTCACCGTTCTTGTTTTTTTTTAATGAAATCGCACACGAGTTGTGTATTGACCTTTAAAGCCGTATACAACCTTTGCGCTGTACAAATTTGTTCTTTAAAAATGTCAAAACTTGATTCGACAAAGTCTTTTGGGATTAAACTCTCTCTAACATTCACTAAGCGGCCAGAGCAAACACGCTTTTTAAAACAGGATTCAATGGGTTCCCAAGTTAAGCTATCGGTAGCAGTGGCAAAAAAACAGGATTTTTATAAAAAAAAACAATCACCCAAGTTTTCAGCCGTAGACTTTTCAGCAATGGCCCCAAAACACACACGTTCTCAACAGCAGTTGCCAGGCTCAGACTCTAAAAAGAAATAAAATAAACCACCATGAGTATATCCAATCGCAATAGCATCTTCCATAAACAAAAATAAATAAAATATAATATAAAAAACAGGTTTTATATATCATTTTCAAAAACTCTTACCTTGCTTTGTAAAAAGGCCTGCTTTTCCCTTTTCCTAGGCTTCAGTGGAATGGGGTTTCTCTCTCCCAACACCAGGTATGCCAATTATCTAAAAAAATAACAATACATCAATCAAATGGTAAACATTGATTAGCATGAAATAAACTAAGCAGTGTTATTCCAACACTTACCTCAAATATATAATATATCCAATATAGTAACCAACTGGGGTTGAGCACACGAATGCAATTATTTTATACACATAAGACACAGCCTATGTTAACACAGTAACGTTTACCATAGGAATGACGCGCAATGTACAGTGACATGCTCAATACTCTCTTTCCCAACCCCTCACCTCCCCGCGGTCCTCTGGCCTCGTCCCTCACTGCCCTTGACAGGCTCTGCAGTGGTCACGTGATTTCCTGTTTTCTCTCTTTGTGTTCCCCCTTTCTCCTCTCTCTCCCCCTTTCCTCTCTGCGAGGCCCCTGCCTGCTGCTACTGCTCAGCTCGCCTGGCTAGCCGTTATCACCTTTTTACAGAGTTGTCAAATGGTTGCAACCTGTTAGCATCTTACAGCAATGTTGTCAGCTCTCACCAACATTCCATTCTCTTAGCTGGCTAGCCAGGCACCAAGCGGGTCTCTCGAGCAGATATTCTGTTTTCCCATTCTGGCTGCCAGTCAGACATAGAAAAAAACAAGTTCTGTTGTTAACAACTTCCCCTCATACCATTTTGAAATTTGTCTGGTTACTGGTCAGTGTTTACCAGCATGATTTAACGATCATCATGGGGGATTTTCGAAAATATTCGCCTTCATTCATCTGCCATAGGAAAAAAATAGCGAAAAGCGACCCCTCGTTTTGCCATACATCACCCCCGTCCAAATAGCCATTTCCCATATCCACCATGGCCAACCATAGCCTCCTTGTAACATACGTCGAGCGCTACCGGCTCTCTGTCTACAAACACGCTTTCATTTAAAAAAATAAAAATAATAAAATGCATATTTTTTGTCCTAGAGACTTGACATTTATTTTCTTGGTAGAGGGGATAGGGATCTTTCATTTATGTCAAACATTTTTTTTGTCAACGTGTTAGTTTCCAAATTAGTAAAAATTCAAAATTTAAGGGTTTTCAAAACATCTCAAAATATAATAAAGTTTTATTATAAAAACATTAAAATCATAGAGACCATTGGTTTGAACTATGGCACAACATTCTATCATGTTTGATTTTCAAACTATCGCCTACTTTTAAAAACAAAATTTTTCAAATTTTTTTTGAAAAATATCACGAGTGGTCTATAGGAAAGAGGACGTTAGCTCGAGTGGAACGTCACCTCATTTGTTAAAATCCGACCATCCGTTCGCCAATGATCACCAATGTTCGCGAGAAAGTAGGCTATCATTTTTGTTTTCCTCCTACACCCTTGAAACTTGCTGCCCGCCTAGAGGGCATACCCACCTTTCATTAACGTCTAACAAACTTTTTTTCCAATTCACCGTTTCCAAAATAGTGCAAATCCAAAAAAACAACAATTTAAAAAAAATATCAACAAACATGCTTAGCTAAGAGAACGTCATCCCAACGCCAACAATACCTCGTTCGTTAAAATCCGACCACGCGTTCGGGAGATATCGGCAAAGTTTATATGAAAGTAGGGGGTGAGGCAGAACCCCCATTCTAGCACTACTGCACAGTTTTAGTCCTAGAGACTTGAAATTTATTTTGGGGTAGAGGGGGTCAGGGCCATTCATTTACGTCAAACAAAATTTTTGTACACTCTTTAGTTTCCAAAATATAAAAATTTCAAAATTTAAGTTTCAAAAAATCTCAAAAAATTAAAATGTTTCATTATAAAAAATAAAGGTCATAGAGACCATTCGTTTAAACTATGGCACAACGTTCTATCATGTTTGGTTTTCAATCTATCGCCTACTTTCAAAACAAAAAATTTTCAAAAATTTTTCAAAAATATGACGAGTGGTCCATAGGAAAGAGGACGTCTGCTCGAGTCCAACGACACCTCATTTGTCAAAATCGGACCATGCGTTCGAGAGATATTAATTATTTAACATGTACAGTCGGGTACAAATAAAATGGGTGCGTTTGAATCGGCACTACCCCCCTACTAATGCATATGACACAACTTTCAGAAATTGATACAGAACACAGTTTAGCATAGCATGGAGTGGATTCCAGTTTCAGATTAACTAATGATCTGTCAACAGGTTTTCAAACAGATTGAGCACACACCCAAGTACAGGGGTCTTGATCATGATGTTCCAAGCCTCTAAATGAAACACTCCTCTTTAAGACTTTCTGGTCTTGCATCCATGGTCGAGCAACATTCTCATGAGCTCAGTGTTCTCAAGTTTTTGATGGCTATGGACATGTTTTGTCTTGACAACTTCATATTTAAGGGGTTGGGGTACATGCCCTATTCTTAATTAGTTCAGCATAAGATCATTAAATCCCCTTAAGAAAAACAGGGAACATCCATGTGTTATTTGACCATAGGAAAGGGAGAATGTAGGGACATTGATGCAGATGACTCCGAGTAACTTAAGTAGGCTAGATTAAAATGAACATTTTTCAGTGCTGCCTTGATAACGGTTGATAACCTTCTACCGTTCAACATGAATAGGCCTATATTGGATGGGAAATATTTTTATAATTTGCTGAGATTACAAATATGACTTGTTGATGTATCATTCGTTAAGCGAACATAAGATCCAAGTGCGTATCGTGTTGGAAGCCATATTTCAGTGTTGCCTTAGTAAACGAAATATTAAATGTATTTCAGTCGGTCAACACGATTTCACCTAATGGTAATGAGTATTATTCCCAAAACCAGAAAAAAATAATACTGTACATGCAGGCCTAACCTGTCAAATCATTCATATCTACAAGACAACAAAAATGCTCCATGAAAAACTATTAAACCCCTTTTGCTAGTCAAAAATAATCTCGGAACACAGGCACTAATTCGCGAAGGTGCAGGAAATTCATAATAAAGTACAGCTATTCGTAATAGTAGGCTAGGGTTGTGATATACCGCTACTGAGTGATATGCCCCCGAAATAGAACTGATGATGATATTTGTTGTTTTAAGGGGCCTAACAACTAGGTTATTGGCCCCTTGAAATGGAACTATTAATCTTAATGTCTACAAGATAACGAGATTGCCAAAAAACTACAATGCCACCCACAAATCTATAGATGGCAACACTAAAAATGGCTTATTCAATGTCTAATCCACCAGTCACCCACCCTTCACCAACATTGAAAATGAAAATCCACAACCTGCTTCCAGTCTCCGACCGGGTCAGGAATGGAATGAATGAAGCCCCATCTAGCGACGAGGATATGAACTGTGCCGGCTGCCGAGGCCTGACGCACTCCTCTGGGGCAATGTTTAAATGAATGACAGATGATATGATAGTGGAGAGTGTTGCTGGAATGAAATTTTGACAGGGGAAACCGGAGTACCCGGAGAAAAACCTGTCTGCCTCCGATTTGTCCAGCACAGATCTCACATGGAGTGACCGGGATTTGAACCACGGACCCAGCGGTGAGAGGCCGGCGTGCTGCCGCCTAAGCCACGGAGGCTCCCTTCACCAACATTAATATTTGTAATTTAAGTAGGTTATGTTAAATTGAGGTTAATGGCGGAATTGATTGCGGCTGTATGGCGGGAAGGACCCAATAAGTGCTCAGCCAATCAGGGACGTATTGATTTGGACACCATGCTCGGAAAATTTTTAGAAAGTTTTGATTCACTGCTCTTCGTTAAGCCCCCGCCCTATGCCGTGATCGTGTCCAAAATGGCGGCTTAACGAAGACGACGGGGTGCCATTATTAAAATTTTGGGAGTTAGAAACACGCCCTTTAGATGGAACTTTAATTATGCATACTTGAATAAATCATAACACGTCATTCTGCATCATTTACCACGTTGTGGTGATTTCATAATTGATTATTATCATATAGGTAAAGGTATATTATCGCAGAGATGCGAACCTGACATAATTGGTCGCTGCAGACTTTGTAAGTGTCGATCTCGGAACATCGGCTTCCGAGAGGAAGCATACCCTATGGTGTGATGGTCACGCGTAGACGTGAATTTATTAGGGTCTGAGTAGACCAGGGTTTCGGACGATAGCTGTCCACGTCGTATCAGTGAATCTGATTTCATCGAGTTGTTTTAGCACGCAGTGTGCTTGTGAGTGATATAAAATCTGTGTGCATTATTTTAGTGACAAAGTCAACGTGAAATGCACGCCGAATTTGTAAAACTACGATTTTTACAGATCTGCACGTAGTGAGCACCTAATTCGCGTGGGAGATGCCTATGTATATGTAAATCGTGAATCTCGAATATTAACAGTATAAAACAGTGATTTATAGCGTGATTGCACAAATTACATTATATAAAACCGTGCTGTGTAAAAGCCGGAATTTTACGCCAAACGATCATTGTGATATTCGGCGATGGCAATTTTCCAAGTATTAGCATCTGTGTGATAGATACCAGACATATCTGTAAATTCTGTGAACAGACAAAGGCCATTCTTTTGATAAAAGTCTGCAAAGTGTAGAGTCAGTGTTTCTCATACCAAACCTACGCTTAAATTCAGTTATAAGTCATATTTCATCAGTCAACGAGATGCTGCTATTCAATCACGTGGAGGTAACTTGTTCCCACGTTACTATGATGCATATTAGGGCTTAAGCCATTCTTAGGGAGGAGTTGTCAAGGAACTAACCGCATTATGGACTGGAAGAAGAGGACAAAAATGGCTGGACTTAAAGCCTTAGGAATGATGGAATTTCTATCCTGCCACGAGGAGTTGATTGACCCCTCAAATTTCCTTGTTGGAGATGAGGTGAACCACAATCCGCCGTGAGCCTTCCATTAAATTCCTTCCTGTTCAGGTTATCGGTCATGGTGAAATAGTCCTTAGCAACCGTGATGATGACAGTCATATAAGTAGTCATTGTTCTAGTGTATTTTTGCTTTGCCAGCTTCTGAATCGTTTGATTCGAAGCTGATTGGTGAGACGCCCATGGTGTTTTATACGCTGGTGCATTTTGTAAATTTTTGTATACTCAAATATTAGGAGTCCTTTGATTTTTGCTTAGCTGAGAGCTATCATTTTCTAGACTGCTCACGCTGCGTTTTATGGGTGGATTGTAATCCCATGTTTAATTTATTTGGCACCCTATTCATGTAATTATTCTCACGCCACTGACGGGCGTAACATTTTGTGAGGAGAGCTTCACTCACTAAATTTTATGAATTTTGTCAAGATTTTTCTGTGGATCAGAGTACCACATTATTCCAGAAGGTATGTTTAAGTGTACGAGTAGTGTGTTTGTTTAACTGTCTCAGTCCCGAGTACACTAAATCGTATCATTTTCACAACACTAGAAGGCTAGAGTGTTGTCTTACTATTATGTGTTTGTTCCAAGAACGAGCATGTGAAAGGTTTGGATTTTATAAAACAGTCAGTGGAATATCTTTCGAGAAAAGCAAAACAGTTCAGACAAGTTGTATGTCTGCCTGTTTGGGTTGTTTGCTTTGTTTGTATTTCTTCAACCCAAGCTTATTAGGATTAGGACATTGCATTATATTCATTGTCTGATTATAAAGGGTCATGGTTTGGACAATGATGCGTGAACCCAGTGTGTATGACATTTTATTGCATTGCTGTAAGCAATGTTCTGATAGACAGTGATACACACAATACGAGCCGACTTGCTAAAGTCGCTCAAAGCCACGAACGTGTTACGCAATACCCACCATTCAGTGTTTCTCATTGTGAGACCTTGACTGCCAAACGAGTTTTAAGAATGTTACATTTTTGTTATGGATTGCTTTCGAGCCATGTTGAGAAGGTTTTATAGACCAAGGTCACAACTGTAAAGCTGAAAATTTGCACAGGGTGATTAAAATGTCCCATATTTTGAAACATCGCTATGATGTGTAAGCGATTGGAATTACTCATGTCATGATTTCTATTTTGTGAGAGGTTTCTCAGATACTATCGACCGACATTTATGTATCAGGCTAGCTAACATTGTTATTATTGTGTCCATTTTGTAGACACTTCTGACGATATTTTTATGTCCGTGAGTAGTGGCTTTTGGTGTGTTCTATATACTCCACCTCCACATTCCTCCACACAAGATGGTGACCATCTGATATCCCCCGAACGAATTATTGTAGAAGTCATGTCAGGTGTCAAATTTCTCGGGATGATGGCCCCTTTCCAGCCCGCCATTTCTTTTCTTTTTAATTTTACCAAAGGGCCTAACTACACATTTAGAAAATTTTGCCATGGATGGCGCGCTTTTCAAATCAAGCTAACCTAGTTTGCTCTATCTAACTGGAACCGGACCGAACCGAACCGAATCGAACTGGAACCGAACCGAACTAAGCCGAACCGGAACCGAACAGAAACAAAGTACTAAAAAGAACTAAAACCAGAACCAAACGGGTGAGGAAATGTGCTCTAGAGCAGGGGTAATGCATACACCCAAGTACACGGGGTACATGTAACTCTCCCATGCAATTTTTATGGAGGATGAGGTAAGCCTGCGATGTATGATTTAAAACAAGCCAGCGTACGACGTCACGCGATTCAAGTGTTACAACCGAAGGCAAGGTCAGCGTTAGGTAAGGAAGTGAGGAAGTGACGTAGAATGTCAGTAAAAAATAACTCGCCACCAGATGCAAGGTTTAGTGTCACAAAATAGCAAGTTTGGGGAACATGATTCTTGCACACGCATGATGTAAGTAAAACATGATCTTGCCACTGGATGCAAGGTGCTGCGTTACAGGATGCAGGTGTGCACTACATAATGCTTACAGCTGTATGAGGTCACGTGATGTAGGTGTTTATTATTGATCATGAGAAACGCTACATCGACAGATATTTGTGGTGACGCAGGTGCACACATGACATATGTGTGTTTGTGGTAAAAAAAAAAGGCTAGGGAGGGGAAGGCCTTTCTCACTATGTACTTGAATCTCGTGAACGACAGTTCACAACGTGCTATCTCTACAGCTTACCTGTGTGTTGGAAGAGGACTTGAAAATACCTTACTACTTTGGTAAGTCTGTTTTCCTTAAAAAGTATATTTTAGTTGGTTATAAGCACTTTATTAAGTTCGAACGTTCACCACTAGGTGTCAGTCACAGTGGTATTTGGTAACCAAAAGTTGGAACTACTTGACAATTGTGTAAAGCTAAATTTGTAGGTTAGATTTGATTAACGCTGTATTAAGTTCTAACGCTCACTGCTAGGTGTCAGTGACAGTGGATATTTGGTAACCAAAGTTTGGAACTACTCGACAATTGTGTGAAGTTAAATTTGTAGGTTAGATTTGATGAACGCTCTATCAAGTTCCAATGTTCACCGCTAGGTGTCAGTGACAGTGGTATTTAGTAACCCCAGCTAGAACTACATGAAATTAGACTTGCTGAGAGTTCACAGATGATCGATTTAAATACCCTGCTATAACCATTGGCTGTAATTTAATTAAACCATATACATTTTACTTTGTTTTATCTTTCATTAACATTTATGATTTCGATCTTTTATAGCTGATTTGGAAAGTGATTTGATAATCATCATGTTCAAGTGTGGTGACTGTAAGAAACAGTTCTCAAGACCTGACAACTTTCAACGGCACGCAAATGCTAAACATAACATTAAAATGTTTGTGTTCAGTTATTGTGCTAAGACATTCAACCGACGGGATAGTCTTAGACGGCATGCAAATTTAAAGCATGTCAGTTCATCACCTTTCTCGTGTTCAGTTTCTGATCTTGGTATTTATGCTGTAAAGCGATATCAATCCCACATGGTTGAAGTGCATGGAGAACAACAGGAATTAAGAACTGCAAAACCATCAACTTGCACGGAAGCTTTAAACAAATGTGTTGAAGTAGGGGGTAACTGTTCTAAAATAAATGCTCAAAAGCGTAAATGTTCTCAAGATTGTGAAAATAGTTGTATAACAAAATGAATGAAGAATGGTGGCCCTTCTATAACACATTGTGATGTATGTAATATTGATGTACCTTCTTCAATCATTCACGGTCATTTACGCAGTATTAATCATAAAAATAACGCTTGCAATGAAATAAATTCTGCGAATATTCAACAAATTGGTAGTGCGTTTAAAGGTCGAATTGCTAGTTATAGACTTCATACTGAAGTAAAAATTCAAAGTATTGAAACATTTTTAAAAAATGTTCAACCTAGTGTGTTTGGCTTGGTAGATAATGTTTTAGTAGAGCATAAAACATTTAAAATGAATTTCGAACTGTTTGGGTTATATGTAAAAACTCGGAGTGAAGGTGAAATTACTGTTATCAAATCCTTTAACACAAAAACCTAATTGTTAGTGAATCAACTAATATCAGTGATAAATACCAAGATATTTCAAGTGCTATCATTGTTAAGAGTGAAGAGTTCCAGAAAAGGGAGTCAGGCTGGGCGTTGGTTGAAGTACTTTATTTAGAAACAAACATGATTAAATATGACCCCTTCGAGCATCATCATATATTGATTTGTCATTACGGATGAAGCGAAAGAAAGCTTGTGTAAACGTTTTGAATATTGATAAAGCATGTTTTTCGTGGGCTGTAAATTCAGCTCTTCATCCAGCAGTGGAGAATATGTATAGATCATCATCTTATCCCCACTATTCTTCAGTGTTGGATTTAAAAAATAGAATTTCCTATGGGGATAAAAGACATTAAACGTTTTGAAGAGCTGAACAATGTAAGTATTAATGTGAATAGAATTTAAAACAAGAGTATAGTAGGTCCTCTATATTATACTCAGGAAAAAAGGATGCTCATGTAAATTTACTATACATAAATAATGGTCAAAATGCTCAATATTGTTGGATAAAACATTTAAGTAGACTTGTCAGTAGTCAACTATCAAAAAATAAACCTAAGAAGTGGTTGAGTGATGGCTGCTTGCTATATTTTAGAAAATAGGATCAACTATCTCAACATCAAAAATGGGGTTGTAATCATGTTTGTACAGTATTACCTACTCCCGGAAATAACACCCTAAACTCATTGAAAAGCGGCTTCGAGTGCCATTTGTTATATACCGTATGCTGACTTTGAAGCTTTGTTAAAACCTTTTAATGCATGTCCATCCAATCCAACCAAACCTTTCACCAACACCAATCACATTCATGAACCTTTTAGCTTTGCATATAATATTAAATGTAGCTATGATGACTCATTAAATAAGTTTGAACTCTATAGAGGCCCTGATGCACCTAATGTTTTTATGGAAAGAATTGAAAAAGATGCAATCCGTATATCTTCTATATTAAATACTATCATTCCAATGGAGACACCAACATTATCACAGCAAATGTGTTTTGAAACTGAAACTACAATAATTGTTTTATATGTGGCAAATGTTTATATACATATAGGGTTCACGATCATGACCATTTAACAGGAAAATATCGTGGTGCTGCTCACCAAGAATGTAATTTAAAGTATAGAGTAACTAAATTCATTCCAATCATTCTACATAACGGTGGCGAGTACAATAACCACTTTATTGTTAAAGAATTGGGAGCTTCAGATGAGAAAATTGATGTGATTGCAAATAATAAGGAACAATACATATCGTTTACAAAATACATCAAAACTGACAATAAAAACAATGAATCTGCGATCTTTAGTTTCATTCCGCTTTATGCCGAGTAGTCTTCATAGGCTTGCTAGTAATTTAAAATCAGATCAGTTTCATGAAATTCAACGTGTCTTTCCTAAAGAAGATGATTTTAATTTGATTCGTCAAAAGGGTATATTCCCTTATGATTATATTAACTGTGTGGAACGTCTTGAGGAGTGTTCTTTACCACCAAAAGATGCATTTTACAGTTCCTTAACCACAAGTCATATCAGTGATCAGGAATATTTACCTGCACAACATGTATGGACACAGTTTGACATTCAAATTTTAGGAGAATTTTCAGACCTATATTTAAAGACATATGTGTTATTATTAGCAGACGTTTTTGAAAATTTCCGGAATGTTTGTATGTAAACTTACGACTTTGATCCTTGTCAGTATTTTACTGCTCCTGGGATAAGTTTCATTTCAATGTGGAAAAAAACGAAAGCAAATTTAGAATTGATGACTGATATAGACAGGATTAATTTTATAAAATCATCAATTCGAGGTGGATTAAGCCAATGTAGTGGACGGTATTCTAAAGCAAATATTAAATACATGCCTAGCTACAACCCTTGTGAAGAGTCAAAGTATATTGTCTACCTCGATGCAAATAACCAATATGGTTGGGCTATGAGTCAATATCTACCACTGAAAGATTTTCACTGGCTGACACAACCTGATGTCTTACATTTTAATACTCTAATTGATAACGATGATATAGGATATATTTTAGAGGTAAATCTCGAGTACCCTAAAGAGTTACATGATCATAATGATTTACGATTTTGTCCCGAGAATATGAAATCTCCGTACATCACAACACGAACGAAAATGTTAATTGCTAATGTGATTGATAAATGTAAATATGTAATACATTATCAAAACTTGAAACAGTGTCTACAGCATGGATTGAAATTAACTAAAATTCATCGCTTATTATAATTTCGTCAGTCAGCATGGCTCAAGCCATATATTGATCTGAACAATAATTTAACAACACTGTCAACAAACCCTTTTGAAAAATATTTTATAAACTCATGAATAATAGTGTTTTTGGAAAGACTATGGAGAATATTGATAAGCGAGTAGAAGTAAAGCTGATAACAAAGTGGGAGAATGATGGTAAAAGGTATGGTGCGAGCAACTTAATAAGCAAGCCTAACTTCCATAGTTGTTGAATTATTCATGATGATTTAGTTGTAATACAAATGAATCACCTTAAAGTAACTTACAACAAACCTATATATATGGGTTACGCCATTCTGGAATTGTCAAAAACACTTATGTATGAATTTCACTATTCTTATGTTGAGAAAAACTATCATGATAATGCTAAATTACTCTATACAGGCACAGATTCTTTTATTTATGAGTTTAAAACTGATGATTTTTATGAGGATATCAAAACAGAGCTAAATAGATTTGATACAAGTGACTATCCCAAGGATAATATCTACCATTTACCTCTAGTAAACAAAAAGGTTCTTGGAAAACTTAAAGACGATTGAGCTGGTGTTGTTATAGACACCTCTGTAGGAACAAAATCTGAATCATATAGTTATATGACGATTGATGATGTAGTGATAAAAAAGGAGTGAAAAAGAATGTTTTTAGTAAATAGTTAGATATAAGTGATTATAAAAACTGTATAGTCAGTAACCCATCTATATTATATAAGAAAATGTATGTATTTAGAAGTAAAAATCATCAGCTTCATACTAATTTGCAGAACAAAGTTGCTTTAAGTAATGAAGACAACAAACGATTCATCATACCCAGCACATTTCATACTCTCGCTTGGGGAAAGAGACGGATTGACGTATATTACTTTACTTAAATCTGATGTTGACTATATTGTAATATTTGTAGTATGTTTATATTGTAATATATTTGTAAAACTGTAAGTATAATGTATAATGTTAGACTACTGTAGTTAAGTAAAAATAAAATAAGTAATACATTCTACTGTAAAATTTTGCTTTTTTATTACGGAAAAGATTTAAAAAATGTACAGGATGAGAGAACTTAACAAGGGGATTGTAAATAAAATGTACTATCATAAAATGTATATAAAATGTATATTGAATAAAAAATACATGATCTTATAATAATGTTTTATTTCATATATAATATAACATTACAAAAGAAAATCATAGTTATTCATATCCCTTTATTATTTTAAGCCCACTTTTCTAATTATGTCCAAGCAGTTACATTGACCCATTACACAATAATACCAGCATAAGGAAGTTCATCTTTATTCCTAATAGTTCTTCCTCATAACTAGTATGTCCAGCCTGTTTTGAAGCATGCAAAAAGCATATGGCTAACCATGGGTGGTTGTTGATACTTTCATATCAACTGATAAGCACGAACTGAACTCTAGTGAAGTTAGCACAGTAATAAGTGAGAGTGGGATAGCGAGACCGTCGGTGGAGCTGCCAGGATATCCAACAACCGCAATGACTTCCCTAACATCTCATCCGTCGGACCTAATTGCCGTGAGGATCAGGTGAACTTCCTAATAGGCCAAAGCGGCACGATAATCTGTAGTCCACATGGGTCGTGGTACATGGTGACGATGGTCATAGACTGCCTAAGGAAAGGTTCACCTTAAAAACTAGACTGAGAAAATAAACATCCAGACTTATGTAAAACACCGTGAAAATTTATTATTAAAATTCACAAGCCCCTAGCCTAGTTCGGAGGGTTTCAATCGGCTAATCCGCAAGCTAATAAACAAACAAAAATAAAGAGCAGGTCCCTACCTGAGAAGTTACGGAAAACCCTCGCGAAAGATCTATATCACAATAATAAAGCAACAACAGCAACACTAGGAAAATGGTACGACGCAAATCCCTAGGTCAAGTTACAAGATTAAGCTAATATCAGAATTTACATTTAACAGGGTAGCAAAACAAATCTAAGTTAGGATGATACCATATCCACATTTACATTTAACGTTAATTCATCTAGCTAAGTCCTATCAATTAATAACAAAATTTACGGCGATGACGTCCGTAACACAAAACAATTACATTCAAAGCTAAGTGAACAGCCATGTAAAAACAACATTTAATTATTCTTAGGAACTACGTGCTAACAGCACACAATAGGGTAACATGTAGGATTCATACACTTTTACATCATAAATAATTAATGAAAGAGACAACAGTTTTATTAAAATGCCTGCCTGCACCTTGGTTTACTCTTTATAAGCCATAGTCATCTAATGTGTGTAGTTACGGTGACGACTGCGTAGTAAAGACTACGACTAACATCGCATGGCCTGCGCTCCACTAGCTACGAACTCAAGGTTCGAGCAAGCTTCAGGTCGCTACAAAAGTGTCAGCTGTTCTCAAGTCATTCCCTCAAAGGAAATACCTTCATTAGCCCGGCCATGTCAGCAGGTTCCAAATGCAAAAGAACAAGGTTAGATAGAAAGAGTTCGTTAGTTAGCTTTTGTTTTACCAAAATTATGCGTTTAATTATTAAGATGTCGGTTTAGGTTATCGTTGGTTTATGGCGAATAATACTGACAATAGCCTGGGCACGGAGTGTCTCCCACTGAGATCATCTCCACCAAAAGTCTCGACTCAAAAGTCGGAATACAATCAACGAGCAACAACAACTCGGACACACAATAACACAAGATTCCAGCGGCGCACAGCTCGCGTTCAATAACTCTGGGATGGGCCTGCACACAACAGTCACCCTCCAATAACATCTGGTCAACGGGAACAATTCCGAACAAGGTACACACAAATACCTTCATACATCAAATACCTCCTATAACAGGGCAGCCTACAACGTACTATAGAAAACCTGACATAACTGTACACGTCAACAACGGTTCACGCAACAGTGCATTTAACTAACAAAAAACATTCTATAAAACATGTGATCAGATACAAGGTTGGGCACTGGGTTCCATGAGCTAAATTGCAATGAAAGGAAGAGCGAATACAACAAGTATTCTGTCCTCTGTCAAAATAATTCTGTCTCATAATACAAGCGTGCTCTCAAGGGCACTGGGTCACAAACCAGTTTGTGTCGCTGCAGGCTACAACATTCCTGCGATGTCTGACACAACACACACTAACTATCAAGGCCGGCGATTTAAGCAAAATAAAAACTGTACAACAGGCCTCCTGATAATAACTTTACCATAGGTTATAAACCTCGAAGAATACGTGTATAAAACACGCTATAAATCTGAATACAATTATATAATTCCGTCTTTTACACCAAAGACGTCTAAATGGTAGCAATGTCACATTGCTGGAGCTCTTTGCTCACAAAGATATAATACTTCAGTAGTTGCTTGTATAAACATGAAATAAATACGTGTCTTCACATGACACTAACAAAATAATAATTGTGACGCAGATTCCACACTCTGGATCTGCTTAATGATACGGTGGGAACTGGGTTCGATGCTAGACAACGAAACATCCCTTTTACTGATAAGGTTCACACTTGACCAGATGGCTTCTGAGCAACATCTCAAATGAAATATAATGCAGTTACAAAACTGGTAATTACAGTCGATTACCTAAATGATACGACTACTCTAACGAAGTCAGGGGTGTAACAAAACCTGGTTGCAAAAAATGCAGTTAAAGAAATATAAACATGGCATCTGATTGCCATAACGTAAGTCAGCAAAGAGTTGAAAAATCACCCCAGATAGGGTTAAACAAAGTAGCCTCAAATGACTACGGTCACGTTTAGCAAACGGTAGGCATTGACGTTCTACGACGTCCATCAAGCTGCACCAGGGCTGACCAAAATGTCTGACCCAAGGGTGACTCACACTAACTGAAATAAATGACATCTAATTAGACTAGTTACATTCCCTACCTATAAAAATGGCTGTCACTGAGTTCGGTTGGTTCACAAACTACATTAAACCTACTATACCACCAGAAACTAGAACAAGGAAGGGTGTACAAAAACTCACGAAATGGAGGAGCTCTCACTCGGCTCTCTGTCCAACGACAAGGGTTGAACAAATTCACCTCTGGCTTTCCGGAACGGCATCGTCCTCATCAGGACTCCCATCTGGACTCTCCCAAAGACCAGGGTTCGATCTGTCCCTGTCGTCAACTTCGTGGATGTACTGGACATGCCTGGGAATGGCATCCTGGGTTCCTTCCTCCTCGTTCGCTGTTCTGGAAGTTCCACCATCATGCTGGTTCCAATAGATACATCACCCTCATACCATGGCGGTATTAGCCCATGATCTCGGTCTCGAACATGGTGTAGAATAATTTGATCACGTGGGTGGTAAAATCGTGTAGTAGTCCATTCTTTCACTTCAAAAATCACAATGTTCGTTGAAAATGTTACAGGCTTTGAAACAATTCATAATACAGCCTTTACTTCGCAGATACTGAATTAATACGCGACCAAGCACTGTTCTGTGGTTCTTCACGTGTACTGACGCCACTTTTTACATCACGTGGCATCCGTGAAATGTGCGTCGTTTTGCAATTGAAAAATTCACTGTGGCAATTCAAATATGTTGTATTTTCTTAATCAAAATTATTTAAAGTAGTTATAACACGTTTACCTCTATATTTTTCACCAGGCTCTCGGCCCTCCACAAACACGTGGGTATAAAAATGTGGTGTTACGGTAATGTTAAAAAATTCACTATACTTGCCAATTATATCACAATATGAGTCTTGTTGTTCACTGTGCATCAATAAACAGTGATTTGTAGAATATTCGTGCACGATGGCACCTGATAATAAATTCCAAGCTAAACAGCGGATATCTTCCACGTCTGACACGACGGCTATAACTTCACGCCAACACAGGGCGGATTTTTCCAGATGTAGTGCAAATAATTCACGATATAATTCTTATTTATCACTCGTATCGTAACGTATCTGTGCTCGATGGCAACTGATAATACTTTTCCACGCTAAAAGCGGATATTTTCTACGTCTAACACGACGGATGTAACTTCACGCCTTCACGGGGCGGATTCTCCAGACGTAGTGCCAGGCACTGGGTGTCTCGAGGAAGTAGGTCGTCAAACCAAAGTCGTTGAGCGACTACTTACATTCCTACTTGCGTATCTGCAACGTATCTGGGCTCGATGGCAACTGATAATACTTTTCCACGCTAAAAGCGGATATTTTCTACGTCTAACACGACGGATGTAACTTCACGCCTTCACGGGGCGGATTCTCCAGATTCTCCTTACCTTAAGCGAAAATAACATTCTCCAAAATGTTTTAATAATGCTGAATGACGAAATGGAATATTCTGAGTCTCGTGGAAAGATAAAATTGATTAATAAGACCTCAGATAAATAATTAGCAGACTTCACCAAAGTCAGAAGTGCGATTCACCGCTACTTCAAAGAGTATAGCGTGAGCTCTCAGCTCCACGTGGCTTTCTGGGTGTTCAAAGGTACTACATCCCATCATAAATGTGCTGTTATAAAAAATATCACATGAACCTTAGCTCAGCGGGTTCAATAGAGGTAAGTGTAAGAGTTAACATATGACTTTTTTGGATTTCAGTTTAAACTTATAACCTAGTTTCCCAATTTAACTTTTGAAAAATTTGAAAAATATTATGTTTTTGACTATGTGTTCGGCTAGAGGTAAGAGTTGAGAGTCAATGGATGCTTAACCTTAGAGTACTTTGGATTTTTGGAACTTTAGTGTGTTTTTGTTCTTGCTTACAAACATAGTGGTAAGCATTATGCTGTCATAAAAAGGGCTGAAATACTTTCCAAGACCAAGAGAAAAATCCTCTAAATACATTGACAAAATAACTTGTCAAATAAACCAACACACAAAAGCCAATATATAAACCAACAATTCTTTAACAATAAAGTGGTTATCATATTTGCTACCGTTATGTAGAATGATTGGAATGAATTGGAATGAATTTAGTTGCTCTATACTTTAAATTACATTCTTGGTGAGCAGCACCACGATATTTTCCTGTTAAATGGTCATGATCGTGAACCCTATCTGTATATAAACATTCGCCACATATAAAACAATTACTGTAGTTTCAGTTTCAAAACACATTTGCTGTGATAATGTTGGTGTCTCCATTGGAATGATAATATTTAATATAGAAGATATACGGATTGCACCTTTTTCAATTCTTTCCATAAAAACTTTAGGTGCATCAGGACCTCTATAGAGTTCAAACTTATTTAACGAGTCATCATAGCTACATTTAATACAATATGCAAAGCTAAAAGGTTTATGAATGTGAGTGGTGTTGGTGAAAGGTTTGGTTGGATTCGATGGACATGTATTAAAAGGTTTTAACAAAGCTTCAAAGTCAGCATACGGTATATAACAAATGGCACTCGAAGCCGCTTTTCAATGTGTTTAGAGTGTTATTTCCCGGAGTAGGTAATACTGTACGAACATGATTACAACCTAATTTTTGATGTTGAGATAGTTGATCCTCTTTTCTAAAATATAGCAAGCGGCCATCACACAACCACTTCTTAAGTTTATTTTTGATAGTTGACTACTGACAAGTCTACTTAAATGTTTTATCCAACAATAGTGAGCATTTTCACCTTTAGTTATGTATAGTAAATTTACATGAGCATCCTTTTTTTCCTGAGTATAATATAGAGGACCTACTATACTCTTGTTTTAAATTCCATTCACATTAATACTTACATTGTTCAGCTCTTCAAAACGTTTAATGTATTTTATCCCCATAGGAAATTCTATTTCTTTTAAATCCAACACTGAAGAATAGTGAGGATAAGATGATGATCTATCCATATTCTCCACTGCTGGATGGAGAGCTGAAGTTACGGTCCACGCAAAACATGCTTCATCAATATTCAAAACGTTTACACAGGCTTTCTTTCGTTTGATCCATACTGGCAAATGTTTTAAATGTTGTATGCTCTACTAAAACATTATCTACCAAGCCAAACACACTAGGTTGAACATTTTTTTAAAATGTTTTAATACTTTGTGTTTTTTCTTCACTATGAAGTCTGTAACTAGCAATTTGGCTTTTAAACGCACTACCAATTTGTTGAATATTCGCAGAATGTATGTCATTGCAGGCCTTATGTTTATGATTAATACTGCGTAAATGACCACGAAAGATTAAAGAAGGTACATCAATATTACATACATCACAATGTGTTATAGAAGGGCCACCATTCTTCATTCTTTTTGTTATACAACTATTTTCACAATCTTGAGAATATTTACGCTTATGAGCATTTATTTAAAACAGTTATCCCCTACTTCATCACATTTGTTTAAAGGTTCCGTGCTAGTTGATGGTTTTGCAGTTTTTAATTCTTGTTGTTCTCCATGCACTTCAACCATGTGGGATTGATATCGCTTTACAGCATAAAATCCAAGATCACAAACTGAACACGAGAAAGGTGATGAACTGACATGCTTTAAATTTACATGCCGTCTAAGTCTATCCCGTCGGTTAAATGTCATAGCACAATAAATGCACACAAACATTTTAATGTTATGTTTAGCATTTTCGTGCCGTTGAAGGTTGTCAGGTCTTGAGAACTGTTTCTTACTGTCACCACACTTGAACATGATTATCAAATCACTTTCCAAATCACCTATAAAAGAAGGAAATCATAAATGTTAATAAAAGATAAAACAAAGTTTAATGTATATGGTTTAATTAAATTACACCAATGGTTATAGCAGGGTATTTAAATCTATCATCCTGGAACTCTCAGCAAGTCTAATTTCATCTAGTTCTAGCTGGGGTTACTATATACCACTGTCACTGACACCTATCGGTGAACATTGGAACTTGATAGAGCGTTCATCAAATCTAACCTACAAATTTAGCTTCACACAATGTTCGAGTAGTTCCAAACTTTTGTTACCAGATTCCAATTGTCACTGACACCTAGCAGTGAACGTTGGAACTCAATAGAGCGTTAATCAAATCTAACCTACAAATTTAGCTTTACAAAATTGTCAAGTAGTTCCAACTTTTGGTTACCAAATACCACTGTGACTGACACCTAGCGGTGAACGTTCGAACTTAATAAAGTGCTTATAACCAACTAAAATATAATTTTTAAAGAAAACAAACTTACCGAAGTAGTAAGGTATTTTCAAGTCCTCTTCCAACACACAGGTGAGCTGTAGAGATAGCACGTTGTTAACTGTCGTTTACGAGATCCAAGTACATAGTGAGAAAGGCCTTCCCCCCTCCCTAGACTTTTATACCACAAACACACCTATGTCATGTGTGCACTTGCGCCACCACAAATATCTGTCGATGTAGCGTTTCTCATGATCGATAATAAACACCTACATCACGTGTCGTCATACATCTGTAAGAATTAGGTTTTGCATACCTGCATCCTGTAACGCAGCACCTTGCGCCCGGTGGCAAGTTCATGTTTTACTTATATCATACGTCTGCAAGAATCATGTTTCGCAAACTTGATATTTTGTAACACTCAACCTTGCATCTGGTGGCGAGTTATTTTTCACTGACATTCTTCGTCAGCAAGGATCATGTTTTACTCACTTCCTTACCTAACGCTGACCTTGCATTTGGTTGTAACACTTGATTCGTGTGACGTCATACACTGTCTTGTTTTAAATCATACATCGCAGGCTTACCTCATCCTCCATAAAACTGCATGGGAGAGTTACATTACCCCGTGTACTTGGTTGTATGCATTAGCCCCTGCTTTAGATCACATTTACTCACCCGTTTGGTTCTGGTTTTAGTTCTTTCTAGTACTTTGATTAGGTTCGGTTCTGGTTCGATTCGGGTTCCGGTTCGGCTTAGTTTGGTTCGGTTCCAGTTCGGTTCGGTCCGGTTCGTTTCTGTTTCGGTTTGGTTCGTTTTCGTTTCGGTTCGGTCCGGTTCCAGTTATAGAGAAAACTAGGTTAGCTTGATTTGAAAAGCGCGCTATCCATGGCAAAATTTTCAAAATGTGTAGTTAGGCCTTTTGGTAAAATTAAAAAAGAAAAGAAATGGCGGGCTGAAAATGGGGCATCATCCCGAGAAATTTGACACCTGACATGACTTCCTACAATATTTCGTTCGGGGGATATCACATGGTCACCATCTTGTGTGGGGGAATGTGGAGGTGGAGGATATAGAACACACCAAAAACCACTACTTCCTTGTTTTTGACACGATGGTTGACGGCAGTTCTAGAGCCATGTTGCTAAACTGGCCGAGGTGTATTTTTCCTGCGAGCTGTTTGTGCCGCAATGGTTATTCTATGACCCACTTTGTTGCTTATGCTATTGTAGTGACAGTTTAGTGTCACGTTTTGAGTAAGTAACTCTATGGAGTCTTGCGTTTCGCAGCCTTGCGTCATATGGTCAATCGTCATAAACAATGATTCATACCAACGAGATAAACCGTATAATAAATCATGGAATCTAATTACCATAAATCTACGATGTTACTGAGTTCAATAAATAATATTTGCATAAATTATGACCAACGTTTGATAACAGACCGATGCATTGTGCTTTAGGTACTGTATCTCCTTACGAAAATGTAATTTCAGATAGCTGACACAAATTAGACCGACGGAGATCACTGGCAACCGTTAGTTGGTAAATTGTGGGCCGGGTGATCACATGCGTTATCAGACGCAGTTTTTACTGCGCGTACGCCAATGTAATCACACATGATTAGATGACAATTAGAAACAAAAAGCTTTCTGATCTGGGTACGCAGGCTTTATTAATGACAATATTACTGAGTGTATTATGTATGTGTGACCCTATTGTTCCAACTGTTATGTATTTTGTTATTGTTAAGTTATTGTATTTTGAATTGTTATATTACTATGACTGTCATTCTAGCTTTGATTTAGTTTTTTTTACACGGACGCTTATCGCCGTAGTTTATTGTCAGATAGGATTAGTTAGATTAGGTAACGTTAAATGTAAATTCGGGAGTGGTACCAGTATAATTTCGATTTGCTGTCATGTTTGACTTTATTGCTTTTTGATGTTTATATCTGGACTCATCATCCTTACTTGTATCTACAATCAGGGTTGTTTGTCGTACCACATCCCAAGCGTTGTTTTTGCTTTCTTTTATGTAAGTAGGACTTTTCGAGAGGGATAAGTTATTTCAGTTAGGTTTTTTTTTTTTTTTTTTTTTTTTTAGCTTTGCGGATTAGCCGATTCAAACCCACCGATAGTAGGATAGGGGTTTGAATCCTGAATAAATAATTTCTGCGAATTTCACTTAAGCCTGAATGTTTTCATTTACTAGATTTGTGTTTTGGGGGTGTACTTCTTTAGGTGTCATTGACATTACTTCCGTTGGGACCCGATCCTTGTGGGATGTCGAATCTCGTGCTGGCTGGCCCCATAAGAAGTGAATCCGATCCTCTCAGGTGGTGTGTTTGAAGAATGGGGTTGTCTGGAAGGCCACATACGGTTGGTGGTAACCAGATAACCTCCTTCTGACGTGCACAGTACTAAGTTGTATTACAGAACATGTAACCTTTAATCTGAAAACAATCAAGCTATGTAGGCTACATTATGTAAACGCCGTGTGGTCTTACGCAACTCAGTTGACAACTGCCTCATCAGAAACAGGTGAATGAATATTCTTCCTTATAATTCCAAAATTGAAGTTAAATGGTATTAGGAGTCTTGGGACATCTTTGTCATCAGCCCCGTGTGGCTGGGAGTATGTGTTGAACTTGTTTGATGACCGTTGTTTCTGTGGTGTCTGTCTGGTAGTAGAAGGCATGGGACATCTCAGTCATCAGCCCCGTGTAGTTGGCTGTTTGTGTTGAACTTGTTTGATAACCATGCTTCTATGGTACCTGTCTGGTAGTAGAAGGCATACCGACAGCAGTGGCTCAGCTGGCTAAAGCGCAGCGTTAGGTCATGGGACCAAGCTCTCTGCTGACTCGGTAGACGCGTGGGTTCGAGCCCCACCGTCGGCCCTCCTTGAAATGGTTTTCCGTGGTTTCCCCATTTTCAACACCAGGCAAATGCTGGGAAGGTACCTTCTGATAGGCCACGGCCGATTCCTTCCACATCCTTGCCCAGTTTCATTCATCTTCATCCATTCAATCCCGACGCGCAGGTCGCCCACGGGCATCGAATAGAAAGACGTGCACTCGGCCTCTGAGGAGGCCACACGACAAAAAAAAGTAGAAGGCATGGTACATAACAGTATGGCCTACATATATAACAATCCGACATATTTAGACGGTTCTCAATATCTACGAATCTATTGCAGCAATCAAACTGAAATTTTGTATGCTGCTAGAGACTCTTAATATAAATTCACCTATTGGACTTTCAATAACCTGGCGAGCACAATACCATCATGGTGGCCAAACGAAATTAAAACATTTAAATGGAATTGACATGGTACGGTAAATGTTCATGCAAAATCTACTGCCATCTAATTCAATTCAATTGTTTCATAATCCCAAGATGGTGGCAATGCGACATTTTAAAAATGATTTTTTATTTCTTGTGTCGTAATTATGCGATCGAAGTGAAAGTTTGAATAATGAACCTACGCAATAATCTTCATCTAGTGGTGCATAACTGTATGGCCTACGTACAGAACAATCCAGCATGGCGTTTTTTTTCATATGCGAGAGAATTTTTAATAAAGAAGACCAATAGGATATATGAAAATAGGCTATATAGTTCTTCACGGAACTACTTGTTCCGATTATAAGTACTCTAGGGTTCATTTTTTGCTTAGGACGAAAATCTACTGTCTGTTCATGTCTGTCTGAATTCCGACCTTCGTTGCTTTTTTTGAGGCATCTCACAGCCGTGGTAGTGCCTATATTTGTCTCTGTCGCCCAGATTTTCAATTATCAGTTATTCGAATACTACTATTATGGCATATTCACACGTTTCAGTTCAGAATGTTCTTTACATTATTACTGCACTATATCTTGGTGTCTTTTAAATAATTTATTTACCAGAATTTTTTTAGTCAATTGAATGAATATGTCCAAAATAGAAACATCAGGAGTAGATAACAGGAAGAATGGACACTCATAAAGGCGACATGGCTGTGAAAGTAGCTAGGTGGGAGAGGGGTGAGGAGAGGTGTTAAAGCACGGCCGACTGAATGTGAGCTGCGCTCTATACCGCCTAGACCCGAGTTCAACGACACCTCATTTGTCTAAATCCGATCATGCGTTCGGGGGATATCGTCTTTGCCCCTGAATATATGGCGGGTTAGTATGTGACGTCACTAGGAAAGTAGGCTATGCAGCAAAATTTTGAGAATTTGGAAAGGGGATGTCAGCCCGAGTTCAAAGACACCTCATTTGTCAAAATCCGATCATGTGTTCGGGTGATATCGGCTTTGCCCCTGAATGTATGGCGGGTTAGTATGTGACATCACTAGGAAAGTAGGCTATGTGTTAACATTATGGAATTTTTGATCACCCCTTGTTGCGAAGTCACCAGGAAAGTAGGCAATGGAACAATATTTTTGGAACTCGATGATCACCCCTCGTTGTGACGTCACCAGGAAAGTAGGCTATGGATCAACATCTTGAAACTTTTCGATCTCACCTTGTAGGTGAGGTTAGGCTAGGTTAGTTAAGCCATGGCCGCCATTTTGGTTAGTCGCCATTTTTGTTAGCCGCCATTTTGGTTAGTGGAAAGTAGGCTATGGGTCAACATTTTTGATCACCCCTCGTTGCGACGTCACCAGGAAAGTAGGCTATGGATTAACTTTTTAATCACACCTCGTAGGTGACGTCACCAGGAAAGTACGCTATGGGCTAACATTTTGGAACTTCTTGATCACCCCTCGTAGGTGAGGTTAGGTTAGGCTAGGTTAGTTAAGCTCATTGAACTCTAGGTAATACTGGAATGCTGACTGTATGGGAGCAAAGTGCGGCTTTTGGTGCGACTAGTTACGTCTGGTAGTGCACGTCAAGGAGGAGAGTTTGACGTATACGAACGCAAGGATGATGTACGTACGTACGACGAGATACACGTAAAAGAGGTACTTTTGAACAGTTAGGCGAACGGTAAACTAAACGGAACTTACGCCGAAATACATATTTCAAAATATCATAGTAATTTGATACTTAAAATGACTAGGAATATACGCCAACATAAAATATTATATTGCAGCCTGATTGTTCATCATTTTTATCCTTAGATCAAAGGCAGCACACACAATGACTATAGGCCTACTGGCAAAAAATACAAGCCGTACCTACATTAAAATAAAATAAAAATAAGGTTAGACAGGGAATGACTAAGAATAAAGAACAAAAGATATGGTAATTTGTATTCAACATTTTTATTAACTCAAAGGCAGCATTCATATATGTGGGAATATGCATAAGCCTACAATTAACAATTTAATTGATGCTTAGTGAACAAAAATACATACCTTATTTATGCAAAACAACCACATGTTCAATATTCTTAAAGGCAATGGGGCATGTTGCTCAGCGCTCAAGCTATTCGCCCAGCACCAAGGTGGACCAGGTTCGATTACCGGTCATTGCATGTGAGATTTTCCAATTGAAATGCCATGTCCTGTGGTTCGGATTCCACGTAAAATGGAGGTCCCTTGGGTCATGTTCACAAGATTAATGGTCACGTAAAACTACAAGCTTCTTTTTCTTCAAAGCAGGTCGAAACTTAGACCTCACATAAGGCATACAGCAAACGAACAGGGTCCTGCAGGACAGATCCCTTAAGCCGAATTCTTTTTATCGTCTCCAAGACTGACATAATAAAAGTATACTGGAAAATGTGAAATTTTATGCCTATGCTGATGAAAAAAGTAACAGTAAATATTAGGCCTAGGTCTGTACTTCAACTTGTAGGCTACTTGTCGTTCAATAAATCTCGATTTTTTCTTGGGTGGCTGAAGCAGATGCTGTGGGAAATTGAAAATTATAGTTACCGTGCCGCATCATCTTTAAGCAGTGGTTTGTTTCTATTTGAATGAAACAAGTAGCATGATTTATAAAAGTGTTCACAGCTATAACCCATTTCTTTAATACATCTGGACGTTTCCATGGAAATCTGCAATATAAGCTAGGCCTAGGTTATAATTCTGTGCCTACGTGTATTTGTCATATGCTATTTTGACCTATTGTGTCAACATTTGATGTAAGACGTATCCATAAACACAGAATAGGCTACGGTACTTCATTACAAATCTCAATTCGAAAATAAAGTTGACCGTAAACCTACCGTATTATTGGAAAATACCATACATATAACGTTGCACAGAGGTACGTACGATCAAATTTATATGAAAAAAAAATCACGACATATCAGCTGACTTGCATTCTAGAGTTCAATGGTATGACAGTTTTTGGTGCGACTAGTTACGCCTGGTCGTGCACGTCAAGGAGGCGATGACCAGGAAGCAGATTTCAGCGAGGGTTACCATGGGAGGAGTCGTTCCAGTAGTACCTACAGATCAATGGTTAAGCTATAGTCGTATCATGTAACGTCATGGTCGCCATCTTGTGCGACGTCATAGCAACGTCATTGCCGTGTGACATCATGGCAACGTCATGGTGACATCATGGTCGCCATCTTGTGTTACGTCATGGTGACGTCATGTGACGTCATGGCCGCCATTTTGGATGACGTCACCAGGAAAGTAGGCTACTATTTAGGACCGGTACAGCCCTACTTATACACAGCTCGCTTGCACACGCTTGCGTATACCGTTCTCCGTTAGGAAATTATCGTTTATTTATAGATAAATTAGAATTTTTACTCAATAATATGTGCAAAGTAAGTTTGGTTATAATGATTTGTGGGGATGTAAATGTGGATTTCTTAAAATGTGATAGAAATTGTCAATTATTAACACAGTTACTAATTTCCTATGGACTGAAACCTACAATGAATACCCCGACAAGAATAACAAAATTTAGGAAAACCACTCCTAATAAAAAATTTATAAATAAAGCTAAATATCACCATTCAATAGAAGTCTATTGCCCGGGTTTTTGTGACCACCATGGCCAATCAATAATAATGATAATGGAATAAAATCAATTTGCGGGTCATTCACTGAAACAAATGTTATATATTTCAATGACGTATTAAATAAGGAAACATGGTCAGAAGTTTATAAACTAGAAAATGTAAATTATAAATTTAATGCATTTAACAGTACCCTTAAACATTATTTTGAAACAGCATTCCCCTTTGAACAAAGAGCTATTAAAAATAACAAAACTTGCAATTGGATAAAAACAGGGATTATACATTCATGTCAAAGAAAGAAATTTCTACACAAAATATATAAACCATACCACACAACACCTGAATTCAATTTATACTACAAAAACACTAGCATATTAAGTAAGGTAATAAGGCTAGCAAAGAAAATGCATAATGATAATTTTATTTCCCAATCATTTAATAAACACAGCGCTATGTCGACCGTGATAAAGAAAGAAACTGGAAAATCTGCTAAAATACAAAGGAACATTACACTGACCAGAAATAATAAAGTGATTAATAATCCAGAGGAAATAGCAAACACTTTTAATGACTATTTTCTGGAAATTCCACAAAAATTATTAAATAAATCACAGGTAATTACACTAAATTCTAATAATAAAATAAATATATGCAGTGATTCTTTATTTGTAAATCATGTCACAAGTGATGAGGTAAGAATAGTTATGAGAGAGCTAAAGAATAAATTCTGTGCTGGCATTGATGGCAATCACTGATGCAATTTTAAAGAAAAAGTGCAGAAAATATAATAAATCCACTTACGCACTTAATAAACAGTTCAATCTCTCAGGAACTTACCCGGATATTTTGAAGTTATCAAAAGTAATTCCAGTGCACAAAAAAGGTTCAAAAGAAGAATTAGATAACTATCGTCCTATTACCCTACCAACTGTTATTGCAACAATTGTGGAATAAATCATGTATCAGAGACTGATAAGTTTTATAGTAAAAATAAAATACTATCAAACTCACAACATGGATTTAGAACGGAAAAATCTATCCAGACAGCAATTCATGAATGTATTAATAGTATACTGAAATTAATTGACAATAAGGAACAGGAAAATGGCCTATTCTTAAATTTATCGAAAGCGTTTGATGTTGTTGACCATATAATCCTCCGTACAAAACTAAATCAATATTGTTCAGGCCATGGGTCCTTACACCATCAGGACCCTATGACCTTTACGCACCCCCAAGGGAGATGGGGCTTACGCCACTGAATCCACGCTCACCCGCAAGCTGCGCATCTACAAATGCATCAAATACATCAAATACATCAATAAAGCCAACCTACAGGAATACGCCTCAACCCCAACATCAAACACCCTCTTCTGCCCCAAAACTACCCCCGGCTGGAAATACAGCAAACACAGTACATCTTCTAAAACACTGCAAGCAGGCGGCCACTCACTACAAGTGGTTAGCCAACAAGTTGCATCACACATACACATTCATACCCGGAGGTATCTGGAGCAGCAACAGTGAGGAAACACTTAGTCAGCGGTTCCTAAACACATAAAGGAGAAGGCCACTCTGGGCTCTTGGTCTGTTGCAGCCTGAGGCCACGCCCGTTTGGTTTCTGACTCTCACCTGTCGGTAAGTGTGCATCTCAGTGTCCTATTACACGACATTACTAAGTGTAATCCTACCCACTTGTACCCATAACTAATTACTGTACAAATCACATTTATAATCGTGTTATACTATCCCTAAATAGAGGGACATCATTCATCACATTACTGATCAAATAAACCATTGATCAGTACCAGTACACGATCATTGTACACTGTTATTTCACACTTGTCTTTACATCCCGACTTCCCACCTGACACCTTAATTGCCTGTGACCGCTAATTGCATAAGTGCTTAATAAGTAAATTCCCATTTTGCTAACCTTGAAGACCTTAGACCGCCAGGCATTACCGTGAGCTCAGCAAGTAGGCGCGGGGCTCTCATATAAGTGTTTACTCCGGACAGCTATTATCTCCTTCTCAATCGCCAGCCCTCAGGGTGCGATTCCACGCATTTAGAGCTAACCCCCATTTTCCCCACACCCTTTTACAGACACCCACATTTGCAGTTCCCGCAACTACGTGGAAACTCGCATCTTTTGGACAGCATCCCCAAAATTGAACATTTACCCCCCTTTGTTCGCCCAACTCCTGTACCCCCGGGCAGAACAAATATTGGTGGACGCGCAGGGTAGTTCCCGTTGAGCAAAGGACTTAGGCAACAAGCTCTGGAACTACGACCCTAGTACCTAAAATTATAGCCAAGCGTAGTTGCGGATTTTTTCTCTTATAGCTACGTCATACGATTTTTTTACGTGGGATTCCATTATTTTTGAACCACCCAACATCCCTACACAGAATTTAAAGTACACACCCCTTAAAATTAGCCAAGCGAGTAAAAGGATTTTTAGAGAGACAATTTAGTGAATATTTTCTAAGAGCAATAAGCAGATTTTTTTAAAGAGTAAACTAGTGGATTTTTTTCCCGATCGGCAGGAATTGTATTATCCTATACAGAGTCTATTAGAATTTATTTTGGGAATAAAAAAATCTCTTTGTACAAGAGATAGTAAAGATAATTGCCAATACGAAGGGCACAGTCATATATTATCCCCCACACTACACTCACACGGCAACACATACTAATCATATACTTACACAGTATGGCCCCGCTATACCGTCTGACCATGCTGAAGAACATTGAGGAGTATAAGAACCTCATTGCATGGCACAAGGTATTCGCAACGAGACAAGATTACCTCAGGAAATACCAGGGGCTCTTACACGCCCAATACATTTGGATCATTAGGGCACTTGTCCAGCCACGGAGCATGGCTCGGAAAAGCAAAATTAGGGCAAAAATCCCTACAATCAGAAAACAACTCAACCGATCACACTGGCGATTGCACCTATTGCATGAGGTCATGTTCCAACAATATCTCCAGCTTAGGGAGGAACACATATACGTAGGCACACACGGCACTAAGGTAGCCGAGCAGGCAATAGCGCTAAACCAGGAATATTCGAAAATCTGGGAAGCGTATGTCGAACTGCAGGCCAACAATATGGTGTTTGATTTTGCAGCAGGAAGGCCAACAAAACAGAGGGAGGACATCAACATCGACACGCTGACAGAGAAATTTGCACAGATGTCCATCTCTGCAACACACAACACGAAGGGGAAGGATATGCCGTGGCCATAGAGCAAAAGCCGGCCAATCCAGCCTTCAAAACCCAGAAAATACACATATCTACACAACCTACAGCGCCAGTTCGAAGGGTAATAATCCCCGAACTCCGGCAAACACTGCCGTCTACACCCCCGGTACAGATACACAAAAGGGTGGTAAGTCCAGCCACTCAGAAGGCAGGCCACACACCTCAGCACACTACGCCCATTGGACAGACACAAATTACACAAAGGGGCAATAGGAAAACTTTGTTTCCTACCCCCAAGGGCTATCCGAGTATAGGGCATACATCCCATTGTACACCACCTATGCATACACAAATTACACGGGGCAGTAGTAAAGTATTGCTTCCCAACCCCACAAGCCATGTACACAGGGCGGCACGATACACCCCTCCAGACACTGATAAGGGAGTGCGGCGCGAACATAGCCCTCCAGGCACGCGCGCACATCAGTCAACAAGGGGGCAATATGGTACACAAAGGCACAATCTCACACTCTTGCAATCTCCCAAGGGAAACAGTGGGGAGCGTCCCCAGTGGATACCAGGGGCATATGCCTTCATTACGGGGCGGATATGGTCACCCCGGGAAGCAATAGCAAGTCGCTGAAAGAGGGTGATTACCCAACGAGACATAGGGCATACACAACCTTAAATGTCCTAAGCAGCATGTGAATACAGAAAATTGCCGCTTAGCGTCTGCCAAAATATACAGCACACATACAGACATGAACACACAGTGAATAGCTATTCTCATTCAAATAAGGGCTAGGCCCACAGTTACCATATCGAAAAACACTCCTGGCGGAGTTAGAGCCAGCAATTATGGATGATCCCAGAGCTTATTCACAAGCACAGAAAAACATACGCCTACAGACTATATATCCCAAAACTGTACAGGGTCCATGCATATATTTGTTTCATATGTGTATTATTTCCTATACTGCCCAAATGATGTGCATAGAATAAAAGTTAGGTGTATCACCTTACTGGTAGAAAAAGAAATTGTATTTTATAAATGTACATGGTGTCTTTCCAGTGTCTCTCGCCAGCAGGAAGAGTACAGGGACTACCAGACCGAAGTGGACACAGGAAAGAAAGCAGACACACAGCCAGAAGATGAAAGCTACCTGGGCTAAGAAGAAACATAAATTCCTTACAAGAAGTCAAAAGGAGCCCCGTGGTCCTCAGTAGGCCCAAACGAAAAGAAGAAGAAGAAGAAATGTATAATGTGCATGAATACTCTATGTCATATTTTGTTCGTTACATTCCAAACACTGCGCAAGATGTACACTATAAAACAGGGATTTTTTTCTCGTCCCCCATAACACCGACTGGGAACAAGCGATTTACACACCCCTCAGACAGACACCAGTACACTCAAATAGGGCTCTGAAACGTTATGCAGGTAAAACGTAACATTAGACCCACAGAGCGCTACAGAACCTAGGATCAAAATAGACAGCGACACCTAGATGCGAAGCACAACACTAGATGCCACGCAGGGGCACAGACAGTAATAACAGATAAACGCGGGCAAACATAGAACACAGGGGTTCACAGAAATTACATAATTTTAACAATGCACAGTGGCATTATATATACATGTATACATGTTCCTACACATGTATTGAGCAGAAGGATTCTTATTACAAGAAGTGGTAGACAAGTTAACACAATTACTTGGACCAGGTTACGGAAATGATTGCGTTGCACATTGCAATTGTCAACACACGGCGAGCGGGCAGCCAAGCTGTCAGGACTGCTGTTACAATACTGTAATGTGAAACGATTGCTAGATCAGCAGAAACACAGAGCACAATACGGTAGAATAACGAGTCACCAGCACACTTAGCAGGGCAGTGGCATACGATCATTCACGCCACTTTCAAAAACAGATAACTCCCGAAATTACAAACGAGGGACAACCAGCATTTTAGAAATTACTGCAAACAGTGTACATTTTCCCACATGCATGTCAGTCCGACAATACACGCTACGAAACCAAAATTAGGGAATTAGCAACCCCGAAATACCAATAGAGGACATGTCAGACTCCACTAAGCATACATATTACCTTTCTGAGTCGCGTACAGCCCACATAGCAGGGAAACTCTATATTACAGACATAGAGTGATAATTATGGACAAAAATGGAACAGGGTGCAAATCACGGGGACTGGAAGACAAACACATTGAAACAGGGAGACAGGGCGTAGCTGGGAGCAAGTTAGTAAATGACACCTAGTTACGAAACACACCACTAGAGGCCACATGGGGATATACATAATAACACTGATAACACGCGCAAACACAAGGTATAAAGGACACACAGAGGCGAGCGAGCGACCTCCGAAGAGAATGAGACATTCACGAGAGAGAAATTGTCGACCAACTGAAAAAAAAAGTGGTACGGACTCCTCTCGGAAACAGACAGACACCCTAGGAAAGGCTTTGACACTGTATACCCTGCATACAAGGACACAATGAAGATAGGCATACAGAAGGCCACAAGGGCTAGTAGGCGAAATTAACGTCCGACTGAAAAGCAATCCGCCCTAAGCAAACAATTCATTTCACCGGGGACATCGCAAAATTCGCACAGCTACATAAAAAAACAACAGCTAGGGACAGCGGAGGAATTTTTCTTGGACAAGTATGATAATTTACTGTCGACATAAATATGGTTCTAAAATCGTCCTAAACCGGTGGAAAGCGCAAATTGCCAAATAGCATAAACAATCCATATAAACGAGGCAGCCACAATGGTGCAACAAAATAACATTGCAAGCTGCGGATACATAACATAGAAAGAATTCCTAGCCTCAAAACATCCACATACCGTAATCGACTCCAGGCATGTTTATAAGCATAATATTTCAAAACTGCTGACGGTCAACATACAAACATACACACGGGGAGACACAATTGCGACGACGCATGATTACATCATCATGGAGCTTCCGGCTATCTAAGACTATATCCCTAATAGGACAGCTGGAATAATTCACAAAATGTCAAACAGTACAGATACGCAATACACTGAGTCACCATCGCGAATGCCGACTTTGCGGCTCACTCATAGCGGCCATGCAAAATCTAGTCACAGGATTGGCTGATAAGGCTACAAGTAAATGCACACGCCTACCGACACACAGATAAGGCTCGGCTCGAGGCATGCTACTCAGATAACAGGACTCACTTAGACGGGCCACTACAGGGCGGCGAGCGAGACCGCTCCAAGCGGCAAAGCACACTGCAGGCCACTGTCATCTCCTGCCCATTCACACCTAGTACATAAGACTCTTAGTATGGCAACAAATAAACGCTCACAGATAATCTCATGTAAGGGCAAATAGCAATAGCGTCCTCAACAAACAAAACATCCCCTAAAATAGGGATGCATATGATTATAAAATGCAGGGTAGTTCACCCCCAAGACATAGCGATCTCTATACTGGCAAATAGACACAGAAGATAAGTGAACACGAGGTCGAATAGACGTAACGTCGCATAATAAATAATATAAACCCCAGTTGAGAGCAGATCACACTCTATAAAGCAGGGAGGTTTACAGCCATTATAGCAATGACAAAAACCCTAGCACAAGGGTAGGATAGTAAAATTGACCCCCGCGATAGGGCAAATGCATAAAATATAATTATAAATAAAGCCTATAAAGGATATCAATAAATGGCAAGGCTGCATACGAAGTTAGGCAGACAGGCCACAAGGCGCTAAGCGAGCACAAGCTACACAGTTATAGCAGCCATGTATTAAAAGGGCGCTAAGCGCAAACCCCATGGTACTCTTAATTAGCTAGGGGTAGCATTCAACGGTAAAACCGACACGCTATATAGCAGAAAATGGGACAGCGCACGGACGCTACCCAGGGGTACATTCATATTCTGGTGGAAGTAAGGGATGATAATCCCACAACGGCAGTTAAGCAAGGTATTTTTAACAGATATTATGTGACATAAAGGCATATACAGAGAGACAATATACCCACAATTTCCCATAAAAACATGCAGGCAAAGATCCATACACCATTCCCCAAAATTTCCTAACATCTTCCACCAATTGACATACACACACGAACACTACAATAACTGCACACGAGGGTTGTAAACATTCAGGATTTTAAAAAGAGGGCTAACTGCGCCCCGCGCCATACCGCTTTCACCCAAGTAATAGGGGTGCTCGGACGCAAATTATAGATGCTAGATATACATCTATTTATATAGATGAAAGGCCAATAACATACTAACAAAGATTTTCAGTAAAACAGCCCGCATGGTAAACTATAAAATTATTCAACCCATGCCAACCCATTCCCTTACCCGATATGCATGTACACCCTACCCACTTACCCAGGGTTTTATTAGTATCACACCTGCATGCATTTGAAATTTGATCATACGGGGAAAATCCACCCCATCCAATAAATTAAAGAACATTCCCACAGCATTACCGACTCTAGGCCAATAGATTACAGAGTCCAACGATGCATACCTTTCTAGACCCACGTATGGTACCTTCACAACAAATAACACTACAGTGGATCTCGCTAATAATACCATGTCAATCCACAATCCCACTAACATGTGTATATATATATATAACACAAAAATATCAGCATGGGAGATCCGATTAAGCGAAGGAGGGCGAAAGCAGGCAATGCGGTTCGAATGTCTTACAACCCAGACATATACAATGTTACATTATACATATACATGTAAATTGATACACATTACATGGTACAGTAAATTACACCCCCCAGAGAATTATCTAGAAATAGATAATAAAGGATCTGAGTGCACACCAGGTGAGGGTATAAATATAAGGGCAATAAAAAGGGCCACAAGAAGGCAAAGCCGGAGAAGGCAGTGGCAAATCCTGACACAGATTAAACAGAGAAACGTAAGGTCGAAGCGACGATGGCGTAGCGCGGGCAAACATTGAGATCTTGATAGGGGTAGCTTCCCTATCGTATCGAATTTGGTTACACCCACTATGCGTTACGATCAGCGGCGCCAGACCTGCAGGGGGAATTTGACTGTCTGATAGGAGAAATAGCCAACTCAGTATTGGACTTACAAATTCTGACCTAGAGACGACCATATTGACTACGACTCTAGTTAGTTTGTGTATTAAGTCCACCCCCGGAGGCGTAGGGGGGTAGTCTTCCGCTCTCATGGAAGTGAAGAACAGAAAGCCCTGGCTTAAGCGGAACCCCCAGGCAGAAGAAAAGCCCTCGGCCGGATCCGAGGTGAAAAGTGAATTACGCGACGTATACGCGCGATGATATGAATATAATATAATAAATGAATTTTTACCAGATCGAATTTACTATGAATGATATATAATGAATGCGTAAGACGATAACTGGATGCCCATCCGCCAAGAGCTTGACGATTGGCCAAGGTCCATCCGCCAAGAGCGTGAATACAGGATCATATCCAGCTCCGCCAAGAGCGTGAACATCGCAGCCTATATGATGATTTTGTTTCTCGCCCACAAATGCCGGTTAGCGAACCGTTAGCTAAATGGAGGGTAGCGACCCCCAGAGTTGTAAATATAGGGTAGCGACCCCCACAGGGGGATGGGCTCCCAAAGCGCTAGTTTCCGCACTGCAATGAGCAGTGACAACGTACTAGTTGCCGCACCGCGTCAACATGAATTTCACACAAAGATATAAATAACTACATTCTGGGGACACCCGTAAAATTATTTAAAAAACGGCTATAAAGCCATGGATCCCGATACACAGGCCTTTACACACACACACATTTAGTATAAAGGGGGGACGTCGACACTTAGATTTAGGAGGGGACGATGGGCGCCTACCAAATTTCTGGTTCTGGTAGAACGCATGCGACGCCGACCGGGCAGATCCTCAACACGTAGCACATAAGGAGGAAAGTGTACAAGGACTTCGGTCTGGCTATTCTGGAAACAACCGGTGTTAACAGAATTGCACGCACGGAACCCCAGAAAGGGAGATATTCCTCGTTCAAAATTTAGTATGTAAGATACAGTTGAATTTCGAGAGCAACTTAGACAATAAGAAGATTTCGTAAGTCAGAGCTGTTCAAAAGCAGTAACTGACAAAGCATATTTCCGCACTAGAATACGGACCATTTTGTCTATTTCTTTCCAGATATAGATTAGTATGTAGTTAGATATAAGATATACTTATTCGGCGTCATAAGAACCACTTGATTGCGGTATAATACCAATAACAGGGGCGAAAAAAACGTCGACAACGGGTCGACAAAGCGGCGACAAGCGTCGACAAGACGGCGTTGACAGGGTGTCGATTTAATTATTCGCGAGGTAGTATGCCGCGACGTAACAAAATAAATAAATTTCCTGGCACTAAGACCAGAGGAACAATACTACAGCCTAATTTAAATAGAGGGTAACGACCCCTACATGTATAAATGTTCGGTAATTGACCGTCGTGACAGGCTCAACAAAACGTCTCCCGCGATGTATATCCCGCGATGAAACGAAACGCATTAATTTCCTGGCATCGAGACCAGAGGTATAGTAATACAACCTATTTTAAATTGCGGGTAGCGACCCCCAGAGTTTCCAAAGGCTCAACAAGGCAAAGTAAACAAGACGTCCGAAGATATCTTAAGGGCGGTAGCAACGAAACTGACCCCTAAAACAGCGCTGCGAATAAATAATGTATCTGGCCAAGGACATTTAATCATTATGTATCTTTTTCAGCAAGAGCTCCAACACCCCAGCGACGAGCGACGAATATGATCATGGCAAAAGTAAAGTGACGTCACAAACACACACACTTCACACAATTGGTACACACTGAGGAGACATACACCTACGCATGTACACAAAGGGGTAGAATAAGTAGCACGGTTGAATATAGCCGGCATAGGATAAGTAGAATTAGATGGCGCATAACAAGTGTATGCACATGAACAGAATGTGAATTCAATATGTATGATCATAATAATAAATTATATTTCAGGCAAACCAGGAGGCGCCACTCTTGCGTACGTTTCCACCGCAAAAGGGGAATTAATAATGCATTTATTTTACAGCTGATGAGCACTGTACATATAGCCATTGTAAATACACTCCAACACAAAATTGTACACACTCCTATCTAGCACATACAGATACACCATACTCATCGGTTTCAGTCGCGCCAATAAGGTGATGGCGCCAGCGGACAGCGACGCGAGGTGACCGTGGGGCACCAAGCGAGGCTGACGCAAACACAGATCAGACGCTGAATAATGAGCGACATACGGTAGCCAGGGGCGGCAGAGAGTTTTTAAGCGCCTACCCTTGCCACCCTGGTGATTTTTTTCCACCCACGGAGGAAAATTCACAAGGTGTCTAGTGGACTAGCGGCATGACCACTAAACAGCAGCCATAGACGAAAGATACGCGACATGGAATAACCAGTGAGAGGCACAAGAAGATAGGATAACAGCCACATGAGAGCGCTAGCAAAGGGTTATAAAACTCATGAGTAACATGGTTTATTATTATTATTATTACTATTACTATTGTTATAATAACCAATGTTAAGTGTTATTATCCATCACTGTAAAAATTGTAATTGCACCAATGTATTAATGCACACGCATATTTGCCATCAATGATCACACCTACGTTTAAATTGTACTATTGGCACACCATTGAACACTGACAAATTGTAAACATTATACACATTTATATATATGTACTTTTTCCTTTCCATTCTACTAAACTATAATTTGTAAAGGTGTCCTATTTCTCACCACAAAATAAACCATTTTAATACATACATTTAACTTCACACCCCGGGGCACCTGTTTTCCTGTCATCTTCAATCTTCTATACATTTATACTCTATTAACACACCGGATGCACGTAGAGAGCATTTTTCATCGAACGTTACTCACAGCGCAAATGTTTATGCAAAAATTGTTTTTTCCTTTCTACGTGGATGATCATGAAATTATACTACAGCATTGACTTCGAATGGTTTAAGCCCCATATACATATACATATACATATATATATTTTTGTCTTGTTAACCATAAATATTTACCGATTTTGCATGTATTGAATAAGCTATGTTCCAACCACAATACCCACCCCTCTGAGAGCACACTATACTTACACAACGCCGAGGAACCGATGACCACCAACTTCACAACATCCACACCGCACGAGATGCAGAAGAGTAAGAAGAAGAAGGCCAGGAGAGAGGAAGAAGAAGAAGGAGAAACCACCCTTAACTCTCAGTCCAACTCGCGAGGACTCGAGCTAAACATCGACGAGGTGTTGTTCAGGCCCTGGGTCTTTACACCCTCAAGACCCTAGGACCTCTACGCACCCCTAAGGGAGATTTGGCTTTCGCCACTGAACCCACGCTCACCCGCAAGCTGCGCATCTACAAATACATCAAATACATCAAATGCATCAAATACATCAAATACATCAATAAAGCCAACCTACAGGAATACGCCTCAACCCCAACATCAAACACCCTCTTCTGCCCCAAAACTAACCCCGGCTGGAAATACAGCAAACACATTACATCTTCTAAAACACTGCAAGCAGGTGGCCACTCACTACAAGTGGTTAGCCAACAAGTTGCATCACACATACACATTCATACCCGGAGGTATCTGGAGCAGCAACAGTGAGGAAACACTTAGTCAGCGGTTCCAAAACACATAAAGGAGAAGGCCACTCTGGGCTCTTGGTCTGTTGCAGCCTGAGGCCACGCCCGTTTGATTCCTGACTCTCACCTGTCGGTAAGTGTGCATCTCAGTGTCCTATTACACGACATTACTAAGTGTAATCCTACCCACTTGTACCCACGACTTATTACTGTACAAATCACATTTATAATCGTGTTATACTATCCCTAAACAAAGGGACATCATTCATCACATTACTGATCAAATAAACCATTGATCAGTACCAGTACACGCTCATTGTACACTGTTATTTCACACTTGTCTTTATATCCCGACTTCCCACCTGACACCTTATTTGCCTGTGACCGCTAATTACATAAGTGCTTAGTAAGTAAATTCCCATTGTGCTAACCTTGAAGAGCTTAGACCGCCAGGCATTACCGCGAGCTCAGCAAGTAGGCGCGGGGCTCTCATATAAGTGTTAACTCCGGACAGCTATTATCTCCTTCTCAATCGCCAGCGCTCAGGGTGTGATTCCACGTTTTTAGAGCTAACCCCCATTTTCCCCACACGCTTTTACAGACACCCACACTTGCAGTTCCCGCAACTACGAGGAAACTCGCATCCTTTGGACAGCATTCCCAAAATAGAACATTTACCCCCTTTGTTCGCCCAACCCCTGTACCCCCGGGCAGAACAATATGGTATTAGAGGTCTAGCTAATAAATGGATCGAGTCTTACTTAACAAGGCGTAAACAAAAAGTAAGCTTGAGACACAAGGATGATGGAACCAAATTACTTAATGAAACATTGTTCAATGAGGGTATTATTAAATTTGGAGTACCCCAGGGATCGGTTTTGTGCCCACTACTCTTTCTTCTATATATCAACGTTGATTCTCATAAGGAAATTTTGTTTGTGGACGATACAACACTCATAATAAAAGGTGAAACTAAACAGGTCTTACAGCAGTCTGCTGACTCTGTTACAGAAGAGTTAACCAAATGATCACAAGACAATCGCCTCATGATAAACTATAAAAAATAGTATCTCTAAATGTCCACACTATACAGAATAGAAATCCTGCGACGCCCAATATAACATTAAATGGTCATCAAATAGAAAATAAATCAGAAACAAGGTTTTTAGGACTACGGATACAACATGTCTTTAAATGGAATAAACATATACAATATCTGAATACTAAACTGAACTCGATGTGCTTTGCGTTACGTACGGTAGTTTGAAAACTTGCACAAGCATGCAGACATTAAGAAATACATACTTTGCTTATTTCCATTCATACTAAAGATATGGGGTCATATTTTGGGGTATGTCACCAGATGTACTAAGCACGTTTAGGATACAAATGAGGGCGATGTAAACACTAGAGAATCATGTAGACCTCTGTTTAAAGATATAAAAATCCTCCCACTGCCCTGCATTCATATCTTTGAAAGTATTTTTTTAAGAAATGAATGATTAAAGACGTTTTTCTTAAAACAAACAATGGTGTTCATAGGAATAACACAAGACAAAATCAAAACATTCATATTTCACATACACAAGCATATATCAAAAAGGAACGTTTCACACAGGAGTTAAATTATATAATAAATTACCCCAGTGTATAAAATTGGCCCAAAATATAAAACCCTTTGTAAGAATGTTGAATGCTTATCTACAGTGCCATTGGTTTTACTCTGTAGTTGAATATCTTAGCGTATAGGAGCGATGAAATCTATAATTATATTTTACTTTTCTATTTTAATTGTAATACCTAGCTGTAAGTTGTACTTCATATTGTGATAAAAGAGTAAGGTTTAAATAGTTGTCCAATAAGATTGTATCTCTTAAGATCTGTTATTATAATACGTTATAAATAGTTATTGTGTTTGTAATATATACCTGTAAGTTCTTTTATTTTATAGATGTAATTTCTGACGTGTCCTATATCAAAAATGTATTGTATACATGTAATTGATCAAATGGATAAATGAGAAATCTAATCCAATCTAATCTAGCTGGCGGCAGGCGGCGAGAGCCAAGGACATGACGTCACGTGCTTGTAGTTTAATTCTTAGACTGTCCGAAGGAGTGCAGCAGGATAGAACATGCTTCAGGCACTTGCTACACAGGGCCCTGCATTGTATCGTATGTGTCACACGGCCCAGGAGTTTGTACTTCCTTAATTACGGAAAGCTAACCTACTGAACACAATGTTTCAGCACGACGGTGCTCCGCCCCACTGGGTTCTTACAGTGCGAAGTGCTTAGACAAGACATTCAACAATTGCTTGTGCAGCCTTGGTGGACCTTTCGCATGGCCAGCAAATAGCCTGGACGTAACACCGCTGGACCTACTCGTTTAGGGGTACAACAAATCACTGGTGTACAGGCAAAGATGACAGAACGAAACAAGACCTTTGCCATAATTCCCCGGTGGCAGAATTGTACAATTACAGAAAATTACCAACAATAATATAAAACACACTTAATGTACACAAATTGCGATTTGGGGAACTTGAGTAATTAATCACATCATAGTATTTACACAAAATTTTAGTCTTCTCTTGAACGCATCAATATGTTTGTGGAAAGGCTCTAAGATTGTGACAGGTAATGAGTTCCAATTATAAATACCTCGTATAATGAAAAAATATTTCCCATAATTTGAACGCTGCGGTCGGCCCTTTACTTTATGTGGATGATCTGTCCTGCTCAGGTATGTGTGATTTCCCAGACGTTTTCTTATTTCTCCCCATGTTGGCCGATTAGTGTAGGTGTTAAACATAGCGTATAATCTGGAGTGCATCCTTTTATCTTCCAAAGATTTCCACCCTATTTTTTCTATCATTCGAGTTACACTACATCTAGGATTAAAATCGTTGAGCACAAACCTAGCAGCCTTCCTTTTTACCATCTCCAGCTCATTGATGAGCCCTACCTGATATGGGTCCCAAACCGCTGAGCCGTATTTGAAGGTTGGCCTGACCAGGGTCAAATATCCTGATTCTTTTGCGGTGGAATTGCTGCCTTTTAATACCCTCATTACAAAATGAAGAGATTTGTACGCTTTGGAGACGACACAACCCACATGGGTACTCCATTTCATATCATTCGTTACATGGATTCCCAAGCATTTGCACGAATCTTCTTCTACTAATATTTCCGAGCCGATATTATATTGAAAATCATGCCTCCGCCCTCTCGCTATTCTCATGAGACTACTTTTACTCGTATTTATTTTAATTTTGTTGTCAACCGCCCATTTACTGCTCGGGTCCAAGCTCTGTGAACTTGCGGGATGAGGGGAAGGGGCAGGGAAGGGTCATGCGAGAAGAGAAGGATCTGTCAACAGTCCGACGTGATATCTGGTATTCCTTTCTATTCCAATACTGCTAACATAGGGCCGTTGCTCAAACCAATGTGGAGTTGCGAAAAAGTGAGTGAGTCACCGACCAATGTATTTGGTTCTGTTACTACGCTCGGACCGGGAAATCTCATTACTTGTCACCATCACTTCTCATAGTCCGCGATCCACATTCCTGTCAGGTTCACGCAGCTTAGACCCGAGCAGTATGAACCAGGTTGAGGTCAGTTTGAAACTGATGGTTGTCTAGTGAACTATGATTTTTTCGTTATATTACACAGTCATCCCCAAACAGTCGGCAGTCACTTCGAATCCCATTCGGTAAGTCGTTAATAATGTTAATAGAGCAGCCAATGGCCACGGAGAGAACATAATAAAAAATACATTAATAACATACAATAGATGGTTCATTAAGCAAACTACACGTCTGTGCTAAACTGCGTAATAGAGGTTCCTCTGTTAGGGCGCCTAATTACATGGTATATATTGTACCCTTGGAAAAGAAGCACTACACGATACAGACATTCGGGGGGTGATCGGTCCATACAAAGTACTAAGAGGAGAATGTGCTTCTTAAAAATTTCCAGGATTCATAAGGGAACTTAAGGCTATAAATGAAATATGACAGGTTAAAACAAAACAATTTAATACGGACTAATAACATAACAGTAAAATGATCCACCCTCGTGTGATGCCATGAGTCAATGGCCCGCCACACGTGACGTGCAAGTGACCCATTAACCCACACTCGACACCTGGACAGCGAACACCAAGTCAACAAGCCAGCTGGGAACTTGGAAAACCCCGCTTGCGCCTGCTCACAACGTATCCCCAGCCCACGATAGCCGTAAAATAAAATAACTGGTTCATCCACCAGCCCATGAAAAGCTACCTCATAAATCAACTTAGACAGTTGTAAACGAGGGATACAAAACTATCACCTCAAAGAATATTATAGTTTAAACAAAAAAATATCAAAAATACAAAAATTAGAAAAGAAACATGTTTATTGTGTTGTGCGCGCGCTCGGACAAAGAAAGATTTGAGTACTTGACGGGAATTCACTTCCGATCGACCATACGATTAAGTCGTGAACCCCGTACTGCGAGTTGAAAAATCATGATAATTATGGGAATACACACTAAATGGCTAATACAAACTATAAATGCACTGACAGAGTCTACCCTTACATAAAATCAATCATACACGAATTGTATATTTACACTTATTTGACTGCCGAACATTCGGTCTTAAGTCATGCAAAACAAAACAGAGCATCCACGTGACAACAAGGACATCGGCGCGCCGTCTGCGTCCTTTAAACTGACACTTTACAATTCTTGGCAAAAATCCAAGCATCAACAACAACAAAATTAAAATGCCCCAGCGGGCTGAGTACAAAAATTACAAGTAACACTTCGATTAATAAATACTGAAGTATTTGAATACGGGCATGGGCATCTATCCCAATTAACATCAAAAGCAAGCTAAAATTTGCCAGGCAAGCAATCTACCAATTAGTTAAAGGAATGCATAGCGCGCACGCTGCTTCCTTATCAACATTCAGAGATCTGAGTACATAGGTCTGTCAAGCTCAAAAGTGCAATAGTGTGTCAGCAGAAACTCCAAGCCTCTGAAATTGCGCAAAATACATCATAAAACATCAAATTTTCTCGACCAACCACCCATGGGTGTCAAGATCCACATATCAGCAACACGTCCCTCAGGTACGTTTACTGAAGCATGAGGAGCAACGGAAACTGGATCGCCATGTCCGAATCCTGCTACCTCTTCGAAGAATATCATATAGCACACACACATCTCCATACCTGACCAATTGACCTCATTTGTACCCCAGATCCCGAATATAAATTACCACACAAAAATCTAATATATGACTACAGAAAGGCGGACGGCCTTCTGTAACAACATAGAGTTGTTCAAAGCAAAACAATCTAAGCATTTGCCTGGGTAAAACACAACAAAAAACGGGAATTTCCCCCATTATCTAACATAAAATTTAAATGCAGTCCCATTTATCACCCTTATCTAAGGTTTCAGCCGTAAATATACTCGCTAGTGCCTCGCATTCATGTGCGCATCAACATGAAGGCAATCACTCTATCAAACAAAGCAACGGGTTAAAACCCAAGAAAAACACACACGAAAAATGATCTAATATTTACACAAAGTCACGTGTTGCTATTTAACTTATTATGTCAGTGAAACGAATCTACATGTAATCACAGCAAAGCAAAATCATTTACAAAAAAACACAATTTCCCAATTAATTAGACATGATCCCTCCCCGTCAAAATTAATTAAATTTAAATAGTAGTCATCACTTTCCATGCTGCCCGGCGCCGAGATAGCACCCGCTATCTTCCTTCTGCATAGCCTAGCCCATCATGCTAGACATCAAATCTTGGGATACGACACTATCCACTCTTGAGGCCATGGTGACGATCATCTTGCTAAAGGAAATATAGTTATTGTTATTATTGTCAGGCTCCTAATTATACTGCATAATTGAGCTACTCGATTCACCCATAAGTTAATTGCAATGTCGTAGACTTTCCCTACAATATGTGGACATATTCCACCTAATACACAAACACAATTTTATGTTGCCCGTCACGCAGCACAATAAAATTTCAAAGTCTTTCGTGCCGCCTAAGCACCCGCATAAGTTAGTCAATCAACGTGCCACGTCCTCAGACAGAGTGACACCCTACTCGCTCGAAGATATCTAAAATTGTGACGGCGTCTATTCACAGACCACTATATTTATATGTTTCAATCAAATTTCACGTGGAAGGGGTAACTCGCTCCACAAAAATAGTAATAATGCTCGCACACACTTCGGACACATCTCATTTAGGTTGTAAAAGTCAGCACAAACAATTTACACTCGCGTGAAGAAAATCGCATCGTGGGAACACCTATTTATCAGAATTCGCGCGCAAACAATCTGCGCGGTCAAATTTGGCGTGTTGCTCTCATTGGCTATATTTCAAATAATACGGTGACACCAGGGTGATGACCTTTCTCCCACTCTCATGCCTGGTCATAAACTCATTCTTCAGTTGGCCTATCATCTTCCTTCTCTAGCGTTTAATACCATGAAACATTTATACATCTCGTTTGAACAAGTCAACGGATACATCGCTTGCACTTGCCTTTCTCTTTTTCTTGGAATCGGCTATATTTAACCTGGCGTTGCTTCACTGGCGACAACGGTAGCAATGCATTGCCCACCCAGACAGACTGATATTTCATATATGACCAAACTTTTTCTCAACTGAGCTGTATCTTAGCTGAAGAAATAAAAATTATTTGAGGACTTGAATGTAGGCATATATTCAAGGGCTCAATACCGCATAGGCGGTCACACCGTTCACATACACAGTCATGGCTGGGGTCATGGTGAGTTTTGTCTTGCAGATTTTAAAATGGAAGCCATGCGCGGCCATTCGTGTTACTATATGTCGCAATTCGTAGTTGGTCCTCATCCATTCTTTGGTCATCATGGCATCTGTCGTGAAGAAATCTGGCCATATGTCATGTCTCTTTTGTTGGAGTTCCGTTAGTGGTCTTCCGTAGCTGGTTGTGAACGGTAACTGCATCTTGAAACGAAGTTCCTCAATCATAAACGGTTCTGGTGTCAATACATATACTAATCGGGACTGTGAATATTTCGATAGCCCCAGAGTCCTCTTTAGTTATGTGACTTTTACTTTCTCTATTTTTCGCAGGTTGGTGGTGTTCAGTGCAAGTCGTTAATAAGTGCCAGAAATAACAAGGGCCCAATCACTCTACCCTGAGGGACACCTGACGTTATCAAAATGTCCTCCGAGAATACATCACCTATTTTAACCGTTTGCGAGCGACCAGTCAAGAACTCTTGAATCCATAAAATTTCCTTTTATCAATCTTCGCTGCCGCTAATTTACGGAATAGTATGTCATCTGGGACGACATCAAATGGCTTCACAAAATCTATAATTATGGCGCCAACTTGCACTTCCCTGTCTAGCGAGTCATTAATATCCTGAAAGAATGGTAACATTTGGCTCTCGCATGAGTACCCTTGTCTAAATCCGTGTTGTCTCTCATAAGCCATGATAACTTTTCCCACTGTTCCCGCAAGTAATAAGGTGCTCCAACAGTTCACATATGATGGATGTGAGGTTAACAGGCCTATACTTTCCCAATACCAATCTGTTCCCTCCCTTAAACATTGGAACAACTGTAGCTCTCTTCTAGTCTTCGGGAATTTGCGTGTTATTAATTGATACAATAAATAACACCACCAAGCTCCCAATTTTAGCACATCTGAACAAATATTGTGTTTATATTTATTTTAGTTAAATTGAATTTATTTAAATTAAATGTATTTCTTTAAATTTATTTATTTAAATGTATTTGTTCAAATGTATTTATTTATATTTTACTTATTTACATTTATTTGTTGAAATTTTATTTTTATTTTTTATTTATCGTGTTAACCGACTGAAAAGCATTTATTTTGGAGAATACATTTAATATTACGGGAAAGGAATAATATGGCCTAACACTGTATCTCAGGCAGTTCTTTAACAATAGTAGGCCTTCATCTGATATCCTACTGACATAACTACTGAAATGAACTTACAGTAAGGAGAACTGAGGTGAAGATGATATGTAAATGTGTTTCTCCATCTCGAGTACAATGTGGAAATGTTAGGATGTCTCATAAGTAATATCGTTTTCATAGTTTGGTGTTTTATAAGATAGAATTGGTTTTCTTTCGTTCGACAATGCTATTTACAGGAGGCCATGACTAGAATTTCGTATATTGGGAGAATGTATCAGTCGTCAGTTGTTGATACACAATCATAAATTGAACTTACAAGGATGGAGATTAGGGTCCTTCCTAAGCACTGTTGGAAATAAGATTACAATGCTGTTTCCGCGGCTCGAAGAATATGTCAAGTGGAAGGAGAAGGTGTCGTTAGTGAGTGTGTGGAACAACGATGGTTCCAACGTTTCAACACTGGAGAAGAAAACATTACAGATTTACCGCGTTCTGGAAGATATAGCCTATGGGATATTGTGAATACACGCAGATTTTTGGAAGAAAATCCGCAAAAAAGTACTCATACTCTGTCAGAAGAACTTGGTGCATCAAAGGATACCATACATCGCCAGATTAAGAAACTTGGAGAATCAAACAGAAGCTGTAGACCTGTACCTCATGAATTGACCCCTGAAGAGGCTCAACGTAGAGTGGATATCTGTCAACAGCTTGTTGGTAACCCCAGGGATGTTAGATTTTTAGGAGAATTATCACATGTGATGAAGAATGAGTCTATTACCGCAACGCTGACGCCTCGAAACTGTGGCTCATTCCCCGTCAACCTGCCAAAAGCATCGTTAAAAAGGATCTTTTCGGCCCCAAAGTGAAGTTGTGTGTCTGGTGGTAGAATTTTGAAGCAGTGATTCACTGGGAGTTTGTTCCAAACGGGCGTGAAGTCAATGCGGATCTTTATTCTCAACAACTGGAACGAGTTCATGAAATTTTGAGACAGAGATACCCAGCATTAGTTAACCGAATTAGAGTTATCTTACAGCAGAACAATGCGAGACCTCATACTGCAGACCATGGCAAATATTCAGGAATTGGGACGAGTCGAACTGCTACCAAATCCAGCATTCAGCCCTGATCTTGCGCCTTCAGATTAACATATTTTTCGATCCATGGCCCATTTCTTCCGTGGAAGAAATTTCGAAAACATTGAAGCTGTGGAAGTGGGTGTCGTCGAATTCTACGCATCAAAACTCAGAGACTGGTACCGTCGTGGGATAAGAAACTTCGCTGAAAGATGGCTCAAGACTATAGAATCTGAAGGTCTCAACTTTGAAGAATAATTTAATTTCTTGTCAGAAAACTTTCCAAATACAGACGCCCCTGTAGAGTGGATGAAGTACGTAGAACCAGGTGGCCTGCATACATGGAATTCCTCATTCAACAAGATTTGAGGACTTAAAATGGGACTCGCCACTATCAGGACTAACCGAATGTTCACTAGTTATAAGAGGCGGGACATGAATGCTCTCTGCCCATTCGCAGGAGTTACAAGCTGCATAAACATACTTCGATTTAATTCCAAACACACTGATGACCACAAAATGTTACATCCAATCACCCGACTTTAAGTGTATCTAACATAAATACAGTAAGATGGTGTATTGGCTTTCACGGCCAGTGAATAAAAACTCAGCAATTTTTCTGGGTCTGTGCCATATCTTGTGTGGGGTTTTGCCTAGGACACCAAGCTGGTTCATCAGCGGGCACTTGGTGTCCCTGCCTGGACTCCCACAGCAGTAGCAAATTACACGCTACCTCCCTTTTTGTGAAGCGCACCTGCGCCCCTTTACTGTGAGAACTATAATCTCAAGCAACCATAACCTCCCCATGAAGGCTTCTAAAAAGATGGTATATTAGCTTTTACGGCCAGTGAATTAAAACTCATCAATTCTTCTAGGTTTGTGCCGAATCTTGTGTGGGGTTTCGCCTAGGACACCAAGTTGGCTCATCAGCGGCCTCTTGGTGTCCCTGCCCGGACCCCCACAGGAGTAGCGGACTGCGCACTACCTCCCTTTTCAAGAAGTGCACCTGCCCCTCTTTACTGTGACAACTAAAAGCTCAAGCAGCCATAACCTCCCTATGAAGACTTCCAAAAACATGGTATATTGGCTTTCAAGGCCAGTGAATTAAAACTCAGCAATTTTTCTAGATTTGTGCCCTATCTTGTGTGGGGTTTTGCCTAGGACATCAAGCTGGCTCATCCACGGGCTCTTGTTGTCCCTGCCCGGACCCCTACAGGAGTAGCGAACTGCGCGCTACCTCCCTTTTTATGAAGCGCACCTGCGCCTATTTACTGTGAGAACTAAAAGCTCAAGCAGCCATATCCTCCCTATGAAGGCTTCCAAAAAGATGGTATAGGCTATTGACTTGTGAATTAAAACTCAGCAATTTTTCAAGGTTTGAGCCGTATCTTGAGTGGGGTTCCGCCTACGACACCAAGCTGGCCTATCAGCGGGCTCTACTCCTGTGGGGGTCCGGGCGGGGACATCAAGAGCCTGCGGATGAGCCAGCTTGGTGTCCTTGGCAAAACCCCACACAAGATACGGCACAAAACTAGAAAAATAGCAGGCCGTGAAAGCCAATATACCATCTTTTTGGGAGCTTTCACAAGGAGGTTATGGCTGCTTGAGATTTTAGTTCTCACAGTAAAGAGACAGAGAAGCGCTTCACAAGAAGGGAGGTAGCGTGCAGTTCGCTACTCCTGTGGGGGTACGGGCGGGGACACCAAAAGTCCACTTATAAGCCAGCCTGGTGTGCTAGGTGAAACTCCACACGAGATACGGCATAAACCTTGAAAAATGGCTGAGTTTTAATTCACCGGCCGTGAAAGCCAATATAACACCTTTTTGGAAGCCTTCATAGGGAGGTCTTGGCTGCTTAAGCTTTTACTTCTCACAGTAAGGGGGCGCAGGTGCGCTTTATAAAAAGGGAGGTAGCGTGTAATTTGCTACTCCTGTGGAGGTCCGGGCGGGGACAACAAGAGCCCGCTGATGAGCCAGCTTGGTGTCCTAGGCAAAACCCCACACAAGATACGGCACAAACCTAGACAAAGTGCTGAGTTTTTATTCATTGGCCGTGAAAGCCAGTATACCATCTTTTTGGAAGTCTTCATAGCGAGTTTATGGCAGCTAGAGCTTTTAATTCTCACAGTAAAGAGGCGCATGTGCGCTGTATTAAAAGGGAGGTAGCGCACATTTCGCTACACTAGTGGGGTCCGGGTGGGGACACCAAGAGCCCGCTGATGAGCCAGCTTGGTTTCCTAGGCGAATCCCCACACAAGATACGGCACAAAACTAGAAAATTTGCGGGGTTATGGCTGCTTGAGCTTTTATTTCTCACAGTAAAGAGGCGCAGGTGAGCTTCATAAAATGTGAGGTAGCGCACAGGTCGCTCGCTACTCCTGTGGGGTTCTGGGCGGGGACACTAACATCCCGCTGATTAGCCTGGTTGGTGTCCTAGGCGAAATCCCACACAAGATACGGCACAAACCTAGAAACATTGCTGAGTTTTAATTCAACTGGCCGTGACAACCAGTGTAACATCTTTTTGCGAGCCTTCATAGGGGTGTTTTGGCTGCTTGAGCTCTCAGTTCTCACAGTAAAGAGGCGCAGGTGCACTTCATAAAAAGGGAGGTAGGGCGCAGTTCGCTGCTCCTATGGGATTCAGGACGGGGACACCAAGAGCCCGCTGATGAGCCAGCTTGGTGTCCTGTTGAAGCCCCACACAAGATACGGCACAAGCCTAGAAAAAATGCTGAGTCTTAATTCACTGGCCGTGAAAACCAATATACCATCCTTTAGGAAGCCTCCATAAGGAGGTTATGGCTGTTTGACCTTTTCGTTCTCACAGTAAAGAGGCGCAGTTGCGCTTCATAAAAGGGAGGTAGCGCACAGTTCGCTACTCCAGTGGGGTTCCGGGCGGGGACTCTAAGAGCCCGCTGATGAGCCAGGTTGGTGTCCTAGGCGAAACCCCACACAAGATACGGCACAACCTAGACAATTTGCTGAGTTTTAATTCACTGGCCGTGTAAGACAATATACCATATCTTTGGAGGCCTTATAGGAGGTTATGGCTGGTTGAACTTTTAGTTCTCACAGTAAAGAAGCGCAGGTGCGCTCCATAAAAAGGGAGGTAGCGCGCAGTTCGCTACTCCTGTGGGGCTCCGGGCGGCGTCACCATGAGTCCACTAATGAGCCATCTTGGAGTCCTAGGTGAAACCCCACACAATATACGACACATACCTAGGGAAATTGCTGAGTTTTATCCACTGGCCGTGAAAGCCAATATACCATCCTTTTGAAAGCCTTCATAGGGAGGTTATGGCTGCTTGAGCTTTTAGTTCTCACAGTAAAGAGGCGCAGGTGCGCTCCATAAAGAGGGAGGTAGCGCGCATTTCGCTACTCCTGTGGAGGTCCGGGCGGGGATACCAAGAGTCCGCTGATGAGCCATCTTGATTTCCTAGGCGAAACACCACACATGATATGGCACAAACCTATTAGAATTGCTGAGTTTTAATTCACTAGTCGTGAAAGCCAATATAACATCCTTTAGGAAGCCTCCTTAAGGAGGTTATGGCTGCTTGAGCTTTTAGTTCTCACAGTAGAGAGGCGCAGGTGCGCTTTAAAAGGGAGGTAACGCGCAGTTCGCTACTCCTGTGCGAGTCCGGGTGGGGACACCAAGAGCCCGCTGATGATCCAGCTTGGTGTCCTAGGCGAAACCCCACACACGATACGGCACAATCTAGAAAAATTGCTGCGTTTTAATTCACTGGCCGTGGAAGCCTGTATACCATCTTTATGGAAGCCTTCGTAAGGAGGTTATGGCTGATTGAGCTTTAAGTTCTCACAGTAAAGAGGCGCAGGTTCGCTTCATAAACATGGAGGTAGCTCGCAGTTCGCTACTCCTGTGGGGGTCCGTGTGGGGACACCAAAAGCCCGCTGATTAGCCTGGTTGGTGTCCTAGGCGAAACCCCACACAAGATAAGGCACAAACTTAGAAACATTGCTGAGTTTTAATTCACTGGCCGTGGGAGCCAGTATACCATATTTATGGAAGCCTTCATGAGGCGGTTATGGCTGCCTGATCCTTAGTTCTCACACTAGAGACGCACAGGTGCGCTTCATAAATAGGGAGGTAAGGCGCAGTTCGCTACTCCTGTGGGGGTCCGGGCGGGGACACCTAGAAACCGCTGATGAGCCAGCTTGGTGTCCTAGGAAAAACCCCACACAAGATACGGCACAAACCTAGACAAAGTGCTGAGTTTTTATTCATTGGCCGTGAAAGCCAATATACCATCTTTTGGAAGTCTTCATAATGAGTTTATGGCTGCTAGAGCTTTTAATTCTCACAGTAAAGAGGCGCATGTGCGCTGTATTAAAAGGGAGGTAGCGCTCATTTCGCTACACTAGTGGGGTCCGGGCGGGGACACCAAGCGCCCGCTGATGAGCCAGCTTGGTGTCCTAGGCGAAACCCCACACAAGATACGGCACAAAACTAGAAAATTTGCTGAGTTTTATTTCACTGGCCGTGAAAGCCAATATACCATCTTTTTGGAAGCCATCATAGGGAGGTTATGGCTGCTTGAGCTTTTATTTCTCACAGTAAAGAGGCGCAGGTGAGCTTCATAAAAGTGAGGTAGCGCACAGGTCGCTACTCCTGTGGGGTTCTGGGCGGGGACACTAAGATCACGCTGATGAGCCAGCTTGGTGTCCTAGGCGAAACCCCACACAAGATACTGCACAACCTAGACAATTTGCTGAGTTTTAATTCACTGGCCGTGTAAGACAATATACCATATCTTTGGAGGCCCCATAGGAGGTTATGACTGCCTGAGCCTTTAGGTCTCACACTAGAGACGCACAGGTGCGCTTCATAAATAGGGAGGTAGCGCGCAGTTCGCTACTCTTGAGGGAGTCCGGGCGGGGACACCAAGAGTCCGCAGATGATCCAGCCTGGTGTCCTAGGCGAAGCACCACACAATATACGGCACAAGCCTCGAAATATTGCTGAATTTTAATTCACTGGCCTCAAAGCCAATATACCATCTTTTTGGAAGCCTTCATAGGGAGGATATGGCTGCTTGAGCTTTTTGTTTTCACAGTGAAGAGGCGCAGGTGCGCTTCACAAAAAGGGAGGTAGCGCGCAGTTCGCTACTCCTGTGGGATCCGCGCGATAACACCAAGAGCCCGCTGATGAGCCAGCTTACTGTCGACCAAAGTATTATGTGCACTCGAGTTTGAAGTTTGTTTGTGAAGTAACCAATAGACCTACATAAGATCCAATAACATCATCATTTTCGTCGTTCTATTTTACGCTAGGTCATGTAGGTTTTGAATTTTTGATTTATATTTTAGTATTTTTTTTATCGCAGTTGGAACACAAAAAGTGCACGTTTTTAAGCGTGTTTCAACCATGCGTCACATTTACGAATTATCTCAAAAACCCGTCATCAGATCGAATCCAAATTTTAACACAATATACATTGGAATGTTGTATAACTGGTTCATTAATTTCAAAATTGTGTGTGTCCATGAAACAAAGTTGTTATCATTTTTGAAAGGTAACTTTTTCTCGGCTCGGGGTGGTTGGAAAATGTAGTTCTTGGTTGCATTGTAATCCTTATACATCGAAAAGTTATGCTGTATGCCTGTGAAATACGTAAATTAATTCACTTATTTTATATCGGTTTGTATTTCTACGGGGAAATAACACATGTTTCACCTGCTAGCCGCCACGGCAAAAGCTGTACAGCGTTGCCGAAATGGTGCCCACACGCATCATGACGCGTTTCGCTCTGAAGTGATGGGCTCCATCTCAGCAACGCTGTACAGCTTTAGCCGGAGCGGCTAGCTGGAGAACCATGTGTTATTTCCTCGTACAAATACAAACCGATATTAAATAAGTGAATTAATTTACGTATTTCACAGTCATACAGCATAACTTTTTGATGTATAACGATTACAACGCAACCAAGAACTACATTTTCCAACCACCCCGAGCCTAGAAAAAGTTACCTTACAACAATGATAACAACTTTGTTTCTTGGACACACAAAATTGTGAAATTAATAGACCAGTTATACAACATTCCAATGTATATTGTGTTAAAATTTGGATTCGATCTGATGACGGGCTTTTGAGATAATAATTCTTAAATGTGACGCATGGTTGAAACACGCTTAAAAACGTGCACTTTTTGTGTTCCAACTGCGATAAAAAATATTAAAATACAAATTAAAAGATTCAAACCTACATGAACTAACGTAGAATAGAACGACGAAAATGTTGATGATATTGGATTTTATGTAGGTCTATTGGTTACTGCACAAACAACCTTCAAACTCGAGTACACATAATACTTTGGTCGACAGTAGTGTCCTAGGCGAATCCACACACAAGATACGGCACAAGCCTATAAAAATTGCTGAATTTTAATTCACTGGCCGTCAAAGCCAATACACCATCCTTTTGGAAGCCTTCATAGGGAGGTTATGGCTGCTTGAGTTTTAGTTCTCACAGTTTAGACGCGCAGGTGCGCTTCATAAAAAGGGAGGTAGCGCGCAGTTCGCTACTCCTGTGGTTCCGGGCGGGGATACCAAGAGCCCGCTGATGAGCCAGCTTGGTGTCCTAGGCTAAACCCCACACAATATACGGCACAACCTAGATAAATTGCTGCGTTTTATTTCACTGGCCGTGGAGGCCAGTATACTGTCTTAATGGAAGACTTCATATGAAGGTTATGGCTGCTTGAGCTTTTAGTTCTCACAGTAAAGAGGCGCAGGCGTGCTTGATAAAATGGAGGTAGCACACAGTTCGCTACTCCTGTGGGGGTCGGTGTGGGGACACTAAGACCCCGCAGATGAGCCAGCTTAGTGTCCTAGGCGAAACTCCACACAAAATACGGCACAAACCTCGAAAGATTGCCGAGTTTTAATTCACAAGCCATGAAAGCCAATATACCATCCTTTTGGAAGCCCTCATAGGGAGGTTATGGCTGTTTGAGCTTCTAGTTCTCACCGTAAAGAGGCGCAGGAGCGCATCATATAAAGGGATGTAGCGCGCAGTTTGCTCCTCCTGTGGGGGTCCGGGCGGGGACACCAGGAGCCCGCTGATGAGCCTGGTTGGTGTCCTAGGCGAAACCCCACACAGGATACGGCACAAAGCTAGAAAATTTGCTGAGTTTTAATTCACTGGCCGTGGAAGCCAATATAGGCTACTCTCTTTTTGAAAGTCTTCATAAGGAGGTTATGGCAGCCTGAGCTCTTATTTCTCACAGTAAAGAGGCGCAGGTGCGCTTCATGAAATGGGAGGTAGCACGCAGTTCGCTACTGCTGTGGGGGTCCGGGCGGGGGCACCAAGAGCCCATTAATGAGTCATCCAGGTGTCCTAGGCGAAACCCCACACAAGATACGGCACAAACCTATAAAAATTGCTGAGTTTTAATTCACTGGCCGTGGAAGCCAATATACTATCTTTTTGGAATCCTTCATAGGGAGGTTAAGACTGCTTGAGCTCTTAGATCTCACAGTAAACGGGTGCAGGTGCGCTTCATAAACAGGGAGGTAGCGCGCAGTTCCCTAACCCTGTGGTGGTCTGGACGGGGACACCAGGTGTCCGCTGATGAGACAGCTTGGTATCCTATGCGAAACCACACACAAGATACGGCACAAACCTAGAAACATTGCTGACTTTTAATTCACTGGCTGTGTAAGCCAATATACCATCATTTTGGAAGCCTCCATATGGCTCCTTGAAGTTTTAGTTCTCACAGCAAAGAGGCGCAGGTGCGCTTCATAAAAGGGTGGTAGCGCGCAGGTCGCTACTCCTGTGGGGGTCTGGGTGGGGACTTCAAGAGCCCGCTGATGAGCCAGGTTTGTTCCCCCCTCTGAAACATGAAATATCTAGCGCCCCATCCCATATCCCTCCCCTCCCCCTATTCTCATTTCCTTTCTTAGCACTTCTCATAGGCTACTTCCCACAAAAAAAAAAAAAAAAGATCACACAAGATTTACTGTGTATGCTACTGCCTAATTAGGGTTTCAACTACCAGTTACATTAATAATAATAATAATAATAATAATAATAATAACACACAATTCATTATTCTTAGAGCACATCAAAGTACAACAACGTTTTGTAAAAAAAAATGTCATGCATAAGTATTACTTTTGCTTTTAAAAATAAAAACAAATGTTGCACGTGCATTTTTGGAATTGAGCAAATTTTGTTTGTTTCACTAATTAGCTCCTTAGCTGTGACACCCGTGTTCAGTAATGCTTTTCATACTTGAAAACTCGTGACTTATAAATGACAATAGAAATAATATATACAATTTTCAACATTTCACTGTTAATTTGAAAAATGTTATGTTAAAACTCTTTACCCATGAAAAAGTAAAACAGGAAAATAAAGGTGTAGGCCTACATGGATCAGAATTCGGTAATTCTCAGACACTTACGGAGTTAGTGTGATATGTGAGCTTGAATTTGAGATTAAAGTAAATCCAGTCCTGGTTGGATGTTTGAAACAGCAACCCGCAGATCCCCCTCCAGCTGCAGCCGAGGCCGATGGTTCGTCTTGACGGATGCCATTGCGGAAAATGTTAACTCACACAAGTAAGTTGAAGTGAAGGGTAATAACAGGTCCACTGCTTTCTTGATAAAATGGGAAATTCATTCCGAATCTGCACCCAAAAATTTTCAAGAGACTTCGACTTAAATTCATTTCGAAGTTTTCTGTCACTTGTGAGTTCTATTAGTTCCTCATGTTCTGCCGTTGACAGGTGGGCTCTGCCGTTGACAGGTGGGCTGTTACGTTCGATTGAAACAGACTGCGAATCCAGTCATTCTCAGTTGAAGGTTGTGGAAATCTACCCTCGAATTTTTGACGAAGGTTTTGGAGGTGTTGTACGACATTTCCACTAATTTGACAAATATGTAACTCATTTTCTTCTAGGAATTCATTCAGACAATGAAACATTTCACAGTTACCTTTGTCTATCTGGGCTTTCCAAAGTTCAAGTTTTCTCTTAAAAGCAAGCACTTGGTCGCTTAGAATGAAAATATTACTATTTCGTCCTTGAAGTGACACGTTATGTTCATTCAGTTTTTCAAATACGTCAGCCAAGTAGCACAGTATTAGAAGCTTATGAAATATCTCAGGGTTGCGAGTGTAGGACGGCTGTCCAATAGGAAAATACGAAGTTCATTTTTCAACGGACTCGACCACGAGACTACCAACGTACCTCCGTGTGCAATAGAAGCGAATCATGCGTAGATCCCATCTCCTCGCAAAGAATGGAAAATAGCCGACTGTTTAAAGCTCTTGCTTTCACAAAATTTACAACACTAATTACATCGTTCAGCACTTTATTGACTTCCGGTTGTAGTACTTTTGAAGCCAATGCCTCCCTGTGTACCGTATCATGCAATGTGTGAATTTTACAGAATTAGTAACAGCACTCACTCTTGCTCTGAAACCCTTTTTAGTTCCAGTAAATGCCGACGCCTCATCAGTACACATACCAACACAATTTTTCCATGAGAGATTGTTGCCAATAAAAAAGGAATTCACAAGAGAAAAAATATCTTCGCCTGTAGTCCGCCCTTCCAGAGCTTTACAAAGTAGAAAATCCTCGTGCATTTCATTTTCATGACAGTAGCGTACAAAAACAAGAAGCCGGGCACTGTGTACGATATCAGTACTGTCATCAAGTTGCAGGGCAAATTTTGGGCTATCATGAAGACGTGGTAGCAATTGATTTTTTATGTCAGAGGCTATTAGGCTACATCAATACGACGAGTTACTATATCATTTGAGAGCGGTATCGACTTCAAACACTCGCCGAACTTTTCTCCACGCATGATCGCACACAATTTCACGGCTGCAGGAAGAAGTAATTTCTCACCAATAATATGTGGTGATTTGGATTTTGCAATTAAATAGGATACCTCCAAGGATGCTCTTAGCGCTTTTTAGCAACTGTTGGGTGCTTTCCTAGGAATCTAACTTTGCCTTTTAGTTGTTGCTCGTGGCGCTTAAAAAATGCTAAAGGTTTACTTACACAGTCTGGATGTTTAGTCTGCAAGTGTCTCTTAAGTTTCACAGGCTTCAAAATGTCATTTGCTAAAATCTCCAAACAAAGAACGCATTGAGGTTGTTCGAAAGAATGCTGGTAAAGCCTAATGTCAGATAATCGTCTTGATATTTACGCATTTCCACTTTGTGTGTAGAATTAATAATCCTGATGGGTGCAGAAGTAGACTCGGAAGAACAATGGACTTTGTTTAAATTCGAACCTTGTTCTTTTTCCGAAGGAGGGCAATCACTATCACTTTAATGGGGTCTCTTTTTGCCACTTCTAATAAGCCACTTATCCATGGGTAATGGCGTCACTCGTATCAGTTTATTGTAAAGTTGGCTAACCACGCACTAGAATTCACCTGTTCACTCACTGTCTTTGAACTGACTGGAAAGGCCTAGCTGAATTCGAATCGGCAACGGAAGAAATAGAAGAATCCATTCTTGGAATCCATTCTTGAAAGGAAGTGGCGGTCATATTGTCAGGCAGCATATTGTCATTAAGTGTTTGGTAAGCAGATGTCACTGCGGGTGGCGAGTGAAAGGGAGCTGTGTGGGAAATGTTTCTCGCCATCTTTTCTCAGAATTCCTGCTGGCAGGATCTACTGGTCGGTTCTTGTGAAATAAGACAGCAAAGGTACGAGTTTATTATTCTTGAATGGTCTTGGGAGCTACCTGCCTATGAAAGGTTCATGAATATGAGGATAGTAATATTTGTTACAGATTATGAAATATAAATATTTCAATCAAAGCCGGCGCCCTCCTTTATCACTCTCTGCGCCCCCCACTTTGATAACCCCTGCCCTAGGCAAATCCCCAAACAAGATACGGCACAATCCAAAAAAAATGCTGAGTTTTAATTCACTTTCCGTGAAAGCCAATATACCATCTTTTTGGAAGCCTTCATAGGGAGTTGATGCCTGCTTGTGCTTTCAGTTATCACAGTAAAGAGACACAGGTGCTCTTCATAAAAAGGGAGGTAGCGTGCAGTGCGCTAATCCTGTGAGGCTTCGCACGGGTACACTAAGAGCCCGCTGATGAGCCAGCTAGGTGGCCTAGGCGAAACCCCACACAAGATACGGCACAAACCTAGAAAAATTGCTGAGTTTTAATTCAATGGCCGTGGAAGCCAATATACCATCTTTTTGGTAGCCTTCATAGGGAGGTTGTGGCTGCTTAAGCTCACAGTAAAGAGGCGCAGGTGCACTTCATAAAAAGGGAGGTAGCGCGCAGTTCGCTACTCTTGTGGGCGTCCGGGCGGGGACACAAAGAGCCCGCTGATGAGCCAGCTTGGTGTCCTAGGCGAATCCCCACACAAGATACGGCACAAACCTAGAACAATTGCTGAGTTTTAATTCACTGGTCGTGAAAGATAACATACCATCTTTTTGGAAGCATTCATAGGGAGGTTATGGCTGCTTGAGCTTTTAGTTCTCACAGTAAAGAGGCGCAGGTGCGCTTCATAAAATGGCAGGTAGCGCGCAGTTCGCTACTCCTGTGGAGGTCTGGGCGGGGACAACAAGAGCCCGCTGATGAGCCAGCATGGTGTCCTAGGCAAAACCCCACACAAGATACGGCACAAACCTAGAAAGATTGCTGACAAATACAGTACGATAGTTGATCCTTGCTATAAAAACCAGCTGAATATTTTTTTATAGCTTGCCACGGTGGGTGAGTGGATAGCGTCTCGGTCTACTAACCCCAAGATTGCAGGTTCGCTCCTGGCCCTAGTAAGTGATTTTTGAAAGGCGGCAAAAATACGCCATGCATGTCATACGATGTTGGCATGTCAAAGAACCCATTTAAATTCAGTAGGCCATGTTCATAATGGCAAAATTAATCTCGGGAGTTTCCGCCAACACAAAGTTCCTCATTTCTCTACTAGAAAGCACTATAGTGTTCAAGGAGCTTAGATATCTAGCCTCCTTCACTTTCATAGTGATTCAAGAAACAACGAAATTCGACATGCAAGATACCCTCTGGGTGTCAAATTACAATGCTTGCACCCGGCACCCGGCACCGAGGTCATACGATATTATAATTATTAATTGAACAGGTCTACTAAGAAATAGATGACATTGTGAGGTATATCAAAGAAGATGAAAATGTTATAGTAATGGGAGATTAGAATGTTGTGGTAGGAAAAGGGAGAGAAGGGAAGATAGTAGGAGATTTCGGATTAGGTGAAAGGAATGATCGAGGAAGCAGGCTGATGGAATTCTGCACCGAGCATGAGTTGGTCATAGTTAACACCTTATTCAATAACCTCAATAGAAGAATATACACATGGATGAGACCAGGAGATACAGGGCGATACCAAATCGACTTCATTATGGTCAAGCAGAGGTTTCGAAACCAGATTTTGGATTGTAAAACATATCCTGGTGCTGACATAAACTCTGACCACAATCTGGTTGTAATGAAATGCAGATTAAAGTTGAAGAAACTGAAGAAATGTCAAAAGCCAAAAAGGTGGGCAATAGACAGACTGAAAGTAAAGGATGTAAACGAAAGATTCAAGAAGAGTATAAAGGAAGGACTAATGAAAACCCCTAAACAAACTTCAATTGCAGACGAATGGGCACTTTTGAAGAATGAAATAACAAAACCGCAGAAGAAAACATTGGTAGGAAAGAAAGAATAGGTAGAAAACCGTGGATCACTCAGGATATTGTTTAATCCCTCTGTTGGGGGTGGGATAAACAGGATAGTGTAAATGTGTTAATTTAAGGGATGTTTCCGAATAAGGGTAGTTTCCCGTAGTTGGGGGAGACTACCAGTGTAGTGTGTTGGTGTGAGTACGTAATCTATTGGGGGCGTCCCTACAGGATGCGTTTACCTGCTAGGGGATGAGTGTTTAAGGTGAGCTAATGACTTAGCCTGCCAATTAAGTGGAGCGAGCGATTCAGCGAGCTCACGTGCAGAGTCGGTGACTTGACACTCTGCAGTCGGGCCGCTTGCTCGAGTACAATAGAATTCCTGACGATGCAGTCTCTGGTCTCCACGGTCAGGGGCAATTAGGACTAAGGCCAGGTTGGGTGTGAGGATGTAAAACAGGGCGTAATGAGTAATAAGTGTGGGTGTTTACTGACCAAGTATTTATTGGCCAGTAGCTGTGATGTACTGTCCCTTTTATGTGTTTAGACAGATATAAAATAGAGTACAAAGTGTAAAATACAGAAGTGTTCAGAGTAGGTGTTACAATGATAAGGAATCTGAGCACACGGCTAGTTCTCACCTGGTGAAGAGCTGGAACGGACCTTGGAATAGCAGGGCCGCTGGCCACGAACAGATAATGGGGCTCTTCTGGGCCTAGCCTTTAAGGTCTTCCCCCACTGCTTGATCAGCGTTTCTTCACTGTTGCCGCTCCAGTTAGTGTGTTTGTGTGTGTATTATGTAAGCGTGGCCGTCAGCAGTATTGCCGGGCCTGCTTGTGTTTGAAGAAGTGTATGAGGCTTATGGTATGCCTATGAGGGTGGTTTTGATGAAAGATGGAGGGGTGGGTCTTTAGGGGTACTGCCCCTGGGCTGTACAAGACCTCCTCGGCCTTTGTTCGCGGCCTCGCGAACGGGAAATAGAGTAGGCGTGTCGTTGTATTGATTCTTCTTCATCTTCTTCTTGTCCCTCTTCTTCTTTTCTTCGGTGTCGTGTGGATGTGTCGATGTCGTGTTGTCCTGGTGGTGATGTGAGTTTAGCGTGTGCTCAGAGGGGGTGGGTTTTGGGTATATACATAGTTCATTATTCACATAAAATTACTCGTTATAAAACTTGACATTGGAATTAAAAATACATAGTTTACAATACATGGTGTGGGAAATTATTCATTCATGGTTTTGCAGAAGGGAAAAAAACATCGGTGGTTGCTGTGATGCTGCTTTGCAGTTGGATGAAAAAATTGCCTTCTGCGTGAGGTGTAAAATGTAACAATAAAAATAGAGAGATAGTGTAGAGAGAAAGAAAAAATGTCTTAAGGTGTGATTAATGGTTTAATATAATATGCTTTTATTGCTCGAGCCGGCTCCTCTCTTTCTTCTTTCCTGTCGACCTCCCTTGGTCAACTCTTGTTCTCTTCCGACCCCGACGGTATTAGGGTATCCGAGGCCTAGGGAGTCTCTTCCTTTCCCGCCTTAATTGGCCCTTGTCTCATCTTTTCTGATTCCCTCCTTCTGCGAGGGGTCAGCTTTCTTTTTCTTTTCATGTTATCTCCTGCCTTCTGCTTAAGGCCCTCAAGGAGACCGGGTGTATGTAGCCCCACCACTTTAGGTGCACCCTAGATAATGCTACACCCTCAGGGGCTCACGGCTGGTGAGTTCGGGAGTTGGCGACCCCGAGGGATTCCTGAGCTGGGTCCGTTTTCCCTTTTTGTCCCTTACCTTTGGGGCGGACCCTCTCCTCTTTCACTTTCCTATCTGCCTTTCATGGCTCTCCTGCCTTCCAAGTCCCTCAATCCGCCTTCTTCGAGGGTTGAGGGCATTTCTTTTCCTCCTGTCCTTTATTTGCCTTATTCTCCTTTAGTTTTCCATTTCTTCTTCTAGTATGTAGGTTAGTAGTTAGCTTTAGTTTTAAGTTCGCATTTCATTTTCATCTTCACCATCACCCAAACCATCAGGGGCCGATAACCTAGATGTTAGGCCCCTTAAAACAACAATTATCATCATCATCTTTTATTGCTCGAGGTGAGGTAAGACATTTTTACAAAATTTAATTTAGAAGGGTAGAAAGGAAAGTCAGTTTGTACATGTGTGTGATAAATAAAAATATGTGTATTTACAATGTGTGGCATCATTGGTAACAAATTTTGTGTGAGGTGCCTCTTAACAGTATTACATTATTTTCTTTTACATTAGTCACTTTTATCTATCTTAATTATTTTATACCTAGACGGCCGTGTCTACCGTACCTTGCGTGCACGCTACCCTTTGTATTCATGTGCCGTCTCATGGCTAATCCTGTCCGGTCGTTTCCGGCGCAGTTTAGTGGTCGTGCTGCTGATATACCCCTATCCTGTGGATCATTCTCTGTGGGCGAATGCCTCCACAATTGACATTGAGAGTCGCCGCCACAAATTGGTTGCGCCCTCATTGCCGTATGTTGCGTCACATCTTTGATGCTTTTGTGTTTTGTTGATCTGTCAGTAAGCCTGATACCCCACAGGTATCAACCCCGCTGTTCAGATTTCTGTGTTCTGGAGTGTAGCTGTAAAAGAATGGTGGTGAGTGTGTTGGGTTATGTTAGAATGAGTACAAATTAGCGAGTAAAGATGGTGCATAATAATAGCATGGCACAAAAAACATGTTGTTGCTGTATGGCAGTGAAATCATCGTCACCAGTGTCATGTATCTGGTGCCGCCGTCTGTAAAGTGGAGAAGTAAAAAAAACATGTTATCATTAGCGTAATCTCCATATCGCCTCTTGTATCGGCGTGTATACTTTCTGAAAACAAAATTATAGGTATTATAGTCTGTCAATACACTCGTGTCGTCCGTCTTGTTCTTTGTCTGGCGCCTTCTTATCTTACCTTACTCTATACCTTCTTATGCCGGCTATGACTTTGTGTGTATTGTTATGTCTCCTCAGTGTATATCAGTGTATGTTTGTTCGGTGGTCCACTTTACCTTATACCATGATCATTTTTGGGTTCCATTCCTTGGTGCCGTGTTGGAGCTCTTTGCTGAAATATAAAATATGTTAGCAATACCCTTGGCCAAATATATATATTGCGCACCTATCGCGCAGCGCCGTTTAAGGGTCGGGTTGCGGTGCTACCGCCCCTGAGACTTCTTCGGCGTCTCGTGTATTATCGAGGTCGGTCAGCTCCAGTGGCTGTACCGTTTACCTCGCTGGTGGGTCGGACGGCTTCAGTGCCTCCGCCCAGTTATGTTTTTATCGGTAATTTATCGATTTATCGGCTTTATCGGCTTTATCCTGGCTTTATGCTGGCAGACAGGGCAAGAAAGCCAAGAGATAGACTTCGAACCCCGAGGACCTCACCAGGATACGATCCTGACACAGACATCTAGCTGCCACAAATGCAACCAGAGGCCGGGACACACAAGCACAAAATCGGTTGAACTACACAAGCATGAACACGGGAAGGTTCTTTTACATTCGGGGAATACATGTATAAGCACACAAAATGCACAAGTCTGACACAGATAGCGTCACCACGATGGTGAGACAGAGTATAAGGCGCGGTCATCATGGAGAGACGTAGGGCCTCGTGAAAACATATTTTGGAAACACTCACACCATTCGTGACAGGGTCGCAGCATGAATGCTGTACACTTCAAATGTTAACTGCCAGACAGGACATACGGTCCCGGCAGCGCGTTATCACATGAAGTAACCCCACACTTTTGCATGCTCAGCGCGAATACGTGACACACTCGTCGGCTGAAGGCACTCAAAGACAGCCCGGTATTACAATCGACAGAATATCATTCACTAGGGGTTCAAAACCACACTACGCCCACAAATTAAGACCAGGGTCAACCAAAATTCGCACAGACGACATACATGAGACATACATACAGGGGCGTAGGCCCGTTCTAAGGTACTCGCTATAATAGCGTACTTAGGGCATTAGCGACCCCGGGACTGCCAATAGGGGAAGTACCGGGAACGCCAGGCCTCTACGGAGACCACAAAATACTTTTTTTTGGACCATAGCGCCCGAAATCTGAATACGGGGGACGCCACGGGCACAGACAAACGCTCACACAAAGTAGGTAACACCACATCTCTACGGCCAAAAAAGCATGGCAATGTAGATTACCCCGGACATAAAATAATAGAGCAAGACCCAATGGGGAAGTAATCACGGAAACAAATTCCCATACAAGCATGTGAGCGAAAAAAAAGGTAACAAGTTAACACGTTGGCCTTTCTAGAATGCAAACACATGTCAACATACGGACAGTGGCGGAAGTCACGTTTTGTTAGCCTTCCTGCATATCATTGAAGACTTTCCGTACACAAGGACACTAAACAAATATACAAAAAACACTGCGCTGCAAATAAGCGAATTCCAGCGTGTTGCCACACACTGTTGACGGAAGGAATTCTTGTAACAGCAAGACGTGACAATGACATACAGACATGATGACACTAACATAAAAACAATAACAATGAAGACATACAGTGACAACACGGATGTTGATACATTAAGTGAGAGCGGCATTACATTAGGCTCCGCATCCAATATTACACAAATATTGTGGACCGGATTGATCTCGGAAGACAGACTATTATACGCCTATCACTAACGGCGCTAGGAACATGTACACAAAGGTGATAACACACAGTACATGGCGCGTGACAAGTATCCACGCGGAACAAGATATGCTCTCTCAGATAACGGCAAACGCGCCAGTAGGAGTTAGCAGCAGGCAGCTCCATACATACAAGAGCGCATCAATTACAGCCACGGCCGCCTCTCCCCCCACACGCGCCCAACACTTAGGGGCTGACAGGCAATTACACGCGAACATACAAACTAATTAGGGGCGGATACAGACAAATTCCATGAGGGAACAACCCCCCCCCCTAATAATTTCTTTCCGTAGTTTTTTTTCTCTCTCCCTAAAATCCACTACAGGCAATCATGCTATGCCGGTTTATACTCACAGCCACATGCTACCCTATCCCACGTTATGAACAGGGGACCAGATTAGGCCGTGAACGACACAGCGTCACCACACTTAAACATCCTAAGGGCAGCCAGAGGGCGGTGCCCACAGACACAAACATTTTTACACAACGTAGGTATCACAGACCCACGTGCACGCCACAGACTAGTATTTTACGAGACATTAGGTGCTATATGGCATCTCAACTCAGCCACCGTAAATCCCAAAGAGCGGGTAGAAAACACATAACGACCAAGAGAGGAGGACACACTACAATAGGAGTAGAGGTGGATAATGCCATCTGGATGGCCATGGTACCAACTACGGGCTACCATCCCCATACCCTTCCTCCTACATACCCTATCACCTGCAACACTATCCTACACAGACATACAGATACATAAAACACCTACACTACATTGTAAAGTATACATCGGGGTTGATAGACTTCATGCTCCTCACAAATTAAGGTTTGCTACACCTTGGATCCAAACGCCTACACCTGAGTATTAGAGGTGATTCGGAAACAAATATTAAGCGGCGATGCACATCTCTATATAGAGAGATGAGGCCATACTGATACTAACAAATATTTTATTAAATAATCCCGCATGCAAGGGGCATAAACTTATTGTATCCTAGCACAAGCCTTATCCTCAAATGAGAGCAGATACGCCTCATATCCATCTCAATGCATGAGGTATCCTACCCACACATCAGGGATTGTATTACTATTACACCCGCATGACATTTTCAAATTTTGGACACCTGGGAAAAATCCACCCCATCCACTCACAGTAAATCAGCATCATCGGCTCCCGGCCACCATAAACATGGAGTCCAACGATGCACGACCCCCTCCCACCACGCTTTAACCCCATTCAGCAAATAACACCCCCGGATCCTAATAACAAGGGACCAAACGCCCTATAAACCTACTAATACATCCAGAAAGTACCAAGGCATCACCGCTGGAAATCCGACACGGCAATGACAGGCCTGAGGTTGTCACTGCATTTCGAAGATTCTACAACCCCAGAACACTAGGAATTTTTCATAATTACATAGTACACAAAAACATATTTACAAATCACACTAAACACTGCAGTATACAGTATCACACTTATTTTTAAAGGAATCTGAATTCACACTAGATGGTGATGAGAAGGTAAATGGAGAGCAGAATCGCCACACGAGGACAGAGCTGGAGAAGGCGGTGATGAGGCCTGACCCTGTTGAATGACAGATGGACGTAGGGTCGAAGCGCCGATGACTCAGTGCGGGCAAGCTTCGGAATCCTGGGAAACCTAGCCTGTTCCCTGGGACGAAGAAACTTACACCCATTATGCATTGTGGTCGTCGAAGCCAGACCTGCAGGGGAGACTTTTGACGGCTAGTAGGAGAATTAGCCAGCTCCATACTAGACTCAGGAGACGAACCTAGAGACGACAAACTTGGACTAGACTTTTAGTTAGTGTGTAATATAAGTAGCGTTCCCAAGGCGGGGAACAAGTCTTCCATTCGCGTGAAGTGAAGATAGTGTGCCAAGGGTCCAGCGGGACAACCCCTGGCCACGCAAGACCTCATCCGGGCATGGGGCGAAGAGGATTCCCGGACGCTAAATTCCCGGATGATATTATTTTATCGGATGATTTTTCCCGAACGATGTCCCGTGCCCACATAAATGGATGACAGCGAGTCTCCAGAGCTTAAATGGTAACGCAGCGAGCGGCCAGAAATGTAAATGAGGAATGCGGCGGGCACCTCACAGCGGCCTGGGCCACCGATTAATAAATATACAACGGCAAATAATGCCAATATAAGCATGCATAAGACCAATGGAAAGGATATCCGCGCGAAGCGTTTGCTCCCTAGCAACGCAGGTGCACAGGCCTCCGTTAGTTATTAAGAGGGGGAAGTCGACAGTTAGTTTATAGGAGGGAAGTACGGGCTCCTATCGGGTTCCGGTCCCGGCAGGATGTCACAAGGGCACCTCGGAAGGGAGACCGTCCGGGGGGAGCCTCACGTCAAAATTTTAGTATATAAGATACAGTTGCATTTAGAAGGCAACTTAGATCTAAGCAAATTTAACAAGCACTGTTGTAAAACAGTAGCTACAACTATTTCGGCATTCGGTTAAGGACTATTTCGGCATGTATATACAAATATTTATTTTTATAGTATTAATTAATATAATCTAGGTTAAGCAATTTTAATTAAGACAGAGCGTTCGGCACCTGGCAAATAAAACCGTTACCAGGGTAAGACCGACAACAGATTGCAAAAACAGGCATATGCGACGCGAACGCGACATATGGCGTTCGGCACCGTATAGCGTAAGACCGACACCATATAGATTTAAATGATGGTACGACGCGAACGCGACATATGGCGTTCGGCACCTGGCGGCTAGACGTTGCCAGGACAAGTCCGATAAATCGATAAATTACCGATAAAAACATAACAGGGCGGAGGCACTGAAGCCGTCCGACCCACCAGCGAGGTAAACGGTACATCAACCGAGGCTGACCAACCGCAGTAATACACGAGACGTCCGAAGAGGTCTCAAGGGCGGTGGCACCATCCAAGCCGACCCTTAAACAGCGCTGCGCGACATAGGCGCATATTAGTAATATTTGGCCAAGGGCATATTTAACACATGTCTCTGTATTTCAGTAAAGAGCTCCTTCACTGCAGCATCGTGGGAATGCTGACAACATGATCATTACCAGGTAAAGGTGACACCACACACACACACACACACTACACACAACTGGAGTACACTGAGGAGACATACAATTACCCATGTACACAAAAGACTAGAGTAAGTAGGCTAAGATAGGATTCTAGCCGGCATAGGTTAAGGTACAGTAATATAAAGTGCCAAAGGCAAGCGATATCGGCATGCACCTATAAATGGTATATATGACTTATATAATATTTATATGCTCTATTACAGATCACCCGAGCGGCAATTCACTAATATACTTTGTCCACAGGTCCACAACGCAATAAACATGTCTTTTGTAAATATATTTCCAACACCAACTCGTAAACACTCCCCTATGTCACAAACACATACACTCTCAAATACTTTTAGTTGCACCCCTTAACGGTGACAACACAGTGGTCAACGATGCACAGTAACCGTGGAATACTGAGTATCAATGAATACAAAAACACATTATACACGCAAATGAAGCGAGGATTCAGTGTCTAAGGGCGGCACAACGCTTGTAAGCGCCGCGCCTTCGACGCTAAGGTGGAATTCCTAACCACGGTGGGAAAACTACCAGGGTATAAGAGAAAGCAAAATGAGACAGCGGATTAGCCACTGAACCTTAGAAGGAACGGCCACTTAAGGACGCTTCAGAATGCGAAGCAAGGTAGAGAATTAACAGCGCAAGAGGTATAAAATAACTGGCCACTTAAAAGAGCTCTATAATATATAATAGTTGTAAATTATTTTGTATTTTGTAGTTATATCATGATAACCCTATACATGTACATATTCCACATGGTTGGATAATATACCTATACGTAGAGTATTAACATGGCAGCCATCATTATTACTAAGGTCCTTATTATTATTATTATTATGTTTATTATAAATGTTATGGTTATTATTATTATTATTATTATTATTATTATTATTATTATTATTATTATCAGGTCATGCCTGTTATCATCATCATGATTACGAATGTCATTATACAATGCTACCATAATTACCACAGGACTATCACCAGCCTGTATACGGCACCATTATTGCCATCATCGCCACGGCGAATATTGTTACATTTTTTTTCCAATGCATACTATCACACGTAACCCTATACATTTTAACACATGTACTTCCATTTCTACCCTTCTAACTTAAAATTTGTAAAGGTGTTCCATTTACCCCCAACAATAAACCATTCTGATTTATATATACCTTTAACGTACACCCTGGGGGCACCTGTTTTTCTATTTTCTTCCATCTTTTATACAATAACACTTTGCCTATACTTTATAGACACAATGTACATGCAGGGAGCAATTTTTTTCCCACACAACGACGGACGACACAACCACCCGTCCAACCATGGTTCTTTTTCCTTCCTGCATGGCACCAATATGTACATGTCTATGTTTTTTTCTTCCTCCGTTCATTAACAGCAATAACATCAAGAGCATAATAATAATAATAAACTATGTATATGTACACACCCAAAACCCACCCCCTCTGAGCACACGCTAAACTCACATCACCACCAGGACAACACGACATCGACACATCCACACGACACCGAAGAAAAATAAGAAGAGGGACAAGAAGAAGATGAAGAAGAATCAATACAACGACACGCCTACTCTATTTCCCGTTCGCGAGGCCGCGAACAAAGACCGAGGAGGTCTTGTACAGCCCAGGGGCAGTACCCCTAAAGACCCACCCCTCCATCTTTCATCAAAACCACCCTCATAGGCATACCATGAGCCTCATACACTTCTTCAAACACAAGCAGGCCCGGCAATACTGCTGACGGCCACGCGTACATAATACACAAACAAACACATTAACTGGAGCGGCAACAGTGAAGAAACGCTGACCAAGCAGTGGGGGAAGGCCTTAAAGGCTAGGCCCAGAAGAGCCCCATTATCTGTTCGTGGCCAGCGGCCCTGCTATTCCAAGGTCCGTTCCAGCTCTTCACCAGGTGAGAACTAGCCGTGTGCTCAGATTCCTTATCATTGTAACATCTACTCTGAACACTTCTGTATTTTACACTTTGTACTCTATTTTATATCTGTCTAAACACATAAAAGGGACAGTACATCACAGCTACTGGCCAATAAATACTTGGTCAGTAAACACCCACACTTATTACTCATTACGCCCTGTTTTACATCCTCACACCCAACCTGGCCTTAGTCCTAATTGCCCCTGACCGTGGAGACCAGAGACTGCGTCGTCAGGAATTCTATTGTACTCGAGCAAGCGGCCCGACTGCAGAGTGTCAAGTCACCGACTCTGCACGTGAGCTCGCTGAATCGCTCGCTCCACTTAATTGGCAGGCTAAGTCATTAGCTCACCTTAAACACTCATCCCCTAGCAGGTAAACGCATCCTGTAGGGACGCCCCAATAGATTACGTACTCACACCAACACACTACACTGGTAGTCTCCCCCAACTACGGGAAACTACCCTTATTCGGAAACATCCCTTAAATTAACACATTTACACTACCCTGTTTATCCCACCCCCAACAGAGGGATTAAGCAATATACTAGAATTGATGGATGAAAGGCGGAAACACAAGAATCCAAGAGATGAAAAGGGGAAAGCAGAATACAGACGTCGGAGAAATGAGGTTAACAAGAAGTGCAAGGAAGCGAAAGAATAATGGTTGAAAGAGAAATGCGCAGGTATAGAAAATTGTCTGAAATTATGAAAAGTAGACACAGCTTATCGAAGGATTGAGAATACTTTTGGGGAAAAGAAAACTAAGTGCTGTAATATTAAGGACACAAATGGAAAGCCTCTAACAGATAGGGAAGAAAAGGTTGAGAGATGGAAAGCTTACATAGAGTGCTTGTATAAGGGAAAGGAGATTGAGAATCGTGTAATGGAAAGGGAGGAGGAAATTGATGAGGATGCAAAAGGAGATCTAATATTGAGATCAGAATTTGACAGAGCATTAGAGGACTTACGCAGGAACAAAGCACAAGGCATAGATGATACCGATTGAGTTGTTACGCTGCATAGGAGAAGAAGGTCTGATCAGGTTATTTCACTTGGCGTGTAGGATTTATGAGACAGATGAGGTACCCCCAGATTTCGAGAAGAATGTAATCATCCCTATACCAAATAAAGTGGGAGCTGACAGATGTGAAGATTACCGTACAATCAGCATGATCACTAATGCTTCAAAGATCCTGTCTAGAATAATTTACAAGAGGATTGAAAGCCAGATAGAAACGGAGTTGGGTGAAGACCAGTTTGGTTTCAGGAGAAATGTAGGAACAAGGGAAGCTGTACTAAGTCTTAGGCTGATTTTGAAAGGTAGAATTAGGAACGATAAGACAACGTTCATGGCATTTGTAGACTTAGAAAAAACTTTCGATAACGTTGATTGGACTAAATTGTTTGACATTTTGAAATCTATTGGAATAAAGTACAGGGATAGGAGGGTGATATACAAACTATACAGAAACCAGACTGCAGTCATTCGAGCTGAAGGACTTGAGAGAGAAGCTGGTATTCAGAAAGGTGTGAGGCAAGGCTGCAACTTATCACCCATACTTTGCAATCTTTACCTTGAACAAGCAATGAAGGAAATTGGAGAAAAATTTAAAGTGGGAGTGAAGATTCAAGGAGAAATAATTTCAACTCTGAGATTTGCTGATGGCATCGTCATTTTGACCGACAAGCCTGAGTATTTGAATGAGTTTTTGAATGGTATGGACTCCGTCTTACGGAAAGAATTCATGATGAAAATTAATAAATGTAAAACAAAAATACTGGAATGCAGCCGAAATAAATCAGAAACCTCTATGGACATCAAATTGGCAGGTGAAAAGCTGAAGGAAGTAGGAGACTTATGTTACTTAGGAAGCAAAATAACCAGTGATGGACGAAGCAAAGAGGATATAAAAAGTAGGTTGGCTCAGGCAAGGAAAGCATTTCTACAAAAAAAAAAAGGAATCTGTTGACATCGAACATAGATTTAGGTATTAGGAAGTAATTTTTGAAAGCGTTTGTCTGGTGCGTGGCGCTCTATGGAAGTGAAACTTGGACTGTTGGTGCAGCAGAAAAGAGGAGAATTGAAGCATTTGAAATGTGGTGTTACAGGAGAATGATGAAGATCAGATGGGTAGATTCGGTTACAAACGAAGAGGTATTAAGGCGAGTGGGAGAGGAGAGATGTTTCTGGCGACTGCTAATGAAGAGAAGAGATAGGTTAGTAGGACACATACTAAGACACCCAGGAATAGCAAACTTAGTTATGGAAGGAAGGGTCGAGGAAAAGAACTGTAGGGGTAAACCAAGGTTAGAATTGTTGGATTACGAGGCACACAGGCAATTGAAATGGAACTCACGTTTAATGTACTTGACATTTACTAGAACGGAACTGAACGAACAAGGTGATATAACATTCTTTTATACACACCAAAAACAAAAACAAAAGTGAAACATATCTCTATGGAGCAGGTTTACTGATTAACAGTGTGACCAACACAAACCATGGTCTCATAGGAGATAAAAGTGGTAAAATATTATAACAGAGATTTAAAATCTATAAAGTTACTTTCCTTAGGTCAAGTGAAATATGGAATATTGATAGCATTTAGAAATTCTTATTGATAATTTAATAAACTTAAACTAAGTTTTGGGAACGTGTATCCAAAGGTTCTGTGACTTCTTCAATCACTGTTCGAACCAAGTAGAGCAGTGGTGCTTTTACGAGTTTTCACCCGATTGGAAGATATACGTATTCCACATTCTTCTTTATTGGTAGGTAATTAGATTAATTCATTTAGGTAGTAATAATTAAAATAAATAATTAAAATAAATTTAGTGTAATTTGGTGTAAACATCGAGGCTTACTTAGATCTCTAGTATGTCGACAGTAAACACTGTTAGTGTCTCGTCAGGTAGTGTAACCTTTACGGATTTATGCTCGTCGTGCAAAATAAAAGTAAAAATTGCAAATAACATCATCACAAGATCTCAGGTAAAATCGAGCGAGGAGAAAAGTGAAACCGATTGTCGTAACGTAGGCCTACCGGTACCATCATGCGAATGACATAACCTGATAAACGAACTGTCCTCAAAAGATGAAATTATAAAGCTGCTAAAGGAAGATATTCCTGAGTTAATGGAAGAGTTGAATAAATTAAAAGGAAACAGAGAGGAAAGCAAGGAAACTTGGTCGGCAGTGGTTGCTGGTAAGGTAATATTGAATATGCCTAGGCCTATAAATGGAGTACCGGTACATGTAACTGAAATTCCCGTCTCAAATTCATTTGGAGCGCTCGTCGAAGAAAATGATGAATTTATTCAAGAAGAAAAGAAGAAAGTGATAAAGAGAAAATCCAGGAAGATGCGGATATTTGCGGTTAGTCACGGGCGAGATGTAGCAGCAACCGTATTGGAGAGAAGCGGATAAATGGAGGTCACTTCCACAGTAAAGGCAGGAGCACCCATTGCAGCGGTCACGAAAGGGATGGTAGGAGAGTGTGCGGCCCTCACTTCAAAGGACTATGCAGTATTCATCGCTGAAGCAAACGACGTCTATAGAAACGAGAGTAAAAGGTAATCAAAGATTTAAAGGGTACATTGCCACCCATGCAAAAAACAAATGTCATTATTGTAAACATTCCGCAGATATACGATTTAATTCCCAAATCATGTGTAAATGTAGAAATAGAGGCTACAAATGGAAAATTTCGTAAAATTTGTAAGAGTTTTCCAAATATCCAAATTATAGATGTAAGTAAATTAGACAGGAAGTTCCACACTCGACATGGCCGACACTTAAATAGGTTAGAAAAAGAGTATCTTAGTGATGAAATCTGCAAAATTGTAAATTCAAATGGTAAGAATGGTTCAACAGTAATATCTTTAGAGTGGAAGCAAGGAAACTTGCAAAAGAAGCCAAACATGAGGTTTGGCTTTCAGATCTTTCGACGCCAAATTTAACTGTGTGCAACAATGGTATTTCGGATTTGTCTAGCAACAATAATTTAACAATTATGATAATAATAATAATAATAATAATAATGTAAATAAATCACCAACACAAGCTTGCAAAAGTAACAAATTTAAAATTTACCACCAGAATGTTCAGTCTCTCTATAATAAAATCGATTACATAAATCTAATGCTTAAAAATGAACTTAAGACATCTCAGCACTATGTATTTCAGAACATTGGCTAAAAGTGGAACAACTCGAATTAATTCAATTCCCAGGCTTTATACAAGCTAGTAAATACTCTAGATCTAATATTAGCCATGGTGGTACTTGTATCTTCTTAAGAAATAATTTAGATCATGAACAGTTAACAGCTTATGATTATCGAATTATGAAACAGGATTTCGAATTCTCTGCCGTAAAAATACAGCAGTTTAAGTTAATAATTGTGTGCGTATACCGTTCTCCGTCAGGAAAATTTCCTTTATTTATAGATAAACTAGCAGAAGTACCCGCTCTTCGAACGGTCTTCGGTATTAATAACCAGACGTTATCATTTGAGCTACGGTTGAAATGGTTAGGGGCGTGTCATTCCTTCATAAGTTTATCAGAACGAAGTTAGTTTTCTGGGTATATTGCAGACACTGTTTATTTAAGGGCCATAAAATGTGGTTTTCGGAGACCCTTTATAGACTCCCTAGTTTTGTGTCACACATTGAGAAGCGCAACATATGCTTTGGTCATCCTTCTAGGATTTTTTTTATTTTTCGCCTATTTTAGCATGTATTTTGAAAAGTTGTTCCTTATACCCACCCTTCTATGAGAAGTACGTTGAAGAGTATTCTAAATGATTGGTGTATTGACTCATGGTTACAATACCTAATTTTACGATGCTCCAAGCACCCGAACATGAATTATAGGCGTACATAAACATAAATATATATCAACCACACAGTATAAAAAATCATCTTTACAATGAACCCGTTTGTCGACAAATATATGATTACTTAAAATGTGCTCTCAAACTAAATTCACCTAACATGTACTTCCTGACGTGACAATAATATTGAAAACCTCGTAGACGAAACGCAATATATGTCAAATTAAAACTGACCCTCACCGTTATGGAAAGTCCCCATCCCCTTAATAAATTATAAAGGCTTGTGGTGCATGAAAATTCGGGATTTTTAGCCTCAAATGGCCCAAATTCCCAAAAGCTGCAAAAACACTATTCCAATCCAGGAATTTTTGAAAATAATGTTGCTGTTTGGAGATTTAATAGACCTTCTGTACAACATATCGCACGTGTAAGTCACGTGTAAAAATTCTAGGTTACCCCTTGACCCCCTTAATCGCATTGTTGAATTTTACAGTCTATGTTTGATTCCATGATAACCTTATAGCCATTTGCAAACTTTCACAGAATTGTAATTAATTGAGTGGCATTGCTTCTTACAGAAATAAATGGAAAGTTGGTCGTCACCTCTTGTGATCTTGTTGTCATGTTTACCGGCTTGCATTACTTCATTATTTTCTTCTTGTTCTTCTTCTTCTCCTTTTGGATAGGCCAGCTAAGGACCACGACGTTCAACTTTTCAGTTTGGCGAGGGACTTTATATTTGCCCAATATTCGCGCATTATCTGGCTATGTATCTCCTTTCTCTCTTTTGCCCAGATGATGCCGGTTTTCTTACAGGGTGGTCTGTCCTGAAAACTCTGTTTAAGTATATTTCTGAGATGTGATCGGCTTCGAATATCGCTTTTCATTATCTTCAGTTCTTGGATATCCTTGTTAACTACTGTTAGCGACGGTGTCAAGCTCTTTCTATTACCTCAGTAGTTGAGAAGCCGGTTGGTTAATCTTGTTGGGTTCATCCATGAGACATGTCCGTAGAAAGCCAGACGTCTCTTCCTGGCCACATCTGTGATTTTCTCAGTATATTACATCGCTCCTGATTTGGTGTTCTTCTGTACTCGTCATCTATTTATTAGTTTATTAAATGAAATTAGTTTTCTGGGAATATCTCAGAAACGTAGTTTTAGAGCCTTAACACGTAGTAGCCACCGAGGGGCTGAAAATGAATTTTGTCTCGTCCTTGTACGTCATAATATAATAATAATCATAATAATAATTTATTAATATAGGGATAGCGATATAATAGACCTTTAGTACCACACCCGCCCGTGTAAATCACGTGGAAAAATTCAAGAGTACCCCTTGACCCCCTTTAGCTCATAATATACGTATTGATGAATTTTACAGCTTAAGTTGGTTCCGTGATAACCTTACAGCCGTTTGCGAACGTTCACAGTAATGTAATCAATGGAATGGCATTGCGTCTAACAGAAATAGATGGACTTCAGAGAATGTGTTGCCATGGTTTCCAGCTTGCATTCTTTCAATAGCTTAATAAATGAAATTATTTTCCTGGGTATATCTCAAAAACTGTTGGTTATAGGACCATAAAATGTGGTTTTCGGGGCCCGTAGGGCTCCCGAATTTTGTTTCTCACATTGAGACGCTGAAAATGAGCTTTGTCTCGTCTTTCTACGCCCATTTCAGCATGCATTTTAAGGGGGTAGGCCCTCCTTTATGAGAGGTATGGAGAAGAGTTACATCAATGATTACTTTCGTGCCTCTGATGGACATCTGTACCAAATTTTACGTTGATCCACTCAGTTCTCGAGTGATACGCGTGCAAAGTTGTACACAGACAAACAAACAGACAGACAACAACAAAAATTGCGCAACCGTCATAAACCAGTCTGAAACGCGTTAATAACTTGAACTTCCGTGGCAATTCAGAAAAAAAAACAGACAATTTTTCATTTATATATATATAGAGATTATAAGTGTTACTCAATAACATGAGCAATGTACATTTCGATATAATAATTTGTGGGGATGTAAATGTGAATTTCTTAAAATTTGATAGAAATTGTGAATTATTAACACAGTTACTAATTTCCTATGGACTGAAACCTACAGTAAATACCCCAACAAGAATAACAAAATTTAGTAAAACCACTCCTGATCAATTTTTTTAAAATACAGATAAATATCACTATTCAATAGAAGTCTATTGCCCGGATTTTAGTGATCACCATGAACAAATACTGAGTTTTGAAGTACCCGAAGCAATCAATAACAATGATAATGGAGTAAAATCAAAGTGCAGGTCATTCACTGAAACAAATATTACATATTTCAATGACTTATTAAATGAGGAAACATGGTCAGAAGTTCATAAACTAGAAAATGTAAATTATAAATGTAATGCATTTAACAGTACCCTTAAACATTATTTTGAAACAGCATTCCCCTTTGAACAAAGAGCTATTAAAATATCTAAACTAGCAATTGGATAACAACAGGGATTATACATTCATGTCAAAGATAGAAATTTCTACACAAAATATATAAACCATACCACACAACACCTGAATTCAATTTATACTACAAAAAACACTAGCATATTAAGTAAATAAGGCTAGCAAAGAAAATGCATAATGATAATTTTATTTCCCAATCATCTAATAAAAACAGGGCTATGTGGTTCGTGATAAAGAAAGAAACTGGAAAATCTGCTAAAATACAAAGGAACATTACACTGACCAGAAATAATAAAGTGATTAATAGTCCAGAGGAAATAGCAAACACTTTTAATGACTATTTTCTGGAAATTCCACAAAAATTATTAAATAAATCACAGGTAAATACACTAAATTCTAATAATAAAATAAATATATGTAGTGATTCTTTATTTATAATTCATGTCACAAGTGAAGAGGTAAGAATAGTTATAAAAGAGCTAAAAAATAAATTCTCTGCTGGCATTGATGGCATCCCTGATGCAATTTTAAAGAAATGTGCAGAAAATATAATAAATCCAGTTACACACTTAATAAACAGTTCAATTCTCTCAGGAACTTACCCGGATATTTTGAAGTTATCAAAAGTAATTCCAGTGCACAAAAACGGTTCAAAAGATGAATTAGATAACTATCGTCCTATTACCTTACCAACTGGTATTGCAAAAATTGTGGAAAAAATCATGTATAAGAGACTGATAAGTGTTATAGTAAAAAATAAAATATTATCAAACTCTCAACATGGATCCAGAACGGAAAAATCTACACAGATAGCAAGTTATGAATGTATTAATACTGTAGTATACTGAAATTAATTGACAATAAGGAACATGTAGCTGACCTAATCTTGGATTTATCGAAAGCATTTGATATTGTTGACCATAAAATCCTCCTTACAACAGTTCAATTCTCTCAGGAACTTACCCGGATATTTTGAAGTTATCAAAAGTAATTCCAGTGCACAAAAACGGTTCAAAAGATGAATTAAATCAAAACTAAATCAAAATGGTATTAGAGGTCTAGCTAATGAATGGATAGAGTCTTACTTAACAAGGCGTAAACAAATAGTAAGCTTGAGACACAGGGATGATGGAACCAAATTACTTAATGAAACATTGTCCAATGAGGGAATTATTAAATTTGGAGTACCCCAGGGATCGGTTTTGGGCCCACTACTCTTTCTTCTATATATCAATGATATAACACAGAACGTTCATTCACATAAGGAAATTTTGTTTACGGACGATACAACACTCGTAATAAAAGGTGAAACTAAACAGGTCATACAGCAGTCTGCTGACTCCTTTACAGGAGAGTTAACCAAATATTCACAAGATAATCGCCTCATAATAAACTATAAAAAACAGAATGTCTAAATTTCAACACTATACAGAATAAGAATCTTGCGAAGCCCATTATAACATTAAATGGTCATCAAATAGAAAATAAATCAGAAACAAAGTTTTTAGAACTATGGATACAACATGACTTGAAATGGAATAAACATATACAATATCTGAATACTAAACTGAACTCGATGTGCTTTGCGTTACGTATTTTGAAAACCTGCTCTAGCATGCACACATTAAGAAATACTTATTTTGCTTATTTCCATTCATACTTAAGATATGGGGTCATATTTTGGGGTATGTCGCCAGATGTACTAGGCACGTTTAGGATACAAAAGAGGGCGATTAGAATTATGGCAAATGTAAACACTAGAGAATCATGTAGACCTCTGTTTAAAGATTTAAACATTCTCCCACTGCCCTGCATATATAGGGGGTCATTTATGTACTTGAGTACCCTTAAAGGGCGTGTAGGGGATGGGTATAGGATCAATTTGAGATAGGGAATCTGGGGTCGGAATGGCCTCCTAACCCCAGAAAACAGGTTTGTTTCAGGCCCTTCGCCCCTGTAAAGTAGGCTAGCGCGCCATGTGTTACTCTGAGGTCAGGCAATCTTTCGCTGTCAACGGTCTTGTCGCGACCCCCGCTCAACGCTGCGTTAGCCGAGAGCTGCATTCCTCTTGCGAATCGATAGTTCCGTCGTCTCTAACTACTACAGAAACACACGTAACTCATTGATACTAATAATCAAAAGGCAATTAATTTACAGAATCAACGATGGTTTAAAAAAATCAACACAGAATGAAGACGCACTGTGACTACGCCCCCTCCTTCCCCTCTAAAAATAAAAAAATAAAAAAATAAAATAAAAGCATGGCACCCCAGGAGACACGAACCCAGGACCACCGAGGCACCGCGCCTCGCCGCCATTCTCTCGGCTAACGCAGCGTTGAGCGGTGGTCGCGCCAAGACCGTTGACAGCGAAAGAGTGCCTGACCTAAGAGAAACACATGGCGCGCTTGCCTACTTTACAGGGGCGGAGGGCCTGAAGCAAACCTGTTTTCTTGGGTTAGGAGGCCGTTACGACCTCAGGTTCCCTATCTAAAATTGATCCTATACCCATCCCCTACACGCCCCTTAAGGGTACTTGAGTACATAAATGACACCCTGTATATCTTTGAAATTATTATGTTTTTTAAAAGAATTTAATGAATAAGGATGTTTTTCTTAAAACAAACAATGATGTTCATAGGCAAAACACAAGACAAAATGAAAACATTCATATTTCACACACACACACACACACAAGCATATATCAAAAAGGAACTTTTCACACACGAGTTAAATTATACAATAAACTACCCCAGTATATAAAAATTGCCCCAAAAATAAAAACCTTTAATAGAATGTTGAAAGCTTATCTGCAGTGCCATTGTTTTTACTCTGTAGTTGAATATCTTAGTGTATAGGAGCGATAAAATCTATAATTATATTTTAATTGTAATACCTAGCTGTAAGTTGTTGTATTTATAGAATTAAGTTTTCATATTATGATAATAGAGTAAGGTGTAAATAGTTGTCCAATAAGATTGTATCTCTTAAGATCTGTTATTATAATAAGTTATAAATAGTTATGGTATTAGTATTATATATCTATTACTACTTTTATTTTATAGATGTAATTTCCGACGTGTCCTATATCAAAAATGTATTGTATACATGTATTTGATCAAATGGAATTAATAAAATCTATCTATCAATCATATTCCAACACACCTCCTTAAACCTGTGGGAGTAGAGGACATTATTCAAGACCCAAGTCTTTACAAAAATAAATATGCTTAGGCTTAGGAAGAGGCTTTGTTAGGATGTCTGCAGTCATTTTTGAAGTCTCCTCATAGTTGATGCATATGACTTTAGAATCCAAAGCATCTCTAACATAGTGATATTTAGTGGCAATATGTTTGGTCCTATTATGGTGGACCTTTTTTTTCCCAGTTTTTGAGCTGATTGACTATCACTCAATAATATGATGGGTGACTTGAGATCTATAAAGTTAGACAAAACACGTTTCAACCAAACAGCTTCGCTTACACCTTCACACAGTACAACGTATTCTGCTTCAGTAGATGATAAGGAAATCCATTTTTTTTTCTTTTGAGCCCCCCATGATACAGCACCACCTGCCATTTTGAATACAAAACCACTGTATGATTTTCGGTCAGTGCTATCATTAGCCCAGTCAGCATCAACAAATCCCATGAATTGACCTCCAATCCTGACATACTTAAGTGACAAGTCTTTTGTGCAATTTAAATAACGCATCACTCGCTTTGCGGCAGACCAGTGAGATTAATTGTAACAATGATTAAATTGACTGAGATATGATATCGCATAGCTTATATCTGGACGCGTGCAAACACTTAAATACATGAGTGAACCTATGAGTTCTCTATAAGGAAGATCACTAGTTTCTGTATCAGAAACACCAAGGTTAGGTTTGGTTTCCAAAGGAGTACCAATGGAACGTGCATCGTTCATACCATATTTCTTTGCAATCTCACTGATGTACTGCTCTTGGCTAAGATACATTGTACCATTATTCTCATCTTGCCTTACTTTAATACCTAAAATATAAGAAATTGGTCCAAGATCTCGTACCTTAAATTCTTTATCAATACAGGTCCTCAATGACTTGATCTCATACTCATCATTATAAGCCACACTGAAATCATCCACAAAAAATACAATAATTACCATACCTTGGGCTTGTTTCTTAAAGTACACACAGGGTTCATCAGCACAATTTTTGTAACCCAATTTGACAAGAACAGAGTGTGCTCTCTCATTCCACAAACGAGAAGATTATCTTAATCCATAAATAGATTTTTAACTTGCAATCTGTATGCTCTAAACCTTTCTTGACAAAACTTTCTGGCTGATACATGTAGATCCCTTCATCTAACTTTCCATTGAGGAAAGCAGATTCAGCATCCCAATGTACCACCTTCAGGTCTGTTTGGACAGCCAAGGAAAGCAGCATCCTTAACGTGCTGTGTCGAACAACAGGAGAGAACGTTTCTGTAAATCTACTCCGTACCTTTGGGTGAAGCCCCTGGCCACAAGTCTGGCTTTATACCTTTGAATGTTACCATTAAAGTCTCTTTTTACTTTGAAAACCCACTTACTACTGACAACATTCTTACCCTGGGGTTTATCAACTAGATCCCAGGTGTCATTTAAGTGAAGTATCTCCATTTCTCTTTTCATAGCCTGCTCCCACTTAACCCTACCAGGCATGGACAGTGCCTCCTTAACTGTACTAGGTTCAGAGTCATCAGTGAGAGTCAAGTATATCACATAGTCTGACATGTCTACAGGCTTTTGTTGGCGCCTAGGATACCTTTGATTACCTTCGGCATCCCCCTCCATTGGCTCATTGACGATGGTGGCAGAGCCCACAGAATCACTGCAGTCTGAACCTGTTCCACTAGGGACATAGCTTAAATCAGCTGAGTCAACAGTCACAGCCACACCAGCACTGCTAATGGGCGATACGCTTTCAAGTTCCGAAATGCACTCTGCCCCATCCTCTGAGTTGTCGGGTTCTGCCTCACTGTCAGTGGGAACTGAGATCTGCAACATTGCAGGTTCATTAATCTGCAAGGATGGGCCAACATTACCTGGAGACACATCAGACACCTCCTGGAACACATCTTCAAAGAACTGTGCATCCCTGGACTTAACAAGTTGATGAGTAACAGGATGCATGAATCTATAGGCTTTACTGTCCTCACAATAACCGCAGAAAATGTGTTTTTCACTTTGAGGATCCAACTTGTTTCTCCTTTGATCAGGGACATGAACTTATCCTACACAACCAAAAGTTCTTAGATGCTCCATATTGACCTTGTTACCAGTCCAGATCTCCTCTGGAACTTTACCTGGAATTTTTCTGGTTGAGGACCTGTTTACAAGATAGGCTGCTGTATTTATTGCTTCAGCCCACATGCGTTTATCTACTTTAGACTCTCTCATCATGGCTCTACATTTATCAAGTAATGTTCTATTCATGCGTTCAGCTACACCATTCTGCTGTGGAGAATAGCTAGTTGTAGTTTGATGCTGAATACCTTCTGATTTAAGTAGCCTCTCAAAAGCTTTGCTACAAAATTCACCACCATTATCAGTGCGTAGGACCTTAATAGACCTTTCTCACTGATTCTCGACCTGTGCCTTGAAATCAATAAAGCAATCCAAAACATCACTTTTCTTTGCAAGGAAATACACAAAAACCTTTCTAGAATGATCATCAATAAAGGTCAAGAAATAACGAGCATTGCTCCAAGATGGAACCGGCATAGGCCCACATAAGTCTGAATGAATAAGATGTAGCTTATTTTTACATACAGTTTTACTCTTACTTGACTTAAATGGTTTTCCAGCCTGTTTACCTTCAGCACATGAAAAACAGTTTTTAAAACCATTATCTGAGAAATTAAGCCTCCGTGGCTTAGGCGGCAGCACGCCGGCTGGGTCCGTGAATCAAATCCTGGTCACTCCATGTGAGATCTGTGCTGGACAAAACGGAGGCAGACAGGTTTTTCTCCGGGTACTCCGGTTTTCCCTGTCAAAATTTCATTCCAGCAACACTCTCCACTATCATTTCATTTCATCTGTCATGCATTTAATCATTGCCCCAGAGGAGTGCGTCAGGCCTCGGCAGCCGGCACAGTTCATATCCTCGCTGCTAGATGGAGGATTCAATCATTCCATTCCTGACCCGGTCGGAGACTGGAAGCAGGCTGTGGATTTTCATTCATCTGAGAAATTAATTGCATGAGTGAGACCATCTCATAACAACTTCATACTCTGGTTGTTAAGATGGCCTAGTCGTTTATGCCATAAATATTCTGAGTCCTCTGATCAAATATTAGCTTGACCACTGAGAGCATTGACTTGGTAAACACCCCCCACATTACTCGCAGTCAGTGCTACATTACCTGTAGCAACAAAGGTTTCACTATCATAAACTTCACAATTATTGTCGGTGAATACCACAACATAACCCTTTTGAGTAGCAGCAGACACAGATAAAAGATTAGCAGTGAGACCAGGAACATATTCTACATTGGACAAGGTTTGTGGAATACCATTTTCTAATTGAACAGTTACATTACCAGATCCTTGGCCATACAATTTTTGATTGTTAGCTGTACTGATCTCCGGATTAGGACCAGCAGTGAAGTTCACCATCGCAGTCTTGCTTGAACTCATATGCTTAGTAGCACCAGAGTCAACGAACCAGGCCCCTGTAGAGGCCCTTGCACTTAATGCCTGTCCATCGGTTGCCAGCATCCTCTTGTCTTCCTTCGACTTTTGTTGAGTTGAGCTCTGCATCTCCTCTTTCCTGCAATCCCGCTTCCAGTGTCCTGGCTTCTTGCATTTCCAGCAGAAGGGCTTCTTCTTCGTCTTGTCTTCTCGTGAAAACAGAACAGAATCCTTGGATGGCTTGGAAGTACTTTTCCCACTCCAAGTAGTATCTTGTAGCAACTTGGTTCGGACCGTGTCTGCAGTAAGGTCTGTTCCGGAACTTTCCAGAGCCATAATCATAGGCTGAAACTCATCTGGTAGACCTTTCAGCATAAGAGCTGCCACAAACTCGTCGTCCAGTGCCTTATTCATAGACGCAAGTTGCTGAGCAAGTCCCATAACCTCACTGACATACCCTTCCATCATCCTGTAGTGCTTTAATTTAACTTTGCACAATTTCTTCAAGATGATGATCCGCCGATTCACTCCTTTATCTGAGTAGGCCTTTTCAAGAGCTTCCCAGACTTCCTTCGCGGTCTTACAAGGCATGACGATTGGGAAAATTTATTTATCCACCATGAGGTTAAGTCTGGCCCTAGCCCGACTTTCGTCTTTCGCTTTCTTCGCAGATGTTGTAGTATCTCCATCCGGGTAGCCAACTATACAGCTCCACAGATCTTCGAGTCTTAGGACGTTTTCCATCTCGAATCGCCAATCCACATAATTTAGACTACCTCGCAGCTTATCTATAGCCGGTAACGAAGTGCTGGTTGCAGACATGTTGATTTCGATACGTAACGAAATTCACAGTTCATATAACGAGCAGTCTATCATACGCACTTTATATTCGCACGGTGGATCCGTGGCTGGGTCCATAACCTGTAGGATTACGAGGCACACAGGCAAATGAAATGGAACACACGTTTAATGTACTTGACATTTACTAGAACAGAACTGAACGAACAAGGTGATACAACATTCTTTTATACACACCAAAACAAAAACAAAAGAGAAACATATCTCTACGGAGCAGGTTTACTGATTAACAGTGTGACCAACACAAAACATGATCACATATTCCAACAAGAATATGTTAAACAGATTGCCTCGGATGTAGGGTGTGGTAGCTATGTAGAGATGAAACGATTAGCTCAGGACAGGGAGGCGTGGAAGGCTGCATCAAACCAGTCAAAAGACTGAGGACTCAAACAACAACATTATTATTATTATTATTATTATTCTAGAATAAAGTATTCTTGTAGTTTATGGGTGCTGACCGTTCTTTATTGGTCAAATTTGGCAATTCACGTATCACCCTTGCGAAACAAAATCTTTAAAAAAAACCTTTTTTTCACGCAGTAGTAATACTCCCTCATCGGTTCCTTGAAAATAATGAAATTTAAGTAGGCTACGAACGCTCGAAAAGCCATGGGAAGTTTGGTTGACATAGCCGCGCCCGTTGTGGGACACTACTTACAAACAAATTTTAATTCAGTATTACAAGGATGTCAAAAACAATCATCAGTATTGAGCCCGTCAGAGGAGCTGCCAGGATAGCCAACAACCGCAATGACTTCCCTAACATCTCATCCGTCGGACCTAACTGCCGTGAGGATCAGGTGAACTTCCAAATAGGCCAAAGCGGCACGAGAAACTGTAGTCCACAGGGATCGTGGTACATGGTGACGAAGGTCATAGACTGCCTAAGGAAAGGTTCACCTTAAAAGCTAGACTGAGAAAAGAAACATCCAGACTTATGTAAAACACCGTGAAAATTTATTGTAAATTTTACAAACCCCTAGCCTAGTTCGGAGGGTTTCTATCGGCTAATCCGCAAGCTCAAAAATAATCAAAAATAAAGGGCAGGTCCCTACCTGAGAAGTTACAGTAAACCCTCGCGAAAGATCTGTCTCACAATAATAAAGCAACAACAGCAACACTAGGAAAATGGTACGACGCAAATCCCTAGGTCAAGTTACAAGATTAAGCTAATATCAGAATTTAAATTTAACAGGGTAGCAAAACAAATCTAAGTTAGGATGATACCATCTCCACATTTACATTTAACGTTAATTCATCTAGCCAAGTCCTATCAATTAATAACAACATTTACGGCGGTGACGTCCGTAATAACAAACAATTACATTCAAAGCTAAGTGAACAGCCATAAAAAAAACATCTAAGTCATTCTTATGAGCTAAGTGCTAATCAGCACACAAAAGGGTAACATAGAGGATTCATACACTTTTACATTATCAAATGAATAAATAAGAGAACACAGTTTTATTCAAATGCCTGCCTGCACCTTGGTTTACTCTTTGTAAGCCATAGTCATCTAATGTGTGTAGTTACGGTGACGACTGCGTAGTAAAGACTACGTCTAACATCGTATGGCCTGCGCTCCACCAGCTGCGAACTCTAGGTTCGAGCAAGCTTCGGTCACAACAAAAAATGTGTCAGCTGTCCTCAAGTCATTTCCTCCAGGAAATACCTTCATAAACACGGCTATGTCAGCAGGTTCCAAATGCAAAAGAACAAGGTTAAGCAGAAAGAATTCGTTAGTTAGCTTTTGTTTTATCAAAATTATGCGTTTTATTATTAAGATGTCGGTTTAGGTTATCGTTGGTTTATGGCGAATAATACTGACAAGCCTGGGCACGGAGCGTCTCCCCTGAGATCATCTCTGCCAAAAGCCTCGACTCAAAAGTCGGAATACAATCAACGAGCAATAACAACTCGGACACACAATAACACAAGTTACCAGCGGCGCACAGCTCGCGTTCAATAACTCTGGGATGGGCCTGGACACAAGCAGTTACCCTCCCTAAACATCTGGTTTACGGGACAATCCCGGACATGGTACACACAATACCATCATTCATGAAAAACCTCCCTAACGGGGCTAGCCTACAACGTACTATAGAAAACCTGACATAACTGTACTTGTCAAAACAGCGGTACACGCAACAGCGTTTAACTAACAAATGACATTCTACAAAACAGCTGATCAGATACAAGAATGAACACTGGGTTCCATAAGCTATAATTGCAATGAAAGGAAAAGTGAATGCTACAAGCATTCTGTCCTATGTTAATATCAGTCCGTCTCACTCAGAAGCGAGCGCTGGATCACAAACCTGTTCGTGTCGCCGCAGGCTACAAGATTCCTGCGCTGAATGACACAACACACTAATTAGGCCGGCAATTTAAGCAAAATAAAAACAGTAAAACTGGCCTCATCATAATACCTTTATCATAGGTTATAAACCTCGAAGAATATGTGCATAAAAAGCACGCTATAAATATGAATACAATCATATAACTCTGTCTTTCACATCAAAGACGTTTAAAAGGTAGCAATGTCACTAATTGCTGGAGCTCTCTGGCTCAAATATATAATACTCTTCAGTAGTTTCAAACATCAAATATCAAATAAACACGTGTCATCACACCTGACACTAACAAAATAATAATTGTGGCGCAAATTCCACTCTCTGCTGGATCTGCTTAATGATACGTTGGGAACTGAGTTCGATGCTAGGCAACGATGAAATGTCCCTTTTACTTATAAGGTCTACACATGACCAGGAAGGCTTCTGAGCTCATCTCAAATGAAATATAATGCAGTTACAAAACTGGTAATTACAGTCGATTACCCAAATGATACGACTACTCTAACGAAGTCAGGGGTGTAACATAGACTGGTTGCAAAAAATGCAGTTAAAGAAATATAACCATGGCATCTGATTGCCGTAACTAAAGTCTGCAAAGACTTGAAAAATCACCCCAGATAGGGTTGAACAAAGTAGCCTAAAATGACTACAGTCACGTTTAGCAATAGATAGAAATTGACGTTCTACGACGTCCATCAAGCTGCACCAGGGTTGACCAAAATGTCTGACCCAAGGGTGACTCACTATCACTGTAAATAAATGACATCTAATTAGACTAAATTTACATTCCCTACCTATGAAATGGCTGTCACTAAGTTCGGTTGGTTCACAAACTACACTAATCTAACTATACCACCAGAAACTAGAACAAGGAAGGGTGTACAAAACTCACGATACGAAGGAGCTCACACTCAGCTCTCTGTCCAACAACAAGGTTTGAACAAAAGCGCCTCTGGCTTTCAGGGTTGGCATCGTCCTCATCAGAACTTCCATCCGGGCTCTCCCAAATACCAGGGTTCGGTATGTCCCTGTAGTCGACCTCGTGAATGGACTGGACATGCCTAGGAAAGGCATCCTGGGTTCCTTCCTCCTGGTCTGATGTTCTAGAAGTTCCATCATCAAGCTGGTCCCATCCGAGACATCTCCCTCATACCATAATGGTATTAGCCCATGGTCTCGGTCTCGAACATGGTGTAGAAAAAGTTGACCACGTGGGCGGTAGTATAAGACATGTAGTAGTTCATTATTTTCACTTGAAAATTATAATATTCGTTGTAGATATCACAGGCTTTAATATAATTGATAACACAGCCTCTACACTTTGTAGATGTGAAAGATGAATGGCTCTGCACTGTTCTGCGGTTCTACACGTGTACTGACGCTACTTTCTCTATCACGTGGCATTCGTGAAATGGGCGTCGTTTTATCATTAATAAATTCACCGTAGCAATAAGTGTATAATATACTTTTATAATCACACGTGTTCAAAGTAATAATTTCACATTTACCTGTATATTTTTCACCAGGCTCTCGGCCCTCCACAAACACGTGGGTGTAAAAATGTGGTGCTACAGAAATGCCGTGGATTTCACAATACTTGCCAATTAACTCACTGTACAATTTGCGTCGATCACTGCACATCAATAACAGCGATTCGTAGAATACTTGTGCTCGATGGCACCCGATAATGATTTCCACGCTGAAAAGCGGACTGTTTGCCACGTCTTATGCGACGGATATACAGTAATTACACGCCAACACAGGGCGGATTATCCAGACGTAGTGCAATATAATTCACTATACAATTCGTGTATTTGTGCTCGATGGCACCTGATAATGATTTCCACGCTAAACAGCGGATATTTGCCACGTCTAACTCGACGGATGTAATTACACGCCTACACAGGGCGGATTCTCTAGACGTAGTGCGTTCCTCGTGGAAGTAGGTCGTCAAAACTGAGTCGTTGAGCGACTACTTACATTCCTGTTTGCGTATCTGCAATGATATTACCTTACCTTAAAGTGAAAAAACATTCTCCAAAATGTTTCAATAATGCTGAATGACGAAATGGAATATTCTGAGTCTCGTGGAAAGATAAAATTGATTAATAAGATCTCAGATGAATAATTAGCAGACTTCACCAAAGTCAAAACTGCGATTCTCCGCAACTTCAAAGAGAATAGTATAAGCTCTCAGCTTCTCGTAGCTTTCTGGGTGTGTTCAAAGGTACTACATCCCATCATAAATGTGCTGTCGTGAAAAATATCACATGAAACTTAGCTCAGCGGGTTCATCTGCCTCTCCGTCGTTTCAAATAAAATGTTGGGACGACATTTTTATTTGACTCAAAGTTCATTCATAAATGATATTTTTTTAGATTAGCTGCGTTGAAGGTTCCAATGCGCTCTCCTGTCCGAATGTCTTCAAGCACATAACTTCCATTGTTCAGAGGTTGTCGAATACGACTGGGGCCATAATATAAAGACAGAAATTTCCCATATATGCGGTCTATAGGACTTGAGATTCCGGGTCTCCTTATAAGGACAAGGTCTCCCGCGACTAGTGGTTCTCTGAATCTCTGACGTCAAGTTCTTCTCAAGCGTTTGGCAGCTTGTCTGTCTAAAGTGTCCCTTGCAGCTAAAAGTCTGCTGGCGTGTGATGGTTGTAAACAAGGTGGATTTACAATCACACGATCCCATATTCTCATTGGCATCTGGTTCAAATGCAAAACCATCGGTATTTGACCAGTGCTCTCATGGACTGTTGAATTAATACATTTTGCCATAATGACTAGGACTTCAGTCCATCGCCAGTGTTCTTCCTGACAATATAATCGACAGAATTTTGCGATAGTAGACATTACGCATTCTGCTGGGTTGCTCTCTGGGTAGCGAATAGACGATAAAACATGACCTATCTCCAACTCGTTCATAGCATTGGCAAATTCTGCGGAGGTGTACTGTGATCCGTGATCAGTCAACAGGAATTGTGGCTTTCCTGCCTCCGGTATCACTTGTCGTCTAATTCTCTGCATAATCTGATGTGCGGTGGCTTTCTGAATCGGATGAAGCATCGTATATTTCGTGAACACATCAATAGTTATAACAATGAAGCGATTCCCACGACGGGCTTTAGGTATTGGGCCATAAAGGTCCTGTGCATATAACTCTCTAGGTTGAGTTGGGAGTATTGGTCTAGGTGGTTCCTTCAACAAGTGTGACGTGTACTTGTTCCGCTCGCATGCGTCGCAAGCACGTAAACACTGTCTAACGGTGGTTCCTAGCCTTTTCCAAGTAAAAGACTCCTTGATGGTTGCAATGGTCTTGTCAGTCCCACTATGTCCAATGGATAGATGAACCATAAGAATAACAGATTCTTGATATCTCCTAGGAATAACTGCACGCATTTGAGTGTGGTCCTCGTCCACGAACTTATACAAGACACGATGATATATCAAATAGTCATCTGCAACAGCAGCAATCCTCGCATATTGAGCATCCTGTGGATCCATTCGTCGTCCCAGGAAACGGATAATATGCCTGAGTTCCTCCTCACGTCGTTGACCTTCAGGTAGATGACGAAGTCGGCGAAGGTGTTCCTCGCATTCTCCCTCGATGTCAATGGCATTCACAGTGGCTTCAGGATTCCGGCTGAGAATGTCGACCAACAAACAATTTCCAAGTCAAACTGTTGGAGAAAGAGCGTCCAACGTGTGATCCTGTCGCTTGCCAGTCTTGTTCGTAAAATGAAGGTCAGCGCATGGTGATCGGTCCTCACAATAATCCTCTGGCCTAACAAAAGTTTCTGCCAGTACTCAAGCGCGTAAACAATCGCAAGTGCTTCAATCTCAGTGGTGAAATAATGAGATTCGTGCGCTCTCAAACATCGACTTAAGAAAGCGATGTAATGACGTTTCTTCTCATCGTCCTCCTGCAGTAGGATGGCACATATTCCAATCGCAGATGCATCAGTCTCTACAATAAAATTCCAGGAGTAGTCTGGATATTCTAACTTAATCGAATCAACCAGCATCTGTTTAGTTTTTCTGAAAGCTGTCTCGCACTCGTCATTCCAAGCCCATCTGCAATTCTTCTTCAGTAAACCTTGCAGTGGTGCGACAGTCTCAGAATACCTCTCACAATGAGCAGCAAAGAATTGGAGAATTCCCAGGAATTGTCTCACGTGTTTCACACGGGTTGGCGTTGGAAATTCAGCAACTGTTCTGATCTTTGCCGGATTCGGCCTGTATCCATCTCCATTAATTATGTGTCCCACAAATTTTACTTCTCTCTGGAAGAATCGACACTTGTCGAATTTCACTTTAAAATTGGCCTGTCGATGATTCTCAAAAACAAGGCGTTAAGTTGTTAAATGTTCTTCCTCTGTTTCCGAAGCTATAATGATGTCATCCACGTAACATACCACCTTCTGTTTCACTTCAGGAGTCAGCTTCGCATCAAGTGCTCTAATTAATGCAGCTCCGGCATTTTTCACTCCAAAGGGTAGTTTTCGAAAGACATAGGTGGTCTGATCGAACAGAAACCCTGTATACTTCTGAGTTTGCTCAGATATTCTTATATGGTAGTAGGATTGTACCAAGCCCAATGACGAAAATATCTTCTTTCCCTTAAACTTCCTGAGGATGTCCCTAATCTTGGGCGGTCTGTCATGCTCAGGAGCTAAGCGTTCATTTAAGGCCCTTGCATCGAGACAAAGTCTCAAGCTTCCATCCACCTTAACCACAGGTGTTATAGGATTCAAGAAAGGAGTCGGTGACTTCTTGATTGTGCCTGCTGCTTCCATCTCATGGATCTTCTTAGCAGCTTCCTCGCGGTGTTTCTCTGCGATGGGATAAATCTTCTTCTGGAATGGGGAATCATCCAGTAGTACAAGATCGTACTCGTAGTCCAATATCTCACCAGGCGTGGTGTCGAATATATCCTCGTAATCGTTCAATATTGCATCCAATTTCTCTCGAATGGGTGCTGATAATGGTTCTGCCTCTTGGTCGGTACCTTGTGTCTCCTCAATTCTCTTGCCATTTAAATTCTCAACAACGTTGACTTCGGATACATATTCCGGTTCTTCCTCTACTAAGTTCATTTGAATGGGTTCGTTCGGCTTAAACTCGACCGTATTACGTCCCATATCAATGATTCCATCATACTTCCTAATGAAGTCTGCACCCAATATGGCATCATGATGCAAGCCTTTCATCACAAGAAATTCGTGCAAGTACACGTGCCTCGAAATTTTCAAAGTGCATAGAATCTGGATTTTGCACGTCACAACACGGTCAGGTATGACTCCTGTGACTCTTACTGCGGAAACTGGCAGCTCTGTCACCTCAGAATTTGCTTTCAGTCTGGCATGGCAATCGGCGGAAATGACACTTATCATCGCCCCAGTATCGATGAGAATGACTACGTTACATCCATTCAGGGTAGCTACAATCTTCGGTAAACGCGTCAATTCGTAGTTGTGTTTCGTCGTTCGTCTAACAGATCTTCCTGAATTGGCTCCCAGAGTAAGATGGTGGCAGTTACTCTGTGCTCAATCGGGTAAGAATCTATTGGTTTTTCGGCGTTTTTTTTTTCTTTCCTGGCGGGAAGTACCGGGCTGGTTTCGCTCCGTTTCTTCCGCCGTATTACGAGTTTCCCTCGAAGTAGGGTTCTGATCTCCCTCTTCTTGTATTTCTTGGAGTTCTCGGAGTTGCTGAAGATATTCACGACTCTCCCGTGCTCTTCCTCTCCAATCTCGATCAGTTTGGTATCTTGGGTCTCGATCTCTATTATAACCCCTCCTATAGCGGTAATCCCTACGGATACTTCCGTGTTGTGGATTCCGGCCATTATTCCCTCGGCGGTCGTTATCGTGACGACGGTCTTCGTTCGTCTCTCGATCGAAGCGCCGGTTCCAGTGACTACGACGGTCACCTCTCTGGTCTCTAGCATATGGAGTGTTGTTCCATTCTCTACGACCACGATTATAGTCATTGCGTTGTCCAGAGCTCTCTTGAGTCTGTGTCTGCTGTGGCGTCTGGCACACTTTGTCCACAGTTGTCAAGTTGCCATGTCGTTCTTCTCGCCTGTCAGCCTTCTGCTGACGGTGTGTTGGAAACAGTTCGGTGTTAGCATCCAATCGCCGCAAGATTTGGTCGCATTGCTGAAAAGTGGATGCTTCTGCAGCAATCAATACACGTTGCACGTCTGCAGGGTATTGCCAAACGATGGTGTTTACCAGGTCTTGCTCTGACAGTGGGGGTTGTAAGCAACGGAGTTTCGCAAGCTGGGTTGCGAAGTAGTTCGCATAGCGCGTCGGAGTGTTTGAACTGTATCGGCGAGTGTACATCTCAGCTCTGATACTCTGCTGGATGTCGCTTGACCAGTAAGTCCTCAACAAGGCTTCTCTAAAATCTTGGTAGCCTACAAATGAGTAACGGAAGGCTCTAAACCAAGTGCTGGCTTGCCCCTCAAGCAAACGCTCAATAACTCGGAGTTCTCTCTCCGGAGTTACCATGGTGTCTCTCAAGTAGCTTTCTACATTAGCCAAAAATTCAACCGGAATGATGCCACTCCCAGTACCTGAGAATCGAGCTGGTTGCTCCTCACGTGAACGGATAATAGTCACGTTCCCCTGCGTGTGCGCGGGTCTAAACGAATTCTGCATATAGTTATGCGTTGGCGTGCTCGTCTCTTGACTCTGTCGGTTGGGTACAGGTTGGAAAGGATGTGCGTCAAAGTTTAACGCTTGACTCTGCGCTGAACCGGTGAATTGAGATGGTTGCGGTTCTATGGGTGGGCTCGGTTGAAAATGTGCAGGCATGATCCATGCAGATTGCGATCCTGGTGTCGCCTGAGAGTCTCCCATCTGTGAGGGTAAATGTTTCTCTCGTGGATGCGTCTCCAGTCGGTCGAGACGTCTCTCTAAGACTTCGAGTCCTGGGATGGTCCTAGCCGTGACCTTATTCCCTAGGTCGTTGAGTTGTAATTCAATCCTTTCAACTTTGCCTTTGAGGTTGGTGTCGACCTCGCGAATAGCCGTCCTCAAGTTATAGCTGAGGTCTAACCTCTCAGTTATCGCTATTTCTTCGAATCGTTTCTGTAGGGAATCGATTTCTTCCTCGACTTTCGACACGTTGTTCTGGATCCTACCAACATCATCTTTGACCTCGGCTACCTTTGCCTCCATAGTGGTCTTATGTTCATTGAGGTCACCCCTCAACATCATGACATCGATCTTATTCTCCTCTCGATGAACATCAATGGTTTCACGAAGCCCTGTTACTGTCTCTGTCAATTCCGTAATATTCCTTCTGTTGGTGTTCAACTCGTACTTGACCTCGATCATACCATCGACGATCGTCTTGACGTTGTTGTTCACTGCATTCGCTGCACCTCTCATCAGTATGAGACCTATATTCATGGTGGCCATGTCCTTCTTGACATTATCCATGAATCCCTCGACGTGAGTCAAACGAGTCCCAAATTCTTCTCGAGTGTGCTCCAAGTCGGAACTCATATCAATCTGGACTCTGTTAATTGTTGTCTGGATTTGAGCGGTGTGCTCCTCTAATCGGGTCTGCACGTCCTCCCTAGCTCTATTCATCTGATCGGTTAAACTATCAATACGCTGGTTAGCCTCCTGATGGTGTCGTATAACATCAACCTTAACAGCCGCTAAACCTTCCGTAAGATCATTCCTAGCTTCTATCCTATAAGTATCCATGTCGGCCCTGACCTGCGTTAGATCAGCCCTAATATTGTTGATTGACTGTGTGTTGATCTCAAGATCCAGTCTGACTTGGTCCACATGACCACTCACATTGTTAATTAACTGGGTGTTAACCTCTAAGTTCTGCCTCAAATTATTAACGGCTTGGGTATTCTCACCTAAGTCACCTCGGACTTCACCTAAGTCACCTCTTACATCACCTAAATCAGTCCTTATAGTTCCTAAGTCACCTCGGACTTCACCTAAATCAGTCCTTACAGTACCTAAGTCAGCAGTAATCTGCTGTAGATTGGCATTAACAACGGCCATCATCTCTCCAAACACACGACGAATTGTTTCCTCATCCATGACAAGAACATTATTTGAGAATGAGAGGGATCAATCTCTAATGGAACTTACAGCTATGATTAGTTACTTGGTGGTATAAAGCTTGTTTCATTTAAATAAACATCACAATACAGCTGGAGTATGCAAACTAAGTGCTTCTACATTTACAAAGACAACGGCGAGCAAAGCAAAGTATAACATTTACTCAGGGTGAGGCATCATCAAAGAAAATCCTATCCATCATTTATCTAACACAAAAGCCTCACCCCATGGACTTGTATCAAACATGAATGCCATGCGGTTAATTGATCTGCAGTACGACTTTCTAAGTTCGTCCCAGTCCGGTCAATTTACCATTAATCAACATTAAGATCCTCTTAAATAACATGGAACTGACGGTCACCACGTTAACGTCGGCACATGAGTTGGGCGACATTAATGAGTTTATGAGCCCGTCAGAGGAGCTGCCAGGATAGCCAACAACCGCAATGACTTCCCTAACATCTCATCCGTCGGACCTAACTGCCGTGAGGATCAGGTGAACTTCCAAATAGGCCAAAGCGGCACGAGAAACTGTAGTCCACAGGGTTCGTGGTACATGGTGACGAAGGTCATAGACTGCCTAAGGAAAGGTTCACCTTAAAAGCTAGACTGAGAAAAGAAACATCCAGACTTATGTAAAACACAGTGAAAATTTATTGTAAATTTTACAAACCCCTAGCCTAGTTCGGAGGGTTTCTATCGGCTAATCCGCAAGCTAAAAAATAATCAAAAATAAAGAGCAGGTCCCTACCTGAGAAGTTACAGTAAACCCTCGCGAATGATCTGTCTCACAATAATAAAGCAACAACAGCAACACTAGGAAAATGGTACGACGCAAATCCCTAGGTCAAGTTACAAGATTAAGCTAATATCAGAATTTACATTTAACAGGGTAGCAAAACAAATCTAAGTTAGGATGATACCATCTCCACATTTACATTTAACGTTAATTCATCTAGCCAAGTCCTATCAATTAATAACAACATTTACGGCGGTGACGTCCGTAATAACAAACAATTACATTCAAAGCTAAGTGAACAGCCATAAAAAAACATCTAAGTCATTCTTATGAACTAAGTGCTAATCAGCACACAAAAGGGTAACATAGAGGATTCATACACTTTTACATTATCAAATGAATAAATAAGAGAACACAGTTTTATTCAAATGCCTGCCTGCACCTTGGTTTACTCTTTGTAAGCCATAGTCATCTAATGTGTGTAGTTACGGTGACGACTGCGTAGTAAAGACTACGTCTAACATCGTATGGCCTGCGCTCCACCAGCTGCGAACTCTAGGTTCGAGCAAGCTTCGGTCACAACAAAAAATGTGTCAGCTGTCCTCAAGTCATTTCCTCCAGGAAATACCTTCATAAACACGGCTATGTCAGCAGGTTCCAAATGCAAAAGAACAAGGTTAAGCAGAAAGAATTCGTTAGTTAGCTTTTGTTTTATCAAAATTATGCGTTTTATTATTAAGATGTCGGTTTAGGTTATCGTTGGTTTATGGCGAATAATACTGACAAGCCTGGGCACGGAGCGTCTCCCCTGAGATCATCTCTGCCTAAAGCCTCGACTCAAAAGTCGGAATACAATCAACGAGCAATAACAACTCGGACACACAATAACACAAGTTACCAGCGGCGCACAGCTCGCGTTCAATAACTCTGGGATGGGCCTGGACACAAGCAGTTACCCTCCCTAAACATCTGGTCAACGGGACAATCCCGGACATGGTACACACAATACCATCATTCATGAAAAACCTCCCTAACGGGGCTAGCCTACAACGTACTATAGAAAACCTGACATAACTGTACTTGTCAAAACAGCGGTACACGCAACAGCGTTTAACTAACAAATGACATTCTACAAAACAGCTGATCAGATACAAGAATGAACACTGGGTTCCATAAGCTATAATTGCAATGAAAGGAAAAGTGAATGCTACAAGCATTCTGTCCTATGTTAATATCAGTCCGTCTCACTCAGAAGCGAGCGCTGGATCACACACCTGTTCGTGTCGCCGCAGGCTACAAGATTCCTGCGCTGAATGACACAACACACTAATTAGGCCGGCAATTTAAGCAAAATAAAAACAGTAAAACTGGCCTCATCATAATACCTTTATCATAGGTTATAAACCTCGAAGAATATGTGCATAAAAAGCACGCTATAAATATGAATACAATCATATAACTCTGTCTTTCACATCAAAGACGTTTAAAAGGTAGCAATGTCACTAATTGCTGGAGCTCTCTGGCTCAAATATATAATACTCTTCAGTAGTTTCAAACATCAAATATCAAATAAACACGTGTCATCACACCTGACACTAACAAAATAATAATTGTGGCGCAAATTCCACTCTCTGCTGGATCTGCTTAATGATACGTTGGGAACTGAGTTCGATGCTAGGCAACGATGAAATGTCCCTTTTACTTATAAGGTCTACACATGACCAGGAAGGCTTCTGAGCTCATCTCAAATGAAATATAATGCAGTTACAAAACTGGTAATTACAGTCGATTACCCAAATGATACGACTACTCTAACGAAGTCAGGGGTGTAACATAGACTGGTTGCAAAAAATGCAGTTAAAGAAATATAACCATGGCATCTGATTGCCGTAACTAAAGTCTGCAAAGACTTGAAAAATCACCCCAGATAGGGTTGAACAAAGTAGCCTAAAATGACTACAGTCACGTTTAGCAATAGATAGAAATTGACGTTCTACGACGTCCATCAAGCTGCACCAGGGTTGACCAAAATGTCTGACCCAAGGGTGACTCACTATCACTGTAAATAAATGACATCTAATTAGACTAAATTTACATTCCCTACCTATGAAATGGCTGTCACTAAGTTCGGTTGGTTCACAAACTACACTAATCTAACTATACCACCAGAAACTAGAACAAGGAAGGGTGTACAAAACTCACGATACGAAGGAGCTCACACTCAGCTCTCTGTCCAAAAACAAGGGTTGAACAAAAGCGCCTCTGGCTTTCAGGGTTGGCATCGTCCTCATCAGAACTTCCATCCGGGCTCTCCCAAATACCAGGGTTCGGTCTGTCCCTGTAGTCGACCTCGTGAATGGACTGGACATGCCTAGGAAAGGCATCCTGGGTTCCTTCCTCCTGGTCTGATGTTCTAGAAGTTCCATCATCAAGCTGGTCCCATCCGAGACATCTCCCTCATACCATAATGGTATTAGCCCATGGTCTCGGTCTCGAACATGGTGTAGAAAAAGTTGACCACGTGGGCGGTAGTATAAGACATGTAGTAGTTCATTATTTTCACTTGAAAATTATAATATTCGTTGTAGATATCACAGGCTTTAATATAATTGATAACACAGCCTCTACACTTTGTAGATGTGAAAGATGAATGGCTCTGCACTGTTCTGCGGTTCTACACGTGTACTGACGCTACTTTCTCTATCACGTGGCATTCGTGAAATGGGCGTCGTTTTATCATTAATAAATTCACCGTAGCAATAAGTGTATAATATACTTTTATAATCACACGTGTTCAAAGTAATAATTTCACATTTACCTGTATATTTTTCACCAGGCTCTCGGCCCTCCACAAACACGTGGGTGTAAAAATGTGGTGCTACAGAAATGCCGTGGATTTCACAATACTTGCCAATTAACTCACTGTACAATTTGCGTCGATCACTGCACATCAATAACAGCGATTCGTAGAATACTTGTGCTCGATGGCACCCGATAATGATTTCCACGCTGAAAAGCGGACTGTTTGCCACGTCTTATGCGACGGATATACAGTAATTACACGCCAACACAGGGCGGATTATCCAGACGTAGTGCAATATAATTCACTATACAATTCGTGTATTTGTGCTCGATGGCACCTGATAATGATTTCCACGCTAAACAGCGGATATTTGCCACGTCTAACTCGACGGATGTAATTACACGCCTACACAGGGCGGATTCTCTAGACGTAGTGCGTTCCTCGTGGAAGTAGGTCGTCAAAACTGAGTCGTTGAGCGACTACTTACATTCCTGTTTGCGTATCTGCAATGATATTACCTTACCTTAAAGTGAAAAAACATTCTCCAAAATGTTTCAATAATGCTGAATGACGAAATGGAATATTCTGAGTCTCGTGGAAAGATAAAATTGATTAATAAGATCTCAGATAAATAATTAGCAGGTTTCACCAAAGTCAAAAGTGCGATTCTCCGCTACTTCAAAGAGAATAGTATAAGCTCTCAGCTTCTCGTAGCTTTCTGGGTGTGTTCAAAGGTACTACATCCCATCATAAATGTGCTGTCGTGAAAAATATCATATGAACCTTAGCTCAGCGGGTTCATCATTGTAAAAGATAAATACTTACAATTAAGTATCCCTTCCAGTATCGTCTGAAATACGCATTTCATTATGTCAATTGAGAATATTACAGCTCTGTTAAAATGGCGATCCCACAGGGCGTGGAGTGAGTGTAGCATACGAACCGACCTATAAGGATCTATTTTATTACAAAATTTCGTTATTATGGCTCTAGGATACCGAGAGCTGTGGGCTATATTCTGTATGATTATCTTCTGACTAACGCATGTGAGAGCTCTAATATGATGATTATGTATTGGCAAGGTTTGTCTCAATTTCCCAATTTCATTCGTTGTTGTCAATTTTATTCTAATAGTTCGCACAGCCACCATCTTGAAAGTGTGGAGAGTCTGTTCCTTTGTCTTGGCCATTAGAAGGTAAACATATACGGTCGTACCTTGTCATTAATTTTCGTTACAGTGGCTCTTACGTGATTTGAGTTATTTATTTGTATATATTATAACTTCAAGATGGCGGCTGCGCGTAACATACATGCCATCACGTTGATAACAGAGGGTTCTTATAAAAAACTGATTACCAAATACTGTGAACTTTGATCCATATGATCAGAATTTATGGATTGCATGATTCACACGGCCGCCATCTGGAAATTATTTGGCTGATGATTTTGTAGGTTGGGCTTCAGTCGCTTCTCACGTAAAGGTATATTTTTCCAAAATTTATTTGAGATGCTATAATTAGTACGGTATACCGGTAGTCGTAATTTGATTTAGGCGTTGGACATTTTGGTGGCCACCATTTTGTTTTGATTAAGATGGTGGTGAGGTGTTCTTTGCACTTGTAGCAAATGGGAGCGCCGTCCACCAGCATCAGAGACCTCTGTCGGTCATTGAAATAACTACTTGTAGAGATTCTGCTGGTCTCTTCGCTTAATGCAACGAAGCGGTGCAGCGCAGCGCTTGGTGCTTGGTGAAGCAAACCAAAACGGAGACGGATTGGCTTGGATTATTATTTTGATACTGTATATAATTTAATGACTTCGCGTTCGCTTGGTTCAAAGTGGTAGCGTGAAGTTTAAAATCGGATGAAAATATATTTTGACTTTGTAGCTGTAGTTTTATATGTGTGCATGTGATTTTGTATTGAACGGAAAAATGATAAGTTTTTGAGAGGATATTCAGCAGAGTTGTGTGAAATTTTGATGAGGTTATGGTATTACATGGGCGGATATTTACACGACATTTTTAACAATCTTCCGTTGCATATAATATGTAACACGCAAAAGCTACGTTCATTTGCACAACTAGTTCCCTTGTGCTATTGAATATTGAAATACTTACTTGACAATACAATTGGGTATTTATAAATGGGGGCTTCATAAATTCCATTCCCTGACCCGGTTGGTCGCCTGGATGCAGGCTGTGGATTTTCACTTCATTTATAAATGTGCTACCTCGAGCGGCCTACTGCATGCTCTAAATAGTTTAATGTAGCCTAAAATTCCGCAATAGAAAACCTCAAAAACGTAGAAAATCACTGGTCTTAACGTCGCACCTTTAATTCAAGAAGGGCCAAAACATAACAAATTTTCACAATCGGACTCGTATTATAATTATTAATAACTCATGACAAGACAGTGATTTTATAATTTAAACAAGTAAACATCGAAGTATGTACACAGAAAAATTGCATCTATTTATAAGATCCACCTACTTGAAAACAAACTCGACTCTGCGGCTTTTCTTTACAAAACTATCAATAACTTCATCATAGAAAGAGGACTGTAGGCCTAATCTAATTTTTGCAAGCAATCCTTTTTCAATCGACAACATATTGAGTCGACCTGCAATATGTAATAATGCGTCTCAGTGTCGAAAAAGAACGTTCTGCAGGGGATGTAGCAGCAGGAATTGTTGCTACCAGTTTGATGAGCTTGAAAATCACTGCCATATCCATGTACAATTTGTTAGTATACATAAACTGCGTCAAGTCTGAAACACTTTTCTCTTTAAAGTCAGGAGATGAGTACGGTACAACACTTAATTCAGTTTTTAAGCGAACAATGTCGAAAAATTACCCATAGGTCTTCTTCACGGCAGTAACATAACTGTCTGGAAACTTATTTCTGTGCTTTCACCATCCAGCAGCGAGAAGAGCAATGCATTGGAACCCTCTCCTATTTGGACAAGTGCATTGTCAATAATTTTATTGAATAGACGTTAGTATTTTGATTTTTCTGGTTCACCACTTATTGCACAATTTTTAGAGCACGGCTGTCCTCCATAAACATCGATTTGGTATCAACATGTCCATAAAAACTATCAAAATCTTCTTCTCACATAGACTGAGTTTTTAAAAAGAGCTCAACCTTCTTGCCACAGTACTGTATATCAAAACTGTTTGTAAAATATTGAAAACAGTATCGGAGAATGAAAAGATCTTGGAGAAAATTGCCAGCAGAAATCTGGTGTTGAACTTAGGTAAGAAGAACAAAAATCCTTGTGCTTTCAATGTAGTAGCTTTCTGTAGCTCTCAGCTGTAGCTTTCAACTACGCATTATAAACGTGACAGCTCACAGTCGGCCTTGGGCAGAAGGAACCTGCGCGCGCATACATTTCTCGCTGTGTCGAAGCTCCGCTGAAGCTCCTAAGACACTAGCAAGCCTCGCTGTACTCGCCAAGATATATGCAACATGCGATTCGTTTAACGCAGATCTATTACAGATACGGTACATATTGTAATTTTTAAAACTTCGCCTGGATTAGAAAAAATATTGCACTTGTGCAACAAGCGTAGCATGCTCGGAGAAATAACCCCTGAATTCTTATGTGCTGTAGGTAGAGGATGGAGGTTGAGGGAATAGCATTACTCGAAAAGCATGAGCAATACATGTTAGCAAGGGGTAGAACGCGTACTGTAGGCTATATTAACTTCCAGAACTTTTGCCTATACCGAAAGTAAAAAAGGAAGGAAGCTTTTAGTTTTACTTAATCGTTAATCATGTGATCATGAGCCTCGCGGCCTCCTTTTACGTTGAATCCGAACCACGGGACATGGCATTTCACTTCGAAAATCTCACATGCATCGACCAGGAATCGAACCCGGTCCACCTTGGTGAGAGGCCAACAGCTTGACCGCTGTGCTGCCACCCCCTCCCCCTCATTGCCTATATCAAACAGAACAACTGTGAACATGTCGTCCAGTAGCGTGGGTCCTAATGAGCACTGTTGCTGCATAGAGACTGGCGGGAGAAACGAAGAGAAGACTCAGCTCTATGGTCACCGTATACACATGGCCTTCCCTTTAAACACAAGCCGCTTCAAATTTATGTGCATGTATGAGATGGAAGACCTAATCCTATGAATAACCATGCTTACAACGGAGTGCGCACATTTTTACTATTGCAATATCATGCAGATATTGTTATAAGATGTCACAAAAGTTATACGTGCACAAGTCCACCTCCAAGTGTAGCGTCTAGCATTCTTGGCTATTGCCCAAGGGGTGCGGGTTTGTTTTCCGGCCCAGTCATGCAATTTAATTCTGGCCTGAGGGCTGGAAAGAGGTACAGTCAGCATTGTGAAGCAAACCTGAAAAGAAGTGTGTTGAATTCTCACCTCAGCCATCCTGGAAGAGTATCCCATGGTTTCCCATGTCTACTGCAGACAAATATTGGGATGGTTCCTAACATAAAGGACACGGCTGCCTCCTTCCCATTCCTCACCTGAATTACAATTGCACACACTCTAAAATAGACACCACAGATTATCAAGCAAATTCTATACACACATCCAAGTAACGGGGCTAAATGACCAAGATGGCCAAGCCCCTCAAATGAAACATCATTGGTTGCGTTCACGGTAGCAAACAGTTGATCAACTGTTGAAGAAAGTACGCTGTGAACGCGGTGTGATGGAGCGCTCCCTAAACATGTTCCATGGAGCGGACGCCATTTTATGGAGCGTAGAAAAACTTCGCTCCATCCACGGAACACGTTTAAATCCAACATGGCGTAGCATGAAGTAGATTTAAAAACAAATGTAAACATTGTGGAAATCGCTCAAAATAGTTCCTAAACTGATGAATACTGAAATAATAATGAAGAACACAACATCACGGTCCCTCTATAGCCTATAAAATGACCTGCATTGTGTTAAATTCGTGATATATCTTTATTCCGATTTACGGACCGCAGTTGCGACAAATGTTAACCTATGTGTGAAACAACATAACCTGACATATCGGATGTTACATCCTTTATTTTGTTCCAAGTATTAAAAATTATATGAATTCAGGTGTGTGGTTTCCTTTTTAGTGGCAATGTGCATTTTTAAAGTTTTTAAATCGATGTTTCAGCGTTTTTTAATCACTTGTAATTTGGTAATGTGGTCTGAAAATACGATTTTAACCTATGCTTTGGGCTAAATACTGTACCTCGACGAATATATTGTTGTGTAGGCAGTATAGATAGAATCAAACTTCTAGGCTACCGGTACCGGTACTGTATAAAAAATACCTTTCATTTGGAGCAAGCATAGGCAACCGGTACTGTATAAAAAATACCTGCATTGTAAGGCCTACTTGGCCTACCCCAAATTCTGATAGGCTAAGACCTATTGTCAAGAGTCTTGCTCAAAAATAAATTATTTCAATACCGTAGGCTACCGGTACTTGTTGGGTTAAGGATTTGTATGCAATAGGATATAAGAATTACCGTAGGTCTGTCTGTGCCTGCATTATTAGGTGATTCTTCCAATAGAAAACTGAGTGTTTGGCTGATCAGAATGTAATGACTGGGAAATACTAGTAGCCTATCAGTATTTTTCTTTTCATGGTATTATCTTAACAGTTCTCTTGCTTCTTGGATGCTGTTTAGGTCTAGATTAGCCTACACATCCACATTCCTTTCAAGAATGCTGAAAAACCTACTCACTAGGCCAATATTTTTTCTTGAAACAATCGTAAATGTTTCACTAAATTTTACGGTATTTTAAATTCACATAGCTCATTATCAGACCGCAAGGACCCCCCCCCCCCCCCCCCACTGGCTTTCAGCTTGGATTGAATGAAGTTAATTTGGTCTTGTATAGGCCCTAGCCTATAAATATGTTTCTATGTTTGAAAGAAACCAGCTTCCCTTGGTAAGCATTTCAAGTACCGGTAACCATTACTTTTCTTTTCATGGCATTAGCAGTCTTATCTTAACAGTTATCTTGCTCCTCGGTTGCTGTTCAGGTCTAGATTAAACAGCCACATTCCTTTCAATGTAATGAATATTACCAACCGTACTGGTACCATTGGCTATAATTGGGCAAGCTCAATAGCCAATGTTCACTGCAGTAGGCTACCAGTACCGTACATCAAGAAGCTGGGAATGATTATGCACTGAAACTCAAGATATAATATATATATATATATATATATATATATATATATATATATATATATATATATACTGTATATACATTTCTTTTCTTACACAAGGAGAGAAAATTAAGCACTCTCCAACATAGCACTTACCCAGTTTGTCCTTTATTTCCTTCACTTACGGTATCTCAACATGCCTGAGTATTAACATTTTGTGACAATTATTGTATGCACATACTGTATTTTGTCCATGCTTCAACTAATCCAACACCAAAATTTCCATCCTTGACTTCCTTTTGTCAAACGAGTGATGATTTTCTCTTAGGGAACAGGTTAGGTCATCTGTAGCCTACTCAAATAGGAACTGACTATTAAGTAAAATGCATTATGAGAATGGATTTAGAAATTGTGACATAAGGCTAATTTATTTTACTCACTCTCTTGTGTGTATGCTACATATTGATCTATATTTTAACAGTAGCCTAGGCTACAGGATACATTTCAAAATGCTGTGGTGTCAGTGACATGTGCATGTATTTTTAACTGAGGCTAGGATTGGGAAGGAGGCTTTAAGTTACAAGCTTAATAACCTGTATAGGAAATTGTTAGTAAAATGAAAACTTTAAGGGAGTGAGGAGTCATGAATATTACCTACAGGTACTGTACAGTAGGCTATGGGCTACAATTGGTCAGGCTTGCTAACCTAGGTTCACTGCAGTAGGCGACCAGTACATTAAGAAGCTGGTAATGGTTATGTACTGAAACTCAAGATATATAATATATTTTTCTTCTTACACTGGCAGAGAAAACTGAGCACTGTTCAACACAGCACTATCCAGTTTGTCCAATATTTCCTTACCTTATCTCAACCTGCCTGAGTTTTAACACCTCATTACAGTGATGCTTCACTTTATAATCTGCATATTCTATCACACAGCAGTATTTGCTGCTGACCACAGAAGACCTGATGTTCTTGTACAGTGACTGAATGAACTATGTTTGCTACAAAACTACACCTACGGTATAGTTCTGCTGTACCGTAGTTTCATTTGTATTCAATCTGGTAATGAGCCTAGGTGGAAGATATTACTTCTTTTAACATTTAGTTTGCTGATTCGTACCAACCATCTCTCTACCAGGCACATATTGAGCAACAAAGGGAATTGTTAGTAACCAAGTATCAATACCTTTAAGAGAGTGGCGAGTCATGAATGTTACCTTCGGTAATGGTATGTAATTGTGCGAGTCCACTAGCCAAGCCCCATTCAAGTACCAGTATCGTACATCAAGCAGCTGGTAATGATTATGTACTGAAATTCAAGATAAAATGTAGTCATTGCTGCTTTTCGGGTACAAATTATAAATATATAAACACACTCCTGGAAAAAGTTACACTTTATTAGTTAGTTATCACACTTAAATGGGCAATGGGCAACTAATACATGTAATTGTTTCCAGGAGTGTGTTTACAAATTTATAATTTTGTACCCCATGTTGACCGACTGAGAAGCAGCAAATACAATTTGTATAGGCAACACTTTAAAAAAAGGAATGGCTTCAAATTATCACAGAAAATATGTATTCTTTAGCACTGCTTCATTTATCTTTGCTCCTAGGAGTCATTCATCCTGTTACTTTCCTGCTTTTTACATATATTTTTTCAGTTTATATTTTTGCAGTCTAGTTTCCTCTACCTCATTCTGTACTGTCCAGACTTGGGTAGCAATAATTTTAAAATGCCCTATTTTCCTTAATTCTTTCTATGTTACTGGACCATTTGATGACATGATCTATTGAAAAATCAATTGTGAAAGCATCTTTTAGACAACTGCTTTCAACCAAAAATCTGTAGCCTAACTTTTTCATTTTCATTTGATGAACAGTAGCCTATAGGGGATATGGTATGGAAACCAGTTGTGTATTGATAGGAGGAGAATGGACTGCCAAGTAAGAGACTAAGTTAATCCATCAACAGTTCATGTTGTGCCTTTCTCTTTAAGTACTAATATTGGGGTGTAAACAAGTAAGGAACCGGTATAACAAGGATAATACAGGCTCCTACCATGATTTCCTTTGCTTTAAATGAGGGACCCAGAAATTTTATTTCTAGATGCTGGTTATAATTTTAATGACCTTGAGGTCATCTGACCTTATTAGATAGGGGAAGGGTAATGATCCAGATAAATACCTCTAGTTGACAGGTAGGGACAATGTGATGTACATTCTTGTAGTGTTTCAAATTAATTTTGCAATCTAACCTGATTTTTTGTAAATACAATTAATTTGTATAGTACAGTAATTAAAAACTGTACAGCACAGTTAAGCTGATGAATAAATCAAAAAACTTCAAATCCTTGAGAAGAAAACTAGAGTGAAAAAGAAAAGATATAAGAAGCAGGAAAGTATCAGCATGAAGGATACCTAGGGACAAATTAGATAGATGAAGCAGTGCTAACAAATAATGAAGTCATCATGTGTGGATGACTGGTAAGAGGTTTACTGCTAGACTTACAGACTCGTGACCCTTCTCATAGGATATAACCCTACATTAATAAAATTAAAGCTATATTGATATTCTTGAATAAATATTCGTCTATTGAGACGTAGGCCTAACCTACCTTGTTCAATTTGAAGAGATTAAAATGACTTCAATTATCATAAGTCTTGGGATATACCACCTTAATATACCGTACCATACGTTAAACTGTTAAGTATTCTATACCATAGCAACTAGCATAACACAATAAATGCCGTATCAGAAAGGCAAGAAATTTACGTACGTAGGCCTAAAATTATCGGGAGCAAGGTATGGTTTGATACATGTTCACAGCCTTCGGTACATAGTTTCAGAGCAATTTCGTTCCGTGTTGCAAAACTAAAGGTAAATTAGATACTGATCTAATATCAGCATTCACTCTCACAAGATTATCTGATCATTTCAACATCGCAGGCTCGAGGATAGTACATCGCCCTTGTCCACTTTCGAACAACGCGCGCTGCTACAGATCAGATGGAGCAAACCGTTCACAGGTACACGTAAAACCTGATCCCGCTCCCGATGCATCAGCTTTGGAGCTGTTGATCAACTGTTTGCTACCGTGAACGCAACCATTATTAAACGTGACATAATCTACACTTCATGTCATTCTTACAAGGGAAGTCTTCGCGCTACTACACTCCGATCGGGATGAAACTCAGGAGACGAATAGCTGAGGAAATGTACCAAACAGGACAGGAAACCGCATTGGCTCAAATTAATATTCATTACCATTATTTTGTATTGTATGAAACGTCCGCACTTCGGGCGCGCGCTAGTAAGAGCGCGGCACAAAGAACGAAGCAGACACCGTAAACGAGTTGTTGACTAGACTGTCTGCTTTGCCATGTGAATGGGGCTCCAGACAGAACGTGTTACACATCGGCTACCAAGCAGAATGACAGGTAACTTTGAACATGCAGCTGACAATTTGTATACCCACTGTAATATTAACAAAGTTTGAAACTACAATCATAAGGTATTGTTACAGAAACCATGTCTGCCTGTGAGGACATAAAAAACATCAACCCATGGAACGTTGTTCTGTGCCTGCACAATTGTTTTGCAGAGTGCGAAAAGACACCCACTATGGTTACAGCTGCAGAGGTGGATTTGGCCTGTGAATTGTAGCGTAAGTAGGCTACATCCAAGAATACGTTTAGAACATGTACTTTATTGGTTATTAATTCGGTCCATGTTTTGGGGGCTAATTTGACGTCTTCATTACAGGTCTCATGGCAAACCGTATAGAAGACCCAAGTTTTTCCGTTAAAACGGAAGATAGCTTGGTTATGCTTGATCCCGACAACGATGCAGAATACGACAGGGAGCACGATGAACCTGCGGGAGACAATAGTGATGTAAGTGTGCAATATATGAAAGCCGCTATTGATTTTTGGCGTAATCAAGGAGGTAAACAACGGAAGTTCCAAACTGTGCATCGCCTCTACAAGAAGTTGAAGTGCCGTAATGACCTTTACATATGGGAGAAACATGTTGAGCGCGGAGGTACGAAAAAAGAAAAACTGAAATTAATTTTCGATGCAACCGCTAAACAGTTTCAATGTGCCAGAGAGGGAAGAAAGGTTGTTCATGACAGTGATATCCGGAAATGGGCTCTTGCAGCAGCACGGCGAATAGGTGATGAAACCTTTCGTGCATCGAAAGTTTGGCTCTCCCATTTTAAAAGATCTTGCCGTATTGTGTCAAGAAAAGTGACAAAATTCGTGTCACATAATTATACAACAAATCATGCTGACCTACTTGCAAGTGCGACAACCGTTGTTGGAGATGTTGCGGAAGCCATTGAAACCTATAGTCCAATATGTGTCTTTCGTACAGACCAAAGTGGGTTCAACATGGAATTTCACTCTGGACGAACACTTCACAGTAAAGGTGACAAGCGTGTATTTGCTGAAGCACAATCCCTAAATTCGTTAACGCAGAGTTACACCATCCAAAAAATAATCTCCGCGGATGGTCGTCTGCTTCCCGTTCTACTTGTGGTATTACAGGAAAAGAACGGAGTCTTTGGACCAAGAGTTAAGGACACCTTCTTTACTGCACCTAATTTATAATTATGTACTTGCTTCCAAGTTGGATAAATTAACTCAACATTTATTTCAAGAGTGGCTCCGAAATGTGTATTTTCCGTTAGTACCTGATTTTAGTGTACTGGTTTTAGATTCATGGACTGGACAAACAGAAGATGCTATACTAGCAGCCAAACCAAATGACAAGGACATTGATGTCGAGATTGTACCAAGAGGAACCACAGGTATAATTCAACCCCTGGATGTATTTGGATTTCGAATATGGAAGAATTCCATTCGAACTTTCTACGATAGTGTGCTGTTACATGGTCTAGAGTTCAATATTCACCTACGTAACAACATCTTGAAAGTTCAGTCGTTTACACACAACCAATTGTCATCCCCACGCTTTCAAAGCATGTGGACATATAGCTGGTTTAAGGCTGGCTTTGTAGATGAACGACCGTCCAACTTTCCGAACCCTGTTTTTTGTTTTATAAGTCCTTCCCTGGATATTTGTGGCCAGTGTACAAATACTGCCATACTCACGTGTGGCTGGTGTAAAACAAATATATGTATTGACCACCTTGTTCATGACATTCACCTTTGTGATACGTAGGCCTACATTGATTGAAACAAACAAGACATGATAAACAAGTGATACTCGTTAATTGTGTAAAGTACTGTACTTATTATTAGGTATCGGTTGCATTTCATTTCAGTAATTGTATATAATAATACCTAGGTAATATATCTCGGATAATGAACAAATTACGGCAGCAACCCTGCTACTGTGTCATCCATTGTGTTTATCATAGGTAACACGTCCTGCATATTATTTTAAAAAAAGTTCATCCACATTGAAGGCCACGCGCTTGTATCATTCCGTCTCGCCTGGAAACAGGGAGCGTGTGCCAGACCTGTTACAGCGTCACTGGCTTACTGCTCACCATTCTCGGTTCGGCACGCGTATCATTGTCATAATTTTAACGTTATAAATATGACATAGCATATTAATTTGAGCCGATGCGGTTTCCTGTCCCGTGTTGTACATTTCCTCAGCTATTTGTCTCCTGAATTTCACCCCGATCGGAGTGTAGTAGCGCGAAGACTTCCCTTGTTAGTAACGAGGAAATACAAATACTGAGATTGAATCAGTTTTTATTTATCGGGGACCACCTTGTGGTGTAGTGGCTAGCATAGCCTAATTACACTGCAACGGCTCACCAGTGGAATTCAGTCCAGCGATCCCGCGCTTACGAAGCAGGGCTCTTACCGCTGCACCACGCGCTCTTTGGCTTCTTGCTAGCGTACAACGCACATGGACGCCGCACTGCAATTGCGAATAATTAATTTCTCGGAAAAAGCTGAAAAACGCACCTTACTACTTGCACCTGGTATATGCCTGGCCATGGCCTACACGTGTACTGAAGATGGTTAGAATCGGTGACCCATGCATCGTATCCTCCCCTTGTTAGCTGTCGCCCATGACATCCCGATTCGATTCATGGCTCAGTCAAGAAATGTAGTTTTGGTCTGGGTTAGAACACGGTACATTATGCCTTTTGATGTAAAACTGAGAAGAGGTAAGTTTCCTAACTTCATTTACAAAAACACACACACTTTTGAATTCGAAAGCTTCCTTAAAAAGCCATACACTCTGAAATTTGTATTATTTGTCATCCTGCTGTGTAAAACTGTCTGCTGCCACTCGAATTCCTAAGGGACATAGTTATGAATTCAATATTTCAACTCTCAGCACTTCTTAAAGCTTCACTACTGTACACTGCATTGATCACCAATACTGCCACTCAATTTTGTATTTCCCTGGCGAACCTAAATATTTCAATCTAATCTTTCTCACTCACTCCAGTTCATGTGCAGATGTTGACTCCTGAGCAGCTGATCGTAGCGTCACAAGGTTACGACAGTCAGCTTCAAAAGTTTTAGCTCGGTAACATAGGATCATCAAAATAATTGAATAAGTTATTATTTTCGTGCGTGGATAGAAATAAAGATTTCGTACTGTACCCGTTTAAACCATTTGAGCTGCTTGTCGAATCCGAAGATCAGCTGGATTGCAGAATCTCGAGGTCCCCGGCTCAAAAACCTGGAAATCCTACCAACAATAGCTAAATGGGGGGTGCACACTTTCTAAGATCATGTTTTGGTAAAGCATAATGGGTGTATCAACTAAATAAACGAAGAGCTCGAGATACTAACTATTCTCGGTTAAGTGGGCGAAATTAGTGGTTCTATAAAATCTCAAATGCACCAAAACATAATCCTCCTTCATAACTTAAATAAATCATCAAAGCGCAGTTACAAAACTAACAAATAAATATATTAACGAAGTGATAATAAATAAATATTGAATTAACAAATATTCCTATAACAATTACATGTAATCCGCAAATGATTCTGCGTGTCAGCTATACAGGCGAGAAGGGAAGGCCCGTTATCTGCCTGTGCTAACATTTTTATGAGAGCGGCACTCATTAATAGCAAGTCTCTGTTTAGTGACAAGCTTTTTATCGAAATGTTCGACATGCAAGCGTTAAGGGGAACAGTTAACATTGTGTTTAACGCAGTCGTGATCATGGACTAAGCCAAGTTATGCGCAGGGAACGTGATATTACACTGTTGGACTGGAATACCGGGCAACCAACATTAATCTTAAAATTATAAGATGTGGTGTAACGATTACAAGGCTACAATCCAACGTTACGAGATGGAACTTGATTACCGCGTCATGGCTAGGTATTATCCGACCCGAAGCGAGGCAGTTCATCATACTTCGAGACTGGGGGATTCTTGCGGTTTCGCTGATCGAGGCGAGCTCCGTGTTCGAAGCCAGCCAGGGGGATTGACGATCGGAGAGCAGGGTTCGAGTCGTGACAAGGCAGTCTTCCGAAGAAAGAGGATGAAGATTAGTAAGTGTGGAATTGCTAGTGGCGTTAGTAATTCCCTCCATACTTCTTCTTCAAGATGTCATCGCAAAGTAGAAACAGATATCCTCGTTTGTAGCAGTTGGTTCTTTTTGTAGTTAGTTGTAGAATAGAATATCAGAGAGCATGGCACCATTTCAACGCTAAATTATTTTGTTGTGTGTGAAATAGTTTAAGCCCAGAAATTATTTTTTTCAGCGTTGGACATTTAAATATTAATTTTCTTTTAGTGAGATTTTCGGATAGTAACATTTGGATTTTTGACTTATAGGTTTCGAGATTTAAGCTCATTTTATTAATAATTTCGTTTATCGAATTTCTTTCGATCCACGTATCTTTGGGAATTTTATTGTAAATTATTGAATTTTATTGTAAATTATTGAATTTTATTGGGAATTTTATTGAATTTATTGAAGTTTATTGAACATTATTGGAACATTATTGGAATTTTATTGGATATTATTCAACGTTTTAGAAAATGGTATTACTTTATCCAAGCAACTTAGACTTTGAAAAGAATGTTTATTTGGAAATGAATTATTATTTGGACATTTCCAAGACTTTATAGTTATCTTCGAGTCTGACTTCGCTCAAGTAATTATTTAATCAAACATTTTGAATTGGTGGAAAGATGAAACATTATTTGGACATTCCACTTTAGCCAGTCATAGTTAATAATAATTTATCTGTTGATAAATTATTTTATTTTATTTGAGAGATCTTATCTGCTCGGACAAATTAGCACATTTGAGTATTCTACGAAATTTTACAACACTCTTGGAGATTGTTATTGACTTTAATTGCATTAACGCAATATTTTGGAAAGACCAGAGAGAAGTAACGAATGTTTATATTTATTAAATGTTAACAACAATTATTTGAAATCTAAAGTAACTTATACTAGTAAACCATTATGTCATCACTGTTTATTAGAGTCGACTATTATGTATTTTCACAACATCTGAAAGAGCTATACGCTGTAATTATTATAAGTAAATATATTATGAAAGCAAGGCATTATATGCAATTTAAATAAGTTGTTATGCCAGAATACTGTATTAAGAGATTGAAGTGAAGAATTATAGCAGCTATATTTGTTTAATATCAAGCTGAGGAAAATGTTGTACGGAATTTACCTATGTAATGGAGAGAAGTTGTTGTTTAAGTATTCTGTGGATATTTGTTCAGTCTATTAGAGAAGGGAAGGTCATTATACGCGTTGTGAGCGTTTAATTGGAAATTATAAGTAAATATATTACAGTAAAGAATTAAGTAAGACCTTAGTTGTCCAGTATTATTGTAAAACGACTCTCAGTTGAATTGATTAGTTCTATTGGCGGAAAATATTTGGGAAACGGATTGAAAGTGAAAATGTTGTTAATTATTATTAAGACATTATCAAGGATAAGACATTAATTATATAAGCTTAACTTAACCGTTCGGCGATGTATGTATGCCCAATTATGAAACGAAACATCTTTATTATGATGATAGCGATATGAAATTGTAACAGTGACACTTTATTTAAGAGCATAAAAATTTGGGATTGTCAGTAGTTGACCAGAGGAGGAAGGTTGGATGATTGAGAATCATCACGAATGATGTAAATAACATAAGACATTTGTTAACTATATTTAAACATAATACTATTAATAACTAGGAGAATTTAACGATATAGTAAAGTTATCTGAATAACTTTCTTAATAAACATCTGATCCTAAAACAATAATAATAATATGGTTTATTATTTGGATTAACATGATTAATAATTATTTCTAATAATTAATAAACATTTAAATAACGAACATTTTACAAACTTAATTAATAATTTGGAAATATTAATAGTCTTTAATTAAATTATTTAATAATAATTTCTACCATTAATCATTAAATAATTTTGGGAACATTAGTTGATAATTAAACGAAAGTTTAATATACTTTAATGTTTTTTTTTTAACGTTTAAACCATAAATTGGAGTGACGTTTAAAGAACGTGACGACGTTCTTTAAATACAGTAAGGTGGTTTACTATTGTGTAAAGGTGATCTTATGGAAGATCAGTATAAAATTAATTTCTATTAATTTTACCAATGGATGACATTGGAATAGTAAGTAGAAATGTCATGGAAGACATTGGATGTATTAAAATCGATCTTTGTTCATATATTACTAGGGAACAAGAGTAAAATTTAAGAGCTGTTGTGCAAACAGCTGATTGATAATTTGTTTATTTAATTTTATTTAAGAAGTGGAGTACTTCTAACGTCCATGGGACGATGATTTAATTTCATAGTCTTATTATAGGAATTTTCGCAGAATCATTTGCGGATTACATGTAATTGTTATAGGAATATTTGTTAATTCAATATTTATTTATTATCACTTCGTTAATAAATTTATTTGTTAGTTTTGTAACTGCGCTTTGATGATTTATTTAAGTTATGAAGGGGGATTATGTTTTGGTGCATTTGAGGTTTTATAGAACCACTAATTTCGCCCACTTAACCGAGAATAGTTAGTATCTCGAGCTCTTCGTTTATTTAGTTGATACACCCATTATGTTTACCAAAACATGATCTTAGAAAGTGTGCACCCCCCATTTAGCTATTGTTGGTAGGATTTCCAGGTTTTTGAGCCGGGGACCTCGAGATTCTGCAATCCAGCTGATCTTCGGATTCGACAAGCAGCTCAAATGGTTTAAACGGGAACACATTAAATGGCAGCCCAACGTTTAGGCTCGAACTGTGGTTCGTAGCGACGTATTTCGTGATGTCAGGCACGATTAGGCTTGTTGAGGCTTAATTGGGCGTGATTGGGTGCAATTGTTTCAATTTTGGAAGATTAGATTGAAAGAAATCCTGTGTAAGGAAGAATAAGTCGAGAAACAGAAAGCTGACTTATAATCTAAATCTGATGGTTTGATAATCCGGTTGTTGACATTTTAGTCACAGTCATGTAACGTAAATGATTAAAATTAATTAATAATAATAGAATTAGGACTTCATGATTTAAATGAATCATTAACAGAATTACTCTAGGGTTTAGCATAAGTCTGGTAAACAATAACATTCCCAAATATTAAGTTGAAAATGGTTGCTCTTTGGTGTTCTAGTTCTGCAGTGTATGTCATGTTCCCGTAGCAGTTGAAATATTTGTAATTGTTGCAATGGCAATGAAGATTGAAGAGGTATATAAGATGTTTTCAGATGTCCAAAATAAGATGGACAATCTGACAAAAGATATGGAAGGTGTTCGCACGTACACCCAGAAAGGTTTTAAAAGTGCTAAAGAGGACGCTGAAAAGAAATTTAAGTCTGTTAGGGAAGAAGTAGAGAAAAGTAGGGACACTATTAAAGAATCTGTTATTGAAAGCGTTAAAACAGAGGTAGATGCTGTTAAAGAAAGTGTTAGGGACACTATAGTAGAAAATATTGCTGACACAGTAAAGGAAAGTGTTAAAGACAGTATTAAACAAGATCTAGGTGAATTACAAGAGTCTTTGGAGAAATTACAAAGTAGTGCTACTTCCGTTAGCAGCGATGTTAATAAATTGCAAGTTAGTTCTACACAAGTCACAAACACATTCGACAAAATACAGGAAAATGTTAACAAGATACAGGGAAATGTTAGAAAGGCCCAAGATGAGTCTACATTACTCAAAGAAAGAGTCATTAAAATTCAGAACAACACCGTCGATTTACAAACTAGACTAGGTAGTGTAGAGTCTAACACAGAACAAGTTCAATCAAGATTAAGTGGAATTGATTCCAACATGCAACACAAGTTTAAAGAATTAGAAACAAGTAATGAGAATTTCCAGACTGAAATCAAAAAAGAATGGGAATCCAATAAACAACAAGCTGAGGGAAACACATCACAAACTAACATGAGGTTAACAGAACTTAAAATAGTTGTTGACAGTTTGAAAACACAAGTACAGGATCACAGTAAATTGTTGAAAGATGGAATTGATGTAGATGTGGAAAATATTGTCAAAAAAAGTTTGGAAGCATTGAAATATGATTGGAAGAAACTCAGTTCCGATCATGTTTCAAGCATCAAACGTGATATGGAAACCAAGATAGTTTCAACTGAAGCTAGATTAAATAAGGATGTTTCTGATGCAAGGGAGGATTTAATTAAAAGAATCAATCTTGTACAGAAAACTCAAAGTGATGATATGTCAGGAGTAAGAGCAGATCTCGATAGAGAAATGAATGAAACTAAGTCTTTAGGAGATAAAGTGAATCGAATGGATAATGACTTGACGGACGATAGGGAAAGGAGGTTAATTGAGCTTGAGGAAATTAAAAGGGGCATTCAAAATATTAACTTAGGCGATGCATTAACGGCAGAAGCTATTAAGATTTCATTAAAGGACGAACTTAGGAAGGAGATTCAGGAATGCATAGGAAATCAGGTCGAGACCGAAAACGAAGTAAAGGAAACAGATCAAGCTAGGATGACACGATTAGAAGATGAAATTAGAGATGTTAGAGCGAAACAAACTCCGAGAGGACTTTCGATGCAACAAGATATAGATATAGGAGAGAATGATTTCGGGATAGGAAGTCTAAGACAGGTACACCCTTTGAACAGAGAATCTAATGTCACAATCATTAGAAATTTTGAAGAAAAACCACGAAAATTTAATGATAAAGATGGTCTTACGCCAATTGGGTTCGTTAAGCATCTCCGTGATTATTTTTATGAAAATCATATATCTCAAGATAGAGAAATGCGTATCGTGGAACGCTATCTCGAAAGATCACCTTTGGAGTGGTATCGTGCATTCAGGTATACGTTTGGAGACTTTGAGGAATTTGCCGAAGCTCTAGTCAGAAGATATTGGAGTGTGGAAAGACAGCAAGATTTGAGAGCGGAGGTTTATTCTAAGAAATACTTAGGTACTCTCCCAACTAAGTACGCTGATTTCTTTAATATGCAATTAGCGAAACTACGTTACCTTCAACCCCCTTTGACACAAACAGAATTGATAGAAGCTATTTCTAGGCAGCTTCCGGTTGATGTCAGACGTAATTTAATATCGTCTGGAGTCAATGATCTTGCCAAGAAGGATGAACTACTTCGTAGACTTGACTACACAAGCTCCATGCCCAATGCAATTCCTAGAAACAGGCAGGATAGTAGAGAGGTGAATACGATAGTCATTGATCAGACCCAACAAACGGAAGAAGTAACGAATCAAGTTCAAACTAAATCAGGTCCTGATAGGAACAATTACTTTAGAGACAGACGGTATGAACCAAGGTACCGCCGATTCAGAGAAGGTAGACCTTACCAGCAAGAGGAGCGTAGAAATGGAGAAAATAACAGAAGGACAGGTTATTTCCGCAATAACAATAACTATAATAACAACAATTATAGGAACTACAACTCCAACCAACGAAATGATCAGAATAATCGAAACAATAGAGGTTATAGCCGCTATAAAAACTATAACGATGATGTATTCTCTAGACAGCAGTATAATGAGAGGTATCGTGAAGGTCAGGAGTACATTAGAAACGCTAACCAGGGGAATACAACTCGAGATTCCAGAAATAACAATAGGAGTGAAGTTGACCCTAAACCACGCACCTCAAAACTAATCGAATGGCGCGTCATGAGGAAAAAGCGGCAAACCAATCATTACTTATATCTTCTTACAGGATTATCAAAATTCCATCTCTGGGTGACTATCATAAATCCTTTTAATTTAGATCCTTTCTCAATAGTTTTAAATGTGCAGATTCTCTCTTCTTTAATAAATGGCAGTTTATAGATCGCCGAAGCTTCTCATCAAGCGCGCTCATTTCTCCTACCCTTTCTGATTCTGGCAATTGGATTAGCCAATCAACGCATTTCTCTTCGAACTCTACAAGTTGCTATGGGCGGCCTAGCGAAAATACTACGCAGCATTGCCCAAGGGCGGCTTCTCTCGCCATTTTGTTGTTGTCAAACACAATGTGAAGCTTCCTCTCATATTAAAATTTTAAAAATATCGTAATTCCTCCAAAAATACCGCAATCTTCTCCAAATTTCACCAAAACGTCCTAAATAGCATCCTGTCCATCCTGAATCAATTAGAATTCGAGTTCAGTACGGCACAGCGAGCTTAGCAAGTTCAGTTATCTAGGCAATGTTCTGTTCTATTGGCTGTAATGAGCGAGCGAATCTAGCTCCTACCTCATTTTCAGAGTTTTTTTTATATACTGTATAGTAAATTTATTCATCATGTATGAGTTAAAATGCCATAACCTTTTCGATTAATGCAGTTGAACATCTCATGATAAACAAATGGAATCACATGTCACTACTACAGTGCTGCAAGTTTTGTCTAATTTTTTGTGTGTATGTATATATGACTTACAATGATGAAGAAGGATGCCCTAATAAAGATGAATTATGCCCCTAATGTTGCCCAAATTCCCTCTGTTCCCTTTAGTCTGGAATTGAATAACCCGCAGATGATGTCCATTTCTTGGTTGGAAGATGGAGATAAAATATATGTGGAATGTTAACTTTCACGGTCAAGAAATTAAGCTCCAGAAATTCTTCTAGGTTTATGCAGTGTCTGGTGCGGAGTTTCCTTCAGATATATAAAACTCTTTCAGCAGACCCTTGGTATAAATGACCAGTCGTATGCATGTGAAAATTTTGGGAACAGTCTACATTATATCATGTAAATACCCTTAACAGTCTTCTGCCACACCTGCCCAGCTCCTCTTTGGTCACTATTCTTGGCACTCGCACATTGCATTGTTTTCGGCACAAACCATACACTAACAGCGCGAGTAGAACACTGAGATCGGACTCAAAGTGTGCTGGGCAAAGAGAATGCGCACATCATTTGCACTGATCTCAAATGTATCAAAGCTCACTGTGCATGGATATAAAATTGCAAACAGCCTAAGAGGACCATGCATTATTATTTTCTTTGCTGGTGGAACTAGAGCACCCTCAGCATTATCTTATCCCTATAAAGGTACCAAAAGATGGAATATTGGCTTTCATAGCCAACAGGGATGCAATATAAACCTTGAAGAATTGCTGGAGTTTAAGAGATGTGTGGTGTACTTCAGCAAGACCTTGACATGGATTTACAAGATTTAATCTAATTGAAAACTCTGAGTGGCCTTTATGGAAATGGGGCTGGACGACTTAGAAACAGTGATAGAGATGAAGGTTGGCTTTGTCAGAGACCTATGAGTTGGAACTGCTGGGTGGAGCAAAAATTTCTGATAAAATGTACCTTAAACATTCAAAATCAATCCATTTTTATCAGGATTCTTCACAATGTTCAGTATATGTATGTGAATCGCTCAGTTCAGACATCCCTTGTAGCAAAATCACAATGCAAAAGAATAATGAAAATCAAGAAGGTTTTGTCTAGAAAACAAACAAATTAAAAATATAATTTAGAATTATACAAATATGAATCCAGTACAGTGCTACCCTCCATACTATTTTCAATTTCTCCATTTGCTGACACTGCCTCAACAGCTTCTTAAATATTTGAACATTTGGGGTATAGGGCTGAAAATGTATCCTGCCTCTCACCACAATACTTGGCCCACTTCCTTTTCCACTGGCTTACAGAATGATAAAATGGCTCTGCCCCTCCCCACCTCGCACAAAGCTTTATATGCCCATTGCCAGCACAAAACCTATCCTGCAAGCACCTTCTGATTAAGAGGAGAGGTTACACATCAGTATATATGCGGTGGACCATAAATATAACAAAGGTGGCGTAGTGGCACAGAGGTCAAGCTGTTGGTCTCTCACCACGGCGGACCGGGTTCGATTCTCGGTCCTTGCATGTGAGATTTTCAAAGTGAAATGCCATATCCGGTGGTTCGGATTCCACGTAAAAAGGAGGTCCCATGTCTCATGATCTCGAGATTAACTATCAAGTAAAACTACAATCTTCTTTACTTATAAATATAACAGTTTCAGACCATCATGTGGTGTAGTGACTAGTATACTTGCCTGTTACCCCTGAGGTCCCAGATTCAGTTTCCGGCTCTGCCAAGATAATTAATTCTAGTCTAAGAGTTGGAATGAGATTCACTCCGCCTTGTGAGCCAAAGCTGAGAAGAGGTGGATTCGGTTTCCACCTCAGACATCTTAGAAGTGATTTTCAGTGTTTTCCCAATTCTACTCCAGGAAAATGCAGGGGTAGTTCTAAATGTAAGGCCATGCATGCTTCAGTCCCAATCAATTGCAAATATACACTACTAAAGACACCACAGTCTGTAGGTTATTAGACAAATTCTACATACACCTAAGTGCAGGGGTCTGATAACACAATGTCCAATCGCTAAATGAAAAGTCAGTCTCGGAAGCCAGCAAAATTCTACACCAGGAAAATGCCGATATGGTTCCTAACATATGGTCATGCTCACTCCACTTCCTTCCCAATTCTAGAGTCAATAACAATAATATAACCACTGCAAATAATGATACCACACTAACATCAGGCACAGTGGAATGGTCATGAAGTCTCACTTTCTCCTAAGCTCCGAGGTCAGTTAACACACCAAGTGATGAATTATATATTTATTTATTAACCGCATTTATATATTTATTTAATTTCTTTGACCGAGCTTCAGATTTAAGTAGTCATTGTTGAAGCAAGATGACATTTTTCTATATAGGCCTACACTGCATGCTATTTCTATGTGTCTTCTGATTTCAATGTCGGAATCTTAACTGTCAGTGATGATACTCCCTATTTAAAGTAGTGAACCCGCTCAACTGGAAGACTTCTTCGATATTATTATCTCCCATATTGGAAGATGTTCGGTCCGTATTGCCAATATAATCAATCTAACTTAATAATCAACAAGGAAATTCGTCGAACAATACTATATTGTGACAAAATAGCACTTCCTAAAACTAGGGTACATGTTTCGAGCTATTCAAATATTTAGCCCTTCTTCAGCCCTCTCACGTCACCAAGATCGTTGCATGATGATGATGATGATAATTGTTGTTTTAAGGGGCCTAACATCTAGGTTATCGGCCCCTGAAGATCGTTGCACCACAGTAGTAAAAGTCTATATGTCTACCAGTGAAGCAGCTGATGAAGAAGTTGAAAAGTTTTATAGAAAAATAGATGGAATTCTGAGCTATGTCAAGTGCGATGAAAATGTAATAATAATGGGAGATTGGAATGCTGTGGTAAAAAAAGGAAGAGAAGGGAAGATAGTAGAAGAATTTGGATTGAGTGAAAGTAATGATTGAGGGAGCAGACTGATAGAATTCTGCACTGAGCTCAAGTTGGTCATAGCTAACACATTATTCAACATCCACAACAGAAGAATATACTCAGGATGAGACCAGGAGATACAGGACATTTCCTAATTGACTTTATTATGTTGAAGCAGATCTTCTGAAACCAGATTTTGGATTGGAAAACATATCCCAGAGCCGACATATACTCTGACCACAATCTGGTTGTTTTGAAATGCTGATTGAAGCTAAAAAAAACTGAAGAAAAGTAAATACCCATAAATGTGGCCAGTAGACAAACTAAAAGAGAAGGATGTGAACAAAAGTCTCAAGAGTTGGGAAGGACTAATGAAGAACCCTGAACTAACTTCTAATGCAGAGGAATGGGTACTTTCGAAGAATGAAATAATTAAGTCCACAAAAGAAAGCATTGATAGAAAGGAAAGAATAGGTGGAATTGCTTGGATAACTCAGAATATACAAGAATGCATCAAAGGTAGAACAACAAGAGATGAAAGGGGAAAAGCAGAATATACGTACTGTAGATGTCTTAAAAATGGGGTAAACAAGAGGTGCAAGGAAGCGAAAGCAGTGTGGTTGAAAGAGAAATGTGCAAGTATAGACAATTGTTTGAAAGTAGGAAAAGTAGATGCAGCTTTTCGAAGGATTATGGGTACTTTGGGGAAAGGAAGACTAAGTGCTGTAATATTAAGAACTTGGATGGAAAACAGATAATAATATCATGTTGAGAGATGGAAAGCTTACATAGAGCATTTGTATAGGAGTAAGAAGATTGAAAAACATGTTATTGAAAGGGAAGATGAAATTGATAAGGATGAGAAAGGAGATTAAATGTTGAGATCAGTATTTGATAGAGCACTAGAAGACTTAAGGAGGAAGAAAGCACCATTTTCATTCGAGACTGATTAACTAACCCAGTTGCTGATCAGGTTATTTCACGTAGTATGTAGGATTTATGAGATAGGTGAGGTGTTCTCTGCTTTTAAGAAGAATAGTATCATCCCTATATGGTTTTTAATATAAATAATTGTTTTGGGGCCAAAAATAAAATTTTCCCCCCACTATATGGCACCCTGCTCTCAATGATCCCCTATTAGCAGTTAGCACTGCGGCCTCCTCTACTTCTACTCCTTTCACTTTGAAATCGTTCAACACTGAAACTAACCATCGCTTCCTAGATCTACCTCTGCTTCTCTTACCCACTACAGCCAAACTCATTAACATATTAGTTAATCTTTCCTCCCCCAATCTCTTCACATGACCCCACCATCTGAGACGGCTTATACAAACAGCATCATCTAGCTTGTTCATTTCTAATTAGCCCTTTATCTCTTCATTACGAGCACCCTCCTGCCATTGCTCCCATCTATTTTTCCCAGCAATCACTCGTGCTACCCTCATATTACCTCTGGTTTATGTATTTACCCAGCTCTCACTTCCATCCAGCAAGGTCGGTCTAAATGCTGAGCGTTGTAGGGAGAGTTTTGTGGCTACATCAACTTCTTTCTTGCAGAATACTGTAGATCGCAACTGAGAACTCACTGCTTAGGCCTTTTTACACCTTGACTCTGTTTCCTTCCCCATACTGTGACCATCCTGAGAGAATACACAGCCCAATGTTCCACCTGCTCCAATTTAATTCCTCCTATCTGTCATTCTATTTTCTTGCATTTTTCCGTATTGACATAACACTCGTCTTTGAAATGCTGATCTTCATACCATACTCCCTACATCTAACATGCTGGCTTGCAAGCTTTTGATGGTGTCCATTATTACAACCAGATCATCACCATAGGACAGACTGCTTACCTAATTGAATCCCACCCAGCCAGTTTATGCCCTCCAGTAAATGGTCCATATAGATAGATAGATAGATAGATAGATAGATAGATTTTTATTAATTCCATTTGATCAAATACATGCATTCAATACATTTTTGATATAGGACACGTCAGAATTTACATGCATAAAATAAAAGAACTAACAGGTATATATTACTAAGATTATAACTATTTATAACTTATTATAATAGCAAATCTTAATAGATACAATCTTATTGCACAACTATTTACACCTCACTCTATTATCATAATATAAAAACTTAATTCTATAAATACAACAACATACAGCTAGGTATTAAAATTAAATTAAAAAAAGTAAAATATAGTTATAGATTCCATCACTCCTATACGCTAAAATATTCAACTACTGAGTAAAAACAATGGCACTGCAGATAAGCTTTCAACATTCTATCAAAGATTTTTATTTTTGGGGCCAGTTTTATATACTGGGGTAGTTTATTGTATAATTTAACTCCAGTGTGAAAAGTTCCTTTATGATATATGCTTGTGTGTGTGTGTGAAATATGAATGTTTTGATTTTGTCTTGTGTTATGCCTATGAACATCATTGTTTGTTTTAAGAAAAACATCTTTATTCATTAAATTCTTTTTACAAAACATAATACCTTCAAAAATATATATGCAGGGCAGTGGGAGAATGTTTAAATCTTTAAACAGAGGTCTACATGATTCTCTAGAGTTTACATTTGCCATAATTCTAATCGCCCTCTTTTGTATCCTAAACGTGCTTAGTACATCTGGCGACATACCCCAAAATATGATCCCATATCTTAAGTATGAATGGAAATAAGCAAAATAAGTATTTCTTAATGTGCGCATGCTAGTGCAGGTTTTCAAAATACGTAACGAAAAGCACACCGAGTTCAGTTTAGTATTCAGATATTGTATATGTTTATTCCATTTCAAGTCTTGTTGTATCCATAGTCCTAAAAACTTTGTTTCTGATTTATTTTCTATTTGATGACCATTTAATGTTATATTGAGTTTCGCAGGATTCCTATTCTGTATAGTGTGGAAATTTAGACATACTGTTTTTTATAGTTTATTATGAGGCGATTATCTTGTGACCATTTGGTTAACTCTCCTGTAACGGAGTCAGCAGACTGCTGTATGACCTGTTTAGATTCACCTTTTATTACGAGTGTTGTATCGTCCGCAAACAAAATTTCCTTATGTGAATGAACGTTCTGTGTTATATCATTGATATATAGAAGAAAGAGTAGTGGGCCCAAAACCGATCCCTGGGGTACTCCAAATTCAATAATTCCCTCATTGGACAATGTTTCATTAAGTAATTTGGTTCCATCATCCTTGTGTCTCAAGCTTACTATTTGTTTACGCTTTGTTAAGTAAGACTCGATCCATTTATTAGCTAGACCTCTAATACCATATTGATTTAGTTTGGTAAGGAGGATTTTATGGTCAACAACATCAAATGCTTTCGATAAATCCAAGAATATGCCAGTTACATGTTCCATATTGTCAATTAATTTCAGTATACAATTACTACATTCGTAAATTGCTGTCTGTGTAGATTTTTCCGTTCTGAATCCATGTTGTGAGTTTGATAATATTTTATTTTTTTCTATGAAACTTATCAGTCTCTTATACATAATTTTTTCCACAATTTTTGCAATACCAGTTGGTAAGGTAATAGGACGATAGTTATCTAATTCAACTTTTGAACCGTTTTTGTGCACTGGAATTACTTTTGATAACTTCAAAATATCCGGGTAAGTTCCTGAGAGAATTGAACTGTTTATGAAGTGCGTAAGTGGATTTATTATATTTTCTGCGCATTTCTTTAAAATTGCATCAGGGATGCCATCAATGCCAGCAGAGAATTTATTTTTTAGCTCTTTTATAACTATTCTTACCTCTTCACTTGTGACATGATTTATAAATAAAGAATCACTGCATATATATTTATTTTATTATTAGAATTTAGTGTATTTACCTCTGATTTATTTATTAATTTTTGTGGAATTTCCAGAAAATAGTCATTAAAAGTGTTTGCTATTTCCTCTGGATTATTAATCACTTTATTATTTCTGGTCAGTGTAATGTTCCTTTGTATTTTAGCAGATTTTCCAGTTTCTTTCTTTATCACGGACCACATAGCCCTGTTTTTATTAGATGATTGGGAAATAAAATTATCATTATGCATTTTCCTTGCTAGTCTTATTACCTTATTTAATATGCTAGTGTATTTTTTGTAGTATAAATTGAATTCAGGTGTTGTGTGGTATTGTTTATGTAATTTGTGTAGAAATTTCTTTCTTTGACATGAATTTATAATCCCTGTTGTTATCCAATTGCTAGTTTTGTTATTTTGAACAGTTCTTCGTTTAAAGGGGAGTGCTATTTCAAAATACTGTTTTAGGGTACTGTTAAATGCATTAAATTTATCATTTACATTTTCTAGTTCATAAATTTCTGACCATGTTTCCTTATTTAATAAGTCATTGAAATATGTATCATTTGATACAGTGAATGACCTGCACTTTGATTTTACTCCATTATCATTATTATTGATTACTTCGGATACTTCAAAACTCAGTATTTGTCCACGGTGGTCACTAAAACCCGGACAATAGACTTCTATTGAATGGTGATATTTATCTGTATTTATAAAAATTTGATCAGGAGTGGTTTTACTAAATTTTGTTATTCTTGTTGGTGTATTTACTGTAGGTTTCAGTCCATAGGAAATTAGTAACTGTGTTAATAATTCACAATTTCTATCAAGTTTTAAGAAATCCACATTTACATCCCCACAAATTATTATATCGAAATTTACTTTGCTCAGGTTATTGAGTAACAATTCTAATTTATCTATAAATAGAGGAAACTTTCCTGACGGAGAACGGTATACGCATACAATTATTAACTTAAACTGCTGAATTTTTACGGCAGAGAATTCAAAATCCTGTTCCATAATTAAATAATCATAAGCTGTTATCTGTTCATGATCTAAATTATTTCTTAAGAAGATGCAAGTACCACCATGGCTAATATTAGATCTAGAGTATTTACTAGCTTGTATAAACCCTGGGAATTGAATTAATTCAAGTTGTTCCTCTTTCAGCCAATGTTCTGAAATACATAGTGCTGAGATGTCTTTAAGTTCATTTTTAAGCATTAGATTTATGTAATCAATTTTATTATAAAGAGACTGGACATTCTGGTGGTAAAAAAAATAAACAGTGGTGGTGGGAGGTTACAGCCTTGCCTCACTCCTGTAACAACCTGGATCCAAGAATTCATCCTACCATCAACTCTTACTACTGCCTGATTATCAACATAAATAATTTGGATTGCCTGTAACAGCCATCCCTCAGTATTCTCAGCATCTTTTACTTGGGTACTCTTATCATATGCCTTCTCTAGATCTACAAAACACAAACGTCCGTTCCTCTCATAGCATTTCTCAATACCATGGTACATGCTAAAAATTTCATCCTGACATCCTCGTTTCATCCATCTTAATCTCGGCCAATGATCGAACTCTCCTTTCTACAATGCCTGAGTAAACTTTGCCCAGAATGATTATCAAAGAATTATAGCAATCTTTTCTGACCTTGGTTATAAATTGGGGCGATTACTGCTTTTGTTCATTCAGCGTATTTATCAAAAGTATTTCTAAAACTCCTTGCAAACGTGGGGGGATGTGGGGCCAAATTTATAAACTGCCTACCAATCAGCGTATTTTATTTTTGTTTCATGCTTTAATGCTTGAAATAACACAGTAATGTAGGCCTAATGCTATAATTTGAAGGGGAAAAAAGAAAAAATAGAGGATTTTTATTGCATTTCTAATTAAAATACAATCAGAATGTAAATATAAAACATAAAACATTTGTCAACGGCTGACAAAAGACCTGAACACTGACCGCCGTGAATCTTTGAACAAGATGTCATTTCCGAGTAGGTGGCCAGCAGACAGCAATGCTTCTGTCCATTTTGTCCCGTCGTAGATTGGAGGTAGTCCTTAACCGTGCTCATCACCAAGAAACCTCTCTCTGCAAAACAGCTTGAAGCAGCTACGACGAGCAGATTCATCACAGTGACAAAGTAAAAACTCCACAAATTTAAACTAAATAATCAACAAAGTTTAGACAGAAACTGATGAAATGCTGGAGTTCCACCAATTTAGGTAAACACGACACAAGTGTATCACCAAACGTCTGACAACACTGCTTTTTGAATGAAGTTTAGCATAAGCAAAGGCGAGTGGATGATCACAACCAGGAAGAAGGAAAGAGTCACAACGGGAATAACAATTGGTGGGGAAGAATTGAGGAAAGTAGAGAGTTTCAAGTATCTGGGAAGCATTATACAAGAAAATGGAAGAAACAACAGAGAAATAAATGAGCGGCGGAGGCAAGCAGAATTATTCAGGAAAAGTGTTAGGAACCTGGTATGGAGTAAGGATGTGCCTCAAAACAGCAAAAGGGTCATATATAGGACGTATGCCTCAGAGACCTGGGTTATGAGATGAAGGGAGCGAAGCAGAATACATGCTAGTGAGATGAAATTCTTGAGAAGCAGTATTGGAGTGACAAAGGTGGACAGGTTAAGAAATGAGCAGATCAGAGAATTAGTCAAGGAGGGAGCATTACAGGATAGGATAGAGGAATCAAGGCTTAAATGGTATGGGCTTGTTAAGCGAATGGATGGGAGGAGGATACCCAGGAAGATACACGAGATGAAAATAGAGGGGAAAAGATCAAGAGATAAGTGGCTGAAGGGTGTGGAGGACTGCGTGTGAAAGAAAGGAGAAGCCTGGACCGAGGTGGTGACGGAGAGATGGTGGGAGGACAGAAGACGATGGAGAGGCTTATGTTCTAAACAGACCCGGCCAGTGGCTGGATGATGATGATGATGATGATCAGCGCAACACAGGGTGTGCTTAAAGCACGAGGGGAGAGTCGTCGAATTAGTGTATTACAATCGTCAGCAATTTCTACAGCCAATACCCACTACAATAACATTGGACCATAATAAAACGATCAATAGTCCAATATAAATAGTCAAATGAGAAGGCGGGCCTAGACAGCGACGTCTTGTTTTCACGCAAGAATAAGTGAAATGGACATGTAAATATAAACTAGTATTTTATTCTTTAGTGTGGTATTTTAAGAACATTTTTTAAGTACAACAAACATTTTAGAGTTTTATTTGTAAAAATTTGTAAGTTTTTTTAACGCGTGTAAGAATTTGCAAGGTTTTTTTTAACGTGTGTGCAACTATCTCATATGTTTCCATCACATTTAATTCACATTAACCATTTTACATTAATTTTTAATGTTCAGTGACTGGCCATTATCATACTAGCTGATGAAGGGGCAAATTTTCTATGAAAATAATAAGCCTCGAAACATGTACTAGTGTGCAAATAAACACAAAAGTATTGACTAGACGGAACATACTATATTTCAATTTTTTAAACTATCATTCGTCATTGCAAATCATGAACAATGTTAACCCCAGACATTTAAGAATCTGTTCAGGCAGTGTCAACAAACGGAGATATTGTAATTTTATTATATTAGAGGGTAGCACTGTACTGGATTAATATTTGTATCATTATAAATTGTATTTGCCATCTATTTGCTTTTCAGATAAAACCTTCTTGTTTTTCATTATTCTTGTGCATATATTATAATTGTATTGTGATTTTGCTACAAGGGATGTCTAAACTGAGCGATTCACATACATATACTGAACATTGTGAAGAATCCTGATAAATATGGATTGATTTTGAATGTTTAAGGTACAGATAAACAATCATAAAATGTCGCATATCTTTAGGCATGAAAAATGCTAAGTGTCACTTCGTCTGCTGTCGGCTGCGTACAGTTCGGTGGATAAGTACTGCAACATGGTCAGTTCGTAATTCTCTCATTCCCTCTCGCTATCGGCCAGCCCTACGCCCCGCTCTCACACGCATATTTATGTGTGTTGCACTGTAGCGTAGTAGGTTAGCTGTCAGGTTGTAAAGTCGTTCATCGCCGAGCAACCACAGTTCGAGTCACGCCGTGAATATAATTTTCGTGAAGTAACTCACCATGATGATGTCATGCTACGAAAACAACCGCGTTTGGCCGAGCTAACGATGATAATGTGTCATTACATTATGCAATGGCTCACTATACACACGCATCCAGAGAGCACGTTCTGGCTCTCGTCGAACACGGCAATTACAGGGCGCGTGAGGTAGCACTCCGATGTGGTGTTCCAGCGATATCTGCCCAAATATGGATACAGCAGTTGCGGGTGTCAGGGAGGATTGGTCGTCTACCGGGCACTGGTATACAGCGGGTTTCAACTGTAGAAGAAGACCACCATTTAGTTACAACTTCGCAGGAAAACCCATTCTTAAACTCGGTAGAGCTCATGCAGACGATTAATTTTCCTGGATGTCCATACACGGCCCGTAAACGATTAGCCTACGAGAAGCAGGAATTGCTTGCTGAAAACCTGCAAGCAAAGAATGTCTTACCGACCAACATATAGTCGAACGGTGTGCCACTGCTGAGCTGGAATTAAATCGTAATTGGGATCAGGTCATCTTCTCTGACGAGACATGTTTCAGTTCGGCAGAGGTCAGACCGGTTTGTGTTTACCGGCCACGTGGAACCCGGTATGAGAAACAGTATGTGGCTGGGCGCACAGGTAGTGGCCGCATATCTGTGTCACGCTGCGGGTGGATGTCGTCTGATGGGGCCGGAGTGCTTCATCGGATAGGTGGACATCTCACATCGGACCAATATTTGCACATCTTGCAGAATATTATGATTCCAATTGTGAGAGAGCGTTATCCCATGCAGTACTTCAGTTCGTGCAAAACAACTCTCCAATCCACATGAGCAGGAGTGTTCAGGGCTGATTTTCTGAGCAGAACTCCATTGAACTGCTCAACTGGGACCCTCAAACTCCAGACTTGAACCCCATTGAGTATGTGTGGGCAAAGTGGAAACGCCATATCAGGGAAAACTGGCCTCACTCTCCCCCTCGTTCGCAGGATGCATTGTGGGAGATTATGTTGGAAGCATGGGAGGAGATTGCCCATGATGATCAGTACTTCAGAAATCTAGTTCAGTCAATTCCACGTCGGCTACAGCAAGTTGTCGAAGCCGGTGGATACTGGACGAGATATTGAAGTAGGGTCTACAACAGTCCTTTTCGGGACTAACAATAAGCAAATTCATTAAACCAGATTTCCCTTTGTATAGAAACACACATGTATTTTGTTCATGAAACATTTGACATGTTTAAAAAATAAACACCGCGAGTACGATTCCAACACCGGTTCTTTGTCGTTTCACGCAACGCCTCTTCCCCTGAACTAACTGGCAGTCTGCAAAATGCTCATAATATTGTAATGATATTGCCATCGTCTTATGCACGTCTATAACAGCTATCATAGACCCAGTGGTAATTAACTAACGGTTTATTGCAATATTTCAATGTAAAACTTAAAAGGCGTCCAGTATCATGCGGTTCCACAATGGTATAACAGAAGCCACCAAAACAAAAAGAATTGCCGAGACCAAAATTGAACCGTGGTGGTTCGGCTTACTAACTTCACACACTTCCTCTACCCTATCACAGCCACTCTGTTAAACGCTTCTCATCCTTCGTCAATGGGACATGTCCCTCACTTCACGCATTTGGGCTGTTTCTCATTAATATTGCACATCTTTCTTCTCTGTTATTCTGATAACTGCACAGTGACACTGTGTACTGATAGTTGCATTTTGTCCCGAACATGTCGTTGAACAAAGATGGAAGTGCATCAATTTTGTTGCAACTGTGCAGCCACTTCCAAGCACGATGATACCCCAATAGGACTTTGATATTTTCCATGCGACAATTTATGATTGTCCATCTGAACATTTCATCAGAAATTTCTGCTCTACCCAGCAGTTCCAATTTATAGATCTCTGACAAAGCCAACCTTCATCTCTATCACTGTTTCTAAGTTGCCCAGTCCCATAAAGAGTTTTCAATTAGATCAAATCTTGTAAATCCATGTCAATGTCTTACTGAGGTACACCACACATCTCTTAAACTCCAGCAATTCTTCAAGGTTTATATTGTATCCCTGTTGGCTATGAAAGCCAATATTCCATTTTTGGTATCTTTATAGGGATAAGATAATGCTGAGGGAGCTCTAGTTCCACCAGCAAAGAAGTACTACAGTTGAACTTGACTTATATGCATATCAAGGGAAGAGAAAACACTACTTGTAACTCAGAATTACTTAGAAATCAGACTTACACAACACATGACATATTTACTGAAAAACCAATGGCATAGACCTACATGTGTAAATCCTAGCAAACAATACATACATTAAGACAGAAAATACAGTACTGTATTATTTTGAACTTGGTCCAGCCTTAAAGAAATCAGATAGTTTGGCTTGTTTCACTTTTCTTGCATTGTGTATAAACCTCCTTTTGCGAACGTAGTAATAAATTCAAGACATTTTCACTACAACTTTTCGCACTGATGTAACGCCTACACACATCGATTGCACTTAAGACTAACTTCACTTAGTTCAGGTGTTTCAAGATTCAAGTCGTCATCTCCATCAGTGTCACTATCGCTTGTAGCTGGTCTGTCACCACCGAGTTGTTGGCATACATCAGCAATAATCTCTTCATCACATTGTAGCCCACATGCAGCCAGATTATCATCGAAGTGCACGAAAGTATCGAAATCTGCACCCTCCGGTAGCGTTAACTAATTGAAAATGAAAATTCACAGCCTGTGTCCAGTCGACCGACAGGGTCAGGGAATGGAATGAATGAAGCCCCCATCTAGCGGCGAGGATATGAACTGTGCCGGCTGCCGAAGCCTGTCGCACTCCCCTGGGGCAATGATTAAATGAAATGATAGTGAAGAGTGTTGCTGGAATTAAATTTCTGACAGGGAAAACCGGAGTACCCGGAGAAAAACCTGTCTCCCTCCGCTTTGTCCAGCACAAATCTCACATGGAGTGACTGGGATTTGAACCACGGACCCAGTGGTGAGAGGCCGGCGTGCTGCCGCCTAAGCCATGGAGGCTTCAGCGTTAGCTAATTGCCAGACATAATTTCGTCCCCATAATCATCATTAGAGGCAGCCTCCTCCAGTAAGACACCAGCTTTGCGGATACAGTTGCTGACTGTGGAGGATGACGCCTGCTTCAAGGCAGCCGAAATAAAGTCCATGGCTTGTAGTAAATTAATGGAGAGAGTTTCATTTCCTGCAACACTCAGTGTTATTAAATGTTGAACCAGCAATCTTTTATAATGCACTTTGAAATTTGCAATGATGCCCAAATCAAGCGGTTGTAGAACACTGGTACAGTTAGGAGGGTAAATTTCCACTCGGACATTCTCCAGAACGATTTGAGGTGGATGTGCTGCACATCTATCCATAAGAAGAAGGATCTTCTTCTGTTTCTTTTTAATTTTAATGATTAGTTTTTTCAACCACTGTTCCATTAGAAGCATATTCATCGAATTTCTGTTGGATTTATATTCTATAGGTTTTGTTTTTGCACCCTAAAACACCTCGGATTCTTTGATTTTCCTATCACAAGTGGAGGAAGTTTGTCCGATCCATCTGCATTGGTGGGAAGAAGTACTGTTACTCGAATTTTACTTTTCTTCTCTCAATGGCAGGAGTCACCTTTTTCAGCTAATGTTTTACTAGGAAGGAGACTGTAGAATAAGCCGGTCTCATCACAATTGTAGATGTTTGTAGGCTGTTAATCGCTTATGATACCCTGCAGAACCTCTTCTATCCAGCGTTGCACCGTGACGTCGTCCACAGCTTTTGCGTCACCGCAAATTGTTCTCCGTGTGATTTCATGACGATCTTTAAATCCTTGCAACCATCCTGACGAAGCCTTGAAATCAGCAGTGATACTCATCAATTTAGCTAAATCTATCGCCTTTGTTAGATAGATAGATAGATTTTTATTAATTCCATTTGATCAAATACATGCATTCAATACATTTTGATATAGGACACGTCAGAATTTACATCTATAAAATAAAAGAACTAGCAGGTATATATTACTAATATTATAACTATTTAACTTATTATAATAGCAAATCTTAATAGATACAATCTTATTGCACAACTATTTACACCTCACTCTATTATCATAATATGAAAACTTAATTCTATAAATACAACAACTTACAGCTAAGTATTACATTTAAAATAGAAAAGTAAAATATAATTATATAATTCATCACTCCTATACGCTAAGATATTCTACTACTGAGTAAAAACAATGGCACTGCAGATAAGCTTTCAACATTCTATCAAAGGCTTTTATTTTTGGGGCCAGTTTTATATACTGGGGTAGTTTATTGTATAATTTAACTCCAGTGTGAAAAGTTCCTTTTTGATATATGCTTGTGTGTGTGTGTGAAATATGAATGTTTTGATTTTGTCTTGTGTCATGCCTATGAACATCATTGTTTGTTTTAAGAAAAACATCTTTATTCATTAAATTCTTTTTAAAAAACATAATACCTTCAAAAATATATATGCAGGGCAGTGGGAGAATGTTTAAATCTTTAAACAGAGGTCTACATGATTCTCTAGAGTTTACATTTGCCATAATTCTAATCGCCCTCTTTTGTATCCTAAACGTGCTTAGTACATCTGGCGACATACCCCAAAATATGATCCCATATCTTAAGTATGAATGGAAATAAGCAAAATAAGTATTTCTTAATGTGTGCATGCTAGTGCAGGTTTTCAAAATACGTAACGCAAAGCACATCGAGTTCAGTTTAGTATTCAGATATTGTATATGTTTATTCCATTTCAAGTCTTGTTGTATCCATAGTCCTAAAAACTTTGTTTCTGATTTATTTTCTATTTGATGACCATTTAATGTTATATTGGGTTTCGCAGGATTCCTATTCTGTATAGTGTGGAAATTTAGACATACTGTTTTTTTATAGTTTATTATGAGGCGATTATCTTGTGACCATTTGGTTAACTCTCCTGTAACGGAGTCAGCAGACTGCTGTATGACCTGTTTAGATTCACCTTTTATTACGAGTGTTGTATCGTCCGCAAACAAAATTTCCTTATGTGAATGAACGTTCTGTGTTATATCATTGATATATAGAAGAAAGAGTAGTGGGCCCAAAACCGATCCCTGGGGTACTCCAAATTCAATAATTCCCTCATTGGACAATGTTTCATTAAGTAATTTGGTTCCATCATCCTTGTGTCTCAAGCTTACTATTTGTTTACGCTTTGTTAAGTAAGACTCGATCCATTTATTAGCTAGACCTCTAATACCATATTGATTTAGTTTGGTAAGGAGGATTTTATGGTCAACAACATCAAATGCTTTCGATAAATCCAAGAATATGCCAGTTACATGTTCCTTATTGTCAATTAATTTCAGTATACAATTACAACATTCGTAAATTGCTGTCTGTGTAGATTTTTCCGTTCTGAATCCATGTTGTGAGTTTGATAATATTTTATTTTTTTCTATGAAACTTATCAGTCTCTTATACATAATTTTTTCCACAATTTTTGCAATACCAGTTGGTAAGGTAATAGGACGATAGTTATCTAATTCAACTTTTGAACCGGTTTTGTGCACTGGAATTACTTTTGATAACTTCAAAATATCCGGGTAAGTTCCTGAGAGAATTGAACTGTTTATGAAGTGCGTAAGTGGATTTATTATATTTTCTGCGCATTTCTTTAAAATTGCATCAGGGATGCCATCAATGCCAGCAGAGAATTTATTTTTTAGCTCTTTTATAACTATTCTTACCTCTTCACTTGTGACATGATTTATAAATAAAGAATCACTGCATATATATTTATTTTATTATTAGAATTTAGTGTATTTACCTCTGATTTATTTAATAATTTTTGTGGAATTTCCAGAAAATAGTCATTGAAAGTGTTTGCTATTTCCTCTGGATTATTAATCACTTTATTATTTCTGGTCAGTGTAATGTTCCTTTGTATTTTAGCAGATTTTCCAGTTTCTTTCTTTATCACGGACCACATAGCCCTGTTTTTATTAGATGATTGGGAAATAAAATTATCATTATGCATTTTCTTTGCTAGTCTTATTACCTTATTTAATATGCTAGTGTATTTTTGTAGTATAAATTGAATTCAGGTGTTGTGTGGTTTTGTTTATATAATTTGTGTAGACATTTCTTTCTTTGACATGAATTTATAATCCCTGTTGTTATCCAATTGCTAGTTTTTTTTATTTTGAACAGTTCTTCGTTTAAAGGGGAATGCTATTTCAAAATAGTGTTTTAGGGTACTGTTAAATGCATTAAATTTATCATTTACATTTTCTAGTTCATAAATTTCTGACCATGTTTCCTTATTTAATAAGTCATTGAAATATGTAACATTTGATTCAGTGAATGACCTGCACTTTGATTTTACTCCATTATCATTATTATTGATTGTTTCGGATACGTCAAAACTCAGTATTTGTCCATGGTGGTCACTAAAACCCGGACAATAGACTTCTATTGAATGGTGATATTTATCTGTATTTATAAAAATTTGATCAGGAGTGGTTTTACTAAATTTTGTTATTCTTGTTGGGGTATTTACTGTAGGTTTCAGTCCATAGGAAATTAGTAACTGTGTTAACAATTCACAATTTCTATCAAATTTTAAGAAATCCACATTTACATCCCCACAAATTATTATATCGAAATTTACTTTGCTCATGTTATTGAGTAACAATTCTAATTTATCTATAAATAAAGGAAACTTTCCTGACGGAGAACGGTATACGCATACAATTATTAACTTAAACTGCTGTATTTTTACGGCAGAGAATTCAAAAACCTGTTCCATAATTAGATAATCATAAGCTGTTATCTGTTCATGATCTAAATTATTTCTTAAGAAGATGCAAGTATACAATAGCATGTCGCCACTAATTGGTAGAGCTGCAGCCCACATTTGCTGGATCCATGTGAAAAGTGCTTTCTCCAAATCTACATACCTCCCTTTTTGTTGACGGCTGCGCTTTGCTGATTTCGAACGCAGTTTTAAAAACTCAACCAAAATAGCGTTTTTAACTGATTCCTGTACATAGCGTGGTATAAGCAATCCCTAAGTCTGAAGCAATTTCAGTTTTTGTTTTGTGTTCTCCTTGGTTAATCAAAAGCAACTGAATGATAAAACTACTGTTCAACAGAAAACACCAGATACCAGCACCATGTACATTTTACTCGTTCTTTGTTCCCACGAAAGAAATTCTCATATTCAATCAAAATACAGAGATTTTCAGAGTGACATTGTTGACCCTTACTTACTGGCGGCGTAACAAAGGTCAACCGAGCGAGTTCCCTTCGCTCCTCCTCTAGCTGCATCGTTTTTGACCTTCACAATACTGCTAAATATTAAGTTACAAGCGAAGTTGGAGGTTTCAGCGCGGAAACAAAAGAAAATAAATATGTTTGAATATGAGAATATTTTTCGTGTGAACAATCTAGAGCATGTCCCACATGAGACAGAAACTCTGTGTTCTGTTTCAGCACCGAAACCCGACCTCTCTACCTCCATCTACACCAACAAAGAGAAAATTACATAAATACAGAACTGTAGTTTCTTTTATAACAACACGTGCTCATTAAATTACAAATACGCAAAACTCAGATGTATTTCGCTGACACTTAATATGGATCACAACGATTTACGTATAAATAAGGTTAAATTAACACGCTTTTAGATTACATTTTTCCGGGACCTAAAAGAAATTCCGTACTAATACGAAATACGCAGAACAGAGTTACGTATAAAGCAGGTACAACTGTATAATATACAGGTCATAATGCATGGTCCACTATCCAGATGGAGTCCAGGCACGGTGTATAAATGAGCCGTTCCTCTTAGGCTGTTCGCAATGGTATATCCATGCACAGTAGGCTTTGATACATTTAAGATCAGTGCAAATGAAGTGCACAGTGTCCCTTTGCCCAGGGCATTTTGAGTCCGATCTCGGTGTTCTACTCACGCTGTCAGTGTACGGTTTGTGCCGACAACAATGCAATGTGCGAGTGCCAAGAATAGTGACCAAAGAGGAGCTGGGCAGGTGTGAGAGAAGACTGTTAAGGCTATTTACATGATATAATGTAATCTAAAATTTTCACATGCATACGACTGGTCATTTATACCAAGGGTCTGCTGAAAGAGTTTTATACATCTGAAAGAAACTCCGCACCAGACACTGCATAAACCTAGAAGAATGGCTGGAGTTTAATTTCTTGACCGTCAAAGCCAACATTCCACACACATTTTATCTCTATCTTCCAACCAAGAAATGGACATCATCTGCGGGTTATTCAATTCCAGACTAAAGGGAACAAAAGGAATTTGGGTAACATTAGGGGCATAATTCATCTTTATTGGGGCATCCTTTTTCATCATTGTAAGTCATATATACATACACACAAAAATAGACAAAACTTGCTGCACTGTAGTAGTGACAATTGATTCCATTTGTTTATCATGAGATGTTCAACTGCATTAATCGAGAAGGTTATGGCATTTTAACTCATACATGATGAATAAATTTACTATACAGAATATAAAAAACTCTGAAAATGAGGTAGGAGCTAGATTCGCTCGCTCATGACAGCCAATAGAACAGAACATTGCCTAGATAACTGAACTTGCTAAGCTCGCTGTGCCGTACGAAATCTTTATTTCTATCCACGAACGAAAATAATAACTTATTCAATTATTTTGATGATCCTATGTTACAGAGCTAAAACTTTTGAAGCTGACTGTCCTAAGCTTGTGACGCACTGATCAGCTGCTCAGGAGTTAACATCTGCACATGAACTGGAGAGATAAATTGAGTGAGAAAGATTACATTGAAATATTTAGGTTTGCCGGGGAAATACAAACTTGAGTGGCAGTATTGGTGATCAATGCAGTGTACAGTAGTGAAGCTTTAAGAAGTGCTGAGAGTTGAAATATTGAATTCATAACTATGTTCCTTAGGAAGTCGAGTGGCAGCAGACTGTTTTACACAGCAGGATGACAAATAATTCAAATTTCAGAGTGTATGGCTTTTTAAAGAAGCTTTCGAATTCAAAAGTGTGTGTGTTTTCGTAATTGAAGTGAGGAAACTCACCACTTCTCAGTTTTACCTCAAAAGGCATATTGTACCGTGTTCTAACTCAGACCAAAACTACATTTCTTGACTGAGCCATGAATCGAATCTGGATGTCATGGGCGACAGCTAACAAGGGGAGGATACGATGCATGGGTCAACGATTCTAACCATCTTCAGTACACGTGTAGGCAATGACCAGGCATATACCAGGTGCAAGTAGTAAGGTGCGCAAAGAAGAGAGAGAAACAAGACACGTGCGATCCTAGCGTCAGGATGGCAACTGAATGAATGGCCTTTTAAATCCACTCCTGCCATTTTGCGAGCAAACTACACTACTGCTTAGTCACTTATTCCTTAATTCTAACAAAGGATGTTGACGTATATGTAAAGTATTGAAGCCATATTTTCCAGTTTTGCCTATACAAACTGATATTTGTAACTCTTCAGTAGATCAACACGAATTTGTCCAATGACTGGGCGGGGGGTGCAATGTATATAATACATTAGCGTAGCCAAGATCGACCAATAGTTACTCAAGCCAAATTCTACGAGCATTTCGTCCCACAGCATAGCAATGCACGCCAGTCTCTATGCAAAAACAGTGCTCAGTAGAACCCACGCTACTGGATGACATGTTCACAGTTGTTCTGCTTGATATAGGCAATGGGGGGCGTGGCGGCGCAGCGGTCAAGTTGTTGGCCTCTCACCAAGGTGGACCGGGTTCGATTCCCGGTCAATGCATGTGTGATTTTCGAAGTGAAATGCCATGTCCCGTGGTTTGGATTCCACATAAAAAGGAGGTCCCGAGGCTCATGATCGCATGATTAATGGTCACGTAAAACTAAAAGCTTCCTTCCTTTTTTACTTTTGGTATAGGCAAACGTTCTGGACTTTAATATAGCCTACGGTATGCGTTCTACCCCTTGCTAACATGTATTGCTCATGCTTTTTGAGTAATGCTATTGCCTCAACCTCCATCCTCTACCTACAGCACATAAGAATTCAGGGGCGATTTCTCCGAGCATGCTACAATTGCTGCGCAAGTGCAATATTTTTCTAAACCAGGCGAGATTTTAAAAATTACAATAGGTACCGTATCTGTAATAGATCTGCGTTAAACAAATCGCATGTTGCATATATCTTGGCGAGTACAGCGAGGCTTGCTAGTGCCTTAGAGGCTTCAGCAGAGCTGTCGACACAGCGAGAAATGTATGCGCGCGCAGGTTCCTTCTGCCCAAGGCCGACTGTGAGCTGTCACGTTTGTAATGCGTAGTTGAAAGCTCTGGTCTGAGAGCTACAGAAAGCTACTACATTGAAAGCACAACGATTTTTGTTTTTCTTACTTAAATTCAACACTAGATTTCTGCTGGCAATTTTCTCCAAGATCTTTTCGTTCTCCAATACTGTGTTCTATATTTTACAAACAAACAATTTGGATATACAGTACTGTGGCAAGAAGGTTGAGCTCTTTTTAAATACTCAGTCTATGTGATATGAAGATTTTGATAGCTTTTATGGACATGTTGATACCAAAATCGACGTTCATGGAGGGCAGCCGTGCTCTAAAAATAGCGCAATTAGTGATGAACCAGAAAATCAAAATACTAACATCTATTAAACCAAGATGGCGACAAGTAACAAATCAACCAAGTGCGGCCAGTGTGAAAAATGTGTAACTGACAATGAAGATTACATAATTTGTGATGGGGAATGTGGTAAATCATACCACAGAACCTGTGTAAACATAAAGAAAAAAGTTTTTAACCGGCTTTTGTCCGACAAGGCCAAGCAATGGTATTGTGTCGTGTGCAGTGCAATGAGTAATAAGTCAACTACGGATGAGGTTTCTAAAATCGCCTCGCCAGACGAGAATGTAAATAAACCAGATTTACACGATCTTGTTTGTGAAATCAACCTCCGACTGACAAAACTCGAAAACATTGAAAAGACTCAGAATGACAAGCTTAAGTTCGTGACATACTTTTCTGATTGTTTGATGGTATGAAAAGTGACATTTCAACTGCCGCACAAACTCTGAAGCAAGCCTTGTCAGAAATAACAAAGCTCAGCTAAAGAGTTGGTGAGTTAGAGAAGGATAAGAATATCGCCTGCAGTGAGGTCAAATTGTTAAAGCAAGAGAATCTCGAGCTTCAACAGTACGTTCGGCGAAACAACTTAGAGCTTCATGGCGTGCCGCACACTTCAAACGAAAACCCCGTTCAAATTGTTAAGACTATCGCTGACCAATTGGGTGTCACAGTTGTTGAATCCGATATTGACGCCTGCCATCGGCTACCACACAGCAGAGAAGGTCTTTCACCTCCTTTACTAGTAAAATTCTGCAGCCGTCTAAAAAAAGACGCAATTCTAAAAGGCAAAAGATCCAAACCCAACCTGAACTTAAGTGATGCAGGAATCAATGGAAGGGCTAGGCCTATCTACATTAACGAGCATTTGACGCCAGCAAATAAAGTACTTCACAAACAGGCAAGAGACCTCCGTAATTTAGATAGTGACAAGGCTATCAGGATCACCTCACCAGAAGACATTGAAACGCTAGTAAAAGACTCTTCCATCAACAAGGCTCAGCCATTCCATTCACAGTAATAATAATGAATCAAGGCATGGACCTACTAGTTGATGTTGACTTACACACATCAGTTGATGAGCGTAAATATGACTGTATCCACGACTACATAGCAGACACTAAAAATGAGGTTAGCCAAATCAAGTGTCATTACCTAAATAGCAGAAGCCTAAAAAATAAACTAGAAGATATCGAGATACTAATACATATTGTGGAAAATCTAGATGTCATAGTGGTAACCGAGACTTGGGTAATAAGTAATGAAGCTAAATACTTCAACCTAAACAACTATTCTGTTACATTTGTACACAGAGACAATCAGGATGGTGGAGGTGTGGGAGTTTATGTCCACAAAAAATGGAATACAAAAGTTCTTAACCTAGTTGAGAGTAACCATAGCTTGATCCAGTTAGAGCTTATAAGAAATGATACTGTTCGTTTCAATAACCTGCATACTATTAATATAATTGCAGTATATAATCCAAACATAAATAACGCAACAAAATTCATGCAATCTCTAGAGCACATTCTCTCGAAAAACAATGCCAATCTTTCCTTATGCATTGGTGATACAAATATTAACTTATTAAACAAAAATAATGTAACCAAATCATACCTCAATCTACTATCAAGCTATGGTTTCACACAAGGCAATACTCGCTATCCAACAAGAATAAGTGAATCAACAAGTACACTCCTTGATCAGGTGGCCACTAATAACTGTAAATATGCCTATAGAGTAAGCAATATAAATAGTGGTATTAGTGATCATAATATTCTTGTAACTGAGATTTTCTGGTCAAACTACTATCCAGGCAAAAGCCCAATCTCGAACATGACATTTAAATACGCCCCCAACAAGCAAAGGTCTAGTTCAAAAAACGTGAATAAAAATTACCGGTACATGAACAAAAACAAATTCTCTAATGATCTTAATCAAATAGACGGCTTAGATGATCTAAACGAAACTTACATCGCCATGAAACACAAAATCTTGACACAGACACCCAACAAAGAAAACACTGACTCACCTTTGAAGGAAATACACCAGAACCACAAAAACCCATGGATAACAACAGAATTAATTCAACTAATAAAACAAAGGGACCTACTACATGCTAAACTTAAAACTAGCATTCACAGAAACAATAACCTCTTAAAGGAAGAGCACATAATATGTAGGAACAAAGTGACAGCTTTAAAACGGAAACTGAAATCCTCATACTATGAACATAAAGTAACATTGAATGCCAATAGCATAAAAGATACTTGGAAAGTAATCAATGAAATGATCTACAACTGCACAACTGAAAACCAAGATGGTCCCTGTGAGATAATAATTGACGGTAAATCTTTCACAGGAAAAGAAAATATTTGCAATGCTCTAAAAACTCACTTTATAAACATAGCACACAAATTAGCCATAAACATCCCCCCAGGGAAGAAAGTTAATGAAATTAATGTCAACACAGATTCCATATTTATGACCCCGACTAATGAGATGGAAATTCGCAATATTATATTAAGCCTTAAAATGAAAAGTAGCCAAGGCAAAGATGGTATGTCAGTGAAATTGTTAAAAAACTCGATTGACATGCTAAGTAGCCCACTAACTACTTTAATAAATTTATCGGTAGAGACTGGTCTGGTGCCTGATGATCTAAAAATAGCACGAGTCATACCAGTCTATAAAGGAGGTGACAAAAGCAATCCGGACAATTACAGGCCCATTTCCATCCTCCCACCCATATCCAAGGTACTCGAAACAGTAGTAAAAAACAGAATTGTTAATTTCTTAAATAAAAATGATTATTTCTACAAAGGGCAATATGGATTCCGAGAAAACTCAAGCACAGAAATAGCCACAATTGATATTATCTCTAACTTGCAGGATGTCTTAGACAATAAGATGACAGCGAGTGGCCTTTTCATAGACCTGAGAAAGGCGTTTGATACTGTTGACCATGAAATTCTTTTAGGGAAACTTGATAAAGCAGGTATCCGAGGAGTAGCTTGGACATGGTTTAAAAATTACCTATCTAATCGTAAGCAGTATATTGAAATAAATGGCTACAGAAGTGAGGAAGTTAATATTACCCACGGTGTGCCCCAAGGATCAATACTGAATCCTTCCCTCTTCTTAGTGTATATTAATGACATAGCAACACTCCGCTTTCATGGTAATATAACGTTGTTTGCAGATGACTTAAGTATCTTTTACAATGCGTACACCACCAACACGCTGATTACACACATGCAGGAGGACATGAATACCATACTTGGCTGGACCCAGTCAAATAAATTAACAATAAATGAAGATAAAACAAATTATTTAATAATATCTAAGCGTAGAACAAAGTTAGACATCACTCAGAATATAATGCTGAATGGAAAAGCAGTTAAAAGGGTCTCATCTGTCAAATACCTAGGCTTAATAATAGATGAAAATCTCTCCTGGCAAAAGCACATTGATGCATTAGTAAAAAAAATATCACCTGCCGCTGGGATGATATAAAAATTGAGCTACTATATCCCAAAATATCTACTCAGGAAAGTGTATTTTTCCTTAATCCATTGCCACTTACAATATTTGAATACAATTTGGATAAAATGCTCAAATTACCTAAAAAAGGAAATTGAGGTAATTCAGAATAGAGCCATAAGAAATATTTATAACTACCCTTTTAAACACCAACCAAACACCTTTATATTACGAGTAAAATTCAACCAGTAGCCCTAAATGCAGAAATCAAATCAAATGTCCTAATGTACCAAATCCTACACAGCAGAATCCACACAAATTTAAACTTCACTAAACAATCTGATTTACACGCTCACAAAACTAGACATGCAGATGACATAACACTTTTCCATATCAATTCCAAACAATATGGCAGTAATATCATTAAGTATAGTGCCTTTGTAAAATTCAATAGACTACCAGAAAATATAAAAATTGCACCTAGCCTACCAATCTTTAAAAGGAGGCTAAGACAGTTTATGTGGAATGATTATAAAATGTCAGTTTGAAGAAATGTCATAATCTGAGAAGACAAAAGAAGAACACATTGTGTACAAAAACTTATGAAAGCTACAAAATGTTGTATATATTTTCATACTGAAAACTTTGTAAACTAAACATTGTATTGTAATTTGTCGCCAACAAGATAAAACTGTACAATGCCTTTGTATATGAGCCCTTGACTCGTTAAGGGATTAATAAAATGCATTATTACTATTCAATGAAATTATTGACAATGCACTTGTCCAAATAGTAGAGCATCTCAAATACATAAATAAATTTGTGTTCTGCTCGCTGCGGGATTGTGATTTGTTTGAGAAGCACAGAAATAAGTTTCCAGGCAGTTATGTTACTGCCCTAAAGAAGACCTATGGGTAATTTTTCGACATTGTTCGCTTAAAAACTGAATTAAGTGTGATGTACCGTACTCATCTCCTGACTTTAAAGAGAAGAGTGTTTCAGACTTGACGCAGTTTATGCATACTAACAAATTGTACATGGATATGGCAGTGATTTTCAAGTTCATCAAACTGGTAGCAACAATTCCTGCTTCTACATCCCCTGCAGAACGTTCTTTTTCGACACTGAGACGCATTATTACATATTGCAGGTCGACTCAAATTCAGGAGAGGCTATCATCATTAGCTATGTTGTCGATTGAAAAAGGATTGCTTGCAAAAATTAGATTAGGCCTACAGTCCTCTTTCTATGATGAAGTTATTGATAGTTTTGTAAAGAAAAGCCGCAGAGTCGAGTTTGTTTTCAAGTATCTTATAAATAGATGCAATTTTTCTGTGTACATACTTCGATGTTTACTTGTTTAAATTATAAAATCACTGACTTGTCATGAGTTATTAATAATTATAATACGAGTCCGATTGTGAAAATGTGTTATGTTTTGGCCCTTCTTGAATTAAAGGTGCGACGTTAAGACCAGTGATTTTCTACGTTTTTGAGGTTTTCTATTGCGGAATTTTAGGCTACATTAAACTATTCAGAGCATGCAGTAGGCCGCTTGAGGTAGCACATTTATAAATGAAGTGAAAATCCACAGCCTGCATCCAGGCGAATGACCGGGTCAGGGAATGGAATTTATGAAGCCCCCATTTATAAATACCCAATTGTATTGTCAAGTAAGTATTTCAATATTCAATAGCACAAGGGAACTAGTTGTGCAAATGAAGGTAGCTTTTGCGTGTTACATATTATATGCAACGGAAGATTGTTAAAAATGTCGTGTAAATATCCGCCCATGTAATACCATAACCTCATCAAAATTTCACACATAACTCTGCTGAATATCCTGGCGAAACTTATCATTTTTCCGTTCAATATAAAATCACATGCACACATATAAAACTACAGCCACAAAGTCAAAATATATTTTCATCCGATTTTAAACTTCAGGCTACCGCTTTTAACCAAGCGAACGCGAAGTCATTAAATTATATACAGTATCAAAATAATAATCCAAGCCATTCCGTCTCCGTGTTGGTTTGCTTCTCCAGACACCAAGCTCTGCGCTGCACCGCTCATGGCACCGCTTCGTTGCGGTAAGCGAAGAGACCAGCAGAATCTCTACAAGTTGTTATTTCAATGACCGACAGAGGTCTCTGATGCTGGTGGACGGCGCTCCCATTAGCTGCTAGTGTTCTTTGCTAGTGTCACCTCTGTACCAAATTTGGTTCAATTAGGTTTATTCGTGTTTCAATTTGATAGGAAGGACCGACATACAGATAGACACACGGACATTTGACTCGTGTAGATCTCTCAAGTCTACTTTCATTTTTTGCATAATCGAAAGTAGGCTTAAGTGCCTGATGGATCCGGGAACCAAACATAATTCACAAATAATGTTCTACTCTAGCGCACCCATTTACCTAAGAGCAAAGTGTTCACAGGTGAACTTCTTCGCGCAGTTGTCATTCATGTTGGTAAATGTCTCATCCAATTCATCCAATTGGCAGCTCAAACTAGCACTTGGGGCGCTGCGGTCGCTCTGGATAAGTAGGGTAAAAAATACTCAATAACACGCGTTTGATATGGAACACTTTTTACTTTTCGGTTATAATCAGTAAATGTGGTCCCTAAAATAATGACAATGTTATTTTTAATTGTATATATGTATAACTGGCCTGTTTGCCATCTCTTGATGGATGCAGTACATTTGCATTTGTCTGTTGGCACAGGCTAGAGTAAAATGTGGCTTTTCACCGATGTCTCAGCCTCACTCATGGCTGTGCTTATATGGAAGGTACTGAGGTATGGGTGGTGCTTAGTAATGACATTCAGGGCACAGTCAGTGCCTGTGGCTGCAGTGAAAGGTTCTACTCATAGGGTTAGTACTGCTGTTCTGACTCAGTGAGGAAAGCAATGGCAAACTACCTCACTCCTTATCTTGCCTAGTACGCCTCAATATAGCGCTGCCTTGGTTTTTTGTGGGTATCTACCCACATAACCCATCGGCGGTACTTTTTGAGGATCCAACCAGCCTTCGGGCTGACTACATAACAGACAGACAGATATGTATAACTGAGCGATACACGTGATCTAATTTGTGTGTTCCACTGGATTTTATGTGTCAATTGCATATTATCAAGCATCGGTTGTCTGCTGGTATTTGTTTTTGAGCAGTTCGAGTCATGGCGCTGTTAACTTTAAAAGCTATATTTGAGTTTGCTCACTGTACCATAGACTCTAGAAATTATTTGCTGCTTGGTAGGGCGAAGGGATGAGTTTAACTTGTAAAAACTCGGGGGAGACAGGAATTGGATGGTTTGGTGTTGAATATCGGACTGGCAGCAGGTTCTCGCAGAGTAGATACTTACTCTGCGAAGTCAAATTAGGCCTATATGACTCGTAGTGGAATGGCTCGGATATCGCAGAGCGAGGTGATGGCGGATGGTAGGGTTATTGGAAATGAACTAGGGAGCGGGGAAGGATACCTGACTGATGAAGCTTGGCTGTCCTCGGCTGGTGTAGGCTTGGCTGTCTTGGTAACGTACGGCTTGGCTCGGCGAGACTGTGCTTGGCTGTCTAGGTGCGGCTTGGCTCGGCGTGACAGTTAACAACCCGTTCTGTCGTCAGTGAGTGTAGTGGTGAGTGGTCCAACCCGCTCCTGTTGTCCGTATTTATTTGGTATCGTCACCTTTCGGCTATTGCTATTTGCATCTTTTGGAAAGTGATCAAAACTTATATCTGCAGCCCTCTTTTACATCAACTTACAGCCGTAAACGGAGCCATATAATTTCTTTTTACTCATTTTGCACTCTATCAACGAGTAAAACTTATTACTCATGTATAAAGACACGAAGAATTTACCACTATCTGCTTACCAATACAAGAAACCATATACAAACAGTCACCACGTGACAAATGTACCCTACCTCACCCTACTTGGTAAGTTTCTCATTTTTACCGCTAGAAGTCATATCAGATAGCTGGTGTAGCCAATAGCATCAAATAGCCCTCGTTTAACGAGGAAAGTCTCGTTTTTGACGTTTGTAGCAAAATATTATGTTGTATGTTGGTTAACCTGATAACAACTGCCAACGTGCCAATAGCCCATTGACAGCTCACCGACAGTGACTGCATGGCGTTGTGTATGTTGATTTCTGGATGTGGTCGTGGCTCGGGCGTGTTTAACTAAATTTTGCCATTCTTTTTTGTACAGCGTTTACGTGACAATGTCTGGTCAGTGGGAAGTTGTCGGCAAGAGCAAATTGAAACATAATGGACAACCTGTAAAGAAACTTACTAAGAGCGAAAGGAAGAAATTCGTCGAAAAAGCTCCCAAAGTTGAGGACATACGTAAGTATGCTGAGAATGTTTCCTCCGAAGATGATATCTCTATAACGACACGAAATTGGTCCATGCCAATCTTAAGTGTCATTATCGTGCCGTTTTGTTTTAAGGACTAATTTCCAATCTTCTGTCATTGCGTGCTCATTGTTCCCGTTTCTATGAGGTCGGTATGAGGTACTATGAATTTGTATGTGGCGGGCATATTTTACGGCCGGATGTTCTTTCTTACGTAGGGGCGTGGTGGCTCAGCGGTCTAGCTGTATGCCTCTCACCAAGGCGGTCCTGGTTCGATTCCCGGCCAATGCATGTGAGATTTTCGAAGTGAAATGCCATGTCCTGTGGTTCGGATTCCACGTAAAAAGGAGGTCCCGTGGCTCATAATCACAAGATTCACGGTCACGTAAAACTACAATCTTCCTTCCTTTTCTTCCTTACGTCAATCTTACAAGAGGAGTGAATGCGAATTGGATGAAATGAATGAAGATGAATGAGACTCTGGAAGGAGTTTGAAGTAGCCATTATATCTAGGGCACTCTGGTTTTACTTTCATGGGAATATAGAATTTATATTGTAAGGACAAATCTAATTATGATAGCCTACTTTAATTGAGAGCTATGTAGACAGGCAGATACTTGCCTCGACTACCTTGCAATGTTGTGGTGTTCACAAAAGATTGCCATCAGGTGGTCTTCGACAGCAGCTTGTTGCAGGACCCTACCGTGCATTTTGAGGGCTTTCTTGATGTTGTTGAGCCACTTGACATGGGGCCTGCCTAGGGATATATTACTGCCTACCTATGCCTCCCCACATCTGTCATGGCATTCTGGTGCCTAAGAATTGCTTTTCAGTTGGTGAACATGGCCATGTTGACCGACTGAAAAGCAATTCCTTCACAGATTACTAAGGTAATACTGAAAATTGGCTTCTAAAATTTCCATGTTCTGGTGTCAGCTATTGGGTTAACATAGCCAAACCTTTGTGCAGCTGCCCTTCCCCCTCGAAGGTAGTCCTCAATGGCAGGATGTTCAGGTTCTGTCTGATGGTCACATTCCTTACTCTGTCTCGCCTCAGCCCAATCTCCCACAAAACCCCATTTCAATCACTTGCAGCAGTTCTGGTTTTTGGAGGTAGGTGCCGATGACTCGCTGTTGTAGGCGATTGTTGGAATGAAAGTCGATTGATAGATTGCCATCTTGGTTGCCTGGGTCAGGGTATTTATGATCCCTCACACTTCCAGCACCTTCCTTAGTTCCTTTCAAGGAACACGGTCGAATGCTTGCTCCAGGTCGATGTACTTCAATGCCCTACTCAACCATCCTACTGGTCACATTTTATTATGAAACATACATCATCGTGGCTTTTACACTTGCATCAGAAGTCATCGTGGCTTTTACATACCTTGTTTCCTTGTTTCATCTTCTGGAGGACATTACCAAATTACTAACCCGGGTCACTACTGCATCAGAAATATGTGATAAATTACATAAATATTTGTTTTAATTTATTGCTTAACAACAGCAGCCATGTTAGACAGCGCATGCGGCCTCTTCATCTGTTAATAAGGCGCACACACCCACATTCACATCACTCGGTTTGCCAACGTGTGGGATACAAAATATACCACATAGGTCCGGTCTGGATGATGCGCGAGTACCCCCACTGTGCGTGACATAAACCAGGGGTGTATACCGGGTGAATCAGCTGCCCCTAATAATATTGTTTTATGTAGCCCAACTTGTGCGGGTTGTCAGGAAGGTCGATATTTATCTGCCTGCATCCCTTATGGTACTAATGTACTGCAAGCATATCCCGAAAATGATACTCAACACTAATATTTTCCCCTCGTATTAGTCTTGGTCACATCGAAGGGAAAATAATAGAGTTCAGTATCGTTGCGGGATATGGTTGCAGTGCATTGGTGCCATACAGGATGCAGGCAGAGAAATATTGACCTTCCTGACTGCAAGCGTTAGTTGGGCTGCATAAATCAATACTAGTCCCCCGGGTGGGAACTACTCGAGAGGGGATTAACATTGCAGAAGTGACAAAGAGGAAATCTGACATTCTATGGATCGGAGCGTGGAATGTTAGAAGTCTGCTAGGCAGTAGAGGGTTAGAAAACTTAGAAAGGGAAATGGATAGGTTGAGGTTATATTTGATTGGGATTAGTGAAATGTGCTGGCAGGAAGAACAGGACTTTTGGTCAGGAGACTATAGGGTCAGTAGCACTAAATCAAACAACGGCTATGCGGGGGTCAGGTCTCATATTAAGTAGGAAACTTTGACAGCGGGTGGAATATTATGAGCAATGTTGTGAACGGATTATTGTAGCAAAAAGCAATACAAAACCTACATGCACCACAGTGGTACAAGTCTATATGCCCACCAGTCAAGCTGCTGATGAAGATGTTGAAAAGGTCTACAAAGAAATAGATTAAATTCTGAGGTATGTCAAGGGTGATGAAAATGTTATAGTAATGGGAGATTGGAATGCTGTGGAAGGAAAAGGAAGAGAAGGGAAGATAGTAGGAGATTTTGAATCAGGTGAAAGGAATGATCGAGGAAGCAGGCTGATGGAATTCTGCACCGAGCATGAGTTGGTCATTCAATAACCACAATAGAAGAATATACACATGGATGAGACCAGGAGATACAGGACGTTTTCTTATTACATTATGTCAATACGGGAAAAATGTGCGACTTTGAGGAGTCAAAAAGAGGACGTTACCAAATAGACTTCATTATGGTCAAGGAGAGATTTCGAAACCAGATTTTGGATTGCAAAACATATCCCGGTGCTGGCATAAACTCTGACCACAATCTGGTTGTTATGAAATGCAGATTAAATTTGAAGAAACTGAAGAAAGGACAAAAGCCAAAAAGGTGGGCAATAGACAGACTGAAAGAGAAGGATGTAAACGATAGATTCAAGAAGAGTATAAAGAAAGGACTAATGCAAAACCCTTAACAAACTTCAATTGCAGACGAATGGGCACTTTTGAAGAATGAAATAACAAAATCCGCAGGAAAATGTTGGTAGGAAAGAAAGAATGGGTAGAAAACCGTGGATCACTCGGGATATACTAGAATTAATGGATGAAAGGCGGAAACAGGAGAATGTAAGAGATGAAAAGGGGAAAGCAGAATACAGACATCTGAGAAATGAGGTTAACAAGAAGTGCAAGGAAGCAAAGGAAGAATGGTTGAATGAGAAATGTGCAGGTATAGAAAATTGTCTGAAATTAGGAAAAGCTGATACAGCTTATCGAAGGATTAAGAATACTCTTGGGGAAAAGAAGACTAAGTGCTATAATATTAAAGACACAGATGGAAAGCCTCTATCAGATCGGGAAGAATGAGAGATGGAAAGCTTGCATAGAGTGTTTGTATAAGGGAGAGGAGATTGAGAATCATGTAATGGAAAGGGAAGAGGATATTGATGAGGATGCGAAAGGAGACTTAATATTGAGATCAGAATTTGACAGAGCATTGGAAGTCTTAAGCAGGAACAAAACACCAGGCATAGATGATATACCGATTAAGTTGCTACGTGTGTAGGTGGTGATGGTCTGGTGAGGTTATTTCACTTGGTGTGTAGGATTTATGAGACAGGTGAGGTACCCACTGATTTCAAGAAGAATGTTATCATCCCTATACCAAAGAAAGTAGGAGATGACAGATGGGAAGATTACCGTACAATCAGCCTGATTACTCATGCTTCAAAGATCCTGTCGAGAATAATTTACAAGAGGATGGAAAGCCAGATAGAAACTGAGTTGGGTGAAGACCAGTTTGGTTTCAGGAGAAATGTAGGAACAAGGGAAGCTGTACTAAGTCTTAGGCTGATTTTGGAAGGTAGAATAGGGAAAGATAACAGAATGCTGTAAACTTAGAAAAGGCTTTTGATAACTTTGATCATTGGGCTAAATTGTCTGACATTTTGAAAACAAATGGAATAAAGTACAGGGATAGGAGGGTGATCTTCAATCTATACAGAAACCAGAGAGCAGTCATTCGAGCTGATGGACGTGAGAGAGAAGCTGGTATTCAGCAAGGTGTAAGGCAAGGCTGCGACTTATCACCCATACTTTTCAATCTTTACATTGAACAAGCAATGAAGGAAATTGGAGAAAAATTTGAAATGGGAGTGAAGATTCAAGGAGAGATAATTTCAACTCTGAGATTTGCTGATGTCATCATCTTGGCCGACACGCCAAAGGATTTGAATGAGTTTTTGAATGGTATGGACTCCGTCTTGAGGAAAGAATTCATGATGAAAATCAATAAATGTAAAACCAAAATATTTGAATGCAGCCGAAATAAATCGGAAACCTCTATGGGCATCAAATTGGCAGGTGAAAAGCTGAAGGTAGGAGTAGACTTCTGTTACTTTGGAAGCAAAATAACCAGTGATGGGTGAAGCAAACAGGATATAAAAATCTGGTTGGCTCAGGCAAGGAAAGCATTTCTTCAGAAAAGGAATCTGTTGATATCGAATATAGATTTAGGTATTAAGAAGTCATTTTTGAAAGCCTTTGTCTGGAGCGTGGAAGTTGGAAGTGAAAGTTGAGGAGAATAGAAGTGTTTGAAACGTGGTGTTACAGGAGAATGATGATCAGATGGGTAGATTGGGTAACAAATGAAGAGGTATTAAGACGAGTGGGAGAGGAGAGATGTTTCTGGCGACTGCTAATGAAGAGAAGAGATAGGTTGGTAGGAAACATATTAAGACACTCGGGAATAGCAAGCTTAGTTACGGAAGGGTCGAGGATAAGAACTGTAGGGGTAGACCAAGGTTAGAATATGTTAAACAGATTGCTTCGGATGTAGGTTGTGGTAGCTATGTAGAGATGAACGATCAGCTCAGGACAGGGAGGCATGGACAGCTGCATCAAACCAGTCAAAAGACTGAAGACTCAAACAACAACATTAGGAGCAACTGATTCACCTGGTAAATGGCTAACGCGGCCCAGACAAAAGCCATTGGTCTGGATTCAATAAATTTTACTAATTCATTCAGCGTTGCCTAAAGATTATTGATGCGTTACTACCTCACTGTGCGTGACAAAACCCAGGGGTGTATATAGGTTACGCTACGTAAAAATTATTGGTCTGGGCAAAAGTCTAGATTTAACATATTTTTCAGTAGTATCTTAAGCACGGTGTTGGCAATACTGTATTTGGGAACATTAAATGCCATTTTTGGTCCGTATTGACAAATATGATTTAATTTATTAAACAACCTCCGTCAAACCAATACAAAGTATGTGCGTTATAACGCGCCAAGTGTGGTACATGTTTCGAACCATAGGATAGCGGTCCTTCTTCAGCCACATTATGACATAATTAAATAACATTACACACAAAAGCATTGAGCAAGATAAAAAACATCATGCATATACACAGTCACTCATAAAAACACATTAAAAATTGATCAACTTAGACACATTAAAAAATTTTAAAATACTTTTGAAAAGAGATATTGTCCAGTATCTTCTTGTCCAAACATTCTTCAGTTCGGACTTATTGTATTTGACGGTAATTCACCTGCATAATGGTAGTCACAGCGGGAATTTTAGTATATGAGACATGATCTGAAAAGGGGATGGTGGGCGGGTTATGTACAGCAGAGGAGTAACATCTATTACTACATCATTAGAAAAGGTAGTATATTTTGGCTAATTTCGGTACTTGGAAAATGTTATCGTACTATGATGTCTCGTTCAGTGTTACTCTGGTCACTTGCTTCAGTGTGATTACGAGGTTCGGGGTCTACTCAGCCTCGTGAGGCAGGACTGAGAAAAGGTGGGTTTGATTCCCACCTCATCCATCCTACTCCAGGAAAATGCTGGGTTGGTGCCTAAATTCTGCCACGGCTGCCTCCTATCCCACCCCCCAGGAGCTCACTTCTAGTGGGCGTGGGTTGGCGACCAGGGGGCCCCAGCTGAGTCTGGCATTGCTTCCACTTACTTGTGCCGGGCTCCTCTCCGTCTTCTTTCCTGTCGACCTCACTTGGTCAACTCTTGTTCTCTTCCGACCCCGACGGTATTAGGGTATCCGAGGCCTATGGAGTCAGAGGCCTATGGAGTCTCTTCCTTTCCCGCCTTAATTGGCCCTTGTCTCATCTTTCCTGACACCCTCCTTCTTTTTCTTTTCCTTTTACCTCCTGCCTTGTGCTCAAGGCCCTTAAGGAGGCAGGGTGTATGTAGCCCCACCACTTCTGGTGCACCCTAGATAATGCTACACCCTCAGGGGCTCACGGCTGGTGAGTTCGGGAGTTGGCGACCCCGAGGGATTCCCGAGCTGGGTCCGTTTTCCACTTTTGTCCCTTACCTTTGGGGCGGACCCTCTCCTCTCTCCCCTCTCCTCTCCTCTTTTCCTTATATTTCCTTTTCTCTTTAAGATTCCCGCACTGTTTTTGTTACTTGGTTCACCGTGTATCTAAATTCCCTTTTAGCGATTTTGTAAGGCATTTTTGATCTACGTTGCATTTTGTAAGTTTTTTCTATCTCAATTACATCTCGCGATTGTTTTCAACCTCAATTGCATTTTGTAAAGATTGACAATCTAAATTGCTTTTTAGTAAGTCTTTCAATGCAGGTAGACGGGCCTTTTAGTGAGTATTTTGAATTTCAATTGCATTTTGTAAGTATTTTCAACCAAAACCGCATTTCGCACGAATTTTGAATCTAAATTGCATTTTGTTTGGTGGGCATTTTGCACATATTTTGATTCTCAATTGCATTTTGTGGGTATTTTGAATCTAAAGTACATTTTGTCTAGTATTTTCAATCTAAATTGCATTTTGTAAGTATTGTCAATCCACATGAGTCGTTTGAATCTACCGTACATTTTGTAAGCATTTTCAATTTCAATTGCATTTTGTAAGTATTTTGAATTCCAATTGCACTTTGTGAGTATTTTGAATCTGAACCGGCTTTTTTCAATCCAACTTGCATTGTGTATTTTCAATTTCAATTGCATTTTGTAAGTATTTTGAACCTCAATTGCATTTCGTACATATTTTCGATCTCATTTGCATTTTGTAAGTATTTTGAATTTCAGTTGCATTTTGTAAGTATTTCGACGCTACATTGCATTTTGTACGTATTTTGAATCTCGCCTACGTCTTGTGGGTCTTTTTTCAATCTATTCTTTTTGTGCAACTTTTCGTTCTAAATTCCCTTTTGTAAGACCATATTGTGAGTTGTTTCCATCTGAGTTCCTTTTTGTACGTATTTCCCGTCTCAGATAATTTTGTTCTGGTTTCCATTTCATTATCATTTTCGCTATCACCCAGATCATTAGGGGCCGATAACCTCGATGTTAGGCCCCTTAAAACAACAATTATCATCATCACCTCCTATCCCAAATCCTATCTCCAGTTGCAAATACTTATGCAAGTAGGCCTACAACCTTCACAATGATACTGGCTTTAAGACATATTTCTCATACATACACAATTATCACTGCCGGCTGGATCGCAACATTCCTGGTTGCTTTAAACTGCCTGCCCATTCGACGATTACAGCATTGGTTTGAGCGTACAACCTCGTTTCCAAATAAAGGCGCTAGGAAGCAGCACCAAGGCACTGTGGCAGACATAAGTTTTGTATTGATATTAATGGAGCAGTTGTGTTTGGAATGTATTCTGAATGATTTTATAATGCTGTACTGCTGCGTGCCCTTTTGTAAATCAGAACAGGACAAGTTAGAATACCGGGGATACCATCGGACAATTCACTGCGTGGGATGTGGTTACGTGCAATTTCCAGAGAAGGAGACGCAGGGGAAGCAAATAAACAAATAAATAAATAAATACATACCGGTACATGAATGAATGATTGAGTAAATACGTGAGACAATAAATATGTAAGTAAATAAATATGTAAGTAAGTAAATAAATAATTTAAGGAATATGTAAGTAAAAAAATAAGTGAATAAATAAGCAATAAATAAGTAAACAAATAAATAAGAAAATAAATAATTAAATAAATAAATGTGTAAGTAAATAAGTAAATAAATACATGAATAAATAAGCAAATAAATAAGTAAACAAATAAATAATTAAATAAATAAGTAAAGAAATAAATAAGAAAATAAATAAATGTGTAAGTAAATAAATGTGTAAATAAATAAGTGAATAAATAAGCAAATAAATAAGAACATAAATAATTAATTAAATAAATAAATAAACAAATAAATAATAAAATAAATAATTAAATAAATAAATGTGTAAGTAAATAAATATGTGAATAAATAAGCAAATAAATAAGTAAGTAAATAATTAAACAAATAAATAAGAAAATAAATAAATAAGTAAAAATAAATAAGAAAATAAGTAATTAAATAAATAAGTGTGTAAGTAAATAAATAAGCAAATAAATAAGTAAATCAATAGATAAGAAAATAAATAAGTTAATAAATAATTAAATAAGCCTCCGTGGCTTAGGCGGCAGCACCGCTGGGTCCGTGGTTCAAATCCCGGTCACTCCATGTGAGATCTGTGCTGGACAAAACGGAGGCAGACAGGTTTTTCTCCGGGTACTCCGGTTTTCCCTGTCAAAATTTCATTCCAGCAACACTCTCCACTATCATTTCATTTCATCAGTCATTCATTTAATCATTGCCCCAGAGGAGTGCGTCAGGCCTCGGCAGCCGGCACAGTTCATATCCTCGCCGCTTGATGGGGCCTTCATTCATTCCATTCCTGACCCGGTCGGAGACTGGAAGCAGGCTGTGGATTATCATCATCATCAATAAATAATTAAATAGTACATAAGTAAATAAAGAAGTAAATAAAAAATAATTAAATAAATACATATGTAAGTAAATGAGCAAATAAATATATACGTGAATAAATAAATAAGCAAATAAATATGAAAATAAATAATTAAATACATAAATATGTAAGTAAATAAACAAATAAGTAAGTAAATAAATAAGCAAATAAATAAGAAAATACATAATTAAATAAATAAACATGTAAGTAAATAAACAAATAAGTAAATAAATACGTAAATAAATAAAAAAGCAATAAATAAGCAAATAAATAAGTAAAGAAATAAGAAAATAAATAAATATATTTGTAAGTAAATAAATAAGTAAAAAAATAAACAATCTGTCCAAAAAATCCGTGAAAAGGTATAATACAGCCATCACAATAAGACGGGTTATCAGACAAATTCACCTCACACCCAAGTACATGGGGCTACATGACCACGATGTCGCAAAGCCCCTAAATAAATCATCATCCCATTTTTCGGGTGCCGGAGGCATTTCTTTTCCCTGTCTTTTATTGCCCTTATTCTTTTCTTTTCATCTCGCCAAGTATGTAAGTTAGATTCAAGTCAGTTAGAAGTAGTTATATTTTTATTACCGTCTGCATAATTACGGGAAAATGAGCTAGACATTTCACCCCTTAAAAACAATCGACTCGACCACATGTATTTTTGCTTTCCTTTATACTGAAAATTTGCCCGTAAGTATGTGTCTGAATACTTTTAGATGTAAGAATAACAAAGGAACTAACTTAGTGTAATGTTTTCACGTCCGTCAATCTCGATATTAAGCCTCCAAACATAACAATACTTCGTTTCATGTATCTTCCCCTTTAAAAAGCCGCGGCAATCTCAGTGCCTTGGTGCTGCACCTAGCGGTGAATTAATGCATATATCTTGTACGCCTGTGAGTGTCGAATGGGCAGGCAGTTTAAAGCAACCAGGAGTGTTGCGATCCAGCCGGCAGTGACAATTATATAGGGCTCCATGACCATGATGTTGCAAAGCCCCTATATTAATCAACAACTATGAGGTCCTGCATGGTACAATGGAGAGAAATGTTAGCAAACAGGATTAACTTTTCAATTTTCTGTAAAATTTGATGCAATGTCATTGAGCTCAATCGGAGTAGAAAAATTCAAAAACGCTGAACGTCACTCATTCGATAAAATTTTCTAAAGTACTGAAATTAGCCAAAATGCCTTTCATAATAATGAATAATGTGTCAGGAAATGGTGTAGTAATAGATGTTTACACCTCTGCTGTCCGTAACCCACCCGTTGTCCCTTATTTAGATCATGACTTATATTGTAAAATTCCAGTTTTGTCCGCCATTATGCGCGTGAATGATCAAATACAGTATTGCCAACTCCGCGCTTATGGTACTATTGTGTATATAAGAGGCCAATGACTTTTTTCTAGACCAATAATTGTTAGGGCCGCATTAACCATGGTTTATGTCACGCACAGTGGGGCAGTCACACATCAATAATCTTTGTCTTTTTGCTGCTTTTCAGTCAGTCAACATGATTGTGCCCAATGAATTTGGCGGGGTACAAATTATAAATATGTAAACACGCTCCTGGAAAAAATGACATGTATTAAGTTAGTTATTTCAAGAATAAATCTTTTAAGATGTTTCCGCCTAGTTAGTTAGTTATCACACTTACGTGGGCAATTTAGGATTACGCGTTTCGACCCTCAAGTTGCCATAATCAGATCCTGATCACTGTGTTAAGGTTAATTTTCACTATTGTAAATTATCAACTGAAAAGCAGCAAAAAGACAATTTATAATATTTTGGGTTTCACTACACTCAATGATTCACACAGTGCCTTCACACTGTAAGGCAGAGCAGTGTACTACTCTTTTATTTTTCTTGAAAACAAAATAACATTCATAATAAGTACCAACATAACAGAACAATATTTGGTTATAACCCTTGCCAACCTAACACATGTTTTAACATCGGAGACCACACATGATGATCAAGAGATACGGAATGCTGTATTAATTTATTTATTAGTTGCTAGCTCGTATCATGATTTTCCTCATAGAAATCACTGTTAGTTCATTTATTATAGTGATTAACATTGGGTTGATATGTAGGTTTAAGGGTTCAGCTGGAAGGGTAACCTTGCTGCTGTGATGTTAAGCAATGATCCATATTGCTGTAAATTTTTAATTTTCGTTATAACATGTGTTCTTCTGTACTGGGTGTGTATTTTGGTACCATATTAAGTATCATATCAATGAATGGTTTTATTTCTTGTGGATTACAGTGCCCTTGTCTCAAGTCAAAACATTGTATACTGCATTGGATCTTAATAAAGAAAGCAAAAAGCCTCCTGGGAAAGAGAATAATACAAAGGAGCCTGAATTGAAGAAAATTCAAAAGAAATTACCAGAGAAGAAAAAAGAAACTACAAAGGAAAAACCACCTGCTCCCAAATCATTGGAAAATGCTGTGAAACTGGTATACATATACATTTTTCTTATAATTTTGCTTTGAAATTTTTTCTCTCATGTAGTGTATTCAAAGTGGTTATTTCTTATGTGCATAGGACTATTTTTTTTTTTTTTTTCCCCAGATAAACCCGCAAGAAATGGCTCAAGAGATAGAAATCGGCCAGGCAAGATTTCAGGATGCACCATTAGTTTGGCTAAAGGGGCTTGCTTCTTATCTGAATACAAAACTTACAGTAGATCATAATAATCCTACATTTTCTGGGAAAGCAGTTGATTACCCTATGTGCCTTCTCTCTGGTGAAATCAAGGAATTGCTAAAACGAGCAGTAAGAGATGCTGGTGAATCTGTTTGTCAGCCCTTTTATGAATGGTGTCTTACATCAATGGCTAATAATATGACGAAAGGTAATCTATAGCTTCATGTACTGTACTTTGTCACATCTAGTAAAAGGATTGCTTTTCATATAGTCAACATGTTAATGTGCCCAATAAAATTCGACAGGGATTAAAACATCTACTCACACTTGCCAACCGGAGTAAAAGGTTCAATTATATACCGCGATACGTAACTATGTATCTAGATGAATTTTTTGGTGAAGTTGATGGTGGCATGGATGACGTGCAGACGTTGATGTTCATTTGTATGATGTGGTTTGAATTGCCTCCATATTACTCAACTGTATTGGGTTTCAAGCAGTGCATCAACACATGCAGATGCAGTCTCATGTGTTCAAGTGTGAGGTTTGGTCATGAGTTACGAATGTTCGTAAATTACTTTTAGTTGTTCAATTTAATTGAAAAGTTGCACTGCACTCTTCTAAAGCCATAGTGAGACAAATCCATTGGTCACTACTAGGTTAGATGACTGTCTGGACGAAACCATTGGTTGCTATTAGGTTAGACCAATGTCTGGATGTTAATTACTGCTTGTACTACAAGCAAGGGCTGGGGCATAAGTCCCAGGTTAGGGTTGTGTTTGTACGAGAAGCCTTATTAACGCATAGAATTTAATATATATGCATCGTTTTAAATTTTAGTGTCTTCCATGATGTCATGGATGCCGCCATATTTTTTTTGTTTAGCGGAATTTTGTGGTGTAAGGTATCACGATCTATACTACTCCCAAAGAAATTACACTTCTAGTAAGGGGGGAGGGGAATGAGAGATAAAGAAATGTATAATTCATGTAATTTGGGAACTAACTGAACCAAAGAAATAATAGTAGAGCCCAAAAGGAACTCTTGTGAGGAAGTTGCAAATAAATTAGAAAAGTTAGATCAAGCGGCAGGAAAACCTTTCTGGAGTGTTATAAAGAATTTTGGAAATGGAGGAAAAAGAGAAATGTTCTGGATCTTTCATTGAAACTCGTAGATACCAAGGAAGCATTGGGAAGATGGCAAGAATACTTCAAAAACTTGCTAAAGGTTAATGGAGACTTATCTGGCAATGTGGCAGATTTTGAGATTATGCAGGAGAGAATGAGAACGGGAACAGGATCACGGTTGAGGAAGTAGAGAGGGTGGTAAATAAAGTAGTGTTACAAAGCGGCAGGTGTAGGTGAAATTAGGCCAGAAGTGGTAAAGTATAGTGGGAATGCGAGGATGAAAAGGTTGCATAGGATAATCGAATTGGCATGGGATTCAGGAAATGTACCCTCTCACTGGACATAAGCAGTAATCGAACTAATTTAGAAGCAAGACAATAGAAAATATTGTGATAATTATAGAGGCATTTCTTTGATAAGTGCCCCAGGTTAAGTGTACTCGGGCATTGTAGAAAGGGAGTTCGATCGTTGGCCGAAAGTAAGATGGATGAAAACCAGTGTGGCTTTAGACCACAACGAGGGGGTCAGGATCAAATTTTTAGTATGGACCATGTTATTGAGAAATTGTAGTGTATAAGAGGAATAGACAGTTACGTTAATCATTTCTAGATCTAGAGACGGCATATGAAAGAGTACCCAGGGAGAAGATACTGAGCATCCTGAGCGATTATGGTATCCAGGGGCGGCTGCTACAAGCAATCAAAAGTATTTATGTTGATAATCAGGCTGCAGTGAGAGTTGATGGTAGGACGAGTTCTTGCGTCAAGTTGTTACAGGAGTGAGGCAAGGCTGTAACCTCTCACCACTACTGTTTATTTTATATATATATGGACCATTTGCTGAAGGGCATAAACTGCCTCGGTGGGAACCAGGTTAGCAGTCTGGCCTATGCTGATGACCTGGTAGAAATGGTGGACTCCGTCGAAGGCTTGCAAGCCATGTTAGAACTTGAGATGTAGGGAATATGGTATGTAAATCAGCTTTTCAATAACACAAGGAAATAGAATGCCAGGAAATAGAGCCATATTGTTCTTGCATTAAAAAAAAAAAAAATATGTAGGAATATTTCTGTAACCTTGTGCATTATTTATATACACCAAAAATATTCAGTCAGGTTATAAAGGCTAAGTAACCTTCCCGTTCATTGTTTTTCACTTGAATCATTTTAAAATCTTTAAAATGTTGGACCTAATAATTGGAAGTTTTTTAAGTTTTTGATTTCATCACTTTGCATGTTCTGCCAGAGACTGAAAATATTTACATTTCAAGAGACAAATTAACCAATGGGCACGAGAAAATTGTTCTTATTTCATAATTAATATTGAACAAAGTTTTGTATTGCTACGAAATTTTTCTTATTTGCTCATATTTCGGAGTCCTTTTTGTTTTCCCGCTTTTAAAATAATAATGAAAAATTATTAATTTTGCTAAAAAAAAATAGGAAACGTGTACAGAAAAGTTGATGTGTTTGTTAACTACTAAACAAGTGAAGTCATGCTGGGTTGTCATAACAATATGTTCCATCCTTCATTAACAATCAATCATTTATTATTGGCTTTTCACAAACTTATCCACTTTTGTATTAAACATATTTGAACACATTGTCTATATTTGTCTACTGTATATGCAAGTGGAATTTTAGAATTTCCTTCTGCTGGCCGAAGTTTTTATCGATTCCGAATGTGTGACAGTGAGCTTTACTACTGTTGAAGGTTTCACAACCATATCTATTGAAACCATATTAGTTCAAACAACTCTGTGATACGGGCATTACGTTCATTCCATGGTCACTTTTGTAATCTGCTCTTGATGAATTGATTTGGATAAGGAGCACAAACCTTGCAATTAGTTAGGTATAAAGCCAGAGGTATGTTACGCACCTGATGAGTGAGTATTGTGGTTTAAAAGTTAAATGATGAGAAAAATTTACACATTACCATAAGTTGTAATACTATGATTTTTGTGAATCAAAATTTATGGTGTGCAAGTTTTGCAGTGAGTAGGTATTTGTTTGCCTCCATGCCCCTCAACACAGCACTATGAGCATTATCAGCTGAGCTGGCAAGGAGTGCACCAACATTCAAACGCCTTGTCTTAGTGTTAAATGGTGAAGAGAGTTGCCCTTGTTGCAGTGACTAGTGCAAGCTGTTGAAGACAACTTGCATACCCCCTTTGAAGTGCAGGAATATGGCTGTTCCTATGCTAAAGTCTGTAAAACACTCAAATGTTTTCTTGGATTGTAAAGGTGGTAGATTGCAATGACAGCTCAAAATCTCTTTTGGGATTCGGAGAATGCACTCCTAATGTCTGTCTCATGTCTCTTTACACGCCAGATTAAACAGAATTATGAAACACCTTCATAGCTACTAACATAAGCAGGTTGAATCAAATCAAATAGGGCCAATGAAAATGGTACAGTAAAACCTGCCTAAAGCGGAACGCAATCGTTCCGGATTTATTTTTCCGTTTTTGCATGTTTTCGTTTTACAAAGGGTTGAGTTTTAATAAGACAAAATACACTACAAAGAATTACTGTATTATCGCATAGGATTACTATGAAATAATTTGATTTTTTCCCACTTTAAATGACACAATTCTTTAGCCGGACGATTGTTTTTCTCGTGTTCTTCAATAACTTTTAATTTTCTCCTCCAGTGAAAGTGTCGTATGTTTAAAGTCATTGTCACTGAATTACAGTACGTAAATAAATGCAGTGCACAGTAAAATGAACACCTTTAAAGATTACTCCAGTTCACTGTTTTCTTCTACTCGTACTTCTACTCGCATTTGTCAGAAGGAAACTTTGTGTATTACAAGAGGTTTGGAGGAAGTAATGGTACAGATGTTGTGAAATGTAGCATACTTGCTGCATTCTTGAGGAAAATTAGAGTTAATGTTTCCTAGGACTATGGTGCAAGGACAGTCACACTCAAATTTTAGTACATGGCTTTGTATTATGGATAAGATAATCCGTCTTAGGGCCGGTTCTACCACATCCGGGTAAAAGTTGCGGGCAGCAACCCGGGTGATAAACTATCTGCCGGTGTAAACCTCTGTGTATCTTGGGCAGCGTTCTACCACTTCCGTGCAAGTTCCGGGCAGCTGCCAGGAACCTAATAGCAAAATACAGATGGTGGCTAGCCTGATTTTTGTTAAATTTGAGTAATCGATGAGCGAGCCACCTATCGTCAGATGCGTTAAGTTTCTTTTCGTTTCGCTTTTGTCCGTTTTTTTGTTGATATCAAGAGGTTCTTTGGTTTCAACAAGATATAGGCCTAGTACCAAAACCTCTCGCGACACTTGTGGACAGCATGTGATTCAGATCTCGGAGGAATGCAACTGAATAACCATACCTAAACTCAATAATCGAAAACTAGACAAGCATGCAGTGCTTTTCAAGGAGGAATAGCCTGTGAAATATGTTTCTAGCAATAGGCTACTTTGCAGTTTGAAAACAGGCTTAGGCCTATATGAGCTACAGACATGCTGTGACAAGGCTTGCAGTGCATAGGTTCAATCATAAAATGTATGTCAAATCAAATTATCACACTCCAGGCGACAAGTTTGTTTGTAAACTCTGTAAAATGAATGGAACGGAATGCGCACATTTGTGCATAATAAGATAGATCTCTTTGCTGTATTCTACGAGAGATTTCACTCTTCTTGCACAGCTATATATAGAAGGTATCTTGGATAGGTCATGTTGCAAAGTTCACATTTACACTTTTCGTTTGGCGGATGGAATGATTTTGTCACATATTTTATGATGAAAGCCATTGACCGTATAACGCGTCACCACAAGCCTAAGATCGTAGTTCTGTTTGTCAAGGCTTTAGTGACGTAGAAAACTACAAAATGCAATGCCCCAAATATCAGGTCTTATGCTGCATAAGCAAAACACCAAGTCAATGACAATGTATAGTACGGTACAGAACCTGAATAATGTCCTGTACACTCTGTATTTCTCATGCACACGTGTGCGAATTTATTAAATTATATGAGCGCTTCATACAGTATTCCTAAACATGTAATAGAGATAATATTTTGAAATCTATGATGGTTCCGTACGGTAATCACTAGGCGGTCGTATTTCATGTCCAATCAACCGCATCAAATATAAAACTGTTGGCTTTTGCAGCCTGAACCGGACGAAGAATTCCTCATTCAACCAAATTTCATTATGCTCCAGCCGATCTCTGTTCCTTCTTGGACGTGTGACTGCGTCTTCTTCTACGTCGACAAAAAAGTTATACATTTCCAGGACGTCAATTAGCTCTGTGCCTTAAAATAAAATATGATCAGTAGGCCTAACTGTTACATCCCTTATAATTAATTAATAATTGTAATTATATCATTATGTGACAACAAAATTACCAAATGATTCAAATTGTATTATTAGTAATTTATGAAGAGGTTATGTACAGCATAGATGATGCAAAGAAACCCTTACACACGGCTCAAATCTGGCTGGTAATGCTTTATCGGCCTCTCGAAGCTCCCGAAAATTTACACTCCGGGTAGACGAAGTTTATACCGCCGATAGCGCTACCCGTTGATGGTCGAACGGAAATTCTTACTTATTCCGACGGGCAAGTTATCGGCCCCTTTGCCCGGATGTGGTAGAACCGGCCCTTAGTCAGGTTATTTACGCCTACAGCTCCGGAATTTCTTTCCATTTCCGCGTTGGGCAGTTTTCCGGTTTACAGTGTCGTTTTACATAGGAAATACCCCTGTTCCAAATTTTGTTTTCCGTTTGTCCAGGTTTCCGGTATATAAAGGGACCGGTTTAGGCAGGTTTTATTGTAGTTTATCAATACAATAATGTTTTAAAATCAGATTTGTTGTAATAATGCTGAACTGAGAATTTATACAGATATAAGACAGCAATTTCAAATTTTATTAATGCCAAGGCATTATTTCTTTTGAGTTAACATTGGGTAAATTTAATTTGTTTGGTAACACACATTCATTCACTGAAAGTGCACAGTTAAACGCTCAAGAACAGTGTCCTGATACCGTTCAAAATATGTCTGTTAAAAACTCTGATAGTAGCAAAGATATATACTTACAACGTTTTGTTTCTTAAATTACTTGTAGGTGCTAGAAAAGTGGTGCTTCTTGCTTCAATATTTATTTTATAATAACTGGCATATGCACAATGGTTGGATTGTACTTGTAATAAATGACATAGGTCTAACAATTTATTTCAGCATTTGTTTCATTGTCATTATATATAGTTAGAGAATTCTGGCTCTTTGTTCCGTTCATCAGTAGAGTGTATGTAAGCTGTAACTATTTTTTGGGTTATAATAGAAAAGAGGTCATGTTCATATTAGCCAGTACCATCTCGGCCTTGGATGGAGAAAGGGAAGACCCGAAAGACGTCAATTGAGGATGGCCACTGTTGGCGCTGGGATTTTAACTGTGAGTGACCTCCAAAATAAGTCACTCCTGTACTCATGAGCAGGATGTTTATTTAGGATGGGTCAAATTTTTCCAAGATAGTTAAGATGTAGGAGAATGAAGGCGATGCCTCTTGTTGACAAATGACAAACTGGTTGATATTTATGCAGTATTTTGTAATACTTAATCTAAATAGATAAATTTAGAGATAAATGCAGTGATCCTTGAGATTATTTCTAAAAAAGGAGAAAGAAACCTCATAGAAAACGCCCTTCACTGTGCTCCGCCACATGCAAGTTGGACAAGTTATGCTTCCTTAGAGCTTTGCTGCTTGGCTTCATGCCATAGAGCTCTGGGCAACTCCTTTCATTCCTACCTTCATGTGAATATGAGCATTGAGTTTGAGGTACTGTCATATCCTGAACGTTAAACTATGTGGCTCAGAAAGATTTGTCCAATTCCAAGAGGTTTTGTCGGTGAATGTTTCTTGTTAGTGCTATACTATATGTAGCTTTATATTTACTGCTGTTGGTCCATGGTTGAAGTAAAAAATACAGAATGATCCATTTCTATCTATGTGCTTTGGTAGTGTTTTGGCATCTGGAACAACGATGTAAAAGTGCATAATCTTGTTGCTGCTAGTACCTGTTTCTAAACAGTGGGTGCTAGTAGCCAAATAAGGACCATACAGGGTTATTCATAGGGTGCTATAGAAAGAGGTTATAGAAGGAAGAAAATAGAACTAGCTGAGTCAGCAAATAGGATGGGATTGGATATTCTAGGGATTAGTGTAGTTCAGATAAAGGGAGATAGAGAGGAGGAAGTAGGAGATTACAAGATGTACCTGTCAGGTGTAAAACAAGGTAGGGCAAAGTGGGGAGTGTATGTCAAGAGAACCTTAGAACGTAACATAGTTTCCGTGAGGAACTTGGATCAGGATTGTATCAGTGTACGAACCGTGTGAAGGTACAGCTATTTTGGTCTTACACCTCGAATGAGGTATACTCAGCCTTGAAAGGATAGCTTAGTCATACTAGAAGTGGCTTCCCACTTTACTTCTGGATGGAACCTAACTTAAGGCCATGGCATTCTCCATCGAAATCCTACCTCCAATTACAAATACACCCACTTGTACATACACTGCAATAACACAGGTTAATAACACCCAAAAACTGGTGACCACATTGTTGCAAGCCCCTAAATGGAACAACTACTACTCTTGTTCGTTTCCGACGCCAGTGGTGTTAGGAAGTCTTGAGGTCTAGGGTGGTTTTAATTTTTATTTTCCCCACTGTTAGCCCTTGTCTTTACTCTCCTGATTGAGGGAGCTGACACCTTTTTTTCCTTCCATCATGTGGGTGGGGGTATCAAATACAACCATGGTGCGGTATTCTATATCTGTCGTAAAACATGATTGAAAGGGTATGGTGCATGTAGCCCACAAATACATCATTCTCTCTGGATAACACAGTGGTCCACACCCTTGTGGGCTCACAGCTGGTGAGTTAGGGATTCGGCAACTTCATGGATTACTGAGGTGAGTTTGTTTTCTATTTTTTCCGCGACTTGGGAGACTCGGCCCTTTATGGCCCTACTTCTTTCCAAGTTCCTCATCTCTCAATCTTCTGGGGTTAAGGGTATTTTGGTATGCAAGTTCTTTGTTGCTATAAGAGCTGATTAAATACAAATTAAGACCCTCAAAAGCAATCATCATGATGTTTATGGTTCTGCAGTTGTTTTTAGTGCAAATGCAATATGTACTTTCATTTCATAGAGAAATACTATAATTTAAAATTGTCTTCCTTTTTTTTTCAGCTAGTGGATCAGTTTTGGGTTACAAGGTGATTTTGCAGCTCTTGTCTTTTCAAAATCCGGCTATTACAGTGGCAAATATTCCAAAAGTTACTGCTCTGCGTAATTCATACCAAAATCGTCAGCCTATCGGCCTATCCTTACTTTGGGCTCTTGGTCTGGGAGGCTTCAAAGATCTCTCTGTGGGAATTACAGGTCAGTATTGAGTGCAGTCTCTTTAAGTTTGTGGCAAGTGAAATGACAATACTATCTAACTCATTTCCTCACCAGCTTAAATAGTCTTTGTGTAATGTTATTGATTAAATCAGTTGTCAATTATGGGTTGATAATGTATCCGTTTCTGTGGCACACGGATGCACAACGACCCGGCTAAAACCATCACACTATCGGGAAAGGAACACACTCCCTATATAAAATTATTTATGCACTGGAATTTAGCTTGGTTATAAATCATGTCTAGCGCGGTAGATCGAGGTCTTCGGATTATGGGGCGTTAACAAGGTTATTGGTAGGTGAGTTTTCATCAAACTAGATTCACCAGTGCATAAATATACTACCGGGTCATCATTTTATTTCCCGCGTGTACGCACCGCTAGGCCGGTGAAGGTGGCCTTGGCACATGCGGCCGCTAGGTCGGTCAAGGTGACCTTGGCGTTCTCCCCCCAATGAAGTCGTGCGCTGCGATTGGCAATGTTGCAATAAGCTGTCAGTATCTCCGGCGTATTCAAGCTTGTGAAGTGCTAGTTGATTTGACCTAACATACAGTGCAGTCTCGGGGCAATTTTACAGTTTATGTGTTGCCTTAAAGTGATGTTTTCTATACAACAACGTGTATTCATTGTGCTTTGTTATGCGAAGTGATGTTTTCTATAGAACAACGTGTATTCATTGTGCTTTCTTATGTGAATTATTCTCCTGTTAGAGAGTGCCGTTTTCGATTCATATGCAAACAATCCTCACAAGTGAGGAGTTAAAAGAAAATATTCGCCAAGTTATAACGAACGTCACCCAGGGAGAAATTCGCCGTGTGTCTAGAAACTTGTTTACGAGTTGCCAGGCATGCTTGCGAGCTGACGGACAACACTTTGAACATTTCTTGTAAAACCAGGTAAGTTTGTAGATAATTATTTTCACTAGAAATTGCTATTAAATGACTGTATGTTGACGCGAAGTAGTGGGGAGAAGTCGCGCACTTTTTACCGGCCAGCGAGCGGGTGTCAGCGCGAGAGCTTGCCGCGCCGTGATCGGTATCGGATGCAAGACTTAAATTGATGACCCTGTATCATCCAGCTAAATACAGGCCTAAACAACAAATAACTCCAAGTTAATAAAAACAGAAACACTCATCCTCTTTTTTTTCCACTTTAAACATAGCAAAGGAATAACTACTGCCCTTCTCATAAATAATAATCACCATAATCATCGAAGATGAATGAGTTTGAAATATTTACTTCTATGATGAAAACACAATATATCCCATTGTGAGCACTCTCACTTGTTCTAACTCAAGGGGGTATAACAAATAAATATAAAATAAGAACGCTGAACTCAAGTCCATTCTTGGACACTGAAATTGTTCAAACACTGTAAAAAAAAAAAAAAAAAAACAACACTGATTACTTTCAATATAAAATAAGACCATAAACATTATTCTTCTGGTATTAAAAATAACTCAATACAGCATTTATCTTCTTTTCTAACTATTGTTAGCGATTTCTTCTAAGTAAATTATCTGATTTATACTCTTAACAAAAATATTACACTTCTGTATTTTCATTTAGTTTCTTTATTAATAATCTTAATAAACCTGTTAACATTGTTTTTTTAATGTTATTTTTATTTTACAATTATTTTTCTTTTATATGTATTCACATTATTTCTCATGTATTAATGAGTCCATTGTAATTGTTCAATTGTTTTTATTATGTCAGGTTCTCTTGTCTAAATCATTCTAATATCTCGTAACTGGTTATTATCTCCAATACAATTAAGATCCGAGACAGTTATTGTCTCATCCTATATAACATCATTTTCTTATTAACCTCTTGATTCATTTCACTAAGTCAATATTAGTTATTTCTCAAAATTTCCTTCAAATTAAAAATCCATTCAAAATGATTCCATTATATATTAATTATTTATCAGACTGCCGTAACCCTAAATATGCTTTCAATCATCACAATTCCAATATTCACAGACATATAATCCTTCAATAACAATTGCATTCATAGATTAAATAATGTTGCTATAACTTTATACCGTATTTCTTGTACAATCTTCGTGTATTTTAATCTAGCCAGGAAAATTCCTTTATATGGCCTATTATGACAATAATATCTGCAACGATTCACAATGTAATCATATTTCTTATATAATTAGGCCATGTGCTCAAAATTCCTTGTTGCAACATTCACTCCAGTCCGACTTTCACTATAAAGTAACGTGACTTTATTCTCATGCTAACATGAACAAATTGTAGTTCATTTCCTAGCTTATTTTTGCCAAAGTGAAATTTACCATAAGTTACCTTTCATCCCAATCTTTATCACATTCGATTACAGAAGTTACCTTATCATCCCAATCTTTATCACATTCGATTACAGTTTCTCTAACACAATTCATGCCATAAGAATATAAGTATCTTCACTCTCATTATCTCACTCCAATTCAATTCCATCTCATATCTCATTAATGATCTAATTCTCGTGTCTCACCTCATAATAAATTCAATTATCTTGCTGTCACTTAAGCATGCTATTTGTGTTGTAAACCGACAAGAATCGTTTACTCTTTCAAGAAAATATCCACTAATAAAACATTCAAATATCAATCCTAAAAAATCCAAATAAGTTAAAATCAATTTCTTAAGCCAAAATTTGATATCCACTCAGATATAATAATGAGCATATGTGTGGTGTTATAAGCTTGATGAATTACAGACCGTTTGTACACTGTTCTACGTATCAACATGAAAGCATATAAATGGGCTTCGCTCTACTTGAGTCGCTAAATTTCTGCAATGAATTTCCTGGTGTGATCCCATTATTTTACTTATCTTACCGGATCTCCTGCTCCTGTGGTCTGCATTTCTTCGATATGTCCCTCGTCATGTGGCTTTCATCATCAGTGCCTTGAAGGGGGATATTTGCATGACATTCTTATGATCTCCTGTGGTTGCCTTTATGTTGGATATCAAGTAGATGTTTCGCTGTTGTCACTCCCGTTCCGAATCCATGACTAGTTAGAATGTTCCCGTAGGGCATTTTAGTGACTCATATTGCAGATAATTTTGCATATTTCAAAATATTTCCCCCTTATCTTGAAATTGGAAATCATCTTAAATAATTTTTGAATAACTCTCATAACTGCTCCGATTGTGTGCTCGATTGTTGATAATAAATTGTCAGGTATCACTTGCTATAACCGTTTGTGAAAATTTACTTGCACACTATTGCTTCAATTTCGCTGAATGTTAAGAGTTCTCATATTTATCACTTGGTTGACGTTTATCACTGATCACTGGGGCCTGGATGTTGATGGCGTAAAAAAGTTTAAAAATCACTTAAAATTTTCGAAAATGACTGTATTAAATGACCTAAAAATTCGAAAAATACACTATAAAATGGAGAAAATGATCTTATAATAATAAACTCACCAATATTTCAAAAATTCGAAAAATGCACTACAAAATGGTGAAAATGATTTTATAATAATAAACTCACCAATATTTCAAAAATGACGTCTTAAGCTACTGAGAAGTCAATCAAAATAGATTTCTAGCACTTAACAAAACGTTTATATTCACTTAAGTTTGAGTTGCACTGCACTACGAATGTCGTTCTAATGTTGTCAAATGTAAATGATCTGCGGTTATCAGCCAACGAGTTTTTATATCTCGAAAAGCTGCATTCAACATCATGTGATCAGAGCATACTTGAAGTGAGGAAGTTCGTTTGCTGCTAAATCCTCCTCAATCCCATCCATGCAGTAGTTTTCACCAGAAAGAATGTCTGAGATTTTGCATAATGTTTTGTACCCGGTGTTTTTGTCCAGCACTTATTTCAGTTTTGATGCAATACCCGCAGCAATTTCGCCACGATTGTTGCTAAGACTAGTTTCCACCCGGTTGATTATGGAAATGGAATCAACCATTTCCTCGCCCGTTTTCTCCAACGATGTGATTGTTGCTGTCAATAACGTGAAATTTGATTTTATGAATGCAAACTACCTTCAATGTTTGGTTCAGATAGCATGTCCTGGGCAATTTTTATTGCTGCAGCTTCTTCACTGTCAAAACTCTGCACTATTTCCTTCACTAACTTGAAGTTTTCGCAATAATACATACACGCGTTTAACCACATGCCCCAGCGTGTTATGATAATGCAATATCTGGAGCTTCCGCTCTAAAACGTGTGACTCGGGAGGGTGCTATTAAGAAAACTTTCTTAACGCTCGCTATAAGCCTGTCTACACTGGGGTGAAGAGCCCTTACTTCTTCACAAACTCAGTGCAGTCCATGGGCAAGGCATGCAACATGGACCATTTTAGAATAGAGTGCCTTAATGAAATAGCTGCTCGTACCATATACGGTGCAGCATCAGTTGAAAACAAAAGTACATCGTCATGTTTGATGCCCTCAGGCCACAGGAGAAACGTAGCACTATCAAACAGTTTTGATATGGTAGAATAAATTGGTCTTTTCTAACACTTCGGCATTCAATAAAAATATTTAACACACAAAGTGATCACTTTGTGTGTTAATTATAATGGCTCAACGGAAAATATTCATTTTATTCTCTTTCGAGAACATTTGATTGTAAAAATATTTCACCTGGTGTATGCACTTCTAAAGTTCCGATCACAACTTTGGCTATATGACGCCCCATAGCATCTAAAGTTTCGTCGATTGACACCCATATTTTCTTTCCGCGAATTTCAGATCTTATTTTGTTTAATGTGTCTTCGTGACACTGCGGCAAATAATTCTTACCTAAAGTTGATTCGTCTGGTATTTCTTGATTCGTATGTTTCTCCAAAAATCCACGTGATTTTGGGCTGTTGGGTTTCTACAGCGGAATGTTTGCAGGTACAAATCATCATCAGCCGATACTCGTATCAGAGTGTTCGTTTCTTCCCTGCACTCCTAAGCTCTCGTGTCCGCACGATTGAGATGCCGCTGATGACTCTGCAGACCGATCCTCATATAGAACATGCGGTTGCATACGTCACATCTGATGGTAGGGGGTGGACGTGGAAGTGTTTGGCGGAGTTTTCTTCTCTGACGAGCTTCCGTTTCCTGTCTTTGACGATTTTGTTTAAAAAGTAGAACAGCGTCGAAAGTGGTTTTGCGCCAACGTGAACGGTCCTCCGCAAGGGTACACCATGTATCTGGATTGATAGATACATTTTTGAAGGTTCCTTTGATCTGATCTTTAAAACGTTTCAAAGGTGCACCTGTTGGTCTCTTGCCCGTGCTGAGTTCACTGTACAAGATCTGCCGAGGGAGTCTTGTCATCACTCATATGCTGGACATGGCCAGACCATCTAAGCTGATGGCCGATAATGATGGACTCAATACCCTTCATTTTTGCTCTCGAGTACCGTGACATTAGGTATGCAGTCATCCCACTTGATGTGCATAATGGAGCGGATTTTTTGCTGGTGGAAGCATTCCAATTTTTTTATGTCCCAGCGGTATAGAGTCCAGGTCTCACATCCGTAGAGCAGCATAGAGATGACAACAGCTTGGTATACCATCAGCTTTGTTCCCATCCTTATGTCCTTGTTTTGGAATACACGATGTAAGAGTCCAAACGCAACATGCGCAGCGTGAATTTTGTTATCCACATCTTTTTCGACAGTACATTGGGTCGACAGAATGCTCCCAAGGTATAAGAAGTGATCAACTCGTTCCAAGGAAGTGCCAGCGATGGTGATATCAAAGTCAGGAGTGGAGATTCCAGGGACAGGTTGCACACTTGCTAGTGCCTATACTATATAAGATACCACCACTGCTCTAGCAGATACAAATACATCACACAATTCTTTACTGAACTGTGAGGACTTTCCGGAAGTCGAAGCAACTGAAGGCAGTAAGCGCTGAGTTGCAGGTTTATTTGAAACACGCTGAAGAGCACGAATGTGTTTATCGCGACCGATGTCTTGCGTTACAGTATATCTTCTTTCAGCATCTACTTTAGTTCCACACAGTTTGCAAAACAATATGCTTCCATCGGTAGAAAACACATTGTCACCAAGTTCAGATACTAGTTTTTAAATGCACTGACACACTCGGTTTTATTTTAGGAATTTTGAAAGCGGCAACGAACGATATCTTGCGGAACTGAGACAAGAATATACACTCCTTCCACTTTCTACCCCACCACAGCTGACCTTGGTCAACAGAGTAGGTAACATTCCATTCCGCTAGAGCTCGGGTCAGCCGGGACGGCGGTGCGCAGAACACAACGCTACCATTACGTCATGCCTCACTTCCATCCCACCAATCACAGTCAGTCTGTCTTGAGAATCTGAGCTAGTGTGTTGTCAGGAAAGCGAAGTGTAAAGCAGCGTGAAAGAGTCAGGCTCAACGAGGTAAGCGACGGTATTGCCATACCGCAGGAACTCGTGGCAGCAGCCTGTGGTGTGGATACTCGGACATGGTGGACCTGTTGCAACAGTGGACATGTATCTCTTTCTCTCTCTGCACAAATCCCAGAGAGCTGGCCGCCTTCCGGGCTGACGCGAGCTCTAATAACTGGTTTGCTACGAAAACAAGAGCATCTGTATACCTACGGTACCGTTCTTCTGCATCCAAGATATATATTCTTCTACTAATAGCAATACTGAACTATTTTATTTCAATATTTCAAATGATCTTGTATCAGCTACTAGCTTCTTCTTAACTCTGAGAGACGTAGCACCCACATATAAAGCTGTGACATGACTAAATTGGAAAATAATTACCTTAAAAGGCCGATTTCTCTAAAATATGACCCACAAAATCTACCTAACTTAAAAAACTGCTCTTAAAATGGAAAAAATAGCAAAAATGCAAAAAGATGCAAAATAAAAATGACATATTTGAAGACAGGGTGGCCCGTCCGGAGTTTCTATGTACTTGAGCATTGTTTTATACAGCTCAGTAAAAAGATGACATGTGATAAACATCCGAGCCCTACTGATCACCATAAATATCCGTAAAGTCACAAAGTTCAATTGTTCGACATCACTTACAAAATCGCTCTCTTACGCGATCTCAAATTCACATTGAAATATTGCTGCAAACTATCACTTTCTTGTATTAAACAAGTCCAATACGTTGTAATGTTATTCTTATTTCTATTAAATGTGCGTTGAACTATTTCTAAGTCCTTTTGTTGCGTTCTCAAAATATTGTAAAGTTCAGATGACCAGGACTCGAATATTGGGCTGGCAGAAATGGCAAGGTTTCATCCCGTGTATACGTTTTCAACTTTCCCGTTCAAAAATACTCTTAAAACTTCAAAGTGCATTTTCATTGTGTATAATTTGACCGGGATTCTCAATAATACTCTGACGGAAATAACACTGTCTCCTCCCGTAAACTGATTTCACTTTTCCGTACCAGTACTCGTATTTATATTGTGAAGCTGCAAAGTGTCCTGCTTGATCGCTCGAGAACAAGTCTTTTTGTAGGATGCCTCCAAATCTATCTTGGCATCATGATTTCTAATTTTTTTTTGCACAGAAATACAGTATTCCTGCCTTTGCTTTCTTCATTAATTACTCTATATATAGGCATTCCCAAGTTGAGATAAAAGCATAGAAAAATCTGCAAAATTTTCTTTTACGTAATTTGATAAATATGTGGTGCTCTTCATGACTTCTTGCTCTATTCATTGCATTGTAATTAGCGGTAAAATATAATTATCTGATTGGCGGCTATTGCTCTCGTGTTGTACTCATGTGTCGCATGTCAAGACTCACTCTTTGTCTCTGTCTTAATAATTTTATTTATTTATTTCTTTGTCGGTGACAGTAGTGATTTGTTTATTTGCTGCATGTGCAACTCTTCTCAACTTGCTTCGACTAGTTGCACAAACAAAATATTACAATAAAACGAATGTCGCTCCTGTCGCCTGTAAATCACCTCGCTCGCTTTGGTTAGTTTTATACTGACAAAAGAACTTCTCCCTTCTTCTAACTCTCAATAAAATTATCAATCAGGCCAACATCAAAACAAACACGTTCATCAAGTTAAAAAGAACTATTAATGTTAGAAATCGAGGTTTGTGCCACTTGCCATGTTAAATATGCATCTGCTTAATAGAGACTTTATTATTAAGGGGCAGATGTTGATGACCTTAAAAGCCACTTAAAATAATCAATAAAATGCCCTTGAATTCATAGAAAAATGCTCTAAGCAGAATCAAAAAATGACCTCAAAATATTTTGTCCCAACTGAATTACAGCAGAGTTATTCAAGAATCAATTTTCTGTTATTCAACGCAATTACAGCCGCTTCCCTCCTTGCCCAGTTTCATTTGTTTCAACTCTCAATAACTCTTGCGGTGAGGTTGGTGTCAGGAAGAGCATCTACTTTTAAAACATTTCACCACATAGAAACTCCTCTCACCTCGGATAGAGTATTAACAGGAATTGTAAGTGGTAGACACAAATACAACTGTGCAATATGCAGAATATAATGCATTAGAATGATCCAAGAATCCATCAAATTAGTAAATAATGCCGTAAAATTGTTGAAAAAGATCAAATAATGACTTTTCAACCCCAAATTGGCAATAAAGTACAAAACAATGCAAAATAAACATGTATTATTCCCCTTCACTATAATATAGAAAGGATTTCTGTGCTACTGTTAAAATAAATAAAAAAGATGACATTTTGACAACATCTGCTCCTTGCTTATTAAATATAAGGATCGGGGAAACTTATTTTTGCGAATTCCTTCCACCCACCCTCCAATCCATCCATCTCCATCACCCTCGTCTGTTAGTGAGTGGGCATTATTTTCTGCTAGGGTTCATCATCATCATCATCTTGTACAGTTTCCAGCCCCAGGCTGGGTCTGCTTGGAACATACGCCTGGCCACTTAGTCCTTTCTTCCCACCACCTCTCCGCTGTCACTCTGGTCCAGTCCTCGCCTTTCTTCTTGACACATTCCTCCACTCCTTTCAGCCATCTATCTCTTGGTCTTCCCCTTGGTCGTTTCTTCTGCATCTGCATCTGCATCTCATGTATCCTCTTGGGAATCTTTTTCTCATCCATTCTCTTTAAGTGTCCATACCACCTCAGTCTTGATGTCTCAATCCTACCTTGCAAGGGCTCCTCTTTCACCATTTCCCTGACCTTTTCATTCCTCACCCTGTCTCTTCTTGTTACTCCGATCCTACTTCATAGGAACTTCATTTCACTTGCCTGTATTCTGCTTATGTCTCTTTTCTTCATTATCCATGTTTCTGATGCATAGGTCAGTATCGGGATATAGTAGCTTCTGTATAACACTTCCTTGCTTTTTTGTGGGACATCTTTATTCCGCACTAAGCTCCTAATGCTTCTCAGAAATGCTTCTGCCTGTCTGCCACGTTCCGTAATCTCTTTGTCATTTCTCCCATTTTCCTCCACTATACTTCCCAAGTAGGCTACTTGAGACTTTCCACCTTCTTCAGCTGTCCACCTCGAAGTGTTATCCCACTCATTGGTCTGTCCCCTTTCTTGGTCATTAACAGGATCCCACATTTACTGATGTTGAACTTCCATCCATACTCTCCCACTGTATCTTCCCAAGCCTTCATTTGCTCCTGAATTTCCTCCTCCTTGTTTCCCCAGACCATGAGATCATCGGCAAACACCATTGCTTTCATCTTATTTTCTCCTATCCTTCCTGCTACCCGTGTCATTACCTCATCCATAACCACAATAAAGAGAAGGGGTGACAGTGCACTACCCTGTTTCAGGCCACTCATTTGTCTGAACCAGTCTGTTCTTTCCCCTCCAACTTTCACACAACTCACACTTCCACAATACATCTCCGTCACTCTGTCTACAGTCCCTTTTTCCACTCCCATGTTTTCCATTGCTTTCCAAACCTTCTCCCTATGGGTAGATTATTGGCTGAGGAATAACCTAACCACCAAGGGAAGATGATAAAGAAAAAGAGGTGGGTTTCGGACTGGAGAGAAAGGATGGAGAAATAGGCGGAGAGTCTCACAAAAGTTATAAATTTAACTTTAAATACACTCAAAGGCGGTTGCCACTGCAAATCCGCTCTCTGATACCTAAAGTGGGTAAGGACCTGGTCGAAGCTAACTGGAAACGCAGCTAGGACTTGGGCGGTTTGCAAGAGAATGGCTGTAGTGTATTCCCTCCCAAGCATGCATATGCCTACTATGGGGAAGGGTGATGGTCTGGCAAGACAGAGAGTAACAGACTTATAGTATGTCTGTTCAAAGGAATTCGTTTTTGAACAAGTAATTCGAAGAATGCCAATAATTTGAATAGGTTTCGATATTTCCAGTTTTCGAAGTTGTAGAGTTACTACAAAGCGACCAAGTGCTTCCAAGAAGGATAGTGATAAAAGAATTATACCTTTGGGAATAATTTTGGTAAGTGAACCAATAGTTGCATTTGGAAAGGGCTAAGCTTTTACCCAGCAAGGAGCCGACTAAAAGTTTAGGCAAAGAGAAATACTTATCTTTTGGAAAACCAACCATAAGTTTTTTGGAGAGGATCTCCACAAGCAGGAAGCTGGCATAGCGAGCTGTACTTGCCTTACTGGCCAGTTAGAATTAGCTATTAAAGCTAAGAGAGACTTTACCAAGGTAACCACTAAGAGTTCTTGCTCAAATGCAACAAGTGGTGAAAGCCCTATTAATAGATTTAATGGCATTAAGTGGGAAAAGTCAAGGAAGACAGGATCTTGCCTAACTGTTATACTAGAAAAATGAAAAAGCGAAAAGGAACTCTTAATTTATTTAACAATTCAAAAGAATTTGATGAATTTAACAAAGATATATTTTCAATTTTGTTAACAATTTGGGGTCGCAGACCTCAGTAAACATTTAAAGTTTGCGCCAGGCAATTAACAATTCATTAGGTTTCAAACCTTTGTATGTTTTAAAATCCTCGCAAGATTTTAAAATAGAGAGGATAAAGTACAAAAATTAAGGACAATTAAAGTAATTAAAGTTATACAGTAAATCGAGTACAAGGTGTGTACTTCCAGAAATTTCTAAGAAAATATTCTAGAAAGAGTAACAACTTCGAAAATAACAATAACAAAAACAGGAAGAAAAAAATAGAAGTTCCTATAACTTCTTATATTTAAACTGAATAACTGTTTTGTGGTTATACAAATAGAGCAGGTCACTTAATGTGAAACCTGAAGAGAAAGTCGAAAGGAAGGTTCTAGACCTCCTATGTTAAAGTAGGAATCACGAGCCAAATGGGGCAAGATTCCCTTTACGTGAAACCTAGAAATAACTCGCTTATGAGTTGAAAGAATTGTATCCCCTAATTAGAAGAGAGAAACAAGATAATTAGAAACGTGTACAAGACGCGTAGATATACAGAAATTAATTAATGAGATATAAACAAAAGTGGGAGGGCACGTTTTTAGAGTGACACCTCATTGAAAAAGACCTAAAGTAACAATTTTATTATGGTTTGTTAGTAAGGGGTTTAGGAAAGATCAACTGGGATGGAAGGTAAATGTTCATGGCCGTATTTATAATAATCGGACGATCGCGAAGCGGTAGAAATGTTGAACAAGCACTGGTTTTCACTATAGTCCGTTAAAATGGATGAAAAGTTCACTGTAGTAGCGCAAAAGTTTATGGCAAAGAAAGTTATTGCAATTATGGAAAATGACTAGTTACACTGGATAGGCGAGAGTCTATTGCTAGAGAAGGTTGTAGATTATCATTAAATACGCCAGAGAAAATTCCAACGGAGGAAGGAACATTAGCTATTGAGCGGTAATTTATAAGGAAGATTCCTCATTTTTAAATAGTATTCCCACAAGTGAGTGGAAAATACATGACGACACGACTTGTAGATAGAGTGCAGATTCTGGAAGGTTCCAGAACGATCCTAATAGAAGAATAGGGACAAAGTTATTCCAGCGGTGGAACGAGCTTAATATTTTATAGACAGTGGGTATTCCATAATTTCCCACGTTGTGAGAAGATCTCTCAAATAAGCATCAGAAATGCAGCTTTTACAAAGATTGGCTTAGACAGACAAAGCGCAATATGGAAAATCCCGCGAAGGATGATTATTGCCACAAATAAGTAATCTCACACTGCCTATAAATGATTATTAAAAGCATGTGGTTATTAAAACCGATGAAGATTAGGTTAAAACTTGAAGTCTGTACTTATCTTTGCTTCATGGCGATGATGAAGTTCCCTTTGACGATTAAAGTTCCAACATGGCGTGGAATGAAGAGAATGCCTCTTGGTTTGAGGAAGCTAGCTCTAGTTGAGCCTTGACTGACTAAGTCGAGGGCCGACGTGCAAGTGAGACCCACTCAGCGAAGCGCAGAAGGACCAGGAAAGGGAAAAGAGTGGGGGTAGGAGACAAAAGGAATACTTATCAGAATAGACAATCTTGAAAAAATAAATGTTTTTCTTGATGAATGGTCTTCAAAGAGTTGATAGCAGACGATACTAGCGCAGCATGGTGGGTGAAAAAGTAGACGAAGTTCTCTTGATCACGGAGATGATAGCTGGCGATGGCGACGAGATCTGGTGGCCAGATTGATAAGGAAGTCCTCTTGTACAGGGAAGAATTGAGTAACTTCAGAGATTCGCTGCTAGATGACGCTAGGTGGGTCATGGAACATATATATCTAGAACAGACTCACAAGGAACATAAGAGACATGACCAACAAAGAGAAACTAGAAGATCACTGTTGGTGTTTGAGAAAACGGAAGGAATGAACAAGCTAAGAGCAGTAAAAATATATTCTATCTTACCGTGTATTCCAAGAATACACCAAGCTGGGAGGGGAAAACACCAACAGAGAACAAGATAAACAATTAAACATTTAAACGTAATGGAGCAATTAAAGACAGTGGTCTTGTGATGTGACCATTAGTGGTCAGGATTCTGACCACCCTGACTCTCCCATCCCTTCCAGGATAACATTCGATCACTCTACCAGAAATCCAGACCAGGGGAGGAGAAACATCCCTAACCAGGACCAAGTCCCCCACTTTGATGTCGGGACTGGAAAGAAACCACTTCTGTCTCCGTTGCAAGGAAGTTAAATATTCCAAGTTCCACCTCTTCCAGAAAGAATTGCGGAGGGCTTCAAGTTTACGCCAAACAATAGGTAGATTAGAATCCCTGTAAGAGCTGGAAAGGGGAGGAGGGGCAGAAAGAGAAGTGCCTATAAGGAAGTGACCAGGTGTGAGTGGAAGCAGGTCATCAGGGTCATTGGAAAGCGGAGTTAGAGGGCGAGAATTAACAACACCTACAATCACAAAGTAGCTAGAAGCTGCGGGAAATATAGCTCTAGTAAAGATTGCGATAAGATGCGAAAGGAGAATTAACAAGTTTAAACAAAGCGTATAGAAACAAGTACATCGATTAAGGATAAGAATATACCAAATAAACAAAGGAACTATGCGAGTAGGAGGCAAGAACGCCATAGGTAACAACAATCTAGTAGCCATAAACAATGACCTCAAGTTATAATAAGCATCAAAGAGGTTAATCAGAAAAATACTTAATTCAGCGAGAAACGTGACGTGACAAGCATAAATACAAAAACACATCGAATGTAACGACGAGAAAAAACAAGTTTGTTCATCAATGAACATTAAAGGTGCAAAATATGTAAGCAGAGTGCAATACATGAGTGCGTAAAAAATATGCAACGATGTTATGAAACAGGAATCGAAGCAGCTATAGGATACGAGCGTGAACAAGTGGAGACACAGGCAAACACGGCCTTGACCCACATAGTACAGCGAGATAACGAATATAAATATCTGAAAGAGTCCTTGACCGGAACAAGCTTATTTTGAGAAGGAGGTGAGCAGCCTCTGAACTTACGGAAGCAACTCGCAAGACAATGGTTGGCAGTCAGCCAGAGTTGAGATAAGGAAAACTTGCTCTGACCTTTGGCAAGCATAAAGGAAATAAACGGCAGCTTGACCTTACCCGAGCTTGTATACAAACAAGATTGACAAACAAGCAGTTCAAAATAGACAAACAAAACAAAACAAGTGCAATCAGCTGTGACTTAAAGCGGATATTCAGGTTACACGGCATGCAGTCAATCGTAGCTTGGACGTGAAAAACCAATTTAGAGACATATGAAATAAACTAAGAAATCAATTTCGCATAATTTTGAGGATCACGGAATCCGACAATTTTCAACAGAAAAAGGCTTAATTCTTCCGAACAAAGAAGAGAAGCTGGGACATTGAGAAGGAGTTTATGCGTAAGAATAGTTATTCTAGATGCTAGAGAATTCAGATTTTCAAGCGGTTTCAAAAGCGGCTTCCGAGTGTGAGGAAGGGGGAAGGAGCCGGCCGTGGCCATCCTAATAAATAGCGAAAGAAGTGAAACATAGCTTACAGCAAAATGATGGTGACTGATAGCCATGGTTTTACACAAGGGGAAGATAGTTTTCGATAGAAAGTTTAAGCAATTACCTGCTATAAAAAATGATATGAGAAATTAAACTAAGTGACACAAGGCGAGGCGAACTTGAATTGCCATTTTATGCGGGAATAAGGCTAAATCATTTAAACAACTTACAAAGGTGGCGTAGTTGTTTACGATGAGACATCGTTTCGGCAAGTGTTTTTCAAAAGTATTGAGATCGAAAACATGAGCGTTCTCTTTTTCAGAAAAGGGATTTATATCAGCAGTAACGAAATGACATTGCGATTTGGTTTGAAGACTGGGTTGCTGGATTTCACCAGTAATAACCCAACCAAAATCGGTGTCTCTGGCGACCACGTTTGAGGATAACTTGCGAACCTGTTTACGAAGGCAATTCCAGAAAACATTGGCACTGAAAAGTACATCAATGGGACCTTGAGCATTAAACTGAGGATCAGCTAACCTTAAGTGCGAAGGAATCTTTAAACCGGAAGTATTAATAGAGCTGCTAGGAGTGTCCTTGCCAATACTGGTAAGAATGAGACAGTTTAAGTTAAGATTGGTGTTTCTTTGACAAATGTCTCTGATTTGCAATTTTGAAGACTGCAAGGCTTGAGTTTTCAAATTGTCAATGCCGGATACATTGATGGAAGTATGTGATGAAGAAAGACCTAGTTTTTTAATTAACGATTGCGAAACAAAGTTGTGAGTTGAGGCGGAATCGAGAAGACCGCGGGTTCGAAACCAATTTCCAAATTTATCTTGGATTTCGAATTGTACAGTGGACAAAAGGGCTTGCGCACTGTGAGAAGTTTCGGCGTTAGAAATGCAGGAAGAAGCATTAGTTTGTTCGGAGCTACTCTGCATGGAGTTTAAAGAAGCGGGTACTAGTGACCTCGATTGATCATGAATTGATCAGAATGCTTAGGTGACAAGCAGTTGAAGCAATGTTTACTATTGAAGACGAACTTCCTTCGGTCTTCAACATTCATTGCATTAGACGATTTTCAGTTTAATCCTCCATTATCTTGCCTTCTCATAACTTGAGTTAATTGGTATAAAAGGCACAGGTAAGTTTGAGAACAATACAACTGTGCCAGAAAAATACCACCCTTGTGAGACCATGTGCAATGCTATTTATGTAGGATGCAAGGAGACCAAATCTCAGGAGGAATGTCTCCGGAATGTTCTATTATCAGCTTGGTTAATCTTGGAAACCTTTCCAGTCGGTAGCTTCAGGCTACATATGAAATTCCCAAACATATTTTTTGAATTAAGAAAAGATGACGTTCCTTCTCATTACAAAAAAAAAGTGTGGATATGACTCATTTTAATATTCTATAGTTCGTTAAATTTCCGTTGATATTTCATTAAAAATATTTCTTGGCTGAGGGAGGAATCAAACTCGAACCTCAGGGGTAACAGTCAAGAATGCTAGCCACTGCACTATGAGGCGGACAAAAGGAAACTACGTGGTTGTTGTTGGTAAACCTTGATCATCAGCCCAATGTATTTTGGTGTGTGTTAAATTTGTCTGATAATCTGTGTTTGTGTGATGTCTGTAGTAGTTTTCATGGCTGTATTTATTATGGTCTAGAATAGAGCAGATGCTCCGAGCCTAGAAATATGGTGCCATTCCGGCAGGTGGCTAGAGGAAGAAAGGGAAAAATTCAGCAAATACTACACCAAGGATGGCCGCTGTCAGTGCCAGAATTCGAAACTTAGATCTCTTTAATTGCCTTGTATAGTTGCCTACGTTAAGTAAGGTTGATAATAATAATAATAATGTTTATAACAATAATTTCAACATAGTCGAGGATGAGATGCGATGAAAGTTTATGTGGCGGGTGATTTTATGGCCAAATGCCCTTAGTAATGCCAACCTCATGAGAGCAGTTAATGAGAGGTGAAATGAATGCACATGAATGAAACTGGGAAAGGAGATGGAAGGAAGCCACTGCCTTCTCTATTAGAAAGTACCATCCCAGCATTGCCTGTGGAGTTGAAAATGGGAAACCACGGAAAACCATTTCAAGAACGTCCGACGATGTAATTCTAACCCACATCTACAGAGTCTGCAGACGGCTTGGCCCCAGCTATCGCTGTCCATTCGTAATAATAATAATAATATTCTTCATCATCTTCATCATCATTTCCCCTTATCCAGCTCCTGCCGGGTCGGGGTATTTATGGCACTTCTCCACTTTCCTCTTTCCTTCCACCATTGTTCTTCCACGATCTTGTCCCAGTCCAGATTTCTTTTTCTTACGCTGTTCTTCACTGAATCAATCCACCTTGTTCTAGGTCTTCCTCTTGCTCTCTTACCCTTGCACTTCGCCTCCAGCATCTGTCTTGGTATTCTATTTTCCTCCATCCTCTTTACATGTCCAAACCACCTTAGTTTATTCTTCTCAATTCTCTCATTTAGTTTTGCCATCCCAACTTCCTTCCTAACATTTTCACTCCTCACTCTGTCTTTCCTTGTCTTTCCTATCATACTTCTTAGGAATTTCATTTCACTGGCTTGGATTCTACTCTCTTGCCTGCTTGTCAAGGTCCAAGTCTCAGCTGTATAAGTTAATATGGGAACATAGTACACTTTATACATTACCTCCTTGCTTTTCCTTGGTACTTCCTTATCCCAAACAAGTTTTCTTATACTTTGATAGAATGCATTGCTCTGCTGTACCTTCCTGCCATCTCCATGTTGAACCTACCAGTTTGCATCAATTCACTTCCTAGGTATTTGAACGTGTCCACAATTTCCAAACTCTGACTTCCAATTTTCACAGTGCTCTTTCCTTGTTTTTCCCCTCTTGTCATCACCATGGTCTTGCTTTTCTCTATACTTCTGAATATATTCGTTCAGTGCATCTAGTTGTTTTTGCACTTCTTCGGTGTTCCTTCCCCAGACCACAATAGCATCTGCAAATAACAGTAACTTCATTTCTTTATGTCCATATGCTTCCTTTGTTTCCTTTACAATTTCATCCATCACCATTATGAACAAGAGAGGTGACAGCACACTCCCCTGTCTTAGTCCAGTCTTGTTCCTAAACCAATCTGTCTTTCCAACTGGGGTCAGTACCCTGCTAACACAGTTGTTGTACATTGCTTGCACCATTTCCAACATTTCTCTTCCCAGTCTCTTCTTAACCATGGTTTCCCATACCTTCTCTCTGGGGACACTATCATATGCCTTTTCTATACCTAGGAAAGTCATGATCAAATCCTCTCCATATTCCCAGTTCTTTTCCATCACCTGCCTCAAGCTAAAGATTGGGTCCACTTTGGATCTTCCACTCCTGAAGCCATACTGTTCCTCTTGCAACTCTCCTTCCACCTTTCTTCTCATTCTTCTTTCTAATATCCTTTCCAGTATTTTTACTATCTGTGATATGAGGGTGATCCCTCGATATTTATCACACACCTTCTTGTCCCCTTTCTTAAACACTGATATTATTAGCCCTTTATCCCAGTCTTCTGGTACACATTTCAGTTTCCACACACACTTTAGCCGTCGATACAACCGTTGCATACCAACAGGTCCAGCAGCCTTTATCATTTCTACACTGATTTCATCCACCCCTGTTGCTTTTCCCAGCTTCATTTTCTGTACTGCTGATTCCACCTCCAGCATTGTTATATCATCTTCTGTTATAGAGTCGTCAGGTTGTGTCACTTCCATCTCACCAGTACAATTGCTCACTTTCAATAGCTTATCGAAATACTCCTTCCATCGTCCCTCTATCTCTTCTGGGTGTGTTAACAACTCTCCATCTTCCTTTTTCACTAGCTTTGTAGTAACTCTTTCTTTCCTCTTACTTCTTAGAAGCCCATACAGCATCCTTTTACTGCCACTTACATCTGTTTCCATTCTTCGTGTAAATTCTTCCCAACTTTTCTTCTTTTCTTCTCCTACCACTTTCTTACACCTCCGTTTGCTGTCGATACTTCCTTTTGCTTTCTTCCGTTTGATCTCGGTTCCATTCTTTCCATGCAGACTTCTTTTCGTTCACTGCTTTCCTCACTTCCTCATTCCACCACGGTGTCTCCTTCTCTTTCACTCTTGTTGACGTCCTACCACAAGCACTCTCTGCTGCACCAACAAATGCCTTTTTAAAGTGGGACCATTCCTCTTCTATGTTTTCCACTTCAGTAACTGGGATTTGTTGCTTCAATCTCTCCTGAAAATCTTCCTGTACAGTTTTGTCTTTCAATTTCCATACTTTTATTTTACTTTCTCTGATCTCCTTTAGGTTTTCCAATTTTTCCCATCTAAATTTTGCCACCACTGCTCTATGGTCCCCATCAAATGCTTCTCCTGGTAAAGCTGTCACATCTATCAGCTTTCTGCGATTAGTCCTTTCCACCAGAAAGTAGTCAATAACTTATTTTGTTCTTCTATCGCCCCAAACATATCTCGTAATTTTCCTGCTGTTTTTCTTCCGAAACCATGAATTACCCACTATCAGTCCATTCCTTTCACAAAAGTTTACAAGTTCCTCTCCTACCCGGTTCTTTTTCCCATATCCATATGGTCCAATGACTTCTTTCTTTCCTTGTCTCTCGTTTCGGACTTGTGCATTCATATCCCCCATGATCACCACTTCTACATCTGAAATTACTTTTTTTACATCCTCCAGGAATACTTCAATATCTTCTTCTCTGTTTCCAGTCTGTGGTGCATACACTTGTATGAAGTCCATCACGTCATTTTTCATCTTCATTCTAATTTTCATTATTCTGTCACTCACACACTCGACCACTTCAACATACTCCTCCAGTTGTTTCGAGGTTATCAGTCCCACGCCATTTTTTGCCCCTTGGCCACCACTCCAGTATAATGTATATCCTTTCCTCAATGCTTCCTTCCTTTACCTTTCCATTTCACTTCACTCAGCCCCATCAATCCAACATTCTCCCTCTCCATGAAGTCTACCACCTCCTCCACCTTGCCTGTCAGGGTCATGACATTCATGAAACCCACTTTCATTTCGGTTACTGGTCGCCCATTTCTCACAGTTCCCCCAGTACCAAAAGAACTGCGCGTCGCCTGCAGGGTACGCCCTAACCTTCTCCGAATCATTTGAAGTGCCATTTCCATTTTAGGCTATTATTACGATGGGGTCGCCACTCCCAAGGGCATTTTATGAAGCTACTGCCAGCTATTATACAGGCCGCCCCTAACATGGGAAACAGACACCCTTGCAGCCGCACTTAACCTGGGAAACAGACGCTGCCGATTGATGATGTACTCATACTATTCCCTGAGTACTGGATTTCCTCTTCCGCAATCTCCACCGTTCCGAAGTCCATCTTCTCCCCTGCAGATTCCGTTGAGGTCTTCGCACGTAACCCTGTGCACGGGGCCTATGTTATACCCCATAGGACTGGGTCCTCACCAGAACTTAGCCGGTACTGTAGTTCCATGGTATATTACAGTACCGTTGCCCACCCCCGCGACGTGGACGCGCCTGGCAAGAATTATCCATGTAGCCAATTATAATTGCCTCATGGACCGGGTTAAGGAGCTGTATAAATCCAGCCTCCAAGGCAATAATAATATTATTATTTCATAATTATTATTGTTATTGTTGTTATAATTATTATTATTATTATTATTATTATTAAGTGACCCAACCTTTCCTGGTCTGGATTAACAGAAACCTGAGGAAGTTTATCCATCCATCTGCCTTGGCAATTGGTGGGTTTTCTTTTTACTATTTTCATGTACAGTACACACTCAGCAAATTGTTGCATCTGCATAGGTGAGTTGGAGTAATAAGGTGGAGTTGGCTTGATTGTTCGCGAGATCAGATGCATGGTGTTATTAAGCTGTAAATCGATTATCTTGACATGAGAACTTTTTATGCGACCACCTCATGCCAGTGGCTAGCGTTCTTGGCTGTCATCCATGAAGTCCGGGTTCAATTTCTGACTCTGCTAAGAAATTTAATTCTGGTCTGAGGGCTGGATAGGGATACATTCAGCCTCGTGAGGCAAAACTGAGAAGAGGCGGGCTGAATTCCCACTTCAGCCATCCTGGAAGCAGTTTTTCGTGGTTTCCCCACTGCTCCAGGCAAATGTCAGGATGGTACTTAAATTAATGCCACTGCAGCCTTCTTCCCCAATTTCATTTCAATTACAAGTATACAGCCTCACGATAACACAGATTATCAGACAAATTCCACAGATGCACATGTTCGCGGGACTACATGACCACGAAGTCGCAAAGCCCCAAAATGAATCGACAGGTATAAGCTATTTATCGAAACTGGGGCACAGTGTTCAGTGTGCAGAATAGAATAAGGCAACAGCTGAACCTTGGAGAGTTTTGTTGTGCTGGACCATAAGTGGTACTACAAAACTTCCGGGATATGTTATTCCGTGTCACGAGTTGGCAGCAGTCATTCTTAGACAGTGGCGTAGCCGGGGGGGGGGGGGGGGGGATTACTGGGGGTTAGAAACCCCCCCCATTGGAAAATCGTCAGGTTGTTATTTGTGTCTGTTTCACTTGGTGATGTACTGATGTCGCCTTTCGGCCCGGGTCCCCATTTGAGGCTACAAATGTCTTCATGACAATGTATAACCACAGTCTACCTACAGATCGCGAAGCTTGGCTCATATTTTTCTACTGCGTGACAATAATGCTCTCACGCAGCCAGCAAGTATGAGCCGACTGCGCTGTGTTGGTGTATGTTATTGTTGCTGGATTTACTGTATGTTAGCATTGTGTAACCAAACCATTATGTCTTTTATGTCTTTAATTTAACATGTGTTTTACAAGAGGAGATGTGCAGTTCAATAAACAGATCAAATATTAGAAGCAATATTTCAGTGTTGCTAAGTAACCTATATGATCACTTTTCAGTCAGTCAACACGAGTGTACGGTACCCAATTAGATTGGGCGGGGAGTGACAATTTATCTCCTAGTGCCTGAAATAAAAATACATGAATCGTTTATACACTTAATAAAACACTTCTCACATAAAGGGGGATGGGGTCTGTATGAGACGTGTTTTATTAAGTGTACAAATAATTATTGTATTATGAATTACACAATTACAATCTAATCGTGTGTATTCGTGATGACCAACTGTAGACTGTTCAAATAACAAGACGACACCCGAGTTTCCAAAGGACTCTTAAAGGTAAGATTTGAACTATGGATTTCAGGCTACTATTATAAAGATTTTCAAGAGGAGCGTGATGGCGCGGTGGCTTAGCTGCTCGTCAATCACCCAGACGGCCAGAGTTCCAAACCCGGTGACAGCGGGGTGGAATTTTCACCTGAAAAATTACGTGGCGTCGGGAAGGGCATCCGGCCTTAAATCTCCGGCCAAAACCAAAATGAGCCTGGTTGGCTCCGGCGACCCCAATTAATTCGGATAAGCAGTAGAAAGTATCATAAAGCTTTTCAATCAAACAACGGAACTAGGTCTTTAACTGGTTATAAATCAATAATAATGTTATTGGTTTTAGGTCCCTTTTAACTGCTGTGACTTTTAGAGATGCCGGGGTGCCAGAATTTGGCCCTGAAGGGGATCTTTAACGTGCCACTATCTACAGACATGGCTCCCTCGCACTTACGCACCCTTAAATGCCAACTGACTGCGCCAGGATTAGATCCTGCAACCTTGGGAACAGTAGGAGAGAACATTACCGCTGAGCCACGCAGCCAGTCGTTTATAAATCAGAAGCATGTCTTGGTAGGATATCTATGCAAGGCTTCGGTGGCATAGACGGTAGCATGCTGAACTGCTATGCTAAAGATAGCGGGTTAAAATCCAGTCAAAGTCGTATGGCCCATGTGTAAAAGAACCTACAACTATAATTGGTAGTGTGGCCAAAATTTGTAGGCTATTGGGTTAGAAACGCTGTATCAAGTTCCAACGTTCGCTGCTGGGTGTCAGTGACAGTGGCGTCTGGTAGCTCAAGTTGGAACTACTTGACATTGAAATTGGGGAACCTGCGGGCGTTCATTTGAAATGCCCTGCTATGACCATTGGCTGCAAATCAAATATAAATATCTATGCATTTTGAATATTAAGACATAAGTAAACGTAAATGATGTCATCTCAAACATGTGCCGATATTTCAAATTTCAGATGTAGAAAATGGCTTTTTAATAGCCAGAGAGTTGATTTACTGAATAAAGATGTAGACTATTTTGTACAATAATATAAACTTATTCTCGAATCATTTTGAAGCAAGTCAATTTATGTCGTTACGATAATGATCACAAACTTAGTTGTGGTACACTGTTTGTTAATTCGCTTATGAAATACCTGGTCTCCCACATGGCTGCTGTGAAGGTATGGTACACAATTGTTATTGCCGAAATTATTTGTAAAAATTACATTATATTATTTTGTCAAATTCCGGGATGAAAGGTTTCAAACCCACAGAAAAATACGAAGTACCTACAATTGAGCCACTTAAGATTTTAAGATCTTTTTATACTTTTTGTTGCGCAAATCACACTGATATTTTTACTAATTAACAATAGTGTTACTCAATTCTACGGAATAACTAGCTTTTAATACGGTTAAGAATTTGATATTACATTATACCCATACTAGCAATCTGCCCCTGCTTCACCCGGTATCTTAAAGGGTTTACCCAGCGTAAGGTTAAAAGGCGCACGGATGGCAGGTCCCTGACGCAATTCAGAAAATCCGGGGTGAAGAGCGAAACTCCCAAAACATATAGTCTACTCTTCTCTGAAGTCATAACTCGACACGACTCGACAGTTGATGCTGGCCGAAGCTGGGGTGATAGACTCACTCGGTAGCTCGTAAACTCGCTCCGAAGCTAGTAATTTAAATTTCCACTGAATTGAGATTGTTGGAAGAAATGAAAATGTAAAATCACTTATAGTGGGCGATGTATTAAAGGTAGAGACATGCTGTCGCGGACTTTTTTGTAGAACTTTTCATGTTGACCAATTCTTAAACTCATAGTACATAGATATTTTTAATGGTTTACCCAGCGTAAGCTTTAAAGGCACACGGATGGCAGGTTTTTCTTCGACTCTATTCACTGAAATCGTTGCTGCTCAGCTTCCTTGGGTTATAAATTAATATTTTCCTGCAGAAACCTTCCTCGATAAATCCTTTACTGAGTGGTGAAAACCGCATCAAAATCCATTCAGTGGATTTTGAGATTACCCGTTACATCCAAGAATCGGGGACTCTCTGTAGAGATGGCCGCGACTATCGTTGAAACAATACATGAATTTATAACTAGTATGGGCTATTAATTCTATGTAAGACTCATTAAATACCTCATACAACTGTAACTAGGGATACTTGTAGAGGACTGAACTAATAAAAACAGAGCATTTTTTTTCTGTTCTTATGAATTAAAAGTGTACAGTATATCAACATTGTGCCTTTTCTATTCTGTAGTAGTTGATTTAACATGACTTATGTTTACAATGGAAATAATCACTGAGGTGAGTTAAAATTCATAAAACCCCTGAAGTGAAATCATCTGGTCCGCGAATAACGTGCTCAAGGCATTTGCCAGCTTGCTGGCTGCCGCGAGCGCTAATGTTGCTTCACCTTCAAGAGGATGCAATTTCGTAACACAGCGAGCTTCGCGGCTCTGTATTTTAGACTGTGGTAATACAACTCCGTCCTCCTAGGGTTGCCAATCTATCTTTTCTTCCGTGAAATATAGGTTATTTCAAACTGAGGCTAGCGCCAAATAATTTTGAATCCCACTTAGCGGGACAATATTAGCTCTTTTTTCTTTTCTTGTCAGGAGAGAAGTTATATGTAAATTAATCTAGTTTTTATTAAAAATAATGCGTTTGATTAAGGACTTAGAAAATTCTATGGGTACTTTAGCATTAATTTAGGGATCATTATTAACTTCTTGAGCATGAGATAAAGGAAAGGAAGCTTGTAGTTTAACGTGACCGTTAATCTTGAGATAATGAGCCACGGGACCTCCTTTTTACATGGAATCCGAACCACAGGACATGGCATTTCACTTCGAAAATCTCACATGCATTGACCGGGAATCGAACCCGGACCTCCTTGGTGAGAGGCATACAGCTAGACCGCTGAGCCACCACGCCCCCTTGAGCATGAGATAACCGTCAGCCGAGCTGCTTCATATTACGTAAATATATGTCCAACAATTCCCCGAATTACGGTTATCTCCCAGTTACGAATGAGTGAAACTTGTCGCATGTGTATTGTAAGCAACAAAACCTTTTTCCGGATGCATGTAGCATTTGTAAGGTAAGAAGGACCTTGGTAGGCGACAAAAATCTTCGAAAATTATATTTTAGGCATTCAGGGCTAATTGCAATATAAAGCACAGGATCTTTTTGGAAAAACTGAATAAACATAAAAATGAGTATTGAATAACTCATAAATCAACATGATACATCGTGAGAGGACATGGCTACTTTTTCTGATACCTCTGTAAATGTTTCCTCTTGTTGAGAAATATGCAGTCTTCATGTTGGTAGCACAAATTTGAGTTTATTTTGTTCCTGTCAGGGGAACAGGAATGTTCTAGATTTACCATTGAGGTGAGACATTTTAGTCAAAAATTAACATAATTTTTTAAAGAACTGATTTTTGTTTGTCATTTGTGCATATTGTATTACTCGAAAACTGTGGGATCAAAATCCGTCCCTTAAAACAACAATAACTAACTAAAATACATGAAACTTTTCTTGTGTAATACTATCTCATTGAGAAATGGAAATACTTGTAGAATTGTTGTTAATTCATTTGAGGGGCTTGAGACATCTTGGTCATCAGCCCCGTGTAATTGGGAGTGTGTTGAAGCTGTCTCGCAACGTGTATTGCTGTGATGATTGTAGTTGTGTGTGTAAATGTATCTGGGACAGGGATTGGGTAGATGCTCTGGGACTTTGAGTAAGGCACTATCCCGGCAATTTTCTGTGGGGAGTGTGGCAATACCCGGGGAAAAAACACACTCAGGATAACCGCTGTCAGCACCGGGATTCGAACCTACGATATCCGTACTTACCGCAGCTACCCTCGTGACCATGGTGCACGTTTGACGAGCGCGGCTAAGCCGTGGGATGAAATGCTTGTAGAATTTGGCTTGAGTAACTATAACCCCCAACTGGTCGATCCTGGCTACGCTACTGCTCTTAGATGATAATTGAAAGTTAAACCAGTGTAAGCGGTATGTACATACACAAAACAAAAATTCGCAGATACACGCAAAATGGTACTCGACTATTATTATACTTCGGTGGATCAGTGGTAGTTAGATTTACAGCCGACGAAGACTGATTTTGAAGGGTGGCAAAAACCACGGAGTTCCTAGGCATATTATGTAGGCTCAGAAGTGATCTCTTATCACTAGACCTGGGATTTTAGGCTCTAAAAAAAATTAGTTTTAGGTGCCTAAAATAGGCTTTTAAAACAAGTAAATAGGCTTTTAAAACAAGTAAATAGGCTTTTAAAAGAGAAATTAGGCACTTAAAATATGTTTTCAAAATGTGTGGATAGGCAGGAAATAGACTTTAAAATATTACAATATACACTTAAACTGTAACGTGATACTTTATTTCTTTAACAAACGTGGTATCCCTATTCTTAACCGAAATAACTGCAAAATTAAGACAGAATAAAAAAGACATTTATGAAAAACAATATAAAAAGTAATGTCAAAAAATGTTTTGGATTATATGATATATCATTATCAGTACTGATCTAAAACCTTAATACTAAAATCACTGTACACAATTACAGCACTGTAGGCATCCAATAACGGTGGAAACGCGAATGGAGTATGTGTTCATTTATTTGTGAGGAACATTCCTACAGTACTTTCATTCGTAGTTTGCTTTACAGTACATAACAATAATCTTCTCCAAATTTTCCACAGTCAGGCTGTGTCTTTTGTCTGTTAAAATCATTTTGAAAGCAGAAAAAGAGCGCTCCACACTCACAGATGTTAGAGGGGCATAGGAAAATTTACCTACATTTTTCAATTCAATTTCACTGGGTAAGTCTACCTTTTCCCCATCCATTACCTGATGTACCCTTTTCAGCATTGAATAACCTGGGTTCTTCAGCAGTACACTAGACCACTTGTCTCTTATTTTATCTCCTACCTTGCCCCTAGCACTTTGTATGTTATTCTCAGCTTCTTCAATTACAGAAAATTGCTGTTTGAGACTGTTTCCTTTTTCCTCCATTTTTGTAATGGTGACTGGAAGAAATGAAAAATTTGCCTGAATATACGCAATGTCTCTCTGAACACTGGAACAATCATTTAACAGTTCTTTGACAGACGACACACATGCAGTGTTGTCCGTTAAAGGCACATTGTCTATCACAGTCATGATTTCCTCAAGATGTTCTGCATAATACAGGGCAGCTTCCATCCAGGAACCCCAACGGGTGATGATTGGCTGTGGTGGAAGGGGAATAGAGGGGATTTTCTCTCGAAAGATGGCTATTCTTGATGGAGCCTTACAGAACACTTTCTTCATTGTTGAAATGAGAGTATTTACTGCAGGAAACTCGGCCCTAACTGTTTCTGCGAGTCTATGCAAGGCATGGGCCATGCAAGTAACATGAATTAAAGAAGGATAGAAAGTTTTGAGGAGAGGTGCAGTGGCAATCATGTAGGAAGCAGCATCGGAGACAAGGAGAAGGACTTTAGAATCATCAACACCCCCAGGATACAACAATTGCAACCCCTTGTTGATGAAGTATGCAATGCTTCGACTATTGACTTTCTCAAGCTGTTTAGAGCAAAGAAGGTGAGCGGTAGATGCCTGATTGGGTTCCAGTTTTCCTACTATAAGGTTAGCAATGTACCTGCCCACAGAGTCGGTGGTTTCGTCCACACACAACCATATGCAAGACTCCCCAATATCCTCCCTGATTGACAAAATGACCTCATTGTAACAAATATCTAAGTACCGTATTTCCTCGCATAATCGTCGCACTTTTTTTTGCCAAAATTTCGTGAAAAAATGCAGGGTGCGACGATTATGCGAAGAATATTTAATTTCAAAGAATATACTGTATCATTATTTGCTGCACGGGCCAGTCATTCGCGTAGCGTGAGTGGCGTGAGTCATAGCCCGCAGTCAGAGACAGGGTTCTTTCTTCTAACAAGGTCACGACAGGTTAACGCTCGTGGAATGTGCTGACGAAGCTGGCCATTCGCGTCGTGGCTCATAGCCCGCAGGCATAAAGACGAGATTACTTTCTCCTGACAAGATCACGCCAGATTAGGCCTATAACTCGCGGAATGTGCGCTGGCCGTTCGCGTCACAGTTCATAGCCCGCAGGCATAAAGACGAATTACTTTCTGCTGTCAAGATCACGCCAGATTAGGCCTATAAACTCGCGGAATGTGCGCTGGCTGTTCGCGTCGCGGTTCATAGCCGGCAGGCATAAAGACGATATTACTTTCTCCTGACAGGATCACGCCAAATTAGGCCTATAAGCTCGCGGAATGTGCGCTGGTCGTTCGCATCACAGTTCATAGCCCGCAGGCATGAAGACGAGAGTACTTTCTGCTGACAAGATCACGCCAGATTAGGCCTATAAGCTCGCGGAATGTGCGCTGACCATTCGCGTCGCGGTTCATAGCCCGCAGGCATAAATACGATATTACTTTCTCCTGACAAGATCACGCCAGATTAGGCCTATACGCTCGCGTCGCAGTTCATAGGGCGCAGGACTAAAGATTAGATTACTTTTTGCTGACATGATCACGCCAGATTAGGCCTATAAGCTCGCGGAATGTGCGTTGGCCGTTCGCGTCGCGGTTCATAGCCGGCAGGCTTAAAGATGAGGTTACTTTCTCCTGACAAGACCACGCCAGATTAGGCCTATGCGCTCGCGGAATGTGCGCTGGCCGTTCGCATCGCGGTTCTTAGCTGGCAGGCATAAAGACAAGATTACATTCTCCTGACAAGATCACGCCAGATTATACGCTCGCGGAATGTGCTAAGTGACGAAGCTTGCCGCTCGCGTCACAGTTCATTGCCCGCAAGCATAAAGACGAGATATTTTTCGTCTGACAAAGTCGCGCCAGGTTATAAAGTCGCGGCAGCGTGTGCAACTGACTGGCGCATAAATACGAACATGCTATGCGACGATTATGCGATGAAATTTTATAAACCTATTTTAGTGTTTGAAAAGTGGGGTGCGACGATTACGCGGTGGCGACGATTATGCGAGGAAATACGGTAGTTTTTCTTTAATGTAGATGCTGATGGGATGTGCTGCTTGGTGTATTTCAGTAAAAAATCTCTGAAAACCGGATTATGCACAGCATTCCAGGGGATATTTGCTGCAACTAGGGCTCTACACATATCAGCATAGAAACCATTATGAGTTGTAGGAGATATAGTTTGTGTGAGCAGAGTCTGTCTAATGTTACTTTTCATGGCTGCTTTCGCTTTGTGACTGGCACTATCTGCATGCTGCTGAAGGTGGCATTTTTTCTCATGTGAAATCTAAAACACAATAAAGTGATGTCAATTAGAGACTAAGATGAGGAATAGAAAAGGTGAGCTATTGAATAAAATTTGTAATTTTGAACTATTTAAATTAAGCCATTATTACTCTAAAGTTAATTAAGAACAAGAACACTACAGTCCCCGAAGGGCCTTGGCTTTCAATAACGGTTGCTGCCCAGCTCATGGCCTGCAGATATTGGGTGGCGTGTGGTCAGCACGATACATCCCTCAGCCGTATTGCCTTGCCTCCGTGACCCCTGCCCACCGTAGTTTCTCAATTGTCCTCACGATGCTGGGTCAACACCCTTCCAGACCTCATAGATTTCTAAATTACTGCCGGTACTGGAAATCGAACCCAGGTCGCCTGGACTACTGTCGGCGCAGAAAGTATCTGCAGTCGAGTTTAAACGCTAATAAAATTTGAACCAGTCCACCAATCTAAAATGCAATCACTCCATCGTAAAGCTTGTTTTATTCTGCATTCTTTGCTGGTACATGCATATTTTTATTATGTTTCCTGTGAAAGTTATGTTAGGTGGAATGCAAAAAGTACCTATTTTCTTGCCCGTTTTTTGTAAACAACAACTTTGTAGTACCGTTACATGAAAACGTAGTTCGACTTTCATGAAATTTAGGTGGATTATGGAATGCACTATTATAAATATATTTATGATGTTTAATTACTCTACACACGTTGGAAAAAAGTTATTGTTTTTGTAAAAGACTGTCCGTTTGATACTGGGTGGTCTTCCGAAATCGAGACTGAGTTCATCAAAGGTCTGAAGGTTTTTGTTTCAAATCGTTGTATACCGAAAACTTACAATGATTTCTATAATTTATACCGATTTTTATTTGAAATCGAGCGACAGGCTCTCCGTTTTCATGTAATTAAACTACAAAGTTGTTGTTTACAAAAAACGGACAAGAAAATAGGTATTTTTTTGCATTCCGCCTAATATATCTTTCACCAGAAACACAATAGAAATATGCATGTAACAGGAGATAACGCAGAATAAAACACGCTTTACGATGGTGTATTTATATTTTAGATTGGTGGACTGGTTCAAATTGTATTAGCGTTTAAACTCGACTGCACATACTTTCTGCGCCAAGAGTAGTTTTCTACAATTAATTAGAGAAGCCGATATCAAAACCTTAATTTTAGATTAATATGAAATTTAAGATATAGGCACATACCTGTTTATTGCAGTACTGGCAGAAAATAATCTTGCCATCAAAAGTCATCCCTGGAAATTGTACAAGCCATTGTTGTATAAGCGCAATCTTAGATGATTTCGTTTTAGGCATGATGAACTATATTCACTTAAACAGATGTTCTTTCACTGGCGACTTGACACAGTATGTCGCTTCTTACTACCTGCTCCTTGTTCTTCCTAGATAATCCTCCCCCTCACCCCGTCACTCGACACAGTACGTCCTTGACTACCTGCTCGTTGTTCTTCTGAGCTAATCCTCCACATCCACCCTTCACTCAGCATTCCTTTGGTGACAGTTGTCTGGGAAGAGCACATTTCTGTGAAAAACCCACCCTCTGCTGTTCTGCTCGTTCCAGGGATGTCCATTGTGTGATTGTAAAAATTACAGAAGTTGAATTTTATTTTAAATGTAGAAAATAGGCATTTTTAGGCACTAAAATAGTAAAATAGGCTCTAAAGGTCCAAATAGGCATTTTAGGGCACTATAAAACTCTATTAATGTAAGGGATTTATCATGAAACGTCAAGATATTTTTAAAAAATCATGTTATTTCGTAAGGAACGAAATAGGCATTTGCCTTAAAATCCCAGGTCTACTTATCACATTTGATGATTACAAGCTAATTTTAATTAAATCTCAGCTACAGGTCACCCAATACAGAGTGTACTGTTTTACTGCATCAAAATTGGAGAATAGATAGCCGAAAGACTCCAGCTCAAAAGATCAACACCAGGTAGCCAGGCCATACGATACCGTAATAATAATTTCTACATAGGCCGTTATTCCCCATTTTGTGGGGACGAGTCATGTGGCAGTAGTTTCCATGGCTGGATGCCCTTCCTAACGCTCACGAACAAAATGACAATAGAGCAAGGAGTTGGAAAAATTGGCCGAGGCCTATCAGAGTGTACTGTTCCGGGAAACCAGGTCAAGGAGGCTGACGGTGGGGTGTGAACCCTTTGGACTTGCACGTTAAAACGTGTATCCATCCAGGTCAATAATAACAATAATATCTATAATTGTAATATATTAATATTTTGAACCATTTGAATGGAAGGGAAGCATATTTAATTGAAAGAATTTTGTATTTTGAATTATATTTTAAAATACTATTTTGTATTTTCAGGAATTTTATAAGTGTATTTTGTATTTTGTGAGTATTTTGTGTCTAAAATACATTTTGGGAGTATTTGCCCAACTCTAAGTGTTGTCATGACAACAAAGTCACTAATCTTGAATTGAATAGTTTGGCAGGAAGTGATGGTACCAGTAATTGAGCTGCGGAATTATTCATCTTATGTGATTGGATACATCAAAGATATTTTGTCCTACAAAGCATCTACTAAGCCTCTTAGCCCCGAGAAATTCTTTGCAGTGCTTGATGTAATCTTCTCTCCCAAACTAAATTTGCCTACCAATCTTCAGCGACAAGAATTGGCAGAAATCTGCTCACTTTTGAAGGTAAGTTGATAGATTCACTAATTTCTCATTTTAGGGACAATTGATTTGGAAAACAGGCTTTCATCTTGCATTTACTGCCACTGAATTTTCTCTCTTTGATTGTGTCTGAACTGAATTGTGAATTGGCGGGGGGTCAAACTCCCTAGGTTTATTCTTTTTGTAACTAGCAGCTGTTCTTATTATTTACAGGTAGATTTAAGAAGCCTTCCATAGATTATGGTTATAGTAGTCCATCATCTGGTATCTAATGGTTGTTGAGTATAAGAGGGATAGTCAACTTTTCATACTTTTCGATTTTGTTGGAAGCAAATAGCGGCATTCTTGTACCATTGTGAGTTGGTTATGTCATGAGTCTGATTTACAAAAAGAGAGTTAACTAACGATTAGTATTTTTATAGACTAATGTGCAGCAGAAACTTGAACAATGACAAAGAGGGATGAGAGCAGAGTACAGGCAGCTGAGATGAGATTCCTGAGAAGTATGGTCCAGAAAACTAGGAGAGACAGAGTGAGAAATGAAGATATAAGGAAAGAACTGGGAGTACAGAAATTAAATTACAAACTGGAGTAAAACTGATTGAGATGGTTTGGACATGTAAAACGGATGAATGAAGTAAAGCTACCAAGATGAGCACTGGAACGACGAATGACAGGGAAGAGAGGACGAGGAGGACCAAGAATGCGTTGGTGAAGAATAGCATTAGTAAACGGAACCTGGATTGGAACACCGTGTCGGAAGAGGAATGGTGGAACGACAGACCAAGTGGAGAGGAACCATATTTGCCCCCACCCAGTGTCAGCTGAAAAAGAGGAAATGAAGATGATGATGATAGACTGGTCTCATACAAATACTCCAAGAAATTGGAGTTCAAGTCAAGAATGGTCAAAATATCCATTAATATCAATTACTCATGAAAAGTATACAACATTAACGATAGGGCATAACTTTCCTTTCAATATTCTTTATTTAAACATATTTAATGAAATATCACTGGAAATTTAACGAACTGACAAAGAATAAAAAGTCATATCCGCATTTCTTTTTAAATATGAAGGAATGACTGTCTTTGGCCTATTAACTTGCCACACACACTATATTGCTCTTGGTCAATGATGACCAGAAAATTCTCAGTAGTATGTTAGAGAGAGTGGAATGTTTTATTATTTCATTACTACATTAGCTATTTTATGGAAAAATTTTCTTCAGTCGGTCAACACATATAGGGGAGCCCAATAATCTTGGATGTTTATACTCTACTTAAATACAAACACACCCCGTGGCACTTTGCTCCCGAAGAGCTTTGGCCTACCAGGTAACCATTGACCAGCCCGGTTGGTCTACAGATTGTGGGGTCGCATATGGTCTGCAAGTCAGGTCCCCTTGGCCATTAGTCTTGGTTTGCTTTATCAGGGTTCTGCCTCTCTGATCAGCTACTCAATTGTTCTCACAAGGCTGAGTGCACCACGTACCAGCCCACATATCAGTTTCTAAAATCCCTGGTGGAGTTGAGAATCAAGCCCAGGGTCTCTGGTGAGAGAGCCGCACTACCCAACTCCTCAGCGTGTTTAAATTCCTGAATTAAAAGATGATGATTGGTGTTTTAAGCGGCCTAACATCGAGGTTATCAACCCCTGAAATAAGAGATACACTTATGAATTGTATACTTCACTTCTTTAGGGGGATGACATGTCTCATTTGTCATGCGAGCATCTTCAGATCCAGGTTAATTATTGTGTTCATTATATATACAAGTTAATTAGTTTATTTAATAATCAGTATTAATTATTTACAGTAGCCTACTGTTTCAGAACTGTCATGGCCTGCTGTTACTATTCTGTAAATGCATGGTTCTTATTACTCTAAGTCAGTGGTTCTGAACCCGTAGATGTCTGCGGACCACTCAGCGTGAAATTGAATCCTGCGCGGACCACCCCTCCTCCCCCTAACCTCCCCCCCTCCCCCCTCCCCCCCTCCCCCACAATACACCTTATCAGTTGTAACCCTTCCTCAATAACACTTATTTTAAAGATATTTCAATTCAAAATATGATAGTCATCGCCACGAATACATTCGGACGATTCTCGTTCAACGCACATCGTTTTAGAAATCCCCATATATTGGCCACTTTTTTATACGTGCTGGTGGACCCTTTTCTCCCGCGGACCACTGCTCGAAGTGGTATATTAGTGATAAATGTTTTGAAATAGATCTGTGGACATGAATGGACAAACATTATGTTAAAATGTTGTATTACACAAATTTACCTGGTTATGGATTGCTCCTGAAGCTGCTGTGTATGCTAGTATCTGGCCATTGACTGATAAGGGCACACTTGTGTTGATGTTTGTGTATGTCTTTGGCATCAGAATACATAACTTTTAAACATGTAGTGGCAGATGACCTAGATGTTTTCCCCCTTAAAACCACAATCGCTACCACTGTCATGCGCCTTTGGCGGCTAGTTGAATGCCTGGTCTCTCTTGTTATCTTTTTATTGATGAAATATGTTATCGGTAACATTTTGTTCTGGTCATAGTCGGAATGTTTGAAACTCTTGTCAGTATTCAGAAAGGTACAGACTGATGTATGAAATTGTGGTGTCGGGTCATCTTTCATTAATACCACAACAAGTTTCATGTAGCCATGACTTAAAGACAAGCCGCCTATATACGAGGACCTTCTAGAAATTACGTTTCTCTATTTTTTAATTAAAAAGAAAACATAATTATATGAAAAACTTTATTGGCACCTGATACAGCAATGTTGGAGCTATTTTTCAACATAATCACCACCGGAATTGAGACCCCTGTCATATTGTGGGATCGACTTTTGTATTCGTGTGTCGTAGAAGTCTGCCGCCTGGGAATGGAACCAGTGTGTGACATTCATCTTCAGCTCTTTGTCAGTGTGAAAATGCTGACTGGAGGACAGGAATATCTTGAGGCGCAAGAAAAGATGGAAATTGGTGGGATCAAGATCAGGACAGTAACTGTTCTGCTGAAGTTCGGCTGGGAGCTGTTTGATCTTGCTCCTAGCGATTTCCATCTTTGCTTGCATCTCAAGAAATTCCTGTTCTCTGGTCAGCATTTTCACACTGACAAAAAGTTGAAGACTAATATCGCATGCTGGTTCCATTCCCAAGTGGCAGACTTCTACGACACAGGAATACGAAAGTTGATCCCACAATATGACAGGTGTCCCAATTCTGGTGGTGATTATGTTGAAAGATAGCTCAACATTGCTATATCTGGGGCCAATAAAGTTTTTCATGCTACTTTGTTTTCTTCTTATTAAAAATAGTGAAACTGAATTTCTTGATGGGTCTCGTAGATCGCAACCAGCTAATTGAGATGAAACACTTGGGATTGATTAAGGCCCAGGTTTGTTGAAATACTTTGGTACATTGCACATCTTTTCCCAACCAGATTTTTTTATTTTTCTTCAGAAAAGGAAAGCACTCTTCCCTATATTCCATAGCCTCACCTCATATTAGCTACATTGTGTTTCCCATTTTGCTTCGGGTGTTTTGTTCTAACTTGAGATTTAGTAGTGTGAATAGCGCTGAATTTTCTATGAATTTGTGCTCATGCAAGGTATGTTTTGAAGAACTATTTTATGCTTAAGGACTTGCCTTTTTCCTCGTTGTGCAAGATTTTAAAACTTGAGTGAATTTGTAATTATTATTGTATATATATTCACATATTGTTGAATGTTTTTTATACTTAATAGTGTTTCTGTGTTCCTGGTATCTAGTGTCAAATTTCTTCCCACTCTGTCTAATGTAGCACTACAACCTGATTCTTGGTAATATAACATATATGCCCCTGACTGTAAGGTGCCTGTTTTGCTTAATTGGTGTTTTGTGGGTTTTGGTTAAGTGTGTTCGCAGTTCTGAATGCAACTTTAAGTCCCTGCTTTTTGAATAAATTAGATATATTATTTTGTGTGTTCTTGTTCACATAATTGAAGCATACTTATCTTCATTTTTGGGAGGGGATTGTTCTTTTGATTTGATCCACAATGTTGGGTGAATAATTATTGTGTGTAGCTATTAATTTTGTTGTTCTTACCTCTTTTCTCAAAATTCTCTAATGATATTGGTTTTAGTGACATTAGCTATTGATTCTCATTTGACATATTGAACAAAAGGATGAAATAACACGGTAATGTAGACCTAACGCTATATTTAAAAAAAAAGTTTTATTCATTATTTGTAATTAAAATACAAAATGCAATCAGAATATGAATACAAAACATAAAACAATTGTTGTCAACGCCAAGCTAAAGACTCGAACACTGACTTACCCAGGCGCGGCTGGTGATAAAAGGCTCTTAGGGGAGCCTCTCTTGAAATATTCTATAAATAAAGGTATTTATACTCTAGGCTGAACCATATTTGCTTTCATTTTAGGCTATTATTAAGATGGGGTCGCCACTCCCAAATGCATTTTATGACCTACTGCCAGGTATGAACTAGGCCGCTCCTAACATGGAGAACAGACGCCTTTTGTAGCCGCTCCTCTGGAGTGCAGAAAAATAGTCAGAAGATAACGACTTATGGATGGGGAGATAGAAGAACGAAAACTCTGATAGATTATGTATCAGTCGAAAAAGGACATCGGAAAGAGCTAATGGATGTCACAGCCATGCCAGAGGAAGCCTTTGGAGGAGACCATAGGGCAGTGGTAGCAAAATTAAAGGTAGGAACGGTCATGAGATTACCAGAAAAAAGGGAAAGAAAGATTAAGGTCTGGAGACTAAAGGAAAAGGAGGTTGCAGAAGAGTTTAAGAGAGAATTGCAAGAACAGATACCAAGGACGGATATTACCCATGTGGAACAAGAATGGGAAAAGTTTAAGAGTGCATTTGTAAACAATGCAGAGAAAACATGTGGTAGAACGTCAGGAAAGGTACGGGAAAAGGCGACAAAATGGTGGAATGATAGAGTGAAAGAAAAGGTAAGAGAGAAGAAGAAAGCTTGGAAGGAATGGAAAACAAAAAAGACCGAAGAAAGTAGAGCAAAATATATAGAAGCAAACAGAGATTGCAAGAAAGTAATTGCAAAGGAAAAGAAGAAAAGCTGGGAAGAATTCACTCAGGAAATAAGGGAGGATTTAAATTGTGGAATGAAATTGCTGTTTGGAATTTAAAAAAGCAGAAGGAATGAAAAGGTGAAGACTGGGTTCGTGAAAAACAAAGAAGGTGAAATATTGACAAAACCAGAAGAGATAACGGACAGATGGAAAGAATATTTCAGCGAGCTGTTGAAGGTGAGATGCCAGGCATGCGGAGAAGTTGCGCTAACAGCCAAACGGTGGAGGAAGAAATAGAAGAAGAACCAGACATTACTATGGTAGAAGTGGAATGGGCAGTTAGGAAGATGAAATGGGGAAAGCTGTGGGAATCGACGAAGTGGCAATGGAAATGATCAAGGCGGCAGGACCAGTGGGACTACAGTGGGACTTCTCAGGAGTGTGTGGAGAGAGAAGAGAGTACCTGAAGCCTGGAAAAAGGGAATAATATTGCCAATATTCAAGAAAGGAGACAGAAAGGTGTGTGGTAACTACCGAGGAATCACCAACATCTCGCATTTTGCCAATTTAATGGAAAGAATCCTAGAAAAAAGAATTAGAGTAAAGGTAGATAGCCAAATAGAGGATGAGCAGTTTGGTTTTAGAGGGGGCAGGTCAACAGTGGAACCCATTTTCATTCTGAGACAGAACATTGAAAAGAGTTAAGAATATGGGAAGGATATGGTAATGGCTTTTATTGATCCAGAAAAGACCTATGATAGCATCCCTAGAACAAAAGTTTGGGAAAGCCTAACAAAAAGGTGGATAGGCAAGGAACTGAGAGACATGATAAAAGGAATGTGCATGGATTGCTACAGTAGTGTGAAGACTTAGTCGGGACATCGGAATGGTTTAAAATTGACACTGGACTAAAGCAAGGAAGTGTGTTGTCACCATTATTGTTCATAATGGTGATGGATGTCATCATGAAGGCAGCAATGAAAGAATATAGTAGGGCAAAGATGAAGGTAATGTTGTTTGCAGACGATGTTGTGATCTGGGGAGAGGATGAGATGGAGGTACAAGAACAGTTAGATGTAATAAATGAGAAGATTGAGCAATGGGGATTGAAAATAAATGTAGAGAAATGTAAAACAGTGGTGATGAGTAGAGATAAGAAAGAAGGAAAAGGAGTAATCAAAGTAGGAGATAAGGAATTGGAAGTGGTGAAACACTTCAAATACTTGGGAAGTGAACTGACTGAAGATGGAAGACTAGATTTGGAAATTAGCAGAAGAATACAACTCGGGAGTGCTTTCTACCAACAGGTACGGGGACTAGTATGGAACAAGGATATACCAATTAAGGCTAAAGAAGTTATGTACAAAGCGTATTATGTTCCTATAATGGCATATGCAGCGGAAACTTGGACAATGACTAAGAGGGATGAGAGCAGAGTACAAGCAGCTGAGATGAGATTCCTGAGAAGTATGGTCCAGAAAGCTAGGAGGGACTGAGTGAGAAATGAAGATATACGGAAAGAACTGGGAGTACAGAAACTAAATGACAAACTGGAGCAAAACAGAGTGTGATGGTTTGGACATGTCAAACGGATGAATGAAGTAAGGCTACCAAGACGAGCACAGGAACGACGGATGACAGGGAAGAGAGGACGAGGAAGACCAAGAATGCGTTGGATGGACTCTGTGGAGAATAGTATTAGAAAACGGAACCTGGATTGGAACACCGTGTCGGAAGAGGAATGGTGGAACGACAGAACAAAGTGGAGACGAACCATATTTGCCCCCACCCAGTGTCAACTGGAAAAGGGGAAATGAAGATGATATGATTTATACTCTAAATTAATTAGAAGCATTTGTATATTTCACTCAGTCCATTAGCCACAACAATCAATATATTTGGAACTGTTAATAAAACTATGTTGTTTAGATGGGTAGTAGCACCTTTAGGCTGCGCCTCATATTTCTCATTACTCCCTATGTAACAGGGTTGGGAGGTGTGGCTAAGGAAACTCCTTTCATTTCCATTGTAACAATGAAGGATCGGGCAACCAGAGCCTAAGCCAGTCTTACCAACACTGACATGATTTTTGTATCTGGTAGAATACATTCATAGTTGTTCAAGAAGACTTAACCCACCCTCTTGAAGCTTTCTCTTTTCCCTCTTTCACTCTCCGGAGGACCATTAGTTAACATGTTGCCAGAAACACTCCTAGAAGGCAAATAATTGAACTTCATTTTTGACAACTCAGATGGTATCCCTTGAAGTGTAATTAAAATATTTCTGTCAGAGAGCACCATGATGTGGCTGGGATAGCAGTACCATCTACCAAGACTTAAGGGAAGTACGGTATTCAGTTCAAAATCCGGCCATGCTTTGTGCGTTTGTTTCCATATATCCCTCAAGTTGTGTTTCACTCTCGGATCATGTTGCAGATCAAATCTGTAGCTGGTAGTGTTTTGGAGGTAAATTGCGGTTGTATTTTAGGATACAATCGCGAATCAGGCCTCCTCTGATCAGGTCTCATGAGGATGGGGCAGTAGGTTAAATTGGAATTACAAAACTAGGTAAGTCAATTTGTTTAAATAAAAATTAAAAATCTTTTGGTTAATAAAATAGCATAATAGGACCAATCTACTTATCAACAAGAAGGATATTCTGGATTCTCGCCCCATCACCCTGAAATATTTTCCCCATTAAATGTCCTGCAAACGCGTATGCACGTCAGATATGAAATGCATTCATCCAACATTAGCCACTACCCGTTGAGCTAAGCTGGTCAGTTACTATCTAGCTATAAATAATGACACCACCACGAAGCTCGGAACTACCTTCAGGTTTTAGCTCATTAGCAGCCTTCCCCAACTCCAACAGCACGAGCTGCGACTGGACTTACCTAGGTTTTAAACAGGCGCTCAGAAATATTAGTTCGAAAATGCACCTTTTCGAATTGTCGTGGTAAGGGGACAAAGCTCAAAGTGTCTCGGCGGGAAACAGGGGAGGGGGGAACAGATTGATTTTTCTGTAGAATAAAGAAATTATGACTAAGCAAGGTGGCTCTTCCTCCTAACCTAGTATTAAATCATTTATAGAATAGTTTCGGGTTATCTTACAGTACTTTTATTTTTTTGTTCTTAAAAATGTTGTCTTATACCTATAACTTGAGGGGTGCAATGCTCCCCCTGCCCTCCCCGTGTTTTACGCCCCTGCTTCTGGCAAACTGTTTGTCACATTATTATATACTTACCTAATATCTCGGTATCATTAAATTTAGCGATGCATCTACTTGCTATGAAGGTATGACCATACAAGAATTGTATTAAATAAATTGTTGGATTAATTTAATTTTATTTATGTTTTAACCATTCTAGTCTTCGTTATCCTCTCTTCAATACAAATAAGGCACCAAGATGGGTTCATAGGCGTTTTTAAAAATTATACTTGATCTGTAACTTGACTGTCAGCTGAAATGTTTTAATGAATTCTTTTCTGCTATCAGTGACAGATAACCACATAGTTTGTGCATCCTTACTTGCATTATGAATTCTATCGATTAGTTTGTGTAACTTGCTGTTTATAATTTTTCAACAAGAGTGAGCAGAAAATGCTTATTTTCATCATCATCATTTAAGCAGGAGATAAATATGGCCTAATTTCCCTTCCAAGCCCTGTTGCATTGAGCTTACCCGTACAGTAATATGACTGTGTACAGGCTACACTAGAGAGTATTACTTCAAATCCTTTTAATTTCAGAATCGCATCTTGGAATCGGAACCAGATAAAGGTTTCTGCAATCTGTTCCAGTCTCTCTTGGAAAGATTAGAGTTTGCAGAATCAGAAGCCCTTCGGAAAGAAGTGAGTATTTGACAAACTGCATGAATTGTCCTAGTAATTGTTGAAGTCTCATTGCAGTACTGACTTACTAAGCACCTGTTTTACAACCATAGGGTAGTTTGGAGTAGTGTATTCCTGGGATAGTTCATCTAATTTATCAATCACTAGGTAGCCCTGCCAATGGAATAAATGTGTCCGACAGGTAAGCCTGTTATATGCAGTTCTGTTTATGCTGGATAAACCTTTGGAGTACAGACAGCGGAAGCTACGCTCACTAATGTGCAGCACTACGCCATCAGGCTAAGCTATCTGCAGACTCGGTAGATGTGGGTTCGAGCCGTCCTTGAAATGGTTTTCCGTTATTTCTCATTTTTAACTCCAGGCAAATGCTGGGACGGTACCTTCTGACAGGCCATGGCCTTTTCTTTCCACATCCTTGCCCAGTTTCATTCATATTCATTCATTTCGTCTTTCATTAACTCCTCTCCTGAGGTGAGCGTCCAGCCGTAAAATACACCCGTCACATAGACTCTCATCACATCTCAACCCCAACCCCATTGATGACTGGAATAATAAGGGGGAATACATACACAAACCTTTGGAGTATTGCCAGTTGCTTTTCTGCTATCAGCTGTGATCATTTCATAATTAAAGTTATGGACTTGTAGCTGATGATGATCTTGAAATCACAGACTAACTGAATTTCTTAAGACGATGTCACATTTATAGGAAAAGACTGGCACACTTTGGTAATTACCATGAAACAGATTTCACGACTTATTTTAGTATATCAAATAATGCTGTGATGACTGTGGTGAAACTATCAGCCTGAGTACACACATAGATGACAATATGAGTGTACAGTAATAGGATATCAGAAATTTCAAAGACTATCCTGTATACTAAACTTTTCAAACATTCTAATAATCATGACGAATTTGATTTTACAATATGTTACTCATTTTATGGTAATCAATAGAAGTGCACCATTTGGGAAGAACTGGAATGACTTACTGCTATGTGGAACATGTTGTATACTCGGCTGGGCATTTTACTCGTGAGTTCAAGCCTAGAGGCCGGGGCATGTGGTATTGCAATGTGGCAGCAGATTACTTATTCATAAAACAGAGAAGGAAATTTTCACATACTGTATATATATTTTAAATGGTTGTTGTTTTTTTGTAATATTTTTTAATGTGAAACAAAGATTTGATTGCTCAGTGATGGTTCTGCCATGCCTTTTCTAGTAAAAAAGCATAAAGAATCAAAAGCATATCAGAGGACCATCATTCTATTGAATTTCCTTTAAGGGCAAAAGGTACCAGTCACACGTATGGAGAGATGAGTCACAACCAAACAAAAGCAAAGTTGTTGCCCAGTATAATTTGATAAAAATCTCTACCCAGGGTCACAGTCTCCAAAGGTACCGCTAATGCTACGGCAGTTACACAAGGGTAGGCACAAGAAGATAACCTATTGTTAAGTGAATAATAGCCTATTATGGAAGAAATATATAAAACTTATTTTCTATTTGGCTCTTGTTGATAATGTTCCAGTGTAGAATTGGGTTCTCGGATGTGTAATTGATGAATACATTAGTTTATGAATAGATGGTGTACTTCCCGAATTAATGTATAGGTGGGCGGACTATGTCTGGAATTTTCCAATGCAAGGGATTTCTTTCCCGGTCAACAACAAAAATGCATGATTCATGGTGTAGTCACGTCCTAGTTCTTGAACCATAGGCAACGGCTGAGTGGCCTAGTAAATGGTCCTGACAGTCGGGATACCAGTTACTATCTGGGAATCTTGGACATATTCTGAGTCGTGGTGCAGCTTGTGCTCAGGCAGCTAGGACTACCCAACTCACTTATTTGTTCCCTGAGGTGAAACTCGTGATGCACTGTGTAAGTAAGGACTGCAGCCTGCTTCACTTGTTCTTTTTAAACCTGTCTGGCTGCATGGCTCAGGGGTAACGTTCTCGCTTGCTGAGCCCAAGGTTGCAGGTTCGAAACCTGGCGCAGTCAGCTGGCATTTGAGGGTGCGCAAATGCGAGGGAGCTGTGTCAGTAGATTTACTGGCACGTTAAAGATCCCCTACGGGGAAAAATTCCAGCACCCCGGCGTCTCTAAAAGCCAGTGTAGTTAAAAGGGACGTAAAACCAATAACATTATTATTATTATTATCTTTTTAAACCTGCAAGCCTCGGACGCATGGGAGTGATGGAGTTCCACTCCCATCTGACAGATGGGGCAAACCAACTGGTATTCGATGGTGTGCTATTAATATAGAAGGAAGAAAGTAGAGCTAGCTGAGTCAGCAAGTAGGACGAGATTGGATATTCTAGGTATTAGTGAAGTGCATATAAAGGGAGATAGAGAGGAGGAAGTAGGAGATTACGAGGTGTACCTGTCAGGTGTAAAACAAACCAGGGCAAAGTGGGGACTAAGGCTGTAAGTTAAGAGAACATTAGAACGGAAGGTACGTAAATGAACGATTAATGTGGATAGATCTGGAAATATCGAGTCAGGATTGTTTCAGTGTATGCTCCATGTGAAGGGTCGGATCAGGACGAAGTAGACAGATTCCTAAACTTGATTTTTGCTTTTCTGTCACGTTCGTACAGCTCCCCCATGATATAACCAGCTGTAGCCCTCTTCTTTAAATCGTTCATCCCAACATGGAGCAACAACACTTTAAATTTTTCACAGTCATCTAAATTTGCTTCTTCCATTTGTTGGGCAAGCTGGTCAAAGTTAAACCCCGGATAACACTGCTCTTTTATACCCGATTTCCTCAAGATATTCACCGTCCACCTTATCATAGAATCACCCGTTATGAGAACGTTATCCTCAATTCCCACAGCCTGGTTTGTAGCTTCATCCCCAGGAATACGCTCCATCAGATCCTTTAATATCTCCGATTCATTAAAATTTGCCTTCAAATCCTGCATAATAAGATCCCTGGACTTAATTTGCTGTCTCAAAAGTTCCAGAGTGTTACAGTTTTTACAGAACCAGTTACCTGCATCACATTCGTCCTTCTTCACCCTAACACAGCCAAAGTGAAACCATGTCTCATCTTCATCAAGACTGTAATCCTCAAATCTTTTAGGTTTCTGGATACCATCTCTTGCTCTCAGATTGTAGCCTGCTCTTTAATTTCCATTTTCCAGGTTTTTGTCTTCATTTCTTATTTCTTCTGGATGTTTATCAGCTTCTTGCTTTTATTCTTCATTTATCTCTTCTTTTCGCTGTTTTTCGTCTATATATTTAAAACACTAAGGTGATTTTTGTTACCGCGAGATTGAGAGAACGGCTGAACTGATTGACTTCATAAAGCACTCTGACGTAAGCTCTTGGCCTGTAGATTTACAGAGTGTCTTTAAAAGAAAAATATATGTTACGGTATATTTTTAAATTATTAAAGAAAAATGTATTATTTTTGACTCTTGCGCGTGCGCACAATGGCTTTCCTCGACGAGAGACATGACGGATAGAAGATCCATGGCGTCTTATAGTGATCTTTGTGTATGAGAATTAAAAAGGGGGGAAATATTGTTTATGGTATTTCCATGATATATACAGTACTGAAATATAATTATAAAAGAAGGAAAATATTGAAAAAAATTTAGTAGTTGAGTGTGTATGTTGTTCACATAACGTAATATTGCGCTCTCTTCCCATTGTCTGAGTGGCTCAGGGCTAACGTTGCAGACTTTCAATTATACTATGCATCGTCGAAGGAGCTCGAATCCCACCTCAAATATGTTTTTTTTAATTTCCATATTCTTTTTTTTTTTGCTATTGGTATTACATTGTCAAAACATATTTTACTTTTATAATTTCCATAAAGTAACTATTTCTCCGCGAATCACGTTGCCATATACTTTTAATTTAATGAAGAAAAGTGTTGTATTCCAGGCACTCGTGGGTGCGCACAATCGCTTTCGCCTTGAGAGACAATTATTGGCGATTCTGACTCATTTGAAGGGCTCGGACATCGTAATCGCTCAGCCCCATGTACTTTGGTGTGTGTGTGTGTGTGTGTGTAAAATTTTCTCTGATAACCTGTGTTATTGTGATGGCTGTATTAATGTGTGTATTTGTAATTAAGGTGAGGAATGGGAAGGAGATGGCCGAGGCCTTAAGTTAGGAACCATCCCGGCATTTGCCTCGAGTGGAAGTGGAAAGCCACGGAAAACCACATCCAAGATGGTTGAGGTTGGAATCGATCCCACCTCCCCTCAGTTTTACCTCTCATGGCTAAGTGCAGGGAGGGCACACTACATATTTTACACAATATTTTGCAAGAGCATAACCCCTTCATTCAACATTCAAAATATCTCTTAATTAAATTGCAATCCAGCTGACGATATTCTATTAGAATGGCTCATAATATGGGATGAAGACCCAATGGCAAATATTCATTCATTAATGTGTGTGAATCGACTTCTCAAAGATATTATACATAACATTATTCCTTTTTGTGGGAAAGTTATTGTTCTTGGAAGAGACTTCAGGTAGGTTTTGCCTGCTGTGCTGCACGCTTCTCGCCAAACAGTTATTCACAGTTGTATTACATACTCTTTTCCCTGGCCCGTCTCCAAAACGCTTAAATAAAACACGCAATCGAAACCAGATGAAATGGATTTTTCTGATTTTTTTGCTACAAGTTTACGGCGACTACCCCTCTGTGGATGGTGAGGAATCAAATGTTATTGGATTACCAGCCAGACTTTCAACTCATGATGATGTCGTTACTAAAATTTACGGCGAATCATTCACCTCTGCAAAAGAAATAATAAATTTCTCAGATGTTTGCATTCTTACACCAAAAAATGAACACTAATGAAATTCATTTAAAAGTCATTGAACTTATATCCAGTACAGTAGTTCAAAAACATACACCAGCATTAACAGATTAAATACTGAAGATGAAAGCCAGCTACTTCAGTTTCCTGCAGAATTCTGAAATTGTTTGAAATTAAGTGATTTGCCTCCACATATTCTTACTCCAAATGTTTGAGCCATAGATATGCTCCATAGAAATCTGAATGTTTCCTTAGGGCTCCTAAATGGAACCATATTAATTGTAAGAAATATGTATGAAAATTGCTTAGATTTGGAAGTTAAAATGCAGTTAAAATTAGGCAGAGAGGTCTAATCCAATCAATTTATTTAACTGCATACGATAAAACATTCCCATTTTCCTTTAAGAGGCAACAATTTCCAATTCTCTTGGCATACATTATCACAATCAATAAAGCTCAAGGGGAAACTCTGGAACATATAGGTCTCTATTTACTTCATCAAGTTTTCAGTCATGGTCAGCAGTATGTTGCAATGTCAAGAGTGCAATCTTTCGACGCCTGTACTGTTATCGTACAAAGAATGTACGAATAAGAAAATTCTTCAGTAAATATTTTCCCATTGACCGTAATGTTTTGACGAGTTTCAACTTGCCTAGTATTCTTCAAAGATTTGAATATTTTCTTCTCCTTGCTCTTCATTTTGACAGAAAAATGAGGATTACATCTCTGCTTACAAATGTTTCATTCTGTACTGGATCTCACGATTTGTAGCCATTTGTGACATATCCTACAATGCTTCTGCTACCTAACTTCTTCAAAGGTTTAGTATTTTACCATGAACCTTTTTACCAGAGATTTGAAGTCCCCTCAAATCTGGTTCCTTCTTATACCATTTCTCTGCTGGTGTGATGTTGATCCTTTTGCAGGGATTCTGTTTGTGAGGTAAGCCGCTGTCAGGACTGCTTTGCCCCACATCCTTTTACATTTAGCATCAAACATCATGGCTCTTGCTTTGTTCATCTATGTTAGATTTAGTCTCTCAGATTTTCCATTCAACTGTGGAGTGTGAGAAATAGTAAAGTCCATCACAGTACTTCTCTCTTTGCACCAGTCAATGAATTGGGCATTTTTATATTCACCACCATTGTCACACCTGAATTTACTAACTATGAGGTTAAAATGTGCCTCAGACTTATTAACGTATTGTTTTACAGGAAACTTCGTTAGCAGATTTGGTATTAAGAAGATACACAACACAAAAATGTGTCGAGTCATCCAGCAATGTTAGGAAATAATTCGTACCATCATATGTAGGGGGGTCAATTGGACTGCACAGATCACTATGTATGATTTGATGGGGTCTTTCTGCTCCTTGCCTTACAGTCTTAAATGGCAGTCTTACTTGCTTAGCTTTGGCACATACCCAGCAGTGTCTATCTGTCCTATCTTTAAAATTGACACCTTCACACATTTCAAGAATCTCCTGCATTTGTTTCAGGTTAAGATGACCTAGCTTTATATGCCAGGTGTTCAGAGTATTACCTTTCTGTTCTGTTAACAGAGCTGCCTCACGTTGTGCATTTAGTTTTACAACATATGTACCACTCTGATTTTTGTTATCTTCGAGCACAACGCATTCATTTGGTAACACAACTTTCTTCCTCGTGAGACAAAACTGAGAAGAGGCGGGTTTGCTTCCTATATCAGCCATCTTGAAAGTGGTTCTCCGTGGTTTCCCCACTTCTGCTCAAGGAAAATGCCTGGATGGTACCTAATGTAAGGCCAAGGCCACTTTCTACCCAAATCCTACCTTGATATAAATACACACTAGTACAGACATCACAGTGGCACAGGTTATCAGACAACTTCAACACACACCCAAGTAAATGGGGCTACATGACCAAGATGTTGCAAAGCTCCTAAGGAATCAACAACAATTTTCGTATGCAAGATGTACAATCTTTCATCATCAAAATACACATCATCCTTATTTTGTGTTATTTTGTTTACAGACTTGAGATTATTTGAAAATTCAGGGACACTTGATTCAATACACAGTTTTCAAACTCTATGGAACCAACAACTGTTAGACATACAGTACTTCCACCATTTTTAGCAGTTTACATTTCTTCTGAACATTGAGTAGTTTTTCCACAGTCAACTATGAACACAAAACAATCATTACTGACTTCTGCTTTATTTGCTTCAAGTCACTTGACACACCCTCTATATTTTGACACAAAAAAGCAATTTTAGAATCTTTGTCATTTTTACCATGTTTGTTACTGTTAACCATTTTACCTTTATATCTGAAGAAACAATCTTCCTCTTACGATTTGTTTTCTTGCAAATACCACATGTCTCATCTTCTAAGTAACAATCTTCCTAAGTAACAATCTTCCTCAGTGTGACCATTTTTCTTACATATTGTGTAAGTCGTCTTCTTTGGAAAATTTATTTTAACATTCATTATACGAGTAACAAATTACTCTCTTTTTACCTCTGACTGTCATTTCAACTTTCATCATCATCATCTCGCATAGTTTCCAGCCACTGGCCGGGTCTGTTTGGAACACAAGCCTCTCCAACGTCTTCTGTCTTCCCACCATCACTCAGCCTCCACCCTTGTCCAGTCTTCTCCTCTCTTCTTCACACTTTCTTCCACCCCCTTCAGCCACCTGTCACTCGGTCTCCCTCTTGGTCTCTTTCCTTCCCACTTCGTCTCGTGTATCCCCCTGGGTATCCTCTTCTTCTCCATTCGTTTTACATGTCCATACCATCTAAGTCTAGATTTCTCTATACCATCCTGTAATGGTTCCTCCTTAATTAATTCTCTGGTCCTCTCATTTCTTATTCTGTCCCTCTTTGTAGCTCCAATACTGCTTCTCAAGAACCTCATCTCACTGGCCTCAATTTTGCTCTTCTCCCTTCCTTTCATAACCCAGGTCTCCGAGGCATACATCAGGATAGGGACATAGTACGTCCGATATATGATCATTTTTGCTGTTCTGAGGGACATCCTTGCTCCATAACATGCTTCTCACACTCCTCCGGAATGCTTCTGCCTGTCTCCCCCGCTCATTTATTTCTCTATCGTTTCTTCCATTCTCTTGTATCAGGCTTCCCAGATACTTGAAACTCTCCACTTTCTTAAGCTGTTCCCCAGCTTTAAATGATACATTTGTATCTTCTTTGGAGCTCATTTTCATTTTTTCCTCTTCCAGCGTCAGCCTTGCGATGAGATTCTCCAAGGTTTTGTCAGACTCTTGAGTGGAATCTCATGCACTGCTGAAATGCTTGAATTGTTTTGGAAGCTCAGTCATTATCTTGGAGATCACCATTGGCTCCGTTATTTCTTCATTGAGGCACTTCACATTGAGGCACTTCAATTTGCTAATGTTGGTATTTACTTCTCTGGATTTGTCAGACTTGAAGTTATAGAACTCCTGTAGCAGTAAACATTTTTGTTGACCATTTCTTTCTTGTATCCTTGGTATAGTATCATAATTTTTTTGCCAGTTTCACATGACGTGAGGTGTACTTTCACTTTGTTGCCAATTGTTCTTAGGATCGCATGCTTAGCTAGGGCATCTTTGGTTGTCCATTTTCCTGGCATTTTTCATCGTCTCCAGCATCTGCCAGTGATCTGTACCATCGACCACACTCATTAGTTTCTTGGCCATGAGCAGATTTTACCTCGAAATGCCACAGTGGAGATGTGCTTCAGTCTTTCGGTTTTTGTACACATGCGACCTCGTCACTGTCCACTTTCATTGATGCCATCTTGTAAAACTGTTTTTTTACTTTCTTATTTTATTGTTAAAAGCCAAAGACAAACATTTTTCGATTAGCAACTTACACATGATACCAACATGACAATTCTTAACAATTTTTAAACATTCTGTGTATCTTCATAATTAACTCGATATATTTCAGCAGAATTTAAATACCATTTCTGATTTGCTTTGATTCACCAAATGACAGTGATTAGTAAAATAAAGATTGCTTTTAATTAAAATCTTGCACCTATAAATATTTTTTCATCTAACTTTTAACTTTGGACTGCTGTGCAGTGGTTGTCTACCTTTTCTGTTACCTGGAATTTATGCCACACAGCTGCAACAAATCTTCTGGTGTTAAAAATGAATTGGGTATTTGTACTTTCAAATTAATTATTTCTCGATTGTTAAAATAAATATTGAATGTAACAATAGTTAAATTTCTCTCGTGCTCCCTTAAAGGGTATATTGAATTTCATCTTGCCTGCCTGTATTGTTTCAGCTCTTGAGTTGTTTGATAGTATGCCTAAACAAAGATCCACACAGTTACAGCATCTGGAGGCAGTTGTACATAAAAAATCTTCCTCAATCTGCCCTTCTCCTAACATATCTAGGTGAGTGGAACCATCACTATTTAAATAGAAAATGTTTTGCTTACTGTGTTTTTTATTATCCTCTAGGTTAAATTTTTAATTATTTATTCATCTATTAATTCGTTTCGAAGTTAGGGCTCATGGCCCTTTCTTAAACTACGCAATATGGTACCGGTTACGTATAAAACAATTTCATGAAATATAATAAATACAATTTCATTATGATGATCAATGAAGAGTAAATTAATTATATTAATACTAATATTAATTAAAAAAAAGACATATCAATAGTAATAATTATATTAATCACAGAGTCACAAACCTTTCTATAATATCCTAAATATTATCCTAGCTCAGTCATACGTCCTACCATCCATCACCATTCGCACGAGTCAGTCAAATGTATTCAACAGGTAATCTTGGCATGAGGCCTTAAATTTCTTTATTGTTTTAGAATTTCTGATATCGGCAGGAGTTGAATTCCACAGTTAGGACACAACTACAGCAAAAGAATGGTTGAACATGGATGAGTGATTGATGGGGGTGGCGAGGGAAGAGCCAGATCGAGTATTTTGTTTATGAATTGAGTTATTCTACTCTCTACAAGTTCAAATATTTGCATCATCCTGTGTCGTAGCCTTGAACATTAAATTACTAACCACAACTGTGGTGGGAAGCTGCAGCAGGTCTGGAGATCAGAGATTCAATACCTGGCACTGACAGCTTCCATCCCGAGTGTGGTTCCCCCCCCTTTTCTTCTTCTTCTTCTTCTTCTTCTTCTTCAAACTCCCTCGAGGCAAATGCTAGGATGGTACCATATTTGAAGTCCTGGGGCACCTACCCCTATTCTTAACCCTAATGACTACAGTTACAACACACCCTACTGCACAGGTTATCATACAACCCCAACACAAACCCAAGTAAATGGGGCAGATGACCAAGATGTCCTTAGCCCCTAATGTTGTGAATTAACAACTACATGCTTTGGTGAGGTTCTTGAGAAGCAGTATTGGAGCTACAAAGATGGACAGAATTAGAAATGAGAGGACCAGAGAATTAATGGAGGAACCATTACAGGACGGTATAGAGAAATCTAGACTTAGCAGGCATGGACATGTAAAACGAATGGAGGAGAAGAGGATGCTCAGGAGGATACACGAGACGAAGTGGGAAGGAAAGAGACCGAGAGGAAGACAGAGAGACAGGTGGCTGAAGGGGGTGGAAGAAAACTTGAAGAAGAGAGGAGAAGACTGGACAAGGGTGGAGGCTGAGTGATGGTGGGAAGACAGAAGACGTTGGAGAGGCTTGTGTTCCAAACAGACCCGGCCAGTGGCTGGAAACTGTGCAAGATGATGATGATGCATTGGTGACAAATTACTGGCAGCAAAATTAAATGCAATTACTAGATAAATTGATTTGGGCTTGTTTGGTCAGCCTGTTCTCCAACTAGGTTCGCTCAGATTTCCATTTCCTATGGTTACAAATGAACCCGCTCAAACCATCTGGGTCAGCCTTTTGGTCCCCCAGATTGGGTCTTTGGACACTGGTCACTCTGTTCAATAGCACGACCCATTTGGTTTTGTTGATTTTTGTCACAATGGGCAGAAATGGAAACTTGTCAAGACTAGTGAAGCTTGCACCTTTGCTCTCCATTGAGAATAGGAATTAAGGCTATGCCAAAAGTATTGACAAGTAGTGACTCAAATTGGTATTTTTTGTATTTGCATGGTTACTCTGGGGGCACAGAGGAATAACTCATAAAATGTTCCACTTTTACAAATTTCTCAAAGAATTGCCGTTATAGATCATGAATTGTGTAATTTCTGACATGGGAAAATCTATATCTGTATTGAGGAAACAAGAGAAATTTCATGTACTATTTGTATTCCATGTTTGGATGTTAGAGAAAAACAAACATTCATCGATTTCAACACGAACTGAGTGGTTTTTAAGAATATAATTTTCAACCATATGTTCTTGTGTGTGTATATAAATAAATATATATATTCGGTATATTATATTCAAAAGTTTGGTGATTTTCAGTCCTTCAACACGATTGTACCCAAATGAGATGGGTTATTCCCAAATCCTGAAAAAAATTACATGAGATTAATAAAAACACTTGGATGGCCAGTTTTGATCGTCAAGCGATCATCGTCTGATCCATTACACTTAGGCTATAAAATCTATAGGTGAAAATATTTACAATACAGTATGTAAAATTATTTTGTTGCAGTGTTAGTGATGCAACTCGTCAGTATTTGTTAGTTGTAGTCTATGTGATGTTTTGTTGAGATACTGGAAGTGGTGATTGACCACCGGAATTTGCCTGCTTGGAGTGAATATGTGGTTGTTGTAAATGGTCAATCCTGATTGTACTGTATTGTACAGGCTACTTATCTGGTTAGGGTCTTGCACGGTTCTGTTGAAAGCAGTTCACTTGGACAATAAGTGCAATAAGTGTCCAAGTGAACTGCTCTCAACAGGACCGCGCGAGACCCTAACCAGATAACTAGCCTGTACAATAGAGTACAATCAGAATTGACCATTTACAACAACCACATATTCACTCCAAACAGGCAAATTCCGGAGGTCAATCACCACTTCCAGTATCTCGACAAAACATCACATAGACTACAACTAACAAATACTGACGAGTTGCATTACTAATACTGCAACTAAATAAGTGTGCATATTGTAAATATTTCACCCATAGATTTTATAGCCTAAGTGTAATGGATATGATGATGATCGCTTGATGGTCGAAACTGGTCATCCAAGTGTATTTATCAATCTCATGTAATTTTTTTCAGGATTTGGGAATAACCCATCTAATTTGGGCACAATCTTGTTACCGACTGAAAAGCACCAAACGTTTGTTTACTAAGGCAACACTGAAAAATGGCTTCAAACACCATATTATATTGAATAATATTTTTTTGTTCCAATGCCTACCAAACAGGCAGTCTGCAGAATGATTAGATTTTTGTTTGTCTTCAGAGCATGAACATTTGATATTTGAATCTATACCTGAACACGTGAGATTAGAATCTGCTTTTAGTTAAACAAGCAGGCGGCTTTCTTGAAAAGCAACATCTTCTTCATCCTTAAGATTAATTTTTTTGCTTACTACTGTAAACCATCATGACATCTTATGGCGTGCAGAGACAGCTAATAGTGAAGCAGCTGTGTGGTCTATAGTTAAATTATTACCCTCACACCATTACCTATAAACACTCTTTGATGCTGCTAGCCTATCAGTCTTGTCTGAACAGCTTGCAACCTTCAAGAGAATAGAGAGCAATGAATATGTACACTGATAAAGAATTGTCCATAAGCGATTTCAATAGAACTTGGTGTTACATGTTTGAGAAATGAGTATCGCTGACCTTGGTTGCGCTAGCGTTTGTTGATTGTTGCAGCTCTCCAGCTTGCAGAATGAGGAGGGGGACACAGTAGTGATGTACTACAGTGTCCACATGTGTCTAGCTAATTGTAACAGAACCATGTGTCACCATGGAGAGGGCTACGATGACTGAGACTAGTGGAGATGAGTCATATCCTACTCGTGTGACTGCCTGCCAACATATAAACAAATAATAGTTCCCAACTTTGTAACGGTTTACGAGAGAGTGTGGAAAAACCACAACAAGTCCCACGTTTGAGGTGATAAATGTAATGTTTACTCTGACTAAGATACGTTGTATTAATGGGCGCCAAGACCTCAACGCTATGTTGAAATATAAATTTATATTTAACAACACCTAGTTCTGGCAGAACACCTTTAAGAATCTTCACACTCAGATCGTGGTATGATTTGATCATTAACCCAACTAACAATTTTATCAGGAGAAGGAATTTGGTCTATATCTAATACTACCTACTGAAAGCAAAGATTGCATAGTATAAGAAATGAATTTATTATATAAAAAACAAGTAGTGGCAATTTTAAAAATAATAATAATAATAATAATAAATTTAAATTGGAGCTTAACGATTAGAATTTACCACTAGAGAATTACGTGAAAACGGAGTCGGATGAATTACTGATTTTACTATTATTACCAAGCTAAGAAGTTACTGAAATACTGAATATGAAACAATGAAGCGAGAGATTATGTAGTTCTGAGTCATTCGCGCTTACCATTGGAAATTGCCGTGGCATTTCCCTCGTACTTGATGCTGAAGAGAGCTTCCCTCAGCCTTCTCGACGTCGCCATCTTCTTCGTCAGATGTGGAGATTCTTGTAGAAATGTAAAGTTATGGTCTGATCACACCGGAACCAACCAAACGAGCAACCACTTCAGTCAAGTTTTACAATGATAATCGTCCTCCCTTCTCGGCGCGCAAACAATATATGCACTCGTCGCATCCCCTCTCTGGAGCCATCTCCTAGTCGCCCGGTCTCCTGTGATTGGCCGAGACACCACGCGATACTGCCGACATAAGGGTCAATATGCTCAGCGCGACGATGTCGATTTCCGGTCCAGGCCATCTCGCCTTTTCTTGATGCAGCCAGCTGGAAGTGCCCCACGGCTTACGTCACGCTACTCGACAAGAATATACCTGTAGCTGAATTCCCAATGACTCATCTCTCTCACAATACCCTAACTGACTAAAATCCATTAAATTCCGTAATCATATAATTTTCCGCGATAATGTTCGTAATAATTCGCTTGACAGTGTTTTCTATAACATCGAAAACCTATCTGTATACTTATAATCTTATAAAAAACGCTCCAAAAAATACCTTAATAATAATAAGTTACATGAAACTTGTCTTGGCAGAACAATTTGCCGTGTAAATAAACATTGAATGGCTTCCTACTGACTTACGTCAATGGCGTAAAATACCCTCGATAAACATGTTACAACTTGGCCACCAACACTCATATCTCAAACAAGTATTAAGGACAAATACTACCTCATCCGACCCCGTCTGTGCCTCAAATTTCAACAAGAGTCCTCAATCCAAATCAATGCAAAATTTTTCACTGGTATTCTGTATCACTGAAACTATTGCAGCATTCAATCTGAAATTTTGTAAGGTGATAAAAGACTCTAAAGCACATTCACATATGTTATTTTCAAAAATCTGATAAGCACAAAGCCAACATGCCTTACATGGAAAAGATTATACATGGGTTGGTTTTTTAGTTTGGCACCTTAGTTATAACTGGATTAATAACTCACTTAGATGGTTCCAAGTTTCACAGGCCCTCGATGTAGTCCCCATCGTTGCGTACAACGTGTTCCCAGCGATGCGGAAGTCGTTGGATCCCGTTGGCACTGCCCAATCTATTGATGGTACAAAGAGAGCGCTCGGCAGCCTGCTTAACGTCATTGTCATCTTCATCTTCGGGATGAGATCATAGTTGCAGGGACTGATGTCGGGAGAATATGGGGGTGATAGAGGACCTCCCAGCCCCAGCGACCCAACAATGCCGACACAACGCCTGCTGTGTGTGCCCTAGCATTGTCATGCAGAACGATGGGCGGTGTAACCATGTGGTGGCGCCGCTTCCTTCTCAGAGCTCCTCGGAGATGGTCTTGCAGAAACGAACAATAGTACGCCGCATTAACGGTTTGCCCTCGGGGGAACAGTAGGGCAGCGCTTCCGTACCATTGAAGACGTTAAGCAGGCTGCCAAGCGCTCTCTTCGTACCATCAATAGATTGGGCAGTGCCAACGGCATCCAACGACTTCTGCATCGCTGGGAACACGTTGTAAGCAACGGTGGGGACTACATCGAGGGCCTGTGAAACTTGGAACCATCTAAGTGAGTTATTAATCCAGTTATAACTAAGGTGCCAAAACTAAAAAACCAACCCATGTATATGGCAATTCCTGTAAGATAAGTTTCCTTAACTCATCACAGAATGATCCGATGTCTGTGAAACTTGGTATACTGAACCACTACCATAGTCTAAACTATTATTTATATAAAGCAGTGGCTTATTTTTCATGAATTGTAGATGGCACACAAGTCTGTACCTAATACAAGATTTCACATAACCTGTCCCAGAAAGAGCCAATCTCTGTGAAACTTGGCATAATTGACCACTACTGTATTCTAGACCAGTGATTCCTAAACTTCTTGCTCACACAACCCCATTTTGGATAATTAAATTATTGGTGACCTCCTCCATTCACTTTGTTGTTTAATAATTAATCATTAATTTGCAAGTTCTCGCTCACAGTTCAACAATGTGACAACAATAATTTATTTAGTCAATCACACTATCCATTGTTGTATTGCTGGGTAACTGGTCAAAATAATCATAATGCAGCAGTTAGTTGTGAGAAAGGGACATGATTAATGGATAAGTTCTTAAAGAAAAGTGCTGGTACTGCCTGCAATAGTTCCTCTCAAGATGCAAAGAAAGTGAATGTCATAAATATTTTGAAAGCGATTCACAATTTGGTTTCTCGGTGATTGATGATCAACCACAAAGTGTTATATGTTGTGAAGTATTGTTAGCAGGGTGTATGATACCCTTCTAAGCTCATCGGGCATCTTGCTACAAAACATTCATCTCTGAAGGATAAACCTGTAGAAGAAGCAGGACATACTCAACAGTCAGAAGACAACAATTAGACAGGCAAGTAAGGTTAAACAGAAATCCCTCTACATTTCTTATCTCATTTCATTAAGACTAGCTAAAACATGTAAGCTACACACTATTGCTGAAATATTACCACTTCCCTCAGCAATTGATATGGTGTCAACAGTATTGAGCCCCGAGGATGCAAATAAATAAAAATAAATACCATTATCAAATAATATAGTCTCCAGAATGATCGATGAAATGGCTAGAAATGTACGTGAACAGATAATATAAAAACTAAGAAACAATTTATATCGATTCAATTTGACTAGTCTAATGATGTGGGGGCACTGTGCATGTTTTTTGTAAGATATGAATTGGAAAGGTCAATAAAAGAGGATATTTTGTTTTGCAAACCTTTAGCTGGTCACACTACTGGTAAGTGTTGTACTTCATTGATGCTACACAAAATTTTGAAATTAACTGGAAAAAATCTATCGCTAGGCCTATATGTAGTGATGGGGCATAATCCTTAACTGGTAAACACAGTGGTCTTGCTAAGGAACTCCAATCTAACATTATGCTAAATGGATACATTGCTTCCTCCATTGACATGTTTTGGCCGTAAAAAAAATGCCACATCAATTACATGAGGTTCTTAACATTGCTAATGGATAACTTAATTGGCCACTACTAACCCGACCATTTGGTTCACTCTGTGAAGAAATGGGAGCATTACGCAAATCACTCCTCTTCAATGCCGAAGTGTTTCGGCTTTCGTGCGGCAAAGTATTGACATGATTGTTTGAGCTAAGATCTGAAGCAGCCAATCCTGAGTTTGCCGAACTTTTAAGAAATCTATCTTGGTTGTCGCAACTAGCCTACATGGCCTACATATTTGCTCATCTCAATGAACTAAATTCTGGTTTGGAAGGGAGGAACAAAGACATTCTATATGCCGAAGACAAATGCAATGTCTTCAATAGAAAAATTAAAATATCGATTAAATGTACTGAAAATAGAGAATTTGTTTATTTCTCATCTCTATCCGAGTTTATTGATTCAATATCAGAATTTGATGTCAAAACAGTAAATTGAAAATTATCAGACTTAATGCACTTGCAAGAACTTACGAAACAAATACCAACCATTTAATGGAACAGCAGTTGAATCTTCAGACTTAAGTGCGAAGTTATAGGATAAATTAATTGAGCTTTCTTCAGATAAAAGTTTAAAGCTGACTTTCCAGAAGGAAGATGTGGATCAATTCTGGCTAGCAAGAAGAACAGAATACTCTGATCTGGTGTCGGCCACGCTAAGAGTGCATATTCTGTTCTGCACCTCATATCTCTGTGAAATTGGATTTTCATCAATGGTAAGCATCAATACTAAATAGGTGACTGAATTCCATTTTTCCTGTTATATCATCATCATCATCATTTCCCCTTATCCAGCTCCTGCCGGGTCGGGGTATTTATGGCACTTCTCCACTTTCCTCCCACCATTCTTCTTCCACGATCTTGTCCCAGTCCAGATTTCTTTTTCTTACGCTGTTCTTCACTGAATCAATCCACCTTGTTCTAGGTCTCCCTCTTGCTCTCTTACCCTTGCACTTCGCCTCCAGCATCTGTCTTGGTATTCTATTTTCCTCCATCCTCTTTACATGTCCAAACCACCTTAGTTTATTCTTCTCAATTCTCTCATTTAGTTTTCCCATCCCAACTTCCTTCCTAACATCTTCATTCCTCACTCTGTCTTTCCTTGTCTTTCCTATCATACTTCTTAGGAATTTCATTTCACTGGCTTGGATTCTACTCTCTTGCCTGCTTGTCAGGGTCCAAGTCTCAGCTGCATAAGTTAATATGGGAACATAGTACACTTTATACATTACCTCCTTGCTTTTCCTTGGTACTTATCCCAAACAAGTTTTCTTACACTTTGATAGAATGCATTGCCCTGCTGTACCCTCCTGCCAATCTCCATGTCCAACCTACCAGTTTGCATCAATTCACTTCCTAGGTATTTGAACGTGTCCACAATTTCCAAACTCTGACTTCCAATTTTCACAGTGCCCTTTCCTTGTCTTTCCCCTCTTGTCATCACCATGGTCTTGCTTTTCTCTATACTTCTGAATATTTTCGTTCAGTGCATCTAGTTGTTTTTGCACTTCTTCGGTGTTCCCTCCCCAGACCACAATATCATCTGCAAATAACAGTAACTTCATTTCTTTATGTCCATATGCTTCCTTTGTTTCCTTTACAATTTCATCCATCACCATTATGAACAAGAGAGGTGACAGCACACTCCCCTGTCTTAGTTCAGTCTTGTTCCTAAACCAATCTGTCTTTCCAACTGGGGTCAGTACCCTGCTAACACAGTTGTTGTACATTGCTTGCACCATTTCCAACATTTCTCTTCCCAGTCTCTTCTTAACCATGGTTTCCCATACCTTCTCTCTGGGGACACTATCATATGCCTTTTCTAGATCTATGAAAGTCATGATCAAATCCTCTCCATATTCCCAGTTCTTTTCCTGTTATAATAATTTATTAATAATTCCAAATACCCACTGCGACCCCTCTTGGGGGTAACGACCCACAGTTTGGGAACCAGTGGTCTAGACCTAAAGGTGCCATAAATTATTGATCTCGCACATGCTAATTCCTTGAACATTAATTCGCCTAACTTGTTACTGAATGATCAGATCACTGTGAAATCTGACATAGTAAACCCTTATATTATATTATATTATTTTACATTTCTTGTGTTAATGAACCAATTACCGGAAACAAATTGGGTGATAAGTACTTTAATAATAATACTGTAATAATAATCGTAATAATAAGACTGAAGACTCGAACAACAAACCATTACTATAATCTAAGCCTACAGGTACTGTATGTAAAGTTGCTGCTTCCTTTTCATAAATTATAGATGGTATGCATGTCAGTTTCCTGAGATATGAATTCCTCTAACTTGCCAAGAAGTGATCCAATCTTTGTGAAACCTAAAGTCCGTTCGCCGAGTCGAGATAGTGGAAGTAAACACAGTTGTACACATGATTGCAGGGCTGCCTGCAAGGGGTGCATAGAGCTGTGCCTGTTGAACGTACGCCAACTTCAGTGCTGTGTATAGCTTACATGTGAAGCAGGCTGACTTATCGGTTACATGCTACAGGGCGGTTTATTTATTGTTTGTTTATGTATTTATTTAATTAATTGATTAATTAATAAGTTCTTAACTGCTTATGACAGGCAACAGTATACAGTGCAGCAAGTGTTGTCTTTTGTTGGGCTACGGCATGACTAATGATCTTGGAGCTTCTTGGCTACCGCTGCCCGGCAGAGCCGATGACGTGAACTCGGCGTGTTTCCTTGTCCGGGTAGCCAGGGGCACTGTCTTGACTCGGCGAATAGACTTTAATATAATGATCCAGTGCCTTAATCTAAACCTATATGAAGCTATAAGTTAGTTTTTGTATATTATAGATGGAGTGTATGTCAATTCCTTCGAGAAGAATTCCTGTAAGTCCTCATGGAATGATTCAATCTCAGTGAAGCTTGGTATAATGGACAATGACCAAAACGTTCTGGCATACAAATTGTTGGTGTAGTTCTCCTTAATATAATTATACAGAGGGGTCCAGAAAAATGAAGATTGTTTAATATCTTTGGAACAAAATGGCATACAGTGGAATCCAAAGCACCTCTCTCCCTTAGAGCAGGGATCACACGTTGCTGAAGCAGATCACAGTAGCGTGTGCCGGTCATGCTGCATGTCCTGGGTCCTTGGGCTCTGAGTTCCTCAAAGAAGAATGGACTGATTAGGAGCTGTGTGGTGAAGCCACACCACACAGTGACGCGTTCTCTATGCAGGGGAACTTCATAAACGGTCGTTGGCGTTGCCGATCCCCAAATACGGCAATTGTGAGTGTTCAGAGCCCCAGTGAGCGTAAAGTGTGCTTCATCATTCCACAAAATGTTCCGAGGCCACATTTCGTCCACGTCTACCCTTGCAAGAAACAAGGTGTAATCGAATGTCTGCGCCCCGTGGCAACAGTTGCTATGTCACGTGAAGTTTGTACGGATACCATTGCACAATTTGTTGCAGCACCTTTCGAACGGTAGACCCTGGAATGTTCAGCTGTCGTGACACAGCTCGTACATTGCTTGACGATCCCATATTGCTTCTGGCATTCTCCTCCATGGCAACAGTAACTTCAACAATTTGTGGCGCAATTGGGCAGCGGCCTCTCCCCGGAGCAATGCCCAATTCGCCAGTTAACTCGAACTTCCGCATCATGTTCTTCAACCCCTGTGCGGACAGAGGACCTCTCCGTATTCCTTTAATGAGTCGATACGCCCACAGAGCAGCAGCACTATTGTTGTTGTTTTCATAAAACAGCTTCACGAGTAAACCCCTGCTCACCTTGTCCAGAGGCATGTTGACTGTCTGCACCTATAATGCACACTGATGCTGGTGTCTCCACCCTATGCCTAACAGCACATCATGCCACTACCACTACTAACCACGCACATCCTGCAGCGCATAGTCTGAACATCGTTCCTATCAAATGGGGTACCCATACTGGAAATAGTTTGCCGTCTACACAGGCTCAAGTAACGCAAGTTGAATTATAACCACCCTGAATATACAGGGTTATTACAAATGATTGAAGCGATTTCACAGCTCTACAATAACTTTATTATTTGAGATATTTTAACAATGCTTTGCACACACATACAAAATCTCAAAAAGTTTTTTTTAGGCATTCACAAATGTTCGATATGTGCTCCTTTAGTGATTCGGCAGACATCAAGCCGATAATCAAGTTCCTCCCACACTCGGCGCAGCATGTCCCCATCAATGAGTTCGAAAGCATCGTTGATGCGAGCTCGCAGTTCTGACATGTTTCTTGGTAGAGGATGTTTAAACACTGAATCTTTCACATAATCCCACAGAAAGAAATCGCATGGGGTTAAGTCGGGAGAGCTTGGAGGCCATGACATGAATTGCTGATCATGATCTCCACCACGACCGTTCCATCGGTTTTCCAATCTCCTGTTTAAAAAATGCCGAACATCATGATGGAAGTGCGGTGGAGCACCATCCTGTTGAAAGATGAAGTCGGCGCTGTCGGTCTCCAGTTGTGGCATGAGCCAATTTTCCAGCATGTCCAGATACACGTGTCCTGTAACGTGGTTTTTTTTTCGCAGAAGAAAACGGGGCCGTAAACTTTAAACCGTGAGATTGCACAAAACACGTTAACTTCTGGTGAATTTCGAATGTGCTGCACGAATGCGTGAGGATTCTCTACCGCCCAGATTCGCACATTGTGTCTGTTCACTTCACCATTAAGAAAAAAAATGTTGCTTCATCACTGAAAACAAGTTTCGCACAGAACTCATCCTCTTCCATGAGCTGTAGCAACCGCGCCGAAAATTCAAAGCGTTTGACTTTGTCATCGGGTGTCAGAGCTTGTAGCAATTGTAAACGGTAAGGCTTCTGCTTTAGCCTTTTCCGTAAGATTTTCCAAACCGTCGGCTGTGGTACGTTTAGCTCCCTGCTTGCTTTATTCGTCGACTTCCGCGGGCTACGCGTGAAACTTGCCCACACGCGGTCAACCGTTTCTTCGCTCACTGCAGGCCGACCCGTTGATTTCCCCTTGCAGTGGCATCCAGAAGCTTTAAACTGCGCATACCATCGCCGAATGGAGTTAGCAGTTGGTGGATCTTTGTTGAACTTCGTCCTGAAGTGTCGTTGCACTGTTATGACTGACTGATGTGAGTGCATTTCAAGCACGACAAACGCTTTCTCGGCTCCTGTCGCCATTTTGTCTCACTGCGCTCTCGAGCACTCTGGTGGCAGAAACCTGAAGTGCGGCTTCAGCCAAACAAAACTTTATGAGTTTTTCTACGTATCTGTAGTGAGTCGTGACCATATGTCAATGAATGGAGCTACAGTGAATTTATGAAATCGCTTCAATCATTTGTAATAGCCCTGTATATTGTGACCGTTTGATGGATGTCCCAGTTCCACATAAGCACACATCTTAACAACAGCTGAGCATAAGACTCAAAACATCTCGGGAATTACGGGCAAACAACAAAAGTTGTAATTGAAAAACAAAAGCTGGCTGTTATCCAGACGCACACTGCAGCAAGGATAGAAGGAATTTGTTTTTCAGAAATCATGATTGACCACATTTTTTCTTTAAGATGAAATGTGTCAGTTTAATTTATCCATTCAACCATCCTAAAATAAATATAATAAGTTTCCTCAGGGAGGAAGCTAAATCACAACCTGAAATAAAGGACACCCTATTGCTCCCTCTGAGACCCTGATCTAGTTATGCATTTTTCAAATAAACTTCATTTACGTAATTTTCAAAAAAATCAAAAGATTAATAAAATATTTAATTATTATTGGAATATTCATGAAATTTATAGTTCATCATGATATTCAGTTTTCATTTAATACACTATCTATAACCTTCACGATGTGCAGACAATTAGTAGTCCGGTCTGACACCTGAATATACTTATTTACACTTCACAACACCATTTTCATATTTCCAAAATTAATTTCATGATCGTATCATAATATTTCCTTGTATCTCAGGAAAAGAAATTCCAAGATTTCTCATTATTATTACGGTAATGCCATTAAATGCTATTCGGCTTAATATCAATCCATGTCTTTTTTTGTTATATTTATAAATCAAAAGTAATTCAAATTCGAATATTTCCACACATGGAATCTATTGATCATTATTCAACAATATTGTTGATTTAATATTATTTCCATAAAGAAATAAACTTATGTTTGTAACTCTGGGTGTAACTCACAATTATTATAATAAAAGGATTTTATTTTAATTATGGATCAGTTATAATATTTCACCAATTTTATTGGAATATGAGGTCCGCATTTCCTGAATGCTCCATTCCTCTAAGCACTGCATTGACTTCTTTTCATTACATTATATTATAATACGGAAAGGTTTTCAAAATATAAATCATTCTGCATGATCAGAGCATTCAAGAGAATATTTGTTATAGGTCAGAGCAAATGAATGTAGAATATCGAATTCTTCTGATGACATTATCTGGATCAAGGCGTGGGGTAGCTACCTAGGCAAAACCCTTCTTTTTGAGCAACGTGAGGCTATCATCCTCCAAATTACCAACATTTTTCATATTCAACAGGTTAGTGCTTTTCAGTCGGGCAACACGAATGTACCCAAAAGAGCTGGGTTATGCCCTAATCCTGAAATAAATTACATGAGATTACTAAACTAATAAATGTAATTTATTTCAGGATTAGGGCATAACCCAGCTCTTTTGGCTACATTCGTGTTGACCGACTGAAAAGCACTAAATTTTTGTTTACTAAGGCAACACTGAAAAATGGCTTCAAACCCCACAATGTTCAACATTTATATTTATAATTCATTATTTTCATACACCTAAATTCCATTCAGCCTTATTTGCTGTATTTAATGGATTAGAACAATACTTTTGGGATACAAATGCACGCATGCCGTCCCGATTTAACTGATCAACCCACCAGGTATATCACATAGATGTTATAAAACAAATGTCTTCCTTAAATATTCATATTTCATTCAATTGTCATCATAACAAAACTCCCCTAGTTGATACAAATTGCTCTATACCAAAAAAAAACTTCCTTTCCGAAACTATATTATCTCCCTAGATAATTCCAATGTGCATTAATCCATAATTCATCGTTAAATCTTCTGATATTATTGATCCATATTCGATTATTTGAACATCACATAATTGTTCAATATCACCCGTAAATTTATTATCATTATTAAATATTTTCAACAATTGCAAAAGATAATTAATTACCATGTCCAATTTTCAATAAGATCTTTGAAATGACCATAAACATCATTCTTTAATCAATTATGTCATTCCCAATTTATGACCATTATAAATTTTCATTATGCAAGAGATCCTTAATCACCAGAAAAATCTAACTCTTTTTACTAATATCGACTATTAGGTCTCATCTATGATGAATAAAATCCAATCAAATAGTAATTTTATTTAACTGACCATGCAAATATCTAAAAACGACAGTCTGCATTTAACTATACAACAAATTATGCACCGAACTGTACAACAAGATAATTTACAAAACTCCCAGCTAAATAGAAAATATGGATGCCTTCAAAATACACGATCTTCCAACGATTGTCTCATCGTGGTTGAAACGTTTTGCTAGCCCCTACTGTTGGGAGATAAATGTAACTGTTTACCTTTGCCTAAGCTATGTTGTTTTAATGGGCGCCAAGACCTCAATGCAATGTTGAAATCTAAATTTGTATTTAACAACGTCTAGCTCTGGCAGAACACATTCAAGACTCTATTCACTCAGATCGTGGTATGATTTGATCATTAACCCAACAAACAAATGTATCAGGAGAAGGAATTGGTCTATATCTAATGCTACCTACTGAAAGCAAAGATTGCATTGTAAAAGAAATGAATTTATTATATAAAACAAGTATAGCAAAATTAATAATAATAATAAGTATAAAATTTAAATTGGAGCGTTGTGATTTGAATATTACCGATAGAAAATTACGTGAAAACGGAGTCTGATAAATTGATTTTACTCTTATTTCCAAGCTATGAAGTTACTGAAATATGAAATGTAAAACACAGAAAAATGAGAGATTGCGTATTTCTGCGTCATTTGCGCTTACCACTGGAAATTGCCAAAGCATTTCCCTCGTACTTGATGATGCTGTGAGCTTCCCACAGTCTCCTGGACGTCGTCATCTCCGTCGGAATTTGATGATATTCTGGTAGATTAGATAATTCTATGGTCCGTACCTCGGACCCAAACACTCGTACAACCGCACTGGTTAAGTTTTGCAAAAGTTAGTCTTCAACTCCACTGAACATCGGAGCGACACGCACTTGCAACCGTACTCCGCAAGTTCTACACAGATAGTCCTCGTTTCACGGCGCGTCGAACGATATATTCACCCGTTGGCTCCCCCACCACGGTACCGCCTTCCAGCTTACGTCGTCTCCACTGATTGGCTGCACCCTACGCGCTAGATCCCCACTCCTTCCTCATTACACTCCGCGGGAGGGAGAAGTCGATTTCCGTTCCAACAATTCGCCTTCTCTTGACGATGCGACCCAAGATTGCGTCATGCTTCTCGACAAGATTAAGCTTGTATTTGAATTCCCCATGACTCATCTCTCTCAAATACCCTAACTGACAAAACTCCGTAAAATTCCGTAATCAGATAATTTTCTATGATATCGTCGTTCGTAATAATTTGCTTGATAGCGTTTTCTAAGACATAGAAAACCTATCTGTATGCTTATAATTTTTATAAAATGCTCCGAAAATATCTTAATAATAATTATAATAAATTAATAATAATAATAAATTAACATGAAAAATTCTCTTGGCTGAACAATTTGCCGCGTAAATAAATATAGAATGGCTTCCTACTGACTTATGCCAGTTGCATAAAACCCCTCGAAAAACACGTTACATATTCGCCTCGGATCATCGGATGATTTACCGTGACGACGGTCCATTATCCGATTATCCCAGACACGTTAATAAACCCCATCCAAAATACATATTACATAAATGAAATAACCCTAAATTACAGATATATACACTCATATTTTTTCTTCACGCACTTTGCGTCAAAGTTTGTTGTCACTATGGATTGCACTTTGCAACCAGTCCAATGTTTTACATATGGAATAGTGTTCCACGGATATTTCCGCCTCTCAAATTTCTCTATGTTGGAGAAATAGACATAATTAATGTGTGAGCACTATGTATTTATGATGTCATATCACACGCATTGAAGGTGTTCTGATATATTTATATCACCCTAGAACTTCCTAATTTCACTGGAGGTCCCCTCCTTATGGTGACATTTAATTCCACTTATCACTGAGCACACGATCACACTATTGTGGCAGCGCCTCGTGACCATAATACTTAATCTCTCTTTGAAGTAGATTAAATTAATATTGACTTCTGAAAAAAAAACAGTAAATGTGCATTACATATAACACCAAATATTTCTGTGCCGTAATCGCCCTGTCTTGTTAAGTTCCCGTAGACCATATTCTACTTAATACTAGTTCTCAACACAGATCAGTTCTTCTCACACAAATAATACCTCTGTACAAATTATCTTAAATTACACACTTACAAATCTTATATGGCGAGGCCGTAAACAGAAATCACGTGTGCTGATATGTATGAGTTTCATGAAGGACTGTCTCGCATTCTGATGGCCCATCTTTTGCCTCGTGGACGCCTTAAGCAAAAATACCATGTACAAGCGCTCACCCATCTCTTGGAGGCAAATGGGAATTCACCAGCGCTACCAAATTCTGGCCTTGGTGTATCGAGACATTTTAGTGCTCAAGAGCATCCGACAATCCCGTCATATTTCCCTGTACCTTAAAAACTCTCATTTACTTACATACTACCCCCCTGTGTGACTTCTGATACGCCTGCCTTGAAGACCAGATCTTCCACGCACCAAATACCACACTTACTCATTTGATAGGCTGGCTCGCCAGCTAAACACACTCACTTTATGACACATATTTTCGTAGACTATGAATATTATACGTCCCGTATAATCTGTTTCCCTTACTATCCTCCAGCACATATGCTGTTTTTCCAATACGTTTGGAAACTATAAATGTTTCTGCGTCACCTGCTTCCAACCTTGCAAGTGGCTCCCTTTAAATGAACGTCATCACGTTGCTCTACCTAGCATATTTCTCAGTATCTGTAACGATGCCCTGTTGCTACTGTCCACACATACTAACCCTACCTTCCTATGGTGTCACACCTCTACTCGACACTCTATGACCTAAAAATGTCACTTCTGACTGACAGAATGACGACTTAGACAGCTTCAAAGTGAACCCTGCCTGATCTAACTTCTGAAAAACTATATCTAAATGACGTAGATGATCCTCAAAACTGCGTGAACTAATTACCATATCACCAATGTAAATGGTTACAAACTCTCCTGTGTCATCCCCTAATGCGATGTTTAAAGCCCTAATTAATGCTGCTGAACTACTCTTTAACCCATAAGGTGTTCTACAAAATTGATAAAGGTTATATTTATGACTAAAAGCTGTAAATGGTCTATCTTCGTACATAAGTGGCACTTGCCAAAAACTGGAACTCAAATCTACACAAGTGAAATACTTCTTCCCCTCAAATGTTTGCATTAATTCCTCTATTGACATAGATTTCAGCTGATCTGAACTAATTCTACTGTTAACCAAACGAGCGTCTAAACAAATACGAACAGTGCCGTCGGTCTTGGGTACCGTGATCAAAGAATTAACATATGGACTGTTAGAGTGCTCAATAATCCCATCTTCAAGCATCTGATTAATTTGTGCCTCAACTGCACTCTGATAAGCGAAAGGTACAGGATATCTATGTCCTGTGAATACTGACCTATCAATAACGTTCAATGAATGGGTATAGCAATTGGCCATACCAATGCGATCCTCAAAAACTCTCCTGTTACACCATAACACATCATAGAGCCGAACACATTGTTCCACCTCTATATTTCCCAGAAATGCAGCATCACGTAACGAGTCCTCTAGACTTCCGTTCGTAATCACACTGCCCACAAAACATGGAGAACCCCGCTCTACGGCTGGCGATATCTCATTTAAAGTACAAATCACACCTACAATACTACTCCTCTGAATATGGTCATTGAACGCTACTTCTACTTCAGAATCTCCCCATTTAAATTTCAAACTCCCTACATCATAACATAAGTTACCAGACACTCTACTTAGCCACTCTGAACCCAAGATAACACTGAATACTACATTTGGAATTACAAGGCAAATCTGCTTCTCTACATGATTATTAATTTTAATGTCTACTAAAACTTGCTTAGAAATTACTTTAGACCTCTTCCCAACAGCTGTGATAACAAAAGTGCTTTTAATTGGCATCTCCTCAAAATTTACTCCAGTTCCTTTCATTTTATCATAAAATGCACTACTTATGCAACTCTTCATACAACCACTATCAATTAAAACATCTGTATACGCCTCGGACACGTTAAATTTAACTATGGGGCTCTTACTAACCACTTCCTGAATAATACCTTCATCATTTAGTTCATGTAATAATTCATTTCTTACATTTAGGTCATAGGGTTCCTGTATAATTGTATGGACAGGGCTGAGATTCTGACCTTACTTCGCAGCCTGGTTCGCGTTTAAAGAACCGCTACAGCTGGCCGTAGTACTACTAACAACTGAACTGGTCTGGTTGTTCTGGGCTGTGTTGTCATTGTTTGGCTGTATATTACTACCACTAGGCTGTCCTCTGCCTTGACCCCGATTCTGGTTGTAATTATTGTCATTATAATTTCTCCCTTGATTTCCCCTGAAATCATTGTTTCTCCCTTGATTTCCCCTGTAATCATTGTTCCTCCCTTGATTTCCCCTGAAATCATTGTTCCTCCCTTGATACTGATTACCATTGCCATTTCCTCTGTTCTGATTTAGCTGATTATTATTATTTCTATTTTCAGCGTTGGCCCCTTCGCCACCGTTCCCTTGAACTTCTTGATGCCTGGCTTCATTAGGTCTATTATTATTATTATTACCCTGGTTCCGATTGAAATTGTCCTCATAACCCCCTCTCCCTAGTGCATCAAATGTGCTTAACAAATTTTCTACTTGTGATATAGTCTTTACATTCTGGATACAAGCAGCCTCCTTGATCCTATAGGGAAAGTGCCTAAGTAGCAACCTTACCACATCACTTTCCTCCTTCAAGCCATCCAGATATTTACACACTAATACCTGCCCTAAAAAGTATTCGGTCATGGTGGAGCTTCCTTTAGGGTTATATTTACCACACACTACTCCCTCACGATGCTGCGACTGAATAACCTCATTCCAGAACTTTTCACAGAATTTCATTTTAAAATCATTGATATCAGTAAACTTGTCTCTGTAGACAGCAAACCAATTCCTCGTTTCCCCCACAAACACTTGTTCTAAAATTTCAACTACCTGGCACCACTCAATACTACCATTTTCCAACCTCTCCCCGAATTTATTTTCTATAGTGTTCATGAACTCCATTGGGCACCCCTGTCGATTGCTGAACTTACCCAGTTCTACCTCCCTGTGTGTGCTATTCACAAAAACTGGCCTATTCTGACTATTTTCTTGCCTGATCCTAGCTTTTAATTTTAACTCTAATTCTGCGATTTTCTCCTCAGCCTTCCTCTCAATACTGTTTACTGTTAATTTAATGTTTCCTTCTGATTCTTCTACTTTATCATATAGCTTTGCTTGTTTCTCCTCAATCTTGCTAATGCTCTCTCTATTACTCTCTCTTAAATCATTTACTTCTGCAACTATTTGTGAGTGGACTTTCTCAATTCTACCCCCCAGCTGTTCCTTAACCTCTTTAGTTGCTACCTGAATTTTGTCAATTTCTCCCCCCAATTGCTTTTTGACCTGCTGTGTTTCCAGTTGCACTAGTTCTTTTAAATTTTCAGCCTGTGTACTGATTCTAATTTATAACTCCTCCTGTACTTTTCCTAATTTCTTGTCTACATCTGCAATGATCTCTTTAACCTTCTCTTCCATTACTCCTCTGATTTCTCCTCTAATCTGCTCCATTTTCACACTAATTTCCTTGTTGTTCTTATCTAATTTTGCATTATTCTGTTCTAATTTATTATTTAAAGCTTCTGTACTTTCTTTATTTTCCCTACTGTTTTGTTCTAATTTTGCATTATTCTGTTCTAATTTTGCATTTAAAGCTTCTGTACTTTCTTTATTTTCCCTACTGTTTTGTTCTAATTTTGCATTTAAGGCATCTGTACTTTCTTTATTTTCCCTACTGTTTTGTTCTAATTTAGCGTTGTTTTGTTCCAGTTTAGCATTTAAAGCGTCACTACTAACTTTGTTCTGATACATGAACTCGAGAAGTAAAGTTTTTAATTCTGGTTGGCCGCCTACACTCCCTGTTTCAGTATCGGGATTTACCTCCGCTACCCCGGTACTACCATCACTCGACATACTGCTCGTATCATCTCTCTCCAGTTGATGACCACTACGTAACCTCATCTGTCTTTCTTTCTCATCCCCCATAATGATATACACTGATAAAGACAAATAACCCCCTAAAATACAGGCACAGAAATATATACCCTTCTCCTTCCACAAATGTTATTAGGTTTTCAGCCCCAAGTTGTCGGCGACAAATGTAACCTTTTGACTGCCCACACGTTGAGCGTACAAATGTAACAGTTTCGCTAGCCCACACTGTTGGGAGATAAATGTAACTGTTTACCTTTGCCTAAGCTATGTTGTTTTAATGGGCGCCAAGACCTCAATGCAATGTTGAAATCTAAATTTGTATTTAACAACGTCTAGCTTTGGCAGAACACATTCAAGACTCTATTCACTCAGATCGTGGTATGATTTGATCATTAACCCAACAAACAAATGTATCAGGAGAAGGAATTGGTCTATATCTAATGCTACCTACTGAAAGCAAAGATTGCATTGTAAAAGAAATGAATTTATTATATAAAACAAGTATAGCAAAATTAATAATAATAATAAGTATAAAATTTAAATTGGAGCGTTGTGATTTGAATATTACCGATAGAAAATTACGTGAAAACGGAGTCTGATAAATTGATTTTACTCTTATTTCCAAGCTATGAAGTTACTGAAATATGAAATGTAAAACACAGAAAAATGAGAGATTGCGTATTTCTGCGTCATTTGCGCTTACCACTGGAAATTGCCAAAGCATTTCCCTCGTACTTGATGATGCTGTGAGCTTCCCACAGTCTCCTGGACGTCGTCATCTCCGTCGGAATTTGATGATATTCTGGTAGATTAGATAATTCTATGGTCCGTACCTCGGACCCAAACACTCGTACAACCGCACTGGTTAAGTTTTGCAAAAGTTAGTCTTCAACTCCACTGAACATCGGAGCGACACGCACTTGCAACCGTACTCCGCAAGTTCTACACAGATAGTCCTCGTTTCACGGCGCGTCGAACGATATATTCACCCGTTGGCTCCCCCACCACGGTACCGCCTTCCAGCTTACGTCGTCTCCACTGATTGGCTGCACCCTACGCGCTAGATCCCCACTCCTTCCTCATTACACTCCGCGGGAGGGAGAAGTCGATTTCCGTTCCAACAATTCGCCTTCTCTTGACGATGCGACCCAAGATTGCGTCATGCTTCTCGACAAGATTAAGCTTGTATTTGAATTCCCCATGACTCATCTCTCTCAAATACCCTAACTGACAAAACTCCGTAAAATTCCGTAATCAGATAATTTTCTATGATATCGTCGTTCGTAATAATTTGCTTGATAGAGTTTTCTAAGACATAGAAAACCTATCTGTATGCTTATAATTTTTATAAAATGCTCCGAAAATATCTTAATAATAATTATAATAAATTAATAATAATAATAAATTAACATGAAAAATTCTCTTGGCTGAACAATTTGCCGCGTAAATAAATATAGAATGGCTTCCTACTGACTTATGCCAGTTGCATAAAACCCCTCGAAAAACACGTTACATGGTTATGTTATTATTCAAAAGTATGAAAGAATGAAAAAACCTCATGAGACTCCAGTAATTATGCTTCAGCATAATTCATAAACCATTCCCGGCTTAATATGATGACTCCTATATGGTTGAATGAAATAGTCTAAGGTCTGCAATTCACCAGTACTAGCCACTAAAATGTAAGATGTTGCTCACGTCCATTACAGATGTTCGTAAAGTTGACTCCTGCGGCTGTAGAACGCCCTCAAACGAGGCATGTGGTCCCACTCGTCCAAATGTACGCGGAATGCATACATTTCACACTCTGTTTCAACTCATTCACGGCCCACGTTTCCAAACATCCGCTGCCATTGCACCACCAATTTACTTTAGAGCTCCATAATGACGGTTCGATTCATGTATTACTCAAATGTTCAAAACGGCGATTCGTTACCATGATTTCCTGTGCGGTTTCCTTTAACACCATAGCTTGTGCTATATAAAAACTCTTAAATAAAACTTCCGTGGTTTGACAACTGTCACCCGGTAATTTACCAATCCGAATTAAGTGTCCGTTGATCGTATAAATGTTCACGATAACTTTGCTTATAATCTTTTTGATATTAGCGCAGTACTCTGACACACCTGTTTAGCCTTAATTTCCAGTTAAATCTGCTAACATATAATCTAGAAAAAATCTCTTGATATCCTATCTGGATAAGGAAGATTATTCCGCTGGACACGCTTAGCATAGTCCGCTCCAGTCGTCGGCTAGATTTTATGCTGGATGAAGATGTGCTCTTCACATAATCCGGATTAGGGATTAGTTCCAGGTCGTAGACTTATCTGTTAGCCCAGTCAATAAAGGTAAAAATATACGCTTTGTCGCAACTAATTAGAGGAAAGCTGAATTTTTGCAGGATGTTAGTATACAAAGTAAATAGCCAAAAATTACAAAGTCCCGACCCCCACCGCTCTTGCTTTCCCCCCACCCCCTCCTATACCTTGCTAGAGCAGTACTATGGTTAAATGCTTACAGCTCGAAAACTAATAAAGCTACAGACGTGATTGTTTTTTTATTTTACTCCTTACAATATTTTTAACAATTTATTTAAGAATAAATTTTTATGTAGACAACCTATTATCACCATAATACATTAATATATTCAGAAAACTGTCATTGCAAAAAACAAAAAGTAATTTATACTAATTATAACTATTTACCCCTATGTCGTAGAAAAAATATGTTCGATTAAAATGTTTAGCTACTGTTATTATCTTTAACGTTATGGGTCTACAAAAGATATTTGTTAACATGATGGCTTCACAGAGCGATGAACAGTAGCGGACACCGCGCATCCCGCCGGGCAGCCGCGTATAGCGTGGTGTGGTGACTCGGCCGCTTGGCTGTCTGCATGAGTCAGACTGCACGTTGCAACTTGTTTGTTTACTGCCCTCTTATCTCTACTACGCTGCTTATTGAGTCATTTTCGTTATTAGTGGGCCTTGCCTGTTTAGTGTTCGGTTAACCATGGCATTGTGCAGTTCGTTGCATTTTGTGTTTCGTGATAGTTTTACTTTTTGTACAGAAATACAAGTTGTTGTGTTGTGCCAAGTGCAGTGAAATGCTGATAGTTTTGCTATTGTTATGTATTGTTGAGCGAGATTAGCAAGATAAAAGGTAACCCTTAAAAATAGTAAAAACTTGTTAAATCTGAACTGTTACCCACAAACTTTACAGCTAGGCGCTCTTTATTATCAACAGTTTTCAATAATGACCGATTTTCCGATATATGCGTAATATGTAATGAGGAAGTGAAAGATGCCGGGGTAACGGTCACTAAAGGTATAAACACTTTAATAAAATGTAGTATTGAGAGAAAAGACGAAATCCATAGGTTACTTGTTAACGTCGATGTAATAAAAGTGCATACTGTATGCAGGCAAAATTATACCAGACCTAGTAATATTAAAGCAGCATTAAAAGCTCAAAATTCGGAATCTTCCACCTCGCAGCGCCTTCTCAGAGAATTAGACACCAAATTTTATTTCAAGCATGACTGTTTGTTATGTGAAAAAAATGCTGTGTTTGATCCAAAACTTCCTTCTCAATACCGAACCCAAATTCATGAGGTTTCAACAATTGAAATAAAGCAAACTCTCCTTAATGCTTGTGATAATAGGAATGATGATTGGGCCTGTAAAGTTAAGTCCAGGCTTTTAGATGTGATTGATTTAGTTGCGGCCGAAGCCCGTTATCAAGGGCAATGTTATAAGGACTTTTGTAAACCTAAACCTCATGAACAAAAGGTAGGACGTCCATTATTAGCCGAGTCTGTAGATAAATTTAATTTGCTTACTAATTACCTTGAGAGCGACAATGAGTGCCAGTATTCACTAAAAGAATTAAGAGAGATAGTAGTGGAGTTATGTGGTTCTGATATAGACTATAGTGTTTATTATCTCAAGTCAAAACTTGTAGATTTTTTCAAAGATCGGCTAGTTGTACATAATGTATCTGGAAAGAGAAGTATTTTATGTATGTCACATACTAGTCACAAGGTATTAGATTCGTGGTACTAAAACAGAGAAACAACTACTGAAGACGAACGTAAAAGAATTGTTAGAACAGCAGCAGAAATCGTTAGGGAAGATATACAAAAAATGAATTATGACTGTGGAAAATACGCAAGTGAAAAGGAAGTGAGTACTGTATGAAATGATTTGATTCCTGAATCATTGGCACTATTTACAACTACAGTAACTAAAAAAAGAGCTGGAAATTCGTCCCCTGATATAAGTAGAAAACATGCTGTAATTAACCATACAATAATTTCAACTGTAAGACCAAGGTCCTTCTTGTCGTCAATACAAACTTCTTTGTCTTTATATTTGAATAGAATGTATGGGTCAAAGCATCTCATTGAGGTACTCTCTGCGCTGGGAGTATGTTCTTCATATTATGAAAGTGACAGGTACATAAGGTCTTGAATAACGCAGGGACCCCCAGTCATAAAATGTAATTCCTTTACACAGTACGTTTTCGACAACGCTGACGTTAACGTAAGATCATTGGATGGTTTAAATACATTTCATGCGATGGGAGGAATTGCATGTATCTCTCCATCGTCCCATGTCTCCATTACCTCAGAAGTACCTAGATTAATTGACGGATCGTTCAAAGTTGCAGAGGAAATTCGTAAGCGAGCGTATGTAAAGAAAAGAACCAGTGGCTTAGCTGGAATCGTTATGGAAGACTTTTCAGATGTTATATATATCATTAAGGAAAACAAATACAAACACAGTATCTTTATTCATCCACATAATCTGCTATGGGTCAGTGGATGTAACACTCAACCTGGATGGAATGGTTTTATGAGTGTCTCAACCAAAAAGTTAAAAAACCATGACACTTCATACATTTTAGCTATTCCCTTCATAGATATTGATCCAAACAACCCATCATCAGTGTACACAGCATTATGTTTTGCAGCTGAGCAGTGCAGTAAGAACAAGCAAACATGCATTGTGACCTTTGACCAGCCACTGTACTTAAAAGCTATGGAAATCGTCGGTGGCTCTGAAGATCCATCTGATTTGTCAAAAATTGTTGTAAGGTTAGGAGGTTTCCACTTACATATGTCATACTTAGGATGTATTGGTCGTATAATGGAAGGTAGTGGAATAGAGTCTCTATGGGAAACAGTGTACGGTTACGTCTGGCGCGGCGACGCGGTGGCCATTACTGTTCATCGCTCTCTTTGAAGCCATCATTTGAATGGTAAGCATTATAGTAGACACATATTTTTAAAGCTAATTAAATTGTCTATAAGTTTTGTGTTAAACATTTCATTGTATGACGGAAGGATAAAAAGGTACAATAGGTTGAAGTTACTTTTTGTGTTTTGTAGTGGCAGTTTTTTGCATATATTGGAGTATTACGGTGAAATTACGCTATCTACATAAAAAGTTTATATGACATAATTTGTTTAGAATAATGTTAGGCGTAAGATTATTAAAAAATCGCGTTTGTAACTTCATTAGGTCTTTAACTGTAAGCATTAAACCAGAGTACTCCTCTTGTAAGGTTGGGGAGGGGGTGGGGGGGGAAGCAAGGGGGGTGGGGGTCGGGACTTAGTGTTTTTTTACTTTATACTTTATATACTAACATCCTGAAAAAAATCAGCTTTCCTCTAATTAGTTGCGACACTAAACCTTTATTGACTGGGCTATATTCTATGAGATTGGGTATTACCCAACACAACCCTGCACACACAAGAGTTGGCCTCACCTATAAAATCTATCATTAGAGAACACTGAAACAATGTCTCTTCGTAGGCTATTTCTTGGCTACAGGTCTGGTACTCTTAATACAGAATTAGATTCAGCTGCTCGAAATCATGCTTGCGCAACTGCATGAAGACGACTGACTCAAGCTCTTCTAGCAGGAGTTCAACGCCTCGCCTCACACGTGCTGACTCACCATTGCGCATCGCTGTTCGCGCACACTTACATAGTAACTGCGCTCTATAGTGGAACACCTAAGCTTCTCCGGGCGCTCTCTTCAAAGATTCGAAAAATGTGGCGGAGGAAAACACCTAGGCTATGGGCACTCCCTCAAAATGGGCACAATATATAATTATATATAAACTCTTGAACTGATGGTGTTTTTGCGGTCTACAGCATGTGAAACGAAAAGATAGTAGACATTTTCCGTAAGGCGCAACATGGTACTCTAACATTTTAACACTATTATTATTAACAGCTTAGGGTTTCATATCCATCGTTCATAACTATGTACAAGTTGTCCAGTCTTGTAAGTAGTGGTCTCCCGATGTTGCAACAAAGACTACGTTTTGCATCTTCAAGGGTCCACTCCCTCTGTTGGTCAGCAGTGGACTGATGCTCGGCTGTGCTTGGCTGCTCCCCGTAAATATACCTTCTAGGCAGAGTGTTCCCTGCGCGGTGCGACCAGAGCGCCCGATATCCCATACAAGTTGCACGATTTAGCACATCTGGCTGCCTCCTTGGCTGACAGAGCCTGTATTAGTAGAAGCCCAATAAATAAATTACATGAATTATGTGTACACTTCTCACATAATTGAGGGGCTAAATTATTGGGTGACTTGTTTTGTTTTGTTCGTCAAGCGAACTTCATCAGATCCTGCTCACTTAGGCTTAATTTAGGTTTAGTGGATATGTATATAACATTTACATTAAACAGTATTTACAATTATTAAGCTACAGAAGTTTTTAATTAAACTTTGTAACGAGTCTGATTTTTTTTTAAACCAATTACTGTATACTGTAATTTTATAGAAAGTCCCTTTGGTCAATTACACTTCTATAAGTGTTGCGTTTTTTGTTAGTAATTTTTCTGTGCACGAGTGTGAAACCCTTTTAAATCCTTAACTCCTATTGTAGCAAGCTCTTGAGGCAATTGCTTTCTAGACTGTTTTGTTATTAACTGTTACTTCTCAAATTTCTTATTTGCTTGATGAGATTTTGTAATTGGTTAGTTAGGTTAAACACAATGTGGTTTTGTTGACTTAACTGATTTGTGTCTGTTCCTTTACTGGTGTCCACTCCACTTCACTTCACTGCCCATCATGGAGGCAGTTGATTAAACTATCACATGACCTCGGGACAAGATATAGTGCATACATTACGACTAACGTGGCCACTAGATGGATATATTATGGCCCAGGCTAGTAGATGTAACAACCCATGTCCTTTGGCTGTATAAGAACAATGAAATACATTGTATCTCGATAGTACCTTGTTGTATGTCACATCCTCCCACCTGCACAGCCATACCTTCCAAAGAACGTTCATTGTTTGTATCGGTAACTGTATCTTCAGTACACATCCATTGTAGCTGTTGGGAGTGCTTTGAAGTGATATTATTCAGGGTTACTTAACGAGATCCTAAGTTCTGGGTCTTTTCAGTCAACACATTATGTTTGATCTTTCCACACATTACACTGGTGGAAGATGAACAAAAGCAACATGAAAGGCATCAGTGAAAATGACTAAAATGATCAATGCCCGTACTGTGCAGCAATTACCTACAACAACTCCCCGACTTGTCAAACCTGCAATTATATTGATTATTCCATTTGGGCCAATAATGTGGAAGAGTATTCAAGAAGTATGTAATAATTACCGTGGAATCACGCTGATTTCCCGGGTAGTAAAAATACTGGAGAGCTAGAAAGTAGACTGAGAGGAAAAGTTGAAGGACAGTTGCGAGAGGAACAAAATGGCTTTAGAAGTGGTAGATATACAGTGGAGCCCATCTTTAATATACATCAGATGATGGATAGACGTTGGGAGTATGGGAAAGACCTGGTGATGACTTTCTTCGACATTGTAAGGGCATATGACAGTGTTCGCAGAGAATAGGTATGGATGGGCCTGTATGGCTAGAAAGGGAGTTGGAAACCAGACAATGAAAATTGTACAAGCGATGTATGAGAAATACTTTAGCTTTGTGGAAACTCAAATTGGAAAAACGGGTTGGTTCTGAAATGTAACTGGGTTACAACAGGGAAGTGTTTTGTCACCACTATTATCTCTAATGGTAATGGATGAAATCTTGAAAGAGACAAAACAATCCTCTGTAGGAAAGGAGATGAGGATTGCTCAATAATTAAAGCGCTCAATAATTTACCAGCCACGTCTGAATGATACAACCAACATGTGCATTTGTAAGTACACATAAGTCTATAGATATGGCATCACAACCTCCAATAATACCACCACTAACAGGTGATTCCCTAGATACACTGGAGAGTGGTCTGAAACAGGGAAGTGCCCTCTCACCCCTGTTATTTATAGTGGTGATGGATGAAATCATACGAAAAGTGGTAAATAGCATTGGGGAAAGGAAAATGAAGGCAATGTTGTTTGCTGATGACCTTCTGGTATGGGGAGAGGATGAGGAAGAAGTACAAGAGCAATTAGATGAGTGGGAGAAGGTAGTGTTATCATATGGGATGAAGTTCTCAGCACAAAAGAGTGAAGTGGTCATCACAACGAGGAAGAAGAACAGACTGGATATGGGCATAACACTTGGAGGACAGCAGTTGCAGAAAGTAGAATGCTTCAAGTACTTGGGAAGCATAATTGAAGGAAAGGGAGGCAATAGGATGGAAATAAATGAGAGGGGAAGGTGCGCAGATGGATTTTTCAAGAGTGTTAGGGGGATGATATGGAATAAAGATGTACCACAAAAATGTAAAGGAATCATCTACAAGACCTACTTTGTGCCAATTTTGACATATGGTTCAGAAACATGGGTGATGAAGGAAAGGGACAAGAATAAAATACGAGCAGTGGAGATGAAGTTCCAGAGGAGTAGGGTAGGAGTGACAAGAATGGACAGAGTAAGGAATGAGAGAGTCAGGGAGATGGTAAGAGAGGAACCATTGCAAAATAGAATAGAGCGATCTAGGCTACAATGGTATGGACATGTGAGGAGGATGGAAGAGGAGAGGATACCGAAGATGATGTTCGGAATGGAAATGACGGGAAGGAGGCCAAGGGACAGATGGACAAAAGGAGTTAAGAAGAGTGTGGAGGAAAGAGGAGTGTGCTGGGACACAGTAAATGACGAGAGATGGTGGATGGACAGGAAACGATGGAGAGGCTTATGTTCCAAGCAGACCCGACCAGCGGTTGGAAACTGCTCAAGATGATGATGATGTCTGAATGATACAACCAACATGTGCATTTGTAAGTACACATAAGTCTATAGATATGGCATCACAACCTCCAATAATACCACCACTAACAGGTGATTCCCTAGATACAATTAACGTTTGAACAATTCCATTCGTTTCAACTCCGATGCAAATATAACATGCTTGAAATGAGAGCATAGCATTAGTTTGAGTGCAACTTCTAATACAATGAATCATTCATATAATAACACGGAATGATAAGTCCTTATGAAATACAGTGAAACCCCTCAAATCTGAACCCTGGAAATCGAATTCCCGGGTAATCCGAACAAGGTTTTTTCGACAATTTTAAGTTTGAAACACACACGCAAAAAAGAGAAACTTATTTAGTCATAAAACAATTACTTATTCTACATTATAACCTTATTTTACATAATTACCTGTAGTTGAGAAATTAACAAAGAAGTACAGTTAGCCTACCTAGCAAAGTGTTAAGTGCCTGTATACTTATCTCATCCGGGATTCAAAAACGGAAAAGTTGGTTATTATAATTCCTTAGGTTAATCACTTTGCAAAAACAATGAAATAACAATAGAAACACAAAATATCACTTAATCTTTCACTTGAAATGGGTTATCTTCGCTCTTGTGAAAACCACAAAAAAAGAAAACCACTTCATACATTTTTTTCATTTACGGAAACTATTGCGAGATGGCGTTGTTTTAAGGATTTATCAGTTGTTCCATTGCAAAACTGTTCAATTTTGACACATTTTTTTTTCCAGTCACTGATTGTTGCTTTACCAACACCAAACTCAGCAGCCAACTTTGTCAAACTTTCTCCAGCATCCAGACGCTTCAAAAGCTTTCAGTTGTAACCTAATTTATTCAGTTACAGTAGCTCACCCTCGGGTTTTGCTTCGTGCAGTTAGTTTGGGGTATTTTATTCGTATCTTATTATATTGGGTTAACGTGGGGTTACAGAGGTGATTTTTATTGTGCCTGTGTGTGTTTTTGTGGACGGATTCATCTTTGGATGGTCCGGACAACCTAGGATCACTGTTTATTAATTATCGGTTTTTGGATATTTCATCATCATCTTCCTAGCATTAATCCCGCTTTATTGCAGGGTCTGCTTTTCTGCACTTTTTCTTCCATACTGCTCGATCTTGAGCGTCTCTAGTTGTGGCATTCACTAGTTGCATGTCCTCCCGCATAGTATCCAGCCAGCGCTTTCTCGGTCGCCCTCGTGGTCGTCGGCCTTCTGGACTGATGTCAAGTGCAGTTCTCACGACTGAAGAGTGATTGCTATGCAGTACATGGCCATACCAACGCAGACGGCTCTCCCGCATTTTTTCATGGATTGGAGCCACACCAAATGTAGCTCGAACATTGTCATTCCTGATGTGGTCCAGTCTAGTAAGTCCCTGTGTCCAGCGAATCATCTTCATCTCCATGACATGTAATTGTTGTTCATGTCTCTTCGTTACTGGCCAGCATTCAGTACCGTACAGTGCTACTGGTCGAACGATGGTTCTGTAAATTTTCGACTTCAGATATAGTGGCACATTCCGGTCAAAAAGGACTCCAGTAACTTGGCGCCATTTCAGCCATGCAGCGTTGGCTCTGTTTCGGACATCTGGGAGTATTCGGCCATCTGAACAGATCAGCGTACCCAAGTATTTGAATGCAGATGATTTTCGGAGTTCAGTGCCATCAATGTGAATAGATCCTTCACTTGGTACTCCACACTCCATATACTCTGTCTTCCCAATATTAAGTCGTAGGCCATGGGTGTCTAGTGCAGTTTTCCAACATTGAACATGTTGTTCCAATTCTTGGCGAGACTTGCAGGCTACAATGATATCGTCAGCATAGAGCAAGGTCCAGGGATGTGGTTGCAGTGGTTCGGCTGCGATGGTGTCAAGACAGATGATGAACAGGAGCGGGGACAAAGCTGACCCCTGATGAACACCAACTCGGATGGGAAAAGTTGCGAAGTTTCCTGAAGCACATCGGACATAGCTGGTGACATTCCGATAAAGAAGCTGAACCCATTGAACATATGCTTCTGGTACCCCATGCTGTCGTAGTGCATACCATATTAGATCACGAGGTACCCTGTCGAAGGCCTTTTCAAGATCCAAGAAGGCTATATGGAGTGGTTTCCGCTTTTCTAGGTGCCTTTCCATCAAAAGACGAGCGGCGTGAATAGCATCGATTGTCCCTGTACCTTTCATAAAACCACACTGGTTTGAGGCAATCTTGATTATGTCACGAAGGCGTGTATCCACGATACGCTCAAATATCTTCATAGTGTGGCAAAGCAGGCGAATCGGTCGATAATTTGAGCAGTTGTGCACATCTCCTTTTCCTTTCCATATTGGTATTGTTACACTGCTGAGCCAAGTAAGAGGAGCTTCGTTTTCATTGATGATCTTGTTGAAGAGATCTGCTAGAAACTGAGCTGCTTGTGATCCAAGCATCTTCCACACCTCCGATGGGAGATCATCCGGTCCAGTTGCCTTTCCATTTTTCATTTTCTTCATAGCGGTCTCCACTTCGGCAACCGTGATGGCTGGTACTGGACCAAGTACAGGATCCACAGCTGGTAGTGGCGGATGCGGAAATTCTTCGTTGCTAATATTTTTGAAGTGCTGTTTCCATCGGTTAAGGATCTCATTAGGTTTCCGTAGAGGTTGTTGATTTTCATTCTTAATGATCATAACATGTCCAACATCTTGAGTGGAACGATGGCGATTCTTCGCTAGTCTGTAGATATTATTTGCTCCTTCTGGTGTGTTGAGCTCTTCGTACATGCTCTTGTAATGGTCTGCTTTAGCCTTTGCCACTTCCTGTTTTGCCACCGACTTCAATCTTCTATATTGCTGACGATCAAGATCCAGTCTCGATTGGAGCCAGGTCTTATACGCTAACTTCTTCATCCTGATGGCATCTTGGACATGAGAATTCCACCACCATATCTCTTTATTGATAAAACTGTGTCCAGGTTTTGATTTACCCATGATGTCAGTAGCACAAGTCGTAATATGTGTGGAGGCCTTTGCCCAGATTTCATCAACGTGTTGACCTTGTTCTGGCATATATAAAGAACCTATAGATGTTTTCAGCTGGATGTGATGTTGTTTTAATTTCCACCATTTAATTCGTTCCGATGTAGATTTAAGACTTTTCTTGCCGAGATCAAGGCGAATCCTAAAATTGAGGAGAAGCAGATGATGTTGGGGTGCAATAATGTCTGATGGTATGACTTTTACATCAGTGACAAACTTCAGATCACTCCTTCGTACCAGCCAATAATCAATCTGCGTATTTCTTCCACCACTACTGTAGGTAATGAGGTGCGACGGTCGCTTTTTGTAAAAGGTGTTAGTCACAGCTAAGTCTAAGGCCTCAGCAAATTCCAGGATTCTGTTTCCATCCTCATTTCGCTCTCCAAAGCCTTGTCCACCATGTACTATCTCGAAACCATTTCTATTCCCTCCAACGTGGCCATTTAAGTCACCACCAATGAATAGGAGTTCTTCTTCAACAAACTGTAGGTAAGTTTCGAGGTTGTTCCAAAATTCATCCTTCTCATCATCCGTGCACCCAGTTTGTGGAGCATAACATGAAACCACACGTAAGGTTTTCGTACCAGTGTCTATCTTAATAGACATCAATCGGTCAGAAAGACGGTTTACTTCAGAGACATGATCTCTGAACTTTGTACTCACAGCTATAGCTACGCCATTCCTGCCTGATATCTTTCCGTGGTAGAATAATTTGTATCCTTCACCAATATCCTTGGATTTTGAGCCAGACCATTTGGTTTCCTGGATGCAGGTCGGTTCTTCAAGGTATCTGCAAGTTCTCGGCTTCGACTCGTAAGAGTATCAATGTTAATGGTTGCCATTCTGATTTGTTGGACTCGCTTCTTTAGCCCACCCCGTCCTTGAGTGGGGAGCCCTTGCACATTTCTCACACCATTCGGGCGATGATGATGCGCGTCGCCTACAGCGGGGAACGCCCTAGCAGTTTCATCCATAATATTTATTCTAGCCAGTGCATTGAGATACAACAGAATTTGTTTTACCGACCGGCTTGTTGTTAAGCCTGCCATCGAACCCTCCTCCTTTCTCATCCCGGACTTGGGACCGGGCAATGGCGGAGTTGGTTTTTGGATATTTGATATTATAAAATACGGGGTTTTGCGATTTATTACGTTTTGGGAATAAGGATATAAGACTGTATTAAGTAGAAGCATTATTTCATTTTGGTTTGGGGTTAATTGCTTTATTTTGACCTAGTAATGTTAAATGTTAGATTCGTGGCTGTACTATAAAGGTACAATGAATTGATATTTTCGAGTGCTGGATATGTGACATACCCGGAAAAGACAGGCAGTAATTCGGCTTGTGTGGGATTACCTAGGCTATTTATGGCATGAACTCCCATGAACTTCGTGTGGAAACTACTGTGTGACGTCAGTGTGGATTTCGACTTTCTGATGTTCATGTGTTGACACGGATGTTCCGCTAGGAGCAGGCCACGCACAAATTAGTTCCGGCAGAAACTTTGGGGTTATATAGATCCTTACGCCAGTGCATATAATGGCGTGTCGAGCGTTCAGAGCTCGTCTTATTGCTTTATCGGCAGAACACTGATCTACTGACGCCCAGGGTCGTTTTACGTGACATGGTTTCCGTAACAAACAGTTAGAGATCGTCTTCTTGCTTTTACAGCAAAAGTCCATTGTCTACTTGCAATGTAGTGTCTTCATTACTCGATCATGGTATCGTAATACGAACGAGCAGTGACTAATTTTTAGCTATCCAGTGAGCTCTTACGGGCTATTGGAGGCTACGTACATTTCATGGGTCCATCCATACCATGGGCTGTTGGTAATAACTTACCACGCCTAAAAGGATAATTCAGTCGTAAACATTTCATTGAAGTCATGTGAGAATGGAGACGTGAACGAGCAGTTCGAGAAATAAGAAAGTGGAGTGAACCAGTCTAACGTGTGTAGATATTTTGTGCACGGACGGTACAGTGTATATACGTAGGTGGCTGTTATGCCTGGGTCTGATATGGCCGTAAGTGTTTTCCTGCTCTCAGAGCCTAAATTCAGTGGCAAGGTACTGTATTATTTCACGAGTGTATGAAGGGTATTTTGTGTTGTATATTATGTATATATGTGTATAGTACAGCCAATAGATTATCTCTTTAAAATTCATGTGTGTTTATATTCCTGTCTTGCATGAACCTGGTACATCAGCAAACGCATGCCAAATGCCCTACACCTGGGATGAGGAGTTTCATAGTCGGGGCAACAGTTATGTACCGTATTTTATTCTATTTTATTCAGGAAGACCCATATGGTCGACCTTGGCGCCCATTCAAAGTCGGGAGTAATGTTAAAATCACTTGTGGCCTGTATTTAAAGGCAGTAAATTCTGTAGGTTTGTGGTAATGAGGGTAGTTAATTGTAAATCAACTCCAGCGAGGAGGTGAGAGGGTTTCAGTAGCAGCCCAACGTGAGGCTTTAGACATGCTGATGTGTACCAGGACACAGGAATTAAACTGTAGGCATATTTTCACAATTTACATATTTTCAATTAGGGATGGCTACGTCAGGGTCAGAATGCAATTCTGCTTTGTTGGTGGACGGTGTTGGTGAGCAGCAAAACCAGACGGGTTCCGATAGGCAATTTGTTACAGGGATGGGGGAAAACAGTAGAATCATGGGAGATTTACTAGGGCAGGGGGGAGATGAATTAAACATGGGATTAGGATGTCAGAGCACAAGCTCTGAAGGTAGTAGTAGTTCAGAGGTGAAGGATGGCGATACTTCTGTGGCAGTGAGTGGTGGTGATTCAGGTTCGATGAGAGCCATGTTGGAGAAGTTCCTGTTTCTTAGTAACAGTTCCGAGGAGAGGATAACCAGTCAGATGGCCTCCCAGATGACTAGTTTAAAAAAGGAAATGTCAGCAAAGATAGATGAGGTCAAAGAGCAGGTGACTATCCTAGACAGCCGTGTTACTCGCCAGTTTAGTGAAGTCAGAGTAGAAATCACTAATCTGGAAATTAAGCTAGGTGGTCGGATTGCTGCTCAGGAACAAAGGTTAGAATCTGAGTCAGAGAAGCTAGGTGCCAAGCAAGAGAAGTTGGCAAAGGAAATTTCAAGCAAGGCACTGGAGACTAGCGAGAAATTTTCCAGAGCAGATAGGAAGTTGGAAGAGCAGAGAGTGGAGATAATAAGCATCGTAGAAGAGAAAATTGAGGTAGTTACGAAGGAAAGTAGAAGAGGTTAGGGATAAGCAGGCTATAGTCGAGCAGAAGCTAGTAGCAAATAGTGGTGAGTTTGCTTTATTAGGAAAGAAGGTTGATGAGAATATCAGTGAGGTCAGAGAAAGAGTGACTAGGATAGAGGAAGAAACGGAACGTGAAGTGAAGAAGTTGAAGGCAGGTAGGGGTCATCCGATTCAGTTTTTAGGGCACTGTAGCCAGAGTCGAGATTACGAGGTTCCTAAGTTCAATGGTAGGACGTTCAATCCTATGGAATTTGTGAAGTTAGTCGAAAAGAAGTTTGCAAAGGGGTTAGATGAAGGATACCTAGAATGGGATCGGGCGGAAGAACTGATTTCAGCTGCATTTGTTGGGGAAGCTAGGTCTTGGTACCAGGTATTCAGGGAAGGGTTCAGTGGCTTACAGGATTTCAGGGAAAAGTTTATGGATAAGTTCTGGGATGATAATATCAAGGGGAGGGAAAGAGACAGGATTTTATTTGGAAAATTTCAAGGAAACGAAGGGGTCACTTTGACTGAGTATTTCTTGAACCATGTCCTTATTGGTCAAAATTTAGAGCTAGGCGGTAGTGAAGAGGATCTTGTAAGGAAATTAGCACGTCACTTTTCAGATGACATTAGGACTGCAGTATGCATGCAGAATATAGTCTCAATTAAGGGCATGGAAAAGTTGCTTGGGAGGTTCGATGCTTTGAGAAAGACAGGTAGGCAACGTCAGGGAAATATGGGTAACCAGAGGGAAGGAAATTTCAATGGGGGCAATCAAAGGGAAGGAAATTATAATCAAGGGAGAGAGAGGAACTGGAATCAAGGTAGAGGAGACAGGGACGGAAGGCAGGAGGATCATGCGAGAGGAAGAAATAGGAATGAGAATCAGGGGTACAGGGAAAACAATCAATCAGGGAACGGGCCAGGTGAGGTAGAGCAGGGAAATAGGGGGCGTGGTAATGAAAGGCAAGTTGAGAGGAACAATAGGCCAGGAGGTTTAAACTCCGACGGGACTCACTAAATAGGGCAGGGGGAGAGTCCTTGCATAGCATTCCTGCTCACGCTATGGAGGTAAAATATAACCTGGACGTCAAAGAGGACTTTTTGGAGGAGGAATTAGGTGTAGAAAAGGAGGGAAGCGAGCACATGTTTGTCCATCCTGTCATCAAGGTAGAGATTTGGGGCCAGGAAGTCGAGGTGTTACTAGATTCAGGCAGTATGTGCAGTTGTGTGAGTAGGGAGTTCTACGATGAAGTGAAATTGAAGGAGATACACATGGAACATATCCCAATTTCAAATATGCACATTGTGTCAGCTGTGGGTACAAACTCGCAGAGGATTAGGACTCAGGTTTGTGCACCCATTAGGATCAATGGGTGGAGTAAAAATCATGTGCTGTTAGTTGTGCCTAATTTAGTGCACAAAGTCATCTTACAATCCGATTGGCTAGGGGACCAGAGCTGTAAGTTAGATTACAGCACGGCGCAAGTGAAGTTCAAGTGGGGTGAGCAACAGGATTGGGTTAGGTCAGATTATCAGGTTGATGGTAGAGAGTCTGTTAGTGTCGCTGGATGCATTCAGGTCAGTAAGGAGGTTTCTGAGGAGGAAGAGTTAGGTGTCGGCATGGTGTCCAGTCCTTTTCCTGTGTGTAATTTGGTCATGAGAGATGATCGTGAGTTGAGTGACGTTGGTCACACTGTTGATGAGTTTGAGGCGGTTGTTAAAGACACCATGTTGGACGAGGGTCAGAAGTCGGAGTTGCTTGACGTTCTGAGGGAACACAGGGAGGTGTTCTCGGAGAAACCTGGATGTACTCACGTGTACGAGCATAGTTTCGACATCACAGATAGGTCGAGCTTTAGCGGTCCTAGGTACCCGATAGCTCACTCTCACTTGAAGGCAGTTGGTGAGGTGATAGATCAAATGCTTAATGACGGCATAATCGAGGACAGCAATAGTCAATACGTAAATCCTTTGGTGGTGGTAACCAAGAAGGATGGTTCCATCAGGCTGTGCTTGGATGCGAGACAGGCCAATAAGAGGATTGCACCAGACCATCAGCGTCCTGAATTCACTGAAGATCTAGTGCAAAGATTCAGGGATAGGAAGTTTTTGTCCACTATAGATCTGAGTTCTTCGTTTTGGCAGATACCGCTACGCAAGGAGGACAGGCCTTTCACTGCTTTTTGTTATAAAAATAGTTTTTATCAGTTTCGGAGGGTGCCTTTCGGTATGAGGACTTCGAGTCAGGGGTTAATTAAGGGGCTTAACATTGCACTTGGACCTGAAACAAGGGAATACACTACAGCGATCTTGTGATTGCCTCTCTCACATTCAGGGAACACTTGCAACACCTTAGTACAGTTTTTGGGAAGCTCATTCATGCAGGTTTCACACTTAAACTTAAGAAATCCACTTTCTGCATGCAACAGATTACATTTCTAGGTCACACTATTTCACCACAGGGGGTTAGACCAGAACAATCGAGATTAGACACTATTGGGAACACAAAGACACCACGCAATGTTAAGCAGCTTAGGTCTTTTCTGGGGGTTTGTGGGTATTTTAGGAGATTTGTATTGAGGTATTCATATCTTACTGGGGCTTTCAGGGATTTGTTACAGAAAGAGGCTAAATGGGTTTGGGGAAAGGAAATGGATGAGGCTTTCATCAAATTAAAGGAAGGGTTTAGAGAGGCTGTTACTCTGAGTTATCCGAGTCCTGATAGGGAGTACATTGTAATGACTGACGCCAGTGACGTGGGGATTGCTGGAGCGTTATGTCAGCGTGATGATGATGGTCACCTGGGTATCGTGTCGCTTGCTAGTAGAGGTCTGAATCCCGCGGAGAAGAGATACACTACTAGTGAGAAAGAACTGCTAGCTATTGTATATGCGCTGGGGAAGTTCCGGGCGTATGTACTTGGCTACCGGTTCAAAATCTACACTGACCATAATGCGCTGACATTCATATTATCATGTAGGATCACCTCAAATAGGATTTCTAGATGGATATTGGCAATTCAGGAGTATTCTTTTGACATATTTCATGTAAAAGGCTCAGAGAATATACTTGCTGATTTTGTCAGTCACCATCCAGAAATCGCAGGTGATGGGGTGGGGGTAGATAGTGTAGGGGACATTCTGGTGTGTGCTGCCAAGACAAGTTATAGGTCTGAAGAGGGTGCACGTGTGAGGAAGATACGTGAGGATCAGAGAAGGGACAAGCAGCTGGGAAGTATTGTTGAAGAGCTGGAGGCTCGTGGTGATGATGACATTGTGGTCAGGGGCACCAAGCCGTTCAAATGGGTGAACCGCATGGTAGCCATGAAGTGTCATGGGGACGTGTGGTGTGTGTGTTCCTCGTGTGTTGGTGGAAGACATCACGTGGTACACTCACAAGGAGCTTGGGCACTTGGGTGCGGAGAAGGTTCTGGCCGCTCTGAAGCGACACTTCTATTGGAAGGATATGCAGCGCATGGTAAGGAAGATTCTAGCTACGTGTGAGCTTTGCCAAAAATGTAAACATCCTACACGCTACATGGAGGGACCCAGGCAGGCTGTGTTGGCACAGGGGCCGGGGGATCTGGTCTGTGTCGACCTCTATGGTCCTCTGGTAAGCTCTAGGTTCAGGTTCCAATACGTGTTTGTGGTGGTGGATGCATTTTCGAAGTATGTCAGGCTTTACCCTCTGAGGAAAGCTACCGCCAGAGCTTGTGTGAACTGCATGGTACTGAAGTACATACCGGAGTTTGGGAGACCACTCCGGATACTCTCTGACCACGGGACCCAATTCACAGCGAAAATATGGAGTACCAAGCTTAGTGAAGTTGGCACCCAGTGTGTATATTCCTCTATTAGGTATCCGCAAGGGAATATGTCGGAGAGAATTATGCGGGAACTGGGTCGCATGTTCAGGACCTATGTGAGTGACAGTCATAATTCATGGTTTTCAGTGCTTGGGGATATTGAGCGATGGATCAATGTCACCAAACACGATAGCACGGGGCTCACTCCCATAGAAGTCCAGCTGGGAAGGAAGCCTACCAGTGAACTAGCTAGGATTTTGGGTTTGTCAACAGGGGAAGCTGTACCCAGGGATTTAACAATAAAGCTAGTAAAGGATAATTTAATAGCGGCAGGAAAGAAGCGTTTAAAACAGCAGAGAAGGGAGGGGGATAAGTTAAAGGTAGGTGATCTGGTGTTGTTGCGAGTGCCACATCTCTCATCGGCAGAGCAGAGGTGCATGCAGAAGTTCTTCCAACTGTATTCCTGTCCATTTGTTATAGACCGCAGGGTAGGTGCATGTGCCTACAGGTTGATTACCAACGATGACAAGGTCCTAGGTACATATAATATTGCTAACCTCAAGCTATATGTCACCTAGAGATCTTGCTCACGATGACAAGACAGGAGTACTAGTGTATTTGTGTGAGGGACAAGGATAAATCTATAGCCTTGTAGTTTAGAGATTGATCCTTGTGGGGGTGTTTGTAACCGAATTTATTCAGTTACAGTAGCTCACCCTCGGGTTTTGCTTCGTGCAGTTAGTTTGGGGTATTTTATTCGTATCTTATTATATTGGGTTAACGTGGGGTTGCAGAGATGATTTTTATTGTGCCTGTGTGTGTTTTTGTGGACGGATTCATCTTTGGATGGTCCGGACAACCTAGGATCACTGTTTATTAATTATCGGTTTTTGGATATTTGATATTATGAAATACGGGGTTTTGCGATTTATTACGTTTTAGGAATAAAGATATAAGACTGTATTAAGTAGAAGCATTATTTCATTTTGGTTTGGGGTTAATTGCTTTATTTTGACCTAGTAATGTTAAATGTTAGATTCGTGGCTGTACTATAATGGTACAATGAATTGATATTTTCGAGTGCTGGATATGTGACATACCCGGAAAAGACAGGCAGTAATTCGGCTTGTGTGGGATTACCTAGGCTATTTATGGCATGAACTCCCATGAACTTCGTGTGGAAACTACTGTGTGACGTCAGTGTGGATTTCGACTTTCTGATGTTCATGTGTTGACACGGATGTTCCGCTAGGAGCAGGCCACGCACAAATTAGTTCCGGCAGAAACTTTGGGGTTATATAGATCCTTACGCCAGTGCATATAATGGCGTGTCGAGCGTTCAGAGCTCGTCTTATTGCTTTATCGGCAGAACACTGATCTACTGACGCCCAGGGTCGTTTTACGTGACATGGTTTCCGTAACGAACAGTTAGAGATCGTCTTCTTGCTTTTACAGCGAAAGTCCATTGTCTACTTGCAATGTAGTGTCGTCATTACTCGATCATGGTATCGTAATACGAACGAGCAGTGACTAATTTTTAGCTATCCAGTGAGCTCTTACGGGCTATTGGAGACTACGTACATTTCATGGGTCCATCCATACCATGGGCTGTTGGTAATAACTTACCACGCCTAAAAGGATAATTCAGTCGTAAACATTTCATCGAAGTCATGCGAGAATGGAGACGTGAACGAGCAGTTCGAGAAATAAGAAAGTGGAGTGAACCAGTCTAACGTGTGTAGATATTTTGTGTACGGACGGTACAGAGTATATACGTAGGTGGCTGTTATGCCTGGGTCTGATATGGCCGTAAGTGTTTTCCTGCTCTCGGAGCCTAAATTCAGTGGCAAGGTACTGTATTATTTCCTCGAGTGTATGAAGGGTATTTTGTGTTGTATATTATGTATATATGTGTATAGTACAGCCAATAGATTATCTCTTTAAAATTCATGTGTGTTTATATTCCTGTCTTGCATGAACCTGGTACATCAGCAAACGCATGCCAAATGCCCTACACCTGGGATGAGGAGTTTCATAGTCGGGGCAACAGTTATGTACCGTATTTTATTCTATTTTATTCAGGAAGACCCATATGGTCGACCTTGGCGCCCATTCAAAGTCGGGAGTAATGTTAAAATCACTTGTGGCCTGTATTTAAAGGCAGTAAATTCTGTAGGTTTGTGGTAATGAGGGTAGTTAATTGTAAATCAACTCCAGCGAGGAGGTGAGAGGGTTTCACAGTGTTTTTTCTACGGTACATGAACTGTGTTTCCCTCTGCTTGCCATAACTTAAGATCAAAACATTAATCAACACAGTTCACTTAAGAAAATCAACAATAACAATGCAACTCAAACAAAAACGAATAACACACAAATTAAGCAGTGCAGTGACAGCAGACACGAACAGAACAGGCGGGAGCTGACTAACTAAACTATTAGGGTAGTGTTCTATTTTTAGCGCAGGCCTGTCAAAAAGCTATAGTGGACTACATGCCCACCAGTCAAGGTCACTAACGTTGCTCATCGTGCACCAAACCAGCCTGCTTTGCTCAATGTACAGTCCTATACCGTAACGAGGGCTGGTTATTACGTTATGGATATTTTTTGGCTAATCCGAACAGGCTACAGCCCCAATTAGTTCAGATTTGAGGGGTTTCACTGTGTATAAATATTTTTGAAGGTATTCGAACAACTACAACAAGAATAAGCCAGCAAATAAGGCTTTGACTTTGGCAGATGTCGAATGTAGAAATCTCGTTTCCCTCTATCAATATCTACAATTTCACCACCATCCATCGCATCTCCAATGACTCAGTTTAGAAAATTTTTCGAAGTGTTACATACATGCATTTTCATTTGAGACTAAAACAGTCTCAGCATCCAGTCTAGTATGCAAGCCTCTGTTTCTAAGTGTTTACGATTTTTTAAATTTAAATGGGAACTGTTATTTTAATCAAATTATTGTAAGGATATCCATTTTATTTTAGCTATGTTAAACACTGAAGTATATATCAATGAATATCGAAACATGTACGTTTAAATAATAAAAATAAACCATCATCATCATCATTTCCCCTTATCCAGCTCCTGCCGGGTCGGGGTATTTATGGCACTTCTCCACTTTCCTCTTTCCTTCCACCATTCTTCTTCCACGATCTTGTCCCAGTCCAGATTTCTTTTTCTTACGCTGTTCTTCACTGAATCAATCCACCTTGTTCTAGGTCTTCCTCTTGCTCTCTTACCCTTGCACTTCGCCTCCAGCATCTGTCTTGGTATTCTATTTTCCTTCATCCTCTTTACATGTCCAAACCACTTTAGTTTATTCTTCTCAATTCTCTCATTTAGTTTTCCCATCCCAACTTCCTTCCTAACATCTTCATTCCTCACTCTGTCTTTCCTTGTCTTTCCTATCATACTTCTTAGGAATTTCATTTCACTGGCTTGGATTGTACTCTCTCGCCTGCTTGTCAGGGTCCAAGTGTCAGCTGCATAAGTTAATATGGGAACATAGTACACTTTATACATTACCTCCTTGCTTTTCCTTGGTACTTCCTTATACCAAACAAGTTTTCTTACACTTTGATAGAATGCATTGCTCTGCTGTACCCTCCTGCCAATCTCCATGTCCAACCTACCAGTTTGCATCAATTCACTTCCTAGGTATTTGAACGTGTCCACAATTTCCAAACTCTGACTTCCAATTTTCACAGTGCCCTTTCCTTGTCTTTCCCCTCTTGTCATCACCATGGTCTTGCTTTTCTCTATACTTCTGAATATTTTCGTTCAGTGCATCTAGTTGTTTTTGCACTTCTTCGGTGTTCCTTCCCCAGACCACAATATCATCTGCAAATAACAGTAACTTCATTTCTTTATGTCCATATGCTTCCTTTGTTTCCTTTACAATTTCATCCATCACCATTATGAACAAGAGAGGTGACAGCACACTCCCCTGTCTTAGTCCAGTCTTGTTCCTAAACCAATCTGTCTTTCCAACTGGGATCACTACCCTGCTAACACAGTTGTTGTACATTGCTTGCACCATTTCCAACATTTCTCTTCCCAGTCTCTTCTTAACCATGGTTTCCCATACCTTCTCTCTGGGGACACTATCATATGCCTTTTCTAGATCTATGAAAGTCATGATCAAATCCTCTCCATATTCCCAGTTCTTTTCCATCACCTGCCTCAAGCTAAAGATTAGGTCCACTGTGGATCTTCCACTCCTGAAGCCATACTGTTCCTCTTGCAACTCTCCTTCCACCTTTCTTCTCATTCTTCTTTCTAATATCCTTTCCAGTATTTTTACTATCTGTGATAAGAGGGTGATCCCTCTATAGTTATCACACACCTTCTTGTCCCCCTTCTTAAACACTGGTATTATTAGCCCTTTCTCCCAGTCTTCTGGTACACATTTCCGTTTCCACACACACTTTAGCAGTCGATACAACCATTGCATACCAACAGGTCCAGCAGCCTTTATCATTTCTACACTGATTTCATCCACCCCTGTTGCTTTTCCCAGCTTCATTTTCTGTACTGCTAATTCCACCTCCAGCATTGTTATATCATCTTCTGTTATAGAGTCGTCAGGTTGTGTCACTTCCATCTCACCAGTACAATTGCTCACATTCAATAACTTATCGAAATACTCCTTCCATCGTCCTTTTATCTCTTCTGGCTGTGTTAACAACTCTCCATTTTCTTTTTTCACCAGCTTTGTGGTAACTCTTTCTTTCCTCTTACTTCTTAGAAGCCCATACAGCATCCTTTTACTGCCACTTACATCTGTTTCCATTCTTCGTGTAAATTCTTCCCAACTTTTCTTCTCCTACCACTTTCTTACACCTCCATTTGCTGTCGTGATACTTCCTTTTGCTTTCTTCTGTTTGATCTCGGTTCCATTCTTTCCATGCAGACTTCTTTTCTTTCACTGCTTTCTTCACTTCCTCATTCCACCACGGTGTCTCCTTCTCTTTCACTCTTGTTGACGTCCTACCACAAGCACTCTCTGCTGCACCAACAAATGCCTTTTTAAAGTGGGACCATTCCTCTTCTATGTTTTCCACTTCAGTAACTGGGATTTGTTGTTTCAATCTCTCCTGAAAATCTTCCTGTACAGTTTTGTCTTTCAATTTCCATACTTTTATTTTACTTTCTCTGATCTCCTTTAGGTTTTCCAATTTTTCCCATCTAAATTTTGCCACCACAGCTCTATGGTCCCCATCAAATGCTTCTCCTGGTAAAGCTGTCACATCTATCAGCTTTCTGTGATTAGTCCTTTCCACCAGAAAGTAGTCAATTACTGATTTTGTTCTTCTATCGCCCCAACCATATCTCGTAATTTTCCTGCTGTTTTTCTTCCGAAACCATGAATCAGTCCATTCCTTTCACAAAAGTTTACAAGTTCCTCTCCTTCCCAGTTCTTTTTCCCATATCCATATGGTCCAATGACTTCTTCCTTTCCTCGTCTCTCGTTTCCGACTTGTGCATTCATATCTCCCATGATCACCACTTCTACATCTGAAATTACTCTTTCTACATCCTGCAGGAATACTTCAATATCTTCTTCTCTGTCTCCAGTCTGTGGTGCATACACTTGTATGAAGTCCATCACGTCATTTTTCATCTTCATTCTAATTTTCATTATTCTGTCACTCACACACTCGACCACTTCAACATACTCCTCCAGTTGTTTCGAGGTTATCAGTCCCACGCCATTTTTTGCCTCTTGGCCACCACTCCAGTATAATGTATATCCTTTCCTCAATTTCTTCCTTCCTTTACCTTTCCATTTCACTTCACTCAGCCCCATCAATCCAACATTCTCCCTCTCCATGAAGTCTACCACCTCCTCCACCTTGCCTGTCAGGGTCATGACATTCATGATTCCCACTTTCATTTCGGTTACTGGTCGCCCATTTCTCACAGTTCCCCCAGTACCAAAAGAACTGCGCATCGCCTGCAGGGTACGCCCTAACCTTCTCCGAATCATTTGAAGTGCCATTTCCATTTTAGGCTATTATTACGATGGGGTCGCCACTCCCAAAGGCATTTTATGAAGCTACTGCCAGCTATTATACAGGCCGCCCCTAACATGGGAAACAGAGCCCTTGCAGCCGCCCCTAACCTGGGAAACAGACGCTGCCGATTGATGCTGTACTCATACTATTCCCTGAGTACTGGGTTGCCTCTTCCGCAATCTCCACCGTTCCAAAGTCCATCTTCTCTGCTGCAGATTCTGTTGAGGTCTTCGCACGTAACCGTGTGCACGGGGCCTATGTTATACCTGGCAAGAATTATCCATGTAGCCAATTATAATTGCCTCATGGACCGGGTTAAGGAGCTGTCTAAATCCAGCCTCCAAATAAACAAATAAACATTATACGGGATATATATATATGCGACGCTCTCCAAGAAACCATACCTTAAGTCTCGTGACAAAATTTTACGCTATGCTGCAAAGAGCCGAGAGGCGCGAGAAATATCGATTTTTAGATTTCAGCACCATCTGTTAGCCGGATCTTTGAACTAGATGATGTGAGCATTGGATGTGTCATCATGATACGGTAAAGTCTTCAAAATAAGGTTGGAAACAGGTTGTGTAATTTAACAAAACCATACCTTAAGTCGCAATGGGAATTTAACATTGCGACTTAAGGTATGGTTTATTCAATGACGTTCCTGCACTGTCTTCTTGGTCTAAAATACGAAATAACCAGCTCGTGCTTCAGGATAATGTATAGTTACAATAATTTATTATAGAATTCATGTACTTGGCTGCATATTTTGTAAATTGTAATTTTAATGTGTGTGGACCGCCAGCGCAGGAACCTGGTCAGGGAATTCCCGCTGTCTTTCTAGCTTGTCTGACGTTATGCACTAAAGCTGGCGGAGATATAGATAATGCAGATAATCTCCCTCCAAACCTACCTAAGAAGTTGGAAGTAAAAGACATGACTGCCGAAAAGACGAAATACCTTTTCGACAACATTCGAGAGTATTGCACAGCAGGAACAAGGGGTCTATTGTGCCCACGGCCAGGAAACATTGAAGCCGCTGAACCTGGCCCAAGTAGTGCGAAGGATTGTGTGCACAAAAGGAAAAGACATACATAAACATTCCACAAAAATGAGCAACAGTTCAGTTTGCTACTACAGGATACAAAACAGATTCCTGTAGTATTGGATACTAACTAACTTAGTGTAGTTTCAGAACGTTTTTAATATCCAACATTAATAATATGTTCTGAATTATTCTTATTCTTCTTCTTCTTATTATTATTAACATTATCACAGATACTATTAATGTTTCCTGATTCTTTTGCACTTTTTCAACACAGAACATTAAATAATAATAATAATAATAATATCGTATGGCCTCGGGTGCCGGGTGCAAGCTTTGTTAATTGACACCAGAGGGCAACTTGCATGTCGAATTTCGACGTTCCTTTGAAAGCTATGAAAGTCAAGGAGGTTAGATATCTAAGCTCCTTGACACTACAGTGCTTTCTAGTAGAGAATGGAGGAACTTTGTGTTGGCGGAAAATCCCGAGATTAATTTTGCCATTGAACACGGCCTACTGAATTCAAATGGGTTCTTTAGCATGCCAACAACGTATGACATCCATGTCGTGATTTTAGTCGCCTTTCAAAAATCACTTACCACGGCCAGGGGCGAACCTGCAAGCTTGGGGTTGGTAATCCGACACGTTAACCACTCGCCCACCGTGGCAAGCAGAACATTAAATAAATGACATTAATAAAACAATTGTTATAAAAACAAAATTTTGAAATGTGTAGTTATGCCCTTTGGCAAAATTTGAAAAATATAAATAATAAACGGCAAAGAGGGTGTTACGCCTTTTAATTTGAATCCTTGCAAGACTTTGTAGAATTTTTGTATGTTAAAAATGTAGTTATGCCCTTTGGCAATATCTAAAAGAATTATCATTATTATTATTATTAACATTATCAAATATACTATTATTGTTTCCTGATATTGTTTGCACTTCTTAAGACAGAACATTTGTGTAGGCCTACTTGAGTTTTGCAAGACTAAAATTTTCTGTTTCACTTTCATTATCTTGAACAGTTTTACATATTTACAATACTTTCTAGAGAATAAAACTCCGATATATTTATGAAATATTATTTTAATACACAATGCTGATCTTCCTTCATCCAGTTTTTCTTAAATATTTAATTTATTGTCCGAGCACTATACTAAATTTTCAAATCTATTTTCTCGACATTCAATAAATTCTGTCCTATAACTTCAATGTTTCATAAAATAATCAGTTTTTAAGATAAATACTTCTAGTTTTCATGAAAATGGTCACAAATTTACCTACTATCAGAATATAAAATAATTCAAAAATGAGATTTCCCGACTTAAGGAATGGTTTCCTGGAGAACGTCACATATATAGTATTGACAAGGCGGATTATATAAAACAAGTAATTACCTATAGTCAATATGGATCAGCCTTTAAACATATACGCATTTTATAAATTGTCTTAAGCCATCAAGCCATCCATTATGAAATCATCCAATTGCCTGAGAGATGTTTTGAGGCTGATGCTGGATCTGAATTTAATTCTTGATATCGTCTGAATGCTGCAGAATGATAGAGCTTGTTCCCCAGTGTCTTCCCATTGTTATTTGAAGGGATTCCTTGAAAGGAGGCAAGGCTTCAGTACTGCATACTGTTCAGCAGTCTCAACTTCAACAATTTCACAAGTGTGTTTGCTCATAGAGATGACAAAGTTGGTGGGGGTCTGGGTATTTATGTATCACACAAATGGAAAGTGAATGTTAAAAGAAAGTGTGAAATGAATCATAGTTTGATTTGGATTGAGGTATTCAGAGATGATGTTAAAAGTAATAGGCCAACATATAAAAGCATTGATATTATTGCAGCATATAACCCCAATAGAAGCAATGCCATACCCTTCTTAAATTCATTTGAAAGTTTTCTTAGCCAGATAAACAATAAATTATGCATCTTCCTCGGAGATACCAACATTGATATCCTAGCTGATGATCAATTAAGAAGGAAATATCTTAATCTAATAGCATGCTATGGGTTTAAACAGTGCAACACTAAATATGCTACACGACTTTGTGACACTGCAGCTACCTTAATAGATCACGTGTCACTAAACAATTCAGAATTAAGTTATAAAATATCAAATGTCAGCAATGATATTAGTGATCACAGTATATTAATTCTTGATATTTCCAAGACCAATTATAGCACGTACACTCAGTCACATAACTCGACAAAATCAACAACACACAAGGACTCTTGGGATAGGCAACACACTCCTGAAACTAATATATCTATAAATGCTGATTCCCATAATGATGCAAACAGTACTGTTAACTCTCTATATAACTCTTTCATCACACAATTGAATCTAAGGAACAGGCATAGTCAAAGAAAAATAACAAACAAAACTAACAATAAAAGACAGACTACTAACTTACCATGGGTCACAGCTGAACTCCTTACACTTATAAAACAACGAGACACTCTGCATGCAAAGCTCAAAAATCCCCTTCACAAAAATAATAATGATATGAACCATGAATACTGTAGATGCAGGAATAGTGTAACAAACTTAAAAAGAAGACTAAAGTCAAATTACTACTCAGAAAAATTCAGAACATATGGAAACAATTCCAATAAAACTTGGGAGACTATCAAAGAAATCATACACAACAAAAAACCAACAGTTGAGACATGCACTTCACTTGAAATAGACAACAAAATTATCACAGACAATCAAGAGCTATGTGAATCATTTAACTTGTTCTTCACAAACATTGCTGGAAGTCTAGCAAAAGCTATTCCTGAACAGAAGGAAATCCTCAGTAAGGACCACAAGCAGTCAAATTCCCTCTACTTATATCCAACAGATGAAGCAGAGGTCAAGTCCATCATCACACATTTAAAGAATAAAAAGAGCTGTGGCTTAGATAGGATCAAGACAAATTTCATTAAAAACAATATGCAATCATTTATTAAAATCTTGGTTGAAATGATTAATGAGTCCTTAGTTACTGGCATGATACCAGATGACTTAAAAGTGGCCAAAGTAGTTCCTATATTTAAGGGTGGTGACAAAAGAAATCCAAATAATTATAGACCTGTTTCTATTTTATCGGTAGTTTCAAAAATTCTGGAAGAAGTGGTAAAAACAAGATTGCTTTCATTTCTGAACAAGAATACATTCTTTCATAATATGCAATATGGATTCAGGGAAAAATCTAGTACTGAGGCAGCAACTATTGACCTAATAACAATGCTACAAGAAACTATTGACAAAAATAATATGGCAGTTGGGTTATTTATTGATCTCACAAAAGCCTTTGATACAGTAGATCATAAAATACTGTTGTCAAAATTAGAAAATGCTGGTGTCCGAGGTATAGCTCTAAAATGGTTCCATAGCTACCTTATTGGAAGAAAGCCGCATGTAGCTTTGAATAAATGCATAAGTTCAGGAAAATATATAACGCATGGCGTTCCACAAGGATTTATACTTGGACCTACATTATTCTTAATGTATATAAATGATATTGTGGAATGTAATTTGAGAGGGCATATCAAATTGTATGCAGATGATACAAATATCTTCTACACTGGGAAAGACATAATTGAAATCATACAAAATGTGCAACAAGATATAAATACTCTCTCACAATGGTTCCAGGCCAATAAATTAACAATGAACCTACAGAAGACCAATTACATGGTAATATCAAAACAAAGCATGAAAGAAATCACACATGACAAAATATATATAAATAATATTGAAATAAAAGAGGTTAATCAGGCAAAGTATTTAGGTCTAATCATCGACAAACACCTGACCTGGATTGAACACGTTGAACGAATTGCTAAGAAACTCTCACCTGTAGTAGGGATCCTAAGGAAACTTCGGTATCTTATTCCCCTAAACCTTGTAAAACAAATCTACTATTCACTTGTACATAGCAAGCTCCAATATTTAAATGTTATTTGGGCTCACTGCAGGAAATCCACACTGAATGATTTAATGACTATTCAGAATAGGGCTATTAGAAACATATTTAACCTTCCTTACTACACTCCAGTAAAAGATCTGTACATCAGAGGTAAAATTCTACCCCTCAGCATAAGTGCAGAACTCCGAGCAGCTATGCTAATATACAAGATTAAACACAACACAATACTCTATAGCTCTCCCTACATCTTGAACTCGGACAATCATTCTTATGGAACTAGGCATGCGAAGGACGTAGCCTTATATATCATTCACTCTTCTAAATATGGTAGAAATAGTTTCAAGTTCTCTGCATCACAGTCATATAATAAACTTCCTGATGAAGTAAAAAGTGCACCAACTTTGTCGGTATTTAAGAGGAAAACTATGGAAGTATTGCGGGAAAAATTCGATGCATCTTAATACATCAAATAAGTTAAGTTATGTATTAGATTAAAAATCCTAAGTGCTTATCATTTTAAGGGACCTTGGTCTAAACAATCTTAGATATGGTATCAACCTTATAATAGGCCTATGTCCTTATTCATCAATTTGTGTTTCCTTCAGAATTTTCTTCCTTGGTGTGTAAACACACATATTACTGTACAATTCCTCTGTACGAGCCTGTGGCTCTTTGGAATTAATTGAATAAAATATCTATCTAACTTCCATGATTGAATGCTGGACATTGCTGACTTTGATTATTGCAGCCAGTCACAAGATCAGTCTAGAAACCGGAATGTAATTTCACAATTCTCTACCTCATGGCACTGAGCGAAGTCTTCCTTAGAAAAGAAGATATATAAGTTTCATTTTGTTTTAACTGATTCTTTATAAAATTGTGGGTAAAAGGAGAGCCTTTTGATCTGTAGACTCATTATTTGGACATGGAAATGCTTGTAGTATATGTGTAGCACTATTTCTCTAATTAGAAAGTTAGTAGAGGCTTGTACAAAATGCATATTTGGTGTTTGTGTTAAAATATTATCAGTATTTGTTTGGAATGCTGTTTTCCTTAAATAAAGGGAACAGTGGTGTTGAATCATTCATTCTTCTTTGTGTTTGTGATTCCAGTTTACTGTCCATGGAAAGTTGTTGAGAGAGGGGGGAATTGTACGCATATAATAGCCCACCAGCTGTCAGCAAACTTTCCATCTACTTTGTCCTCATATGTGCTGTGAGTAGAGTCTCAAACCTTGTTACACTATCGAGCAGGAGGCTAATTAATGTATTTTGATTTAGATTCACCTTAAAATCTTAAGTTTTCACTTATCCTTCACTTCCTTTTGCCAATTATTACTGTTCACGCAGGTTTATTATCACTGGAAATGTTGAATAATGCTGGTCACCAGTTCTAAATGGATATGCAAGAAATACCTTAATATTTAAAACATAATTCTTTTCCTTAATAATTTCAATTTATCTGGAATGCAGGTATGCCATGACTGGTATGCATTTTTCAGAAACAATTGAAAGATTTCTTGTTGGGACTCTATAGGGATATTTACAAGGACATTTACAAATGCTGCAGAAGGTTGAACAAAAGAACTAGATTAATGTACACCAATGAGGAGTAAAACCTGCTTCCATAGTAAATTCAATTCAACATCCAGCAATCTCCACACCTGAATAAAATACTTCCTGAGCACATCTATTCCTTTAGACCAGTGTGGTCCAACCCGCGGCCCTCTGGCCGCATGCGGTCTGTTCATTTTTGTTAGCCCTTGCCCTTCTTACTGCCCTTCACTCTTCGATCGTTATATTCCGTGTCGTGCCTACTTTAATTTTCACTTTCCTTCAGTAATGTTACGAAGGAGCCAGGTGGGAAAGGAAACATCCCGAAAAATAAGCCAGTAATCACAATTGTCTTTCCACGAATACGTACGGCACGAGAAGTCGCCTCCAAGCGACAACTGGTTGGCTGCCGATAAGTTTGCGTTCGTACGTGTGCTGCGGCGGATTTCCCTATAATAAAAGGGAGCGCAGGGCTGTTCCAAGAGGTTGTTTTTGACGAGAGAGGTTGTTCGAGAGATATAGTACGACGAGTGTGTTGTCATCGTTGTTGCGCGAGCGGTACCTAATATGGCGGGACTTCATAAACAGCGTGTTGAAGATGAGAAACGACAATTTCAGTCAAAGTGGCAGGAAAGTTACTTTTCTGTTGATCATAACAGAAAACCACTGTGTGTTATCTGTTCTCAAGTCTTAGGTGTTTCGAAGGAGTATAACGTGAATAGACACTATACCAGCTTGCATAAATCAAAATACGATCAATACCAGGGAAGTGCCAAAGTTGTGTGTTTAATGATTTGAAGCTGAAACTACCGAGACAGAAGAATATATTTCAGCGACCATCAAACACTGCCGGTTTAAAAGCATCTTATGAGGTATGTTTAGAGCTACCATAGCTAAAAGTAAAAAAGTATTGTAGGGATGGTGAACTCATTAAGAGATATGTGCTGTAAAAATAGCATCTTCTTTTGGAGATAATAGGATGGCTAAAAATTTTGAAACAAGTTTCCTTGTCTCATCAGACAGTTAGTAGAAGAATTAATGATATGGCTGGTGAAGCTTCAGGTTCTCTCAAGAGCATTTTGGAAAAATGTGAATTTTACTCTCTAGCTCTAGATGAGAGCACAGATATTGCTGACATCGGTCAGCTCCTTATCTTTGTCAAAACAATAAATGAAGAATTTGAAATTCACGAAGAACTGTTGAAATTAAGATCATTAGAAACCAGCAAAAATGGCATTGACATATTCAACGCACTGGATGATGTCGTTTCTAAATATGGAGGTTTTGTGAAGTGCTCTGGCATTGCAACAGATGGAGCTAAAGCAATGTTTGGTCCTAATGTTGGTTTAGTAAGACTGTGTAAAGAAAAAGGAATATTTTTTTGGTTTTTCCACTGCATTATCCACCAGGAGACTCTCTGTGGAAAAATTATAAGGCTCAGTGAGCCAATGAAAACTGCTGTAAATACTGTAAATTTAATAAGAGGAGGCTAAATTTAATAAGAGGAGGCAATAAAGTCTGTAGAAACAGAGCATTTATTGCATTTCTGGACAATTTGGAAGCTTAGTATGGTGACATTTCATTGTACTGTGATGTGCGTTGGCTAAGTACTGGAAATTGCTTGCAACAGTTTTTTGGATTGAGGAATGAAATTCTAACTCTTCTCAAAAATGAAAACATTGGGCATGAGTATCAAGAAAAACTGGAAGAAATGCAGTTTTTAAATAATCTTTCTATTCTGACAGATTTAACATCCCATCTAAATGATTTAAACCTCAAACTACAAGGCAGAAAACAAAATATCTCCCAGCTTGATGGACATATTGAGGGCTTCCGCAACAAACTTGATATAATGCAAATTGCATTGAAGGCAAATAATATGGCACACTCCCCATCTTGTCAGCAGTTGAAAGAAGAAATATGTGACACAAATTTTAGTATGTTTCATGAAATAATAATACCTAGGTAGATATTTAGAAAGAGTTCCAGAACAGATTCCAGGATTTTGACTGCCTAAAACTAAAACTTGCAATGTTCAACAACCCCATGGATATTGAAGTGAGTGAGGTGCCCTGCGACCTTCAAATGGAAATTTGTGATCTTCAGGCAGACCCATTCTACCAGACTAAAAAGTGTTATCCCTGCTTGGCCGTACGTATGCATGCGAAAGTGCTTTTTCTCCTCTCAAACAAATTAAAACAAAAACGAGAAATCAAATTGAAAATGCTTCACTGGAATCAAGCCTGAGACTTTGCCTTACTGAACTTACAGTGGAAATTGATACACTTGTATCAGGAAAGCAGTACCAATCACCACATTGATTTCTCGACTGTAAAATGAAGTGGTATATTAAACTAATAATATTAAATTTCTTTTAATACACATTTTAATAAATGTTTTTGAGTAAAATATGTAATACGTTTTCTTTCTGGAATGTCTCTGGCCCTCACATTCCTATACTAAAGTTTGATTAGCCCTCGGGTAACTAAAGGTTGGACCACCCTGCTTTAGACTAATTGAGAGCAAATGTTCAGCACCATTCTGTAGTTGTTACCAAACAAGTGAATAAACCACCATATAGATTCGAGCATGGAATACCGTAAGCTAAGGCAATGTTTTCTTAATAATAATGTTATTTGTTTTACGTCCCTTTCAACTACTGTGGCTTTTAGAGGCGCTGGGTTGCCGGAATTTTGCCCCAATGGGGATCTTTAACGTGCCGGTAAATCTACTGACATGGCTCCTTCACATTTGTACACCCTCAAATGCCAATTGACTGCGCCAGGATTCGATTCTGCAACCTTGGGAACAGCAAGCGAGAACGTTACCGCCTGAGCCACCAGCCAGCCACCAATGTTTTCTTGCTTCATATAATCTTCACAGTGCACAAATATATACAGTAAATACAATGGTTATTCTTTAAATAAGGGCCTTTGCTATAGAATAAAAACTACTCATTATTTTTGAGCGTTTATATTTCATCCGATTCTGCATACATTATCACATTGTCCATTTTTTTGTTCAAACATTTGATGTATCATGAAAGAAGTTTCTGTAAACCCTTGTCAGAGAAGTCTGACAAGAGCCATGTATGAACCATTTACACTTCCTCGGTGGTGTGAAAATGCTTGCTAGCGAGGAACCTATTCGGATAAAGGCAGAGATGGTAGTTACTAGAAGTCAGTTTTTTTTTTTCTTTTTCGTGTGACCTCCTGAGAGGCCGAGTGCAGGTCTTTCTAGTCGACGCCCGTGGGCGACCTGCGTGTCGGGATGAGAGATGGAATGGATGAAGATGAATGAAACTGGGCAAGGATGTGGAAGGAATCGGCCGTGGCCTGTCAGAAGGTACCGTCCCAGCATTTGCCTGGAGTTGTAAATGGGAAACCACGGAAAACCACTTCAAGGACGGCCGACGGTGGGGCTCGAACCCACGCGTCTACCGAGTCAGCAGAGAGCTTGGCCCCATGACCTAACGCTGCGCTTTTAGCGAGCATAGCCACTGCTGTCGGTAGAAGTCAGGTTAGGACTGTGGAGGGGTGATTGAATTGCTGCCAGCCAAATAATTCAATGTGAGCTTGTGTTAGAGCTGCAGAGTAAGGTCTTGCATTGTCATGAAGCAGCTACACTCCGGTGGACAGATGACCACGGCGTTTATTCTGAATTGTGCAGTGAAGGTCGCACAATACACAGCTGTATTGGTTGTTATTCCTAATGGTGGCACGAAGTCCAATTACATAACACCATGTCTGTCGCAAAACATGGTTGCCATAATCTTGCCAGTTAAGAAATTCTGCTCAAGTTACACTTTTGTCGGAGATGACATGTGTCACCGCTCCATTGGTTGCTGCTTGGATTCAGTGGTCTTGTGGGACATCCATGTTTTGTCCCCCATGACAGTTTGGTCTAATAACACATCACCTCCCTTGTGGAACTGGGTCAAAAATGTAAAACCACTGGCACACTTCTCCATTTTGTGTTCCTCGATCAGTTTTCTGTAGTGCAAGTTTTGTGACAATTTTGTAGAGAAATTGCCATGAAACATATATAGAAAAAGATTTGATAGGATATTGTAAACTGTCTGTTTGCACAAAGGCTGGTATCAATCGCATGCGTAGTATCGTCCATGTTCAGAGATAGCCAACCAGAGTGTTGATCGTCATAAACATTCTCTTGACCTTCCTTGAATAACCTTACCCACTTACAAACTTTTCCATCATTCACTGTGTTGGGGTTGTGCATTCCATAGGTCTGACGATGAATTCTGCTAGTGGCACATCCTGTCAAGAACCGGATAACTGAACATATCTCACAAGCAGCGAGCTACTTGATCACCTTACTGAGTTCCATCACACATTATGAAGCAACAACTTGGTAATAACATGGCAAAAAGCATGGGTGTGTGCCCAAATAATGCCAGGATTCAACGCACATGTGTGAATGAACGAACGTAAGGGATTTGAGAAGATATCCACAACCGACCATTACTTAAAAGATAGTGGTCATGAATACAGGTGTCTGAAAATAAATACATACATACATTATCACTTTTGACTGTTTTGGCTTTCAACATCCAGTTTAGCCTTTAAGCCTATGTTTGCAAACGAGTCACCTCCATGATCCCCTATTAGCAGTTGGCACATCAGCCCTCTCTGCTTCTACTCCTCACACTTGGAAATCATCCAGTACTGAATCTAACCATCACCTCCTAGGTGTACCTCTGCTTCTCTTACCCTCTACAATCGAACTCATCAAGCTCTTAGGTAATCTCTCCTCCCCCACTCTCTTCACATGACCCCACCATCTGAGTCAGCTCATACGAACAGCTTCATCTAGCGTGTTCATTTCTAATTTAGCCTTTATCTCTTCATTATGAGCACCTTACTGCCATTGCTCCCATCTATTTATCCCGGAAATCATTCGTTCTGCCCTCATGTCTACCCTCTAGCTTATGTATCAGATATCCTGAATCTACCCATACAGGAAAGTTGGTCTAAATACTGAGCGATGTAGGGAGAGTTTTGTCGCTACACTAACTTCTTTCTTGCAGAATACAGTGGATCGCAACTGAGAACTCGATGCATTGGCTTTTCTGCACCTTGACTCTTTTTCTTTCCCCATACAACCATCCTGAGAGAATAAGCCTAAGTACTTAAAATGGTCCACCTGCACCTCCTATCTAGCATCTATTTTCTCGTATTTCTTCCGTACCGACACAACCTTTGTTTTTGAAATGCTGATTTTCATACCAACTCCCTACATTTCTGTTAAAGTTTTAACAAGTTGCCTTGTAAGCATTCGACAGAGTCATCATTACAACTCGGTCATCAGCATAGGACAGACTGCTTACCTGGTTTCCACCTAATTGAATCCCACCCAGCCAGTTTATGTCCTTCAGCAAATGGTCCATATATAAAATAAACAGTAGTGGTGAAAGATAACAGCCTTGCCTCACTCTTGTAACATCTTTGAATCAAGATCTCTTCCTACCATCAACTCTCACTGCAGCCTGATTATCAACATAAATATTTTGTTTGCCTGTAGTAGGCTTCCCTCCTTACCATAATCCCCCAATATGCTCAGCATCTTATCCCTAGGTACTCTATTGAATGCCTTCTCTAGCTGTACAAAACATAAACGCAATTGTCTATTCCTTTCGTAGTACTTATCGATAACTTGCCACATGCTAAGAATTTGATCCTGCCATCCTCGTTCTGGACTAATGTCACACTGATTAGGACAAGAGATATATATATATATATATTTTTAAATTTCTAACTGCCACCATCTTGAATTATTCAAAACAATTAAACAACACTAGATGCCAATATATTTAGCTCTAAATTAAGATTCCCTGTGCCAAGTTTCACTGCTCTCAAATGATTGGATTGCATGAAAAGTAATTTTGAATATTTGAAATTTGCATGGCTGTCATGTTGTATTTATGCTTATCCGGTTTTTGAAAGTCAAATATAAGGTGGGTTCAAAAAGTAACGAGCCAGAGGCATAATTACAGAAACCAGTACCTCTATGTTAGAAGTATTGGCCCTGGCTGTTGAGGCACTTGTCCCACTGTGACACGAGGCGGTGAATGGCTGTCTCATAAAATTCCCTGTGCTGCAATGTGAACCAGTTCCGCACATACAGCTGGACGTCGGTGTCCGAGGTGAATCGTTGGCCCCGCAGAGCCCTTTTCAGGTTACCAAACATGGTGTAATCATAGGGAGAAAGGTCTGGACTGTATGGAGGGTGGCCGAGAACCTCCCATTTGAATTTCTGCAGGAGTGCCGCGACTGTGTTGGCCGTATGAGGTCGTGGAGCGACCACGGCGGCTATGGCGTTCACTGTCACTCGGCGGTCCTGGGTAATTAGTGCATCAACCAGCTGGACATTGTCATCGGTAATGAAGGGGGGTGCCCCAGACCAGGCATCATCGGTTAACGACACCCGTCCTTCCCTGAAGCTCTTGTGCCACGTCTTGACCCTTGCAAGGGACATGCAGTGTTCGCCGTACACTTGTGACATTCGGTGATGAATGTCCGTTCCCTCTACTCCTTCCGCTGTCAGAAACCGAACAGCACCTCTTTGCTCTTCGGTTGACGCCTCCATTTCACTGTTTGCAATGCGACTGGCAGCGTTGGACGATTGATGCATGCTGCTGCTCGCTTTGTATCGTCACGTGACGTGCACGCGTGCCCTCTAGCGACGGGCTGTGACCTTCCACGCTCTGGTCGGAACCACACCTCGTTACACACGCCACGATTAGCCGATGTAGTCACCGGTTTGGGCATTCCAGTCTCCGGCTCGTTACTTTTTGAACGCACCTTATTATGTTCTTAGTTAATAGTTCTCTATCACCATACCAAATTTCAGTTAGATTACTATAATAGTTTCAAAGGTATCTAGAACCTGTGAAATATTTCTTATTGCCACTGTATTGGATTATTTTATGTAGGCCATAGAATTATGTGTAAGAATGTAGCGATTCATTTTGGATCCGTATTGACTGTTAGTTTTTTGGGGGTTTTAACTCGCTAGGTTCATAGCGCACAACTGACCCGACTACAATCTTCTTCACTACTGCTCCATACATTTCCACAAACAGACAATGGAACACTGGTAACCACATCAAAATTTTCCAAATAGACTGTCCACTGCATTTCCTCTAAAATTCGAAAATTCATTTTAAAAATATCAATGCCACAAGGACAAACACCATTAAATGACTACCAGTTAAATGGAACATTTGACGTATTTTAATATCATAAATTCATCAATTTGAATAATTTTCTACCATCGTGAACCTACAACAGAAAGACATGAAAGAACAACAGCCACTTTCGACTGGGTTTTATTTAGATATAATCAATTTTAAATATATTAATCATCAGCTTCTAAAGGCAAGCCTTGTCGTTGCAGCCATTTCTTACGGTCTTCAGCAGTTCTCTTCATATTGACATATGAGTCACATTCCATTTCCTTGACAATGGTCTTGAGATACGATTGTCTTGGTCGTACCCTTGGTTTCTTCCCCAAAATTTTTCCTTAAAAAATTATATTACTAAAACAGTCAAAGCCTTGCTTCCCAAGACCAAGTAGATGATGGAAATTATTTTAATTTTTTTGTTTTGAATGTTGAAAACATTTTTTAAATGGCACTAAGAGCACTCGGACTACTGTAGGGGTCCAGTTGAGCAAAAACATAAAGTTAAGCTATTTTGACAATTGTGTCAAAAGTTGAAAAGCTAGAAGACCCAGAAAAGTGTCAAAATGCATGTTTTGAAAAGCTCTTATCATATTTCAAAATACAAAATATTGAAAATTACTTCCAGCTTAAATGATATTTTGAAAAAACTTGTTTAAAAAAATGCATTTTTTTAAAATGGATCTTGTTCAACAGATTTAAATGAAATTAAAGTTTGATTGTTTTAATGTATTCCTTGATTATTTATCTTCAATTTGTGGGAAGCAGATTTATGAATTTCTTAAAACGAAAGTAGATATTTCGATTTTGATTTGACCATGTACGGGTCAACAGTAGTGCTCATAGTGATAGATTTAGGCTACAAAGGATGTGGTCTAACTGTTGGTTTGCATGACATGTCAGTCAAAATGGTAGTAGATATTTCGATTTAGATTTGACCATGTATGGGTCAACACTAGCACTTGTAATGATAGATTTAATGAACTATATACAACACAGGATGTGATCCAACGCTTGGTGTCCATGACTTGTCAGTTTAGTGTGTGTTACCATGCCCCAACACAGGGCCATAAAACACGGGGGAGTATTGCCTCCCACAAGTTTTAGGTTTAAGCCACAATTTTTAAGTAGCCTACCCTTAAAAAGATCAAAGTAAAATAACCAGAAAGTATTCTCAGGGATTCTACTGGTAATGAAAAAGTAACTAATTTTACAAACTGGTAACAGAAGTAACAAAAATTAGCTAATTTTTAAGTCTGGATAGTTCGAAGTAACGACAATTTGCTGCCGATTGTGTAATAAAGCTATATTTTCCCATGCCCGACTTACGGAAATGCGTACTGAAGATACCTTGAGTGGTATACATTGGTTCAACGTATATTTTTGGCATCAAGTAGAGTTTTTAGTTAAGTGTGAAATATTTTTCTGTATTATTAGGGACCCTGCCTTTATGCGAGACCTTTATTAGCGAAATCTTCCAAAAACTCAACAGAAATCTGTCATTTCTGTTATTGCCCTCTACATTTCAAGTTGTTGTTGTTTGAGTCTTCAGTCTTTTGACTGGTTTGATGCAGCTCTCCATGCCTCCCTGTCCTGAGCTAATCGTTTCATCTCTACATAGCTACCACACCCTACATCCGAGGCAATCTGTTTAACATATTCTAACCTTGGTCTACCCCTACAGTTCTTGTCTTCGACTCTTCCTTCCATAATTAAGCTTGCTATTACTGGGTGTCTTAGTATGTGTCCTACCAACCTATCTCTTCTCTTCATTAGCAGTCGCCAGAAACATCTCTCCTCTCCCACTCGTCTTAATACCTCTTCGTTTGTAACCCTATCTACCCATCTGATCTTCATCATTCTCCTGTAACACCACATTTCAAATGCTTCAATTCTCCTCTTTTCTGCTGCACCAATAGTCCAAGTTTCACTTCCATAGAGCGCCACGCTCCAGACAAAGGCTTTCAAAAATGACTTCCTAATACCTAAATCTATATTCGATGTCAACAGTTTCCTTTTTTGTAGAAATGCTTTCCTTGCCTGAGCCAACCTACTTTTTATATCCTCTTTGCTTCGTCCATCACTGGTTATTCTGCTTCCTAAGTAACAGAAGTCTCCTACTTCCTTCAGCTTTTCACCTGCCAATTTGATCTCCATAGAGGTTTCTGATTTTTTTCGGCTGCATTCCAGTATTTTTGTTTTACATTTATTAATTTTCATCATGAATTCTTTCCGTAAGACGGAGTCCATACCATTCAAAAACTCATTCAAATCCTCAGGCTTGTCGGCCAAGATGACGATGTCATCAGCAAATCTCAGAGTTGAAATTATTTCTCCTTGAATCTTCACTCCCACTTTAAATTTTTCTCCAATTTCCTTCATTGCTTGTTCAATGTAAAGATTGAAAAGTATAGGTGGTAAGTTTCAGCCTTGCCTTACACCTTTCTGAATACCAGCTTCTCTCTCATGTCCTTCAGCTCGAATGACTGCTGTCTGGTTTCTGTATAGATTGTATATCACCCTCCTATCCCTGTACTTTATTCCAATAGATTTCAAACTGTCAAACAATTTAGTCCAATCAACGTTATCAAAAGCCTTTTCTAAGTCTACAAATGCCATGAACGTTCTCTTATCTTTCCTTATTCTACCTTCCAAAATCAGCCTAAGACTTAGTACAGCTTCCCGTGTTCCTACATTTCTCCTGAAACCAAACTGGTCTTCACCCAACTCCGTTTCTATCTGGCTTTCAATCCTCTTATAAATTATTCTAGAAATTTCAAGACTATCTCAAATTGAAGTCCAGAAATTACGCGAATTAATGTCGCAATCTTGCAAAATGATACCGTTTCTAATACACATCACGAAATTACATGGAAATACCGGTGCATATATTTCAAAAATCTCTCCGTCTCGTAAGTTTGTGACATCCAGTATGGTTAATTCGAAATTCCGTTATATGACTATATTTCCTTCGAAATTTCGTTCCACCGGATATACTATAATCTAACTGGTTATCTCTAAAACGTGTGTAAATATATAATTGCGATTCAAATTCGAAAGAAAATGTGCTCTCTTGTGGTATTGCTTCGTGCATTCCTCTCAGAATAATTCGTAATATTAGATACCTACTTCGAACGTGAGTTACATCAAGACGACCAGCTGACCGCATGACTTGCCTGCGGGAATCTCGTCAAACGGACCTAGATCGACGCCGGTTGTGTAAAAATCATAAAACCCGTGCCCGATCATGAACTTGTGTCCACAAGTACTGCAGGAATACCATCAAAGGTGATTGGGCGCCCATCACTAAACATCACAAAACCTACTCTCCACTTTTCACATGTCCGCGTCCTTAAAAGCGTACATGGAGAGAGAAGTGCATCAACTCACTTAAAAACGGCATTAACTACGTAGCATTGCGATACTAATTTCTCCTCGTGATCCACCGCGAGCTCCCAACCACAGAATAGGGACAGCGGGAATTGAGTAACATCACGATATTTCTCCACTTTCAATGACGAAGACTACTGGATTCTTGTCAATCAGTCAGCAAAGGAAGGAAGATTGTAGTTTTACGTGACCGTTAATCGTGAGATCATAAGCCATGGGTCCTCATTTTTACGTGGAAACCAATCCACAGCACATGGCATTTCACTTTGAAAATCTCACATGCATTGACCGGGAATCGAACCCGGTCTGCCATGGTGAGAGGCCAACAGCATGACCGCTGCGCCACCACGCCCTAATCAGTCAGCAAGCACTGATGATTGCGTAATGAAGATATATTTTTTGGTGCCCATCCACAAGGACAATGGAAATCTCCGTCAAACCACTAAAAGTGACACAGATTGTATAAATCGCTATGTTTCTTTGTGCTCTACCGCTGGGACAAAGGGAATCTCGTCAAACGGCCAAAAGTAGAGCAACCTCTTGGTAATCATAATAACATCTTGTACACAAGATGTCATATTAGCTGAAACAGATCATTGATATTAATTCTCTATTATTTATTTGTTTTTATAATACTGCTTTAAGCACAATTCATTTTCTTTCCACCGCTTGATGAGCTTATTTGCTTGCAGATGTATCTTGAATTTGTAGGTAACGGAAAGGTAGCTAAAAAGCCACTAATTTTTACTTGATCCTTACAGTAGACATCCTGATTCTATAAACGATTTAATATTACGGTACGTTAGGCGGAAAATGGGAAAAGCCATTTTGCCTTGCTTAGTCGTAATACACTGAAGAAAATGGAAATTGCAACACCATGAATGCATTGGTCGTTTGTATTGATATTCAAGATATGGAACGATGCCATGTAGGTATGTAAACGATCAAAGTTTCAGACTCATTGGATTGTTGCTACAGGTCTCCCCACGTGATTGGTCGCGGAGGAATCAACTCCAGTATACGGACTCTGGTGTAGCGTAGTTGACTTGCAGTCTGTGCAGTGAAGTGTTCCCTATCAAACATGCCTCGACGACAGAGAAGAGCACGCTATCAACAACTGTCTCCGTTTGAGAGGGCTCGGATAATTGGGCTGTGTGAGGCTGGATTATCACTAAGGACTGTCGCTGCACGTGTTGGCCAACAGGCATCTACGGTACAACGTGTATGGCAGCAGTGGTCAAATGAAGGTACCCACACTCGTAGATCTGGCACAGGCCCAGCACGACTGACAACTGTGAGAGAGGATCACCGCATCATTCGGATGGAACGCCATGCAACAGCAGCGCAAATTCGAGCAGCTGTGGCACCCCACGTTACACAACAAACAGTTGGTAATCGCCTGCGTGCAGCTGGCTTACGATCCCGTGTCCCTGCAGAAGGTGTTCCATTGACCCCACAACAGCGACGTGTAAGGCTGGCCTGGTGTCGAGAACGATCGACGTGGGTCGACGAATGGCATAGGGTCGTCTTTAGTGATGAATCGCGCTTCTGTCTTGCCCGCAGTGATCGCCGGAATCGTGTGTGCCGACGTACCAGGGAGAGGGGCGCCCAGACCTTATTGTCGAGAGGCACACAGGACCAACACCAAGCATTATGGTCTGGGGAGCTATTGGCTTTAATGTGAAATCACAATTAGTGCTTGTTGAGGGCACTGTGACTGCTCGACAGTACGTTGATAGGGTACTCAATCCAGTGGTTGTCCCTATGATGGCGAACATTGCTAATGGGATGTTTCAGCAGGACAATGCCTGGGTTCAGACTGCACGCATCTCCAGAGAAGCTCTCCACGACATCACAACCTTAGAATGGCCCGCCAGATCCCCTGACCTCAGTCCTATAGAGCATGTGTGGGACATGATGGGTCGACAACTGGCCAACCGTCCTCAGCCACCCACAACTCTGGAACAACTGACCCGTGCAGTGCAGCAAGCATGGGCCACAATTCCTCAGGAAACGATCCAGGGCCTTATTGACTCCATGCCTTGCCGAATTCATCAGCTCGTGGTGGGCACATCCTGTATTGATTTTTGTCCAAACTTTTGGTCCGAGGGACCTGAAAATGTAATCCTCGAATCACAACCGAACACTCATCCTGCATGTTCAATTGCAGCAATGTAGCACTACTCCTCCTGGGTGTTGCACTTACCACGACAATCCGAAAAGGTGCATTTTTTAACTATTATTTCTGAGCCCCGGTTTAAAACTGAGGTAAGATACTGGGACGCACAAAATCATTACTCCTGCCAAGAAACAACAGCGGGCACGTCGTTTTTTGAAATAAACAACGTAAAATAACATGAATCTTCCCTCGCTCATCTCGCAACTTAAGCACACCCTATGCATGCACCGTATGTTGCGCCGATAAAGTTCAAAAAGCAATGATGCACATGGTGTTAGGAGTTTGACATTTGGTGGTACGCTAGGCAACCGCAGTTTATAAATTTCACCCCCCCCCCCCAAGTTTGTGAGGAGTTTTACTCCCCTGTTCCAACAGGTAAGAGGCGTTTGTTTAATAGACAAAATATTCAAAAATGGCATAATAAAATGAAAAAGCAGAAAGTAGTAAGATTCAACGACAAACCTGCAACGAGTTGGCAACTAGATGAAGACAATGTACTCATTGAATGACCAACAACTACAAATGAAATTACTACGAAGAAACTCAAACCTCGCCAACAGAAGACGAAGGCAGACGACACTCGTATGGTTTCGTTCAAACAATGCACGGACACCAAGCATTAGACCACATCCTTTGTCATATTAGTTCACTAAATCTATCACTACGGGTGCTAGTGTTGACCCATACATGGTCAAATCAAGATCGAAATATGTACTTCCGTTTTGACTGACAAGTCGTGAATACCAGCAGTTAGACCACATCCTTTGTCATATGAAGTTCACTAAATTGATGAAGTTTATTATTTCTTTTTTGTTTTCCTTAAATCTTAATTCCCAAGTCATGTGTTAAACATTAAGTTCCCAGCCTGAAGGACCAGAACTGTGAATGTTTAATAATTTAATTATTAGCCTCACTCCATTATTAAGTAGAATAGATTTATAGTATTATGCAGTGTAATTCATACATGTAAAGGATGTAACTTTTAAAATTTGTCTTGGATACATGTCTACAATTTCTTGTATAAATTTTAGAATCGCATATTTTCGACTGGGTTGCCATTAGTTTAAAGGTTTCACGATTTTAGCACAGATTTTTAATGTGTTTTGAGGAATGTCTGAATGACTTAAAGTTACGAGGCTTATATGAGAGGCTGAAGAAGAGTGTGTTGTCGTCTCTCGTAACATGTACCTCTAATGTAATAAAAATCATAAAAGAAAGGAATTGACATGGCAGATTGTTTAGTTAAAACTCTCAGAAAAATATAATTATGTACTAGTAAGTAAATATAGCATTGGTTCATTATACAATGTTTCATTTTGATCTTTTGATTACGACACATTAAATAATGTTTTTAAAAATTCACACAGCCGTCATATTAAATTTCTGAAGACAATTGATCAACAGTAGATGACAATAAATTAAGATTTAAGGGAGATTTGCTGTGCCAAGTTTCAATGCATTCAGCTGATTATGTCGCGAGAAACTCCCATTTAAATATTTTAACTTAACATGGCCACCAAGTTGGTTTTGCACTTATCAGATTTCTGAAAAGTTACATGCATGAACGTGAGTTAGTGGACTCTGTTGCCATACAAAATTTCAGATTAATAGGTGTGATTTGTTCGGAGATACTGAATACTGGTGATATATTTTATGTGGCCACCATGTTGGATTGGTAGCACTTTTTAAAATCTGAAAGGCACTTTCAAAGTCAGACAGGATAGTAGTAAGTCCTTACCAAGTTTCATTGAAAATTCTCCAGCCAATCAAAACTTATTAGGGACATGCACACACATGGACAGTCAAAATGCATGAGCCTATATTTCATAAGATGAAAATTGGCTTAGATTTGGATTTGGGCAGGAATTACACACTAAAGAGGCCATAAATGTGAAACATGGATGAGAGAAAGAGTACTTGGAAGACACTAGAGCTATTTTGGTAATGAACCGACAGTCATCTATTGTGCATCGTCTGAAGACTGTTGCCTCAATTACATGCAAGTGCAATTTTATTACTTGAAGTTTCTTTTAGTATACTTCGGTAATTTTTCAATTTACTGGAATTAAGTGGTGGCTCAAGGGCTGACCTATTCCTTGAACAGGATAGGCTGAAGCTTATCTTTGGTACACCTGCATTTTGCAATGTGCTGCGCTGATTGTTTTCACCGGTTTTATATCACAAAGTGTTTGGAATTTGCACGTAGTTTAATTTCATGCCAGTGAGCTGTAATTAACTTGAGGAGTAAGAGCAGCTTCAGAGTGGAACTGACTGTGAAAAGTGTGAAAGGGAATCACTTCTGGAAGGCTTGTCTTAGTGAAGTAAAAATAGTGACTATCTACTTTAAATCTAAATCTGTTTGAAAAGGAGCTCTGCCTACTTACATTGGGCAATGACTGTTCTTACTTGATAGGTGGTGGGAAGTTGAAACAATATAGTAGCTAAGATTTTGCTATCAATTTAAAACGTGTCTCCAGTGTTACTATAATATAGTAGGTCCAGGTATTAATTCTAAGGGTACGTATTATGGTGCAATGACCAATAGTTGTACTAGTCTGCTCTGCGCAGTGACAATATGCATAAGGAACTGGTCTACGAACTGGCTGCAGCACTACTGTGTTTTATCTTTTAACAACTGTAATATATAGGGGTTGATGTTGATGACCTTAAAAATCACTTAAGATAATCTATAAAATGCCCTTAAATTAGTGAAAAAATGCCTTAAAAGGAATGAAAAATGACTTCAAAATATTTGGCCCAACTGAAAGTGGATGAATGTATTATAGCACATTTATTAATAAAATCAATTTCCTGTTATATTCACTGCACAATTATGGCTGCTCCCTTCAAACTCCCTGCCCCATTTTCACTCCTGTGATGAGGTTGGCATCAGGAAGGGTATCCATCCAGCCTTGGGTGTTCCAGCCAAACAAATGGTTTCTTTTTGTGTGCAAAAATGATGGATAATATTTTTTACAAGTACAAAGAAAGAATGACTTATGATTGAAAAGTTGGGCTATCGCAAGAGTAGCAACTAAATAAAAGTAAAATCAAGGATTGAAATATTTCTGATGAATCCATCAAATGATTGATATAGGAGAGAACCTAGATATGAATAAAATATTTAAAGAGGAAGTCAGAGATGCACTCCAAAGAGTAAAAAGTGTGAAGATATAAAGGGTTGCAAGTAAAAGAGGAGAAGAATTGATAAATGTTGATCTAATGTGGTATTCCCAATTTCACAATCTAATTAAGTAGCCCAGATATGTAATATTACACAAAATACTGCCCACTTAAATATTCGGTCCTTAACACTAATGTATTATTTTGGTAAACTAATTTAATTGCTCCCCTGAATCTCATTTTATTGAGAATAGGTTGTGACACCAGGAGTTTTCAAGCAGTGGAATAGCATGTGTGTTAGCTTCCTGACATTTTTGAGGCTATATTGCAATTACATATGTTTCAAAGGTGCAATGAAGTAATCTTCATTAAAGTATATGTTTTGGATTGAGTAATGGTTTTCTTCAAAATGGCGACTCATTGCTTTATTGAGACTCCTAACCCAAAGGTCCTGGGTATGATTCCGGCTCTGGCAAGAATTTAATTCTTGTCATTATTGGTATGGCACTTACTGAAATTCTCGCTACCACGTGGCAGCTTCTTAAGGTGGACGGTTACAACTACACTCTGCGATGCGGTGGCTTCTTCTCATAGCGGACGGGACTTCACGGTCTCTCTCCTGTGCGTTATGTGGTGGCCATGGTTCAATCCCAGTGACATCCTCTGTTAGTGTGTTAAGTCTGTGTGTGGCACCAGTGTGTATTATGTTCCTTTGGTCTCAGTATAGGTCACCAAATGTCACCAAGAGATATCCATCATCCCTGTTGATATTGGCTGGTTAGCACTGTTATACTACAGCTTCAGTTACGAGACATGGTATGACATATAATTAGGCTCGATTTTTTTAACTTTGGCAGTGTCAAAGTTGACGTGATGTCCCATACAGATGGCATGCTCCACTAATCCTGACTGTAGCTTTTCGTCCCTTATATACCCAGCATGTTCTTTCATACTGCGTTTTACCATCTTTCCAGTCCTATGTAGATCTGATCACATTCGATGCACAGAACACTGTGCATTCCAGGTTGCTTGGTGGTTGGGACCGGATCTTTCACACCGTGCATCAACTGTCCAATCTTCTTTGGTGGTCAGAACTTGGTCCTTCTCTTTTAGGATGTGGGCAATGTTGTTACTAACACCGTGGGTATACGGCAACACCACAGCAGTTGTATCTCGCTCTTCCTCTTTTACGTCTGAACTGGTTTTAGGGTGAAATGCTCTGTGGATCTGCATTTTTGAGTACTGTACCAATTTTCTTCGAATGCTCGTCTCAGAGTGTCCTTTTCTTTTCCTAGATGTTCAGGATCAGCTACCCTTTCTGCTTGGTGAACTAGCATGCACAAAACATCTTGTAATTTTTGTGGAGGATGTTGTCAGCGGGCATTCAGGTATTTATTAGTGTATGTCAGTTTACGGTACACTGTATGATTTATACTGCCATCTGTCGAGCGAATCAGTAGAACTTTCAGGAGGGGAAGCAATCCATCTTGGCTTCATGGTAAACTGAATGTGGGGATGGACCGTATTCATGAGTTTAACTCGTCCATGGGTCCATATAATGAAGAAATTGTTGACATAACAAAGCCATTTTTTGTGTTTTAATGGAGCTGCCTTTTTACCCTTATCTTTGAAATGCTCCATGGAAGTATCAGCCACCACAGGTGATAATGTTGACCCCATTGGAGCTCTCTCAAGTTGTTACAAGATTTCACCCTCGTAACTTTTACTTAGGATAAATTTGTTGATTTCTAAGAAAATAGTCTGATATCTTGAGTTGCTATAGTACATCAATGCACTCCTGCTTGGTGAAAAGCAACTAGACATCAAAACTCACAAGCCTATCAGATTCTTGTAGTTTCCAAGCTTTGATTATCTCAACAAGATACATAGAATCGTGGGACTCAGTATGGCCTACTAATGGATGTAGTCCAGTGGCGGTGAATTTCGTGATTTGATATGTGGGTGACCCTATGGTGTTGACAAATGTCGTACATACACCATAGGGTCACTAAATACTGACCCATACCGAAACCAAAGGAATATAATCCACACACTGGTGCAACACAAGCCCTTACACACCAACACTAGGATCGAATGATGGCCACCAGACAACGCTGAAGAGAGACCATCACCTCCGCTGTGAGAAGAAGCCTCCGCATTGCGGAGAGTTGTCATATGCATCTACCTGAAGAAGTTGCCACATGGTAGTGAAACTAGTACTGGGAACTTTGATAAGTTAAGTACCATAACAATGACGTAGTGTACCGAAAATTTTAGTGTAAACAATGACAATTTTTGATGTGTAACATCTTTCCACTCGGTTGCTGGATATTTTTGTGGGGGTAATTTTGAAAAATGGGATGGAAGTGTGTAAGACTTCCAGCTGGATCGTATCCCTCCTGGCTGCTGTGGAATGTATACCTCATACGGTTTACTTCAAGGTTTGGAGGCGCATTACAAATATTCCTACAATAAATAATCTTCAAGTTGTCGTTCTTTGGTGTAAAAATATTCATTATATCATATTTGCTGAAAACAATTATGATTTATTAAGAGTCTGTTTTTCAATCACTGGATAAAAGTGATCAACACTGTCATTCTGACCTTAGCCTCCAATAATTTACAAGCAAAATATAAATGAAACTTAATTCCATAATGCAGTATTATTGGAACGTGAAAATAAGTCACTATCTTGTGCACTACATTTGCGTGGTCGAAATAGCCGTGGCGTTAGCGCCTTTGACTGTGAATCTAGAGATCTTGGGTTCGAATCCCGGCCGGGATAGATATTTTTGCTGCCAGATTATCATTTTAAACGATATTTATCATATTAACATGATTCATTTTAAGAGAATCCATATGAAATTACTTGTTGGTCTCTGAATCAAGAGGTCCGGGAACTGGGCAAGCCTTTCTTGATCTACTGCTGTGCACATTGCATTTACCGCAAGTTGGCCTATTTATAAGGAATTTAAGGTTATGAGCGGTGTCGCGTCTATTAATCTAGTAGATCCATATCTTAGTCTTTATTTAGTCTAGTGCTGGTGGAAGCTGCAAATCATCTAATAAAATGAGTTCCGTATTATAAACTACAATATCTGTAAAACACTCCCTTTTACAATAGATTAATATTTGTGCCAATAATCGTATAAAATACCGGTGTATCAACAATTTCACGTGAGGTTTCTTCTATGTCAGAAGTTACACATCATATGCGACTACTGTAAGACTCGTAATTTTTTGTGCAATTCTTAATGTCTTTCCTCAAAGAACACAAATTTTGCCTTTTTTGGGAATCTCACAAATTGTAACTGCTTATGGAGAATAACTGTTAACTGTTAATGGGCTATTCATTTTTTAAATCTTCTGTCATTTAATGTGGTTTCAACATTATGTTTTTACCATATCGCAGCATATTGTTGAGTGATCTGGTAACATCTTATTTTTGGTTCATTTAGTTTTAAGGATGATTATTCTCAGGCAATTATTGTCAAGAACACTGCCAGTACTTGGACAAGTACATCACCCTAGACTCATCTTTTATATGAAGAACTGGGATGTTGAAATTACATTTTGAGGATATGCAGCATGGCAAAAAAAACAAAACAGTTCCACACAATATATGGAGTTAAGCAATAGGGTCCTCGTTGCACTCTTGGCCGTCCCACTTTTAACTTCAGGCAAAAGTTGACTTCGAAGTTTCAAATAAACAGCCGTAGTAAGTACCAGGTATTTGAAATAAGGTTCTGGTCTGCCATTTGCCTGGAGTGTGTGTGGAAAATCCCAGGGATACACCTTGCTATGGATGGCCAGTCACCACCAGATCTCAGAATGCGCAGCTACACATTCCATTCATGAAATCAGCTCAGCTGTTTCATTACTTTGTCTTCTGTCGAATTATTGTTTGTAAGAATGTGTGCCATATCCTTGGTTTGGCTCTGCATGCCAGAACTTGCCTTGCTAGTGTCAGCTCGCTGTTTCCCTTGCAGCTCACCACATATGACAAGGAGAGGTACCAATTACCCTGTGCCAACATTGAACTGCCTGTTCAGTGTTTAATGTGAATAAGAGTGTCAAGTTTAAGTTTTAGTCATCTCTACAACTCAAAATGAATCTGCATGTCAACTTTCGTCAAAATCGTAGAGTTTAGTTAAGGTCATAATTGACGTGATCTCCAGTTTGGGTCGCAAAGTTATTTTCTTCTTTTTCCATCATTGCTTTGCACTTCCTTTTACTTATTACTAAGTTCTGCTCCTTTCCCCATTTTAATTCCAGATAAAGTATGGAAAGCCGGCAAGCAACCTACGTCTTTAAAGCACTTGAAGGAGACGTTAATAACTTTCCAGGTTACAAATGAAGAGCTGGCAAAGAGTAAACAGGAGGAAGAAGGGTTAGAAGAATGTAAGAAATTTTGTGCTGTGAGTACATGTTCATTGTAATTTTGGCTTTTTATATGGGTTGTCCCAAGACATGCCTTTGTTACTTCTAGTACTGCATCCCTGTATCCTGACCACTCCATTGCAATGTCCTGCAATTCCTTACCATGTACTCTTTGCAGGGCCGTATTTGCCACATAGCAGAAGTAGCAAATGCTATGGGCCCCACGTTTCTGGGAGCCCCGCGCCCGGAGCAGAAAAGTTCAGCAAGTGCTGCACTCTGGTGGCATGGGGTAGAAGTTGTGACAAAGCGTGCATTCGCTACATTGCCGAGCTGTAGTGAGCGTCTTGTAGCTTTGTGCTGGGTCTTCTTTGTCATAAAGTTTTTCATCGTTAAACATCTAAATAGCTATCAAACTTCTGAGACTGTATCACCGTTCAGTGTATGTTTCTTTGACATATTTTTTAGCCTGCTTTTCTCATTTTGCAAAAATGAGGGAAAAGTAGACTTGTGAGATCGATCCGGGCAAATGTCTGTCTGTCTGTCCGTCTGTTTGTCTGTGTATATGTTACAGGGAAAGTCGATTCTCCAGTAAGAGTTGACTCTCCCTAGGTAAAGTCGACTCTTACTGATCTTTTCAGTAAAAGTTGATTAAAAGCGGTAAGTGTTCAATTTCGATCAACATTTACTAGTCAGAGTTGACTATACCTAGGGAAAGTATACTCTCACTGTCTTGAGATAGTAACAGTTGACTATTTGCAAGGAAACGGTACTAGCTAATAAAAAACGAATAGGGAGGCAAAACCAATACATTAAGAGAGAGAAATGTTTACGAGGAACTAATAAAAATGAAAAACCTTTAAAATACATAAAGAGATAGAAATATTTATCATTTATTACAGCAAGGTAAAGATTTGTGACACGTTGAGTTGCAAAGTACACTTTTCTTCTTGCACATGCACTTCATGAATTCGCATTTAGTGTTCCAAGAACATTTGAAAAAACCTTGCCAACTTCCAAGGGATTGTGAAGTTGCAACAGTTCTCACAGCTATTGTTTTATCCATAGAAACTTCATTTTCTTGGATAATGTTCGTAGGACATTTACTGAATTGTGACCTGAAAAAATGTAATCATTGAAATCTGAACAATTTAATACTGTGGGCAGTGAGAGAGAGGAGAGAATCTTATATTTTAGCTTTGAAAACTTAAGTTGAGAAAAGCTGCTTTAGAATCCCATTTCACGTTCCAATTCGATAAAATCCATCATCGACAACCTCCAGTACCACACCAAGGATAGATCGAGAATCTCCTCTACCACGGTCAACATCAGGGACTGGAACTCCCAACTGATGCTCCTTTTTCTACTGGCGGATGAATGTGATCTGAGGGTTTTTCATGCGTTTAGCTTGTTCTAGAGAGTAGAAAGCTTCATTTCTCTGTCTCTTGATGCCCTCAGTAGACTTGTCCAGGTCAGTGAGGAGATAATCACTATCATCTAAGAGCTTTTCACCGCTTGATACATATTGGTTTGTTTCATTTTCATCAGGATTGACATTCCCGTTACTTCCAATTTCGTTTTCTTGTTGTTGCTGAATTTGATCAATTGCGCATTGAAGATCCTCTTCTGTTTCTAAATTTGCGAGTACCTCAGTTGGTAGTTTTGAACTAGATAAGCCATGTCTCGGGGGGCAACGGGGATCGTTTTATCACACTATGCAAGGCACTGTTTTTCACGAGTTGAATAAACTTGAAGCCTTCACTCCATTTTGATGTTTTGTGGTCTTGCATCCAGGTGGTTATCATATTCTCTATGTCTTGGTTGGCTCTTTCGATGTTACCTTGACTTTGACTATGTCGTGGTTTGCCGTGCACCATTTTGAAGTTCGGCCATGTATTAACCAGACTGTCAATAATTTTACTAACAAATTCTCTCCCATTGTCTGATTGTAAAATACAAGGAGCGCCTAACAAAGTAAAAATATCAACGATATTATTACACACTTCGTCTGCAGTCTCTGATTTCAGTGGTCTTAGCACAACAAACTTTGTTAAATGGTCCTGGTACACCATTATAAATTTGAAGTCTTCATCAGGTTGCGACTGAAAGTCAATCAAGACCACTTGACAGCGTGAATTCATTTCCTTGAATAACAAAGGCTTTACAACCAGTCCTTTCCTTTTATGTTTCAATTTTTGATCTCAAGGTTCGCACAAGCTTAAAAATAGTAAAATGTCCTTTGTAATAACATTTTGAAATTTCCCTTTCAATTGCTGAATCATACGATCTCTTCCTCCGTGTCCAGTGGACAGTGGCGGATCCAGAGGTTCTCCTCGGAGGGGGCACTTTAGGATTTCAGAGTAGCAACAGAAAATATGTAATAAAATTTGTATATTAAGGCTTTCAAGGCCCGGATTAAATAAATAATTCATGTTTTTGGGCTAATGCGGTGTATTTAGATTAGAACCATACGGTTCGGAGAAACCTTGCCTCCTTGAATCCATTGAAAAAGGAGGCAAGGTTTCTCCGAAACGTATGGTTCTAATCTAAATACACACGGCATTTGCCCAAAAACATGAATTATTTATGTAATATAATTACTAAATTTTTATTTAATCTACACACACTACACATAACATCCAACCACCAGATTTTATAATTCTACAAGAAATTCATTATATTAAAATGGTTTATTGGTTTCAGTTTCAAGTCATTGTCATTATGTAAATAAAAACTTTTTAATTCTACAGAATATGTACATTTCCACATTTTAATGCACATTACACTGTATAATATGTATTAAAAACATTTGCAATCATAGTGACTATCTGAAGACTATATACAAGTCTACTACACAAATGTTACAAGATATGTACATAGTACCAACATTGTCAGTCACTGAGTCACTACTAGTCACATAAATATAAATACAAAAAACAATTGTATTGAATACTGATTGGGATCCTATTTAGTGACTATCCTAGGCAATATACATGCCTATTACAAAATAAAATCCAGGCGATCATTCTTTTACCCCCTTAAGAGAAATGTTCTAGAACGTTATCAACGTCAACATTTATATCACGGTGAACAAATAACAGAAGAAACAAGCCATTCAACCTTTCCTCTGTCATTCGCGTTCGTAGCCGTGATTTAACAAGTTGCAGGCTGCTAAAAGATCTCTCTGCACTTGCAACACTGTCGATGTAGGGATTATATTAACTGTGTTGCCATTACATACTATATGATAACAAACATTGACCACATTCATGAATGCAGGCAATATAGCAAAGATTTTACTTGCAGTGCAGTTTTGAGAAACAATTATTTTTATCGGCAATATCAATGTAGCAGACAACTGGTTTTTTTTTTTGGGGGGGGGGGCACTTGCCCCTGGTGCCCCCCTCTGGATCCGCCACTGTCAGTGGATAGGCTATGTGCGCTTCATTAAGAACTCCAAACAACTCTTCATCAAAAACATAATACCTTATGCTGTCTTGGTCTGTGACAGGGTGTATTAGTTTTGTAATACCATTTACTTCTATAATATCATATCGTCTTAAAAACCTGATATCGTTACTTTCATTTTTAATTGCAGTTTTTAGATTTTTCACTTTTTGAATGCAGCTATCATATTTCAATTTGGTCAATGTCAGTGAATTTACCTTGCAAGACAAACGTTCCTGCTGCAGTTTTTCACGAAACAGTTCTGCCGTGGTGTCGGACATAATTATTACACACTTAAACTAATTATTTAAACGTAAATGAATCTTTTGTTACTATTGCTCAACAATAAAGAGCCGAGTAATGACGAATGGCAACTGCCTGTTGTGTGGTGGGGTAATAAAACAAAGAAATGTTCAGATCGATGACGGTCGGTCCAATAATGGAAGTACGAGTCCAAACAATGGCAATATTTTAATAATCACAACAAAGGTTTGGCGCGCGTGGTTACATTTTCAGAGCAGCACCTGTGAATCAACTTTTACTGAACTACAGCAGGCATAGTTAACTCTCCCTAGGAAAAGTTGATCTGATTGTTTTCAATCAACTATTACTGATACTTTTAGTAAGAGTTGACTCTGCCTAGGGAGAGTCAACTCTTACTAAGAATCGACTTTCCCTGTAACATATATATGTGTCCCCCCCTTTCAACTCCTAAACGATTGCAGGTATCAAAACCTAATTTGGTATGAGTAAAGATCTATACCTGAATATCTCACGGCCATATTTTAAAAATGTCAGTGGTACCAACTGCTGAAAAATTACAATAGAAATTTGAGCTCTATATTGGTTACCTCAGAAGTTATGCATGTGAACTCTTCCAAAATTGGCACACGGATATCATTACATCAGATAAATTTACAAGAGCCCATTTATGGCAGTGTTGCCTACATGATTATAAGCCTGCTGATAGGTCCAATTTTTTAATGTTTGTAACTTCTATACAGCTATCAATTAGATTTCAACCAAATTTCCTATGTGCTATGTGTACCATAAGTGACAGATATGCTTAAGATCCACCAGGGCTGCCAACTGTTAATTAATGCTCTTTCTATTTTTTAAATTCTAATATCAATATATCAGAAATTATTCGAGTCAACAGTTCTAAACTTTGCATTCGTATAGTACCTGACATTCTAGATTAATTTGGAGTAACTGATATACGTCAGTGCTGCCAAAATGATTCTAAACCTGTTGAAATGTCTAATTTTTAAATACATGTAACTCCTATACTAACAAATGGATTTAATCCAAAATTGGCACAATAATAGATCATAATATTGTTGTATCCATAGATCAATTCTGAGCAACTCATACATGACACTCTTGCTAGCATGATTTTGCGCGCGCTGATAGATTTAATGTCGAACTGCATGCAACATCCATACTGTGCTGTGGACTCAACCAAATTTTGTTTGTGCAATCTGTACCTTAAGAGATAGAACTAAGAATATATTCCGAGTCGCCTGGGCTGCCAACTGTAGTACTCTATTAGGCTACACTTTTCCAGGAATATTTCCAACTAATTATTAATGCCAGTATCACCAACTTAATGTCATCATTATTCTACGTAGTTCTATATTGATTAATCATTGGCATGAATCTAAATTTTAAGGAAAGTAGACTCTTTATTTCGTTACGGAACTACTTGTTTATATTTACATACAGTTTACAATGCATATTAGCAAGGTAGCCATGTTATATGAATATTTGTCCACCCCGTGTTGTGACATGCCGGTTAATTCTTTTGAGTGTCGTTTCTATTTATTTCTATTGACGTAAAAACATTAATTCGCTCGTTATGTACAGTGATAGTCAGTCGAATTTTCTTGTGTGATAAAATACCGGGAGATAGTAATAGCTATGAAACTAATAATGCGTACCAAATGGTTGAGCTCACAACGGATAGATCATGTCTGTGTTTGTTCTTCTCTTCAAAGAAAAAAGAAAACATAAAATAAAGAAAATATTTCACGAATTTGTCGAAAGTCGTCTTTCACATACACACACAAACCAACAAACAAAAGTCATTTGAGAGATTGGTTGTGTTATTCAGAAACCAAAGGAAAACTTTTCTGATTTGTCTGTCAAGTTACTGATTCAGGCTGTTATTCACGGTTTACAAAAGAAGGTTTTGCCGACTGGAAAGAAGTAAATAATTTGCTGAAAAGATAATAATGAAGAAAGCACCTCGCGTAGACAAGTGATAATTTTTTTGTTAGTTTGCAAAAGCAAGGATGCACGTGTCTATTCACAACTTGTAAGCCAAATTGAGGCCGAACAAAAATATTGGAGGGCACTTTTAGAGCAAATTCCTTCAGTTAACCAATTTGTAGCAGAACGAGGTCTTGCAATTCGGGGTAGTGGTGAAACTATTGGTTCACTAATTAGTAAATACAACTCCCACTTTTCAATACTAAATACAATTTTGTATTGAAAAGTGGGTGTTGTATTTAGTAATTATAGACTTCAATACGGGCCAAATACAATAACTATGACGAAAGTCGTAGACGTACAGTACATATTGGTTGACTCTCATAACGGAAATTATATATGTTTGTTGGAATTATTAGCCAAGTTTGACATTTTCCTGGCTTAACATATAAATACTTATGCAAATAAAGGAAAGGGACATACTGTACATCATACTTATCAAAAACAACATGTGAGGAATTTATCCATCTAAGTGGATCAAGCTTATTGGATCATATTATTTGCAAAATTAAAAAATGCAAGTGCTATTCAATAACACTGGACTCAACTCCAGACATTTCGCATGTGGACCAACTCACTGTAATAGTGCGCTATGTCTTACCAGCTGGACCAGAGAATAGGTTTTTGAATTTTTTGGATATGGAAGGTCATACTGGTGAACAACTTGCCCAAAGTTGATTTTTTACAGCAAAATTGCATTAATATCAAAGACTGTCGTTGTAAAAGCTATGGCAATGTCATAAACTAGAGGGAAATAACACAGGTGATAAGCACGCATTAAGGAGAAAAATAGGTACACAGAGTACATTCCCTGCTTTGCACATTCACTAAATAAGGTTGCTAAGTGTGCTGGAGAATGAAGCATCCATTTTTTCGATTTGTTGAAAGTCTATACATTATTTTCCGCTTCAATCTATCGATGGGGCCTTCTTACAAGAGCACAGGAAGGTAGAGGTTCCAGACTTCCGACTTGGAAGATACTTATTTAAACACAAATTGTGCTTAAATATATAATGGCTCAACGGACAATACATATTTTTCTTTGGAAAATGATATATTTGAAGATACTGTCGGACACCAGGTGATCTGCCCGTGCTGATGACGCGACAAAGCCACTATTATGTGGTTTTACCACAAGTTTTGGATGACATCTCAAATAACATGGATCAAAAGGTACAGTGTCGTAATCAGGCATACAGACTAGGTTCGAAGATGGGAACGGGAATAATGACCATTTTATGGGACACAATTCTAAAACGTATGAAAGGGTCTAGCGCTTCATTACAGTCACCTGATCAAGATCTTAAAACGGGATATGCCCTCTGTTAATCGTTTCTCGGGTACGAAGAAGCAATGCGCCCTACATTTTCAGATATTGATGCCAAAGCCAAAATCCTGACTGACTGTGATGAATATCAGCAACAAACTTCAAGGCTACACAAGCAAAATACTAACTATGACAATTTCAGTGGCTCGACTACGCTTGAAGAAGTTGTAGAAAATCAAACACCCATACAAAAATTTGAAAATCAGGTGTTTATTGTGATAATTGATAATTTACTGCCTGCCGTAACTAAACACATGGAAGTGTAGAGTGACTGGTGTATTAGGAATACTTTGGCAGTTAAAATCTCTTACAGCAAAAGAGAACTTGAAAAGAACTTAAAATATTGTCAGTGCTTACCAAGAGGATATGGAAGAAAGGCGACGAACTTGTGCAGTTCCCTGAACTTTTAAAAACTAATGTGGCTGCTGTTATTAACAACGAAAAGCATGAGGCTCTTCAACTGCAATTTTATAAACTTATAATGGAAACTTCATTAAGGAAGAGTCATATTTTTTTCCTGAGCTCATTTTACCCGAAATCTGAAAAAAAGTTTAAATGACGGGTCCCTGACCACGTTTAAAGCAATTTGATGTTGCCTATATATGCATATTTCGGCCATTTTTATTGTTTAGGTCATATTTGGTTATATTTTAGTGATATAAGGTCATATTTGGTTATATTTTAGTGATATAAGGTCATATTTGGTTATAATTTCAGTATTTTTGTTTAAATTGAGGCGTCGTTAACAAGGTACGTGTTATCTGTGTCGAGTTTCAAACACAGGATTTCCGAATAATGTAATAGATATATAATTTTCTGTATTTTCCCGGATCTGGCAGATAGAAGGTTTAGAAGAACATTTTCCAAGAACACTATCCTCTACGGACGTCTTTTAGCATATCTTTCTGGACAAGTGAGATTGCGAAACTGTAGGCATGAGGTCACGGAACGTGACGATAGTGGGCTTCAGCCTTTCAATAGGATGTCACTCCAGTAGATATATTTAGCTCAGAAGCAATTAGCAAACAAGGAATTGCCATGTTATATCTCGCCCGGTTCTTCCTTGCAGGACCGAGTGAAAGCTCCCTTGCTCTTTCAGTACCAACGGATTTCAACAGATTGGTCACACTTTTAGTACTGCAGTGAACCCCATCATGCCGAAAGTGAAGTGTAGTGAAGCTGTAAAGTTCAGAAAGTATGTGAAAAGAGTTCAGTGAAGAGACGTTCAGTACTGACAGAACAATCCTTTTTTGTAAAGCGTGTGAAGTTAAGGTAGCGGCGATTAAGTGATTTAATGTGCAACAGCACTGCGCTGCGGCAAAGCATAAAAGCTGCGCGGATCGAAAGTCTTCTGAACAGAGCAGGCAGGCTCTTTTGTTTGATACAGCGGAATCTTCGTCAACCAAACTTTCCGATTTCTCAAAAGACCTGTGCGAAATGTTGGTATCTACCAATATTCCGCTTAACAAAGTGAACAACGAACACTTCCGAAAATTCTTAACTAAATACACAACACAGTCGATCCCGGTCGATGCAACATTGCGAAAAAGTTATTTGCCCACCTGTTATGAAGACGCACTTCGAAAAATTAGAATTAGTGTAGGCAACAATAGCGGCTGGGCATCCGTTGATGAAACTAGGGAAGTTTGTGGTAGGTATGTTGCGAATGTTATAATTGGCACGCTTCTCGTGGATCGTCTGGGTGATGTATATTTATTTCATTTTGGAGGTTCTAGATGCAGCTAACCATTCCACAATTGCAATACTTTTTGACAATGTCATGAAGCTTTTGTGGGTTGGTGAAGTTAAGCGAGAACGAATCTTGCTGTTAGTAACCGATGCTGCACCATACATGGTTATAGCAGCAAGGGGACTTACTTTACCCAAAAATGGTCCATTTAACATGTCTTGCTCACGGTTTGCACAGAGTTGCTGAAGAAATATGGCAGAATTTTCCTGATGTAGACTGGTTAATATCAAACATCAAGAAAATATTTGTGAAGGCTCCACCGAGGGTGACAAAATTCAAAGATCACGCGCCTTTGCTTCCTCTTTTGTTTTGTTTGGTTTTTTTTTTGTTGTTGTTGGTTTCTTTTAGGAAAACCGAGCAAGAACTGCATCTCAAGGCTATGATACTGAATGAATGTTGAAAAATTTAATGTACGGTACTGTAGCTCTCTGTCAGTTTGTATGATTAAATGTGTCTGGTGTATTATCGCTGATCACGTTTTGGCACTGACGTTTACTGTAAGTTAGTGACACTCTACCTATCCCAAACATTCATGACACATTTCATAGTGTTTTAGGTCATATTTTATAGTTCTAGGCTATATTTAGCTAGTTTTTAGGGCATATTTGCTTGCATATTTTATACTTCTTTAGGTCTTAAACTGAATTAATAAATCTCATTACATCCGTTAAACATGTTTCCAATACGAAAATGAGGGAGAGCAGTAGGAACATTGATTTCATTTTTTACCACTTCTGGAGCTGACCTTGATGTAATAAAAGCAGAATGCTTGTTCACTTCATTTTTAATTGAACATAATATCCTGTTATCTGTTGCTGATCATGATCGAACCAAGAGTTTGTAATCTCATTCCCTGTAGTCTTTTCTTGCTATATTTTAAGACCTTGCGACGCATGTACGCGTTAAATATTTGCACTTTAGGATCTTCTGGATTTCTATTTTTGAAAGTTGGCAGGTATTGGGTATAGTTCATTGTTTCAAAACTGTGATGTGGGAGGGTCCATGTGAGTGTGTCTGGTGACAGTTACATTGTTTATTAGATATAGTTCATTGTTTCATTAGACTGTGATGTGGGAGGGTCCATGTGAGAGTGCCTGGTGACAGTTACATTGATTATTAGATATAGTACATTGTTTCACTAGACTTGGATGTGCGAGGGTCCATGTTAGTGTGCCTGGTGACAGTTACGTTGTTTATTAGATATACACTCGCCGGCAAAAAAATGCAACACTTGATTTTTAACATTAAAACTTAACGTATTAGCTGCATACCATCTCAATTATGTCATTTTATACTATTATCAGACCTTTGTCTGCTCAGAGTGTTTGTTTACCACCCATTTCCTTAAAATTATCGATATAAAGTTTGATTTATGACACCCCAGTTCGCTATCTACCCCAGGCAGACGATACGTCTCCATTTCCATTAGATCATTTCCTTCAATAAACTTAAAGTGCTTGAGTGATAAATCTCATCCCTCCATACTGTGCCCGTTTAGACCGAAGTCCAACGACCACATATGCATTTTACCAAAAATCAGTCAGCACGAGGATCTAAACATCTCAGGGTGCCATATGGGTTAAAATTACAACAACAAACAAGATCAACAAAATGCTTTGCTGATTTTCGGCTCGATGACCTCGTAATTCCGCCCCTTAAAACAACAATAACTAACTAAATCGATGCAACAATAAGGATAGAAGGGAGACTTTGAAAATACCACAATTCATAAAAGAATCTCATTTTATTTATAATTTAAAATTGAATCTAAAAGAATGCCATAAAAGCATTGAGAAAGCATGAAAAGATTCATACACTTTGTATACAAGACTGAATTATCAACACATGAACACTGTTGGATTTGAACGAAAGCCAGAATATCAGTCCTGTTGCGTTGTTCAAATATTTTATATACAACGGTAGGTTATTCAGGGCAAATTGAATCGTCCAGCCTGAATCCTACTTGACTAGTATTCACTTGTTGAAAGAAATTATATTTTTTAACTGATTCACTTGTTCATACCTGCCAACTTTTACGGTTTATCCGTAAAATTTACGGAAATTGCAGCATTTTACGGTTTTACGGATGAACGGTGTAATTTTACGATTTCGCGGACAAAAATTTGAAAAGATAATTTACATTCGATAATACCGCCCACTTCCGTACAATCGATTGTTTGCGTGGGTCGAAGGCAAGTCCACGATAGTCGATAACTCGTTCTTTGATATGATTCGTACTTTTAACCGTGTGATGTTTGTGTCTTCATTGTAATTGAATTTGAAGCCGGGATAACCGTTCTTCCATGTTTTTCGCATATTCTTTGTTCCGCTCCGTTCGCTCGTTGCGATTTAAACCATATTCTTTGACCACGTGAGTTGTTCATTGTTCGCGAAGTTGGCGTTCCTTGAATGTTTTCGTCTTTTAAGGTTATGGCATATTTTAATGAAGCGTTCGAGTTTTTGTGCTATAACTTCGTGCTTCGCAGGTTCCTGTATTCCTTGGACTAATTACATTCGTTCCACGTGTGTGTGTGTTTTTTATTTCTACTATATGCATATTCTTTCTTCACGTTGACAGTGACGTAATTAGGGCCAAGTGTCTGTTTACTTCCTTTTTGGTGGAACACAATGTGCCCTTAAGTGCGGCTGATCATGCTGGTGCTTTATATCAGAAGTTGCAAAGAAATATAGTTGTGGTCGCACGAAAACGACATGCTTTGTAAATAAAATGGCAAAAAATGCATCATCTGAAGTTGTTAAGTGCCTTCAGAACGGACCGGATACAGATAAATCCCTTTTCTTTCCATCAGTGAGAAACTACTTTTGTACTGCCTGTGACTACATCATCAACAAGTTTCCACTCAAGGATGACGTGTTAAAGAATGCTCAAGTTGCTAGGTTAGACAAAATTGAAGATGCACAGTTTTCTTCCATTCGTTTTTTCTTGGAAAAGTTTCCTATCATGTTATGCAAGGAAGAGAATGAAACTACAGATGAGGTGGTGAATGAGCTTCAGAGGCAGTTCACAGCTCTTCAGGTAGATGACACTTCGGCTGCACATCAAGATGCTGCAAGTGATTCCAGTTGGGCACAAATATCAAGAATTCGTGGAGCCGATAGACTTCTTAAGTATAACCGAATTTCTAGAGTAATGCTCTCTGTTCTCACCATACCCCATAGCAATGCAGAATGTCAACGTGTTTTTAGCCGTGTGAAGAAAAATAGAACACAGTTCAGGTCATCCATGTCCAATGAATCTCTGGAGTCTATTTCTATTTTGAAGACCAGGAGTTCTGGTCGCTGTTATGACAAAACATTTTCTCATGACTTTTTGCAGGAAGCTAAAAAGACCACAACCATGACTTTAAAGTCGAACTAGCATGTGATTTGCAGTGTGTATTATATTATTTCTTGCCTGTGTTACGTTAAACAAGTTTTATTGTGTAAAGCCTTTTTCAATTATCGTATATCAGCTTAATCTATCAAGGAAGTCCTGTTATGTGTGCTCCAAACCAATATTCACCACGCCTGCTGCTGATTAACATGGATTTCTTCTGGATTGTTATGTTCATCTACAAATTATGTAAGTAGATATGATTTCATTGAAGTATCCTGTTTAAAGCATGAATTATTGTATTTTGTAGCCCAGAAGTATTATTATTTTCGTCAAGCCGGGGGTATATCAAAAATCGTTCGATTTTTTGTCGCGCGTGAGTTTTACTGATAGCCCTTTTCAAAAGTTGGCAGGTATGCTTGTTTGTTAAAAAAATCACTTTGTTTATAAGTTCATTTGTTTAAACGAAAAACTATCACTTTCCAAGAATCATCATTTTCTTTCAAAATCGGTATATTAAATATCATAGCAATGAGTTAAGTACAAAAATAATGATTTGTAGGACATCTGAGCAGTGAAGGAAATGGGAAAAAAACAGAGGTGGTATGCTATCCGAAGATATTTCCCCGTCATACCTCAACTTCAAAAAAGCATACCCCTCCCTTACAACGTAACGTGATATGCAGGAAATTGTTCTATTCACTCAGAATTGCATCATGCTCAAGTAATAAATTTTATTTTTCACTTAAAAAATATATGTGTGAATTATTATTTAGGCTATATAGATAAATAAAATTAAATGAGTGAAGTGGGGAACTAAATTAATTTTTGTTTGCTACTGACATATAATTAGCATCCGTATAAGAGGAAACATTAACAGTAAATGTGTCATAAGTCACAATAGATTGGTCTGAAAATCACACAAAGATAGCATCTGAAAATACAGTACAGCAATATAAACAGTAAAGTCTATATTGTAAAAAATACATAAAATTAAGACTGATAGGCCTAACGTAAATAGGAAAAAATTATTAAATGCACTTATCATTAACTTAACGAAAAATAGTGTTTCGAAATTTGCGCTTTTGCAGAAAGGTTCATTTTACTTGTAGCCTACCATTTTATTCCTGTAGAAACTCCCAGACTACTTTTAACCTTGAAGGAGAGACATCTGACATGTTTCGCTTCTTGGAGTTGTTATCATCAGCACTGCGACGTCCCTTACCTAGCCATGCCTTAACATATTTCTCAGGCTTGAACTTGTGAATTGGGGTCCCAACCAACTTCAAAAAGACTAAGTTTCCAGCAGTTTTCACCTGAAGCTGATTCCTTTCAGGTGTAAATATTAGGTTCATGGCACTAAAAGATCGTTCACATCCTGCTGTGGATATGATTATGGTTTTCACAGCCCTAAGAAGTGGTTTCAGATCATCAGATACTGTTTTGTCTGATGCATACAGCCTGAAACCAGTTAACACTTTCCCTGATGGAACCTATACAAAATTTCTCACACGATATTTTATTTTACTGTCTCCAAAACAAATATCACTGGCCACATCTTCTGGCCACTTTGTTTCATCAAATACTTCTAAATTACTTAGAAGTTCTTGATACTTTGCTGCAAGAGATGGTACAGTAGAAGCAGAAGATCTCGAAGACTTGCTGTTTAGCATTCGTTTTTCCATTTCTTCCACAAGTAGACTGTAGAAGGCTTGTTCATCAATTCTGTGCACTCTTCCAGGTCCATGCAAGTTCACACCATTTATTTCCTTACACTCGGCTGCACTTCTTGCTAATTCTGTACACTCCCCAGGTCGGGTTTGTAAAGAGTGGAAAACTTGAAGTTTTTAGAGTACTAGCTTATGAGCCTGAATAACAGACATCTCCCTCTTCTGCAATTGAAGCGACAGATCCTCTAATTCATTCAGAGCATCTATCATCAAACCCATATTCAGGATAAAGTTTATATCAGTTAGACGATCCAGCAGTCCTTTGTACTGGGCCCTTTCTTTAGAGTCTCTTGTTTGATCCTTCATGGCGCTTTTAAAATGGAGGGAGAGTGCTGCAAACTCTTTCCAAATGGCCCTAACTGATTTAGCACTTGACGAAACCCATCTAACTCCTAAAATTCTTCCTATAACCTGAATATTAGTACTCAAATTTGATGCACAATGCTGCAATTGGTTTTTGTTCTTTGGTGATGGATGGTATAGGGAATACAATTTATCAAAAAAGTTCCTCATGTGGTTGATAGCTGTCAGCTTGGAAACATTACCAACTGTTAAACTCGAGACGGTGGTTAGCACAGTGCCATATAAAAAGCTGATGGAATTCTTGCTGGAGTCTTACTGCCAATCCTGATACACTCCCTAGCATATTAGATGCACCATCACAAGCAAATGATATAAAATTGCTGTCTAGAAACTCTTGTGAAAAATGCTGAAGAAGATTAGACTTTAAGGAATCATATATACATTGAGCTGAGGTGTTTGGAAGTTAACTATATCGAAAAATATGCTGCCGGTTTCTTCAGAATTATTAAAATTCCCCTGAAGACAAATACAAAGAACAGATTTTTGACCCACTGAAGTTGACTCGTCCACTCAAACAATCTTGAGGTTGTTTTCAACAATTTGTTTAACAACAGTTTTCCTCATTTCTTCACCAATCAGATTGGTAATGTCAGCACAGGAATGTTTGGAATGCAAAATCTGTCCCATATCTAAACCATTTGCTCTTTGTGCATCAATCCAGGATGGTAGATCAGAAAATGGCCTTCCTAGCTTTGCAAGATTGTACACTGTGCGAATAACTCTGCATGTATTCTCGTAGTAAGCCCCTTCTTGTTTTGCAGTTGTGTTTTGAAGAACTTGTTTCTTGGTCTCCTCAAGAATTTTAACACACTGACCATCGGCATGGGAATTCTTGTGATCAAAGATTTTTTCTTATTGCCTGACACATTTTCACATCACTATCACCAAAAGCCTTTACAGAATAAGAACACCACTCATTTGATAAGCGAGTTTGTTCTGATTTAAAAGCACCCAAAGTTCCACGTGCTCTGACGCATACTTTGCAATCGAATCCTTTTGTTTCGGTTTTGTAGGATAACCATTCGTGTTCTTTGAATTTAATTTTTCCACTGAGCAGGACTCGGAAATGTTGGCAAACATTCAAAATATGCACTATCTAGGCCTCCATTGTTGGTTTCTATTTCACTTGTGCTTTGTTGTCTGTGAGAGGTGAGAGACAAAGCCGATTTCGTCAAATTTTTCCCAGACTGATTATCTTCAACACAATCACCAGTTTCGCTGAAATTTCTCTTTTGTCCTCTTACGGCAAATTTATCCATGATATCAGTTCTGCAGCCAATGCTGATAAGAATACTTTAGTTGCAATGATGCTACTTGATACACAATCGTACTGGCCATACACCACAACACTAGTTTTTAACCCGACAACGAGGCGGGAGACTATCGGATTTTTAATTAAGTTCCTCCACGAGTAACCAACCTTGCTTGATAGATTTTCGCCAAGCAGGAGCCCAAAAGTTAAGAATATTATGACTTGTCGATTGACAGTAGATATTTTAAAGATATTTTAAAAGTAAAGATCCATTTAAACAATGTAAAAGCTATGATATTATCTTACTGAGAAATATGTTTAAAAACATCAGATGTAGCGGTATATTCTTAAGGTGGCGACTATGATCATCACAAGTTACCGGTCAAAGCCATGTTTTTTTCTTAAGCGCCCTGCTGCAGCAGTGGTGAAGGGATCTCGCTTTATGAGTTTTGCTGCATGGACGGCCATGGCCGTTCTTTTTTCCACTCTAGTTTGCTGCAGCGATGCTAAAGTGTTTTACGGGTTGGCTTCAAAAAGGAACGCACGGTTCTATATTGGCGATGTCTACAGGGGAATGTTTATCGGTGAAGGTAGCTTGGTACCAGTGGATGAATGATCATGAAAAGTAATTATATTAATTCCTCCGGCGCAAACAAGTTTCAGATCCACTGGTTTTCAGTGGCGGTATGCTATTTGACATTGAAAGCAGTGATGGTATGCCATTGGGCCTTTGAAAGTAGTGCCGGTATTGCATACCGGCGCATACTGCCTCACTTCCCTCCCTGCATCTGAGCATCATTAAATAACCATGTTTAAACACTATGAGCATGGATTCGAAGAACTTCGATGGTGAGCAAAATATTTATTACATCCTCTGTTCTCGATACGAAAATAACAATCATGAATTCATGCCTCAATTATAAATTCATGGATCAAAATATTAACCAAAACATTAATCCAAATGCTAACTAAATCATTCAAATATTAAGCTTTCAAATTATTGAAAAATATCATTCTGAAAATTCTCATCAAAAATAGTAACAAATACTATCACCAAAATTATTATTCTCCAGTAGAATATGAAAATATTAATCTTTACAAAATTTTATACCTTTATAATATACTGACCGGCAAAGAAAGTGGAACACTTCAATTTTTTATGTAATTTCTTAATTTATTCCACAAAAATGTATCGGTTTTCCAATATTTGCATTATTCATGTAAATGTTAGATGGTTGGCTACAGAAAATACTGAAACATGTTTTACAACACGCTTTAACTCACAAATTTTGTTACATTTCACAAATCTAACAATTTTCTATTTTTTACTAATGTTCTTTTGGGCTGTTTTTTTTTTTTCCAAACAAAACAGTGTTAATGTTTGCACTGCACTGCACGGGAACACTGGTTACTAAAACGAGTGTTTCCACCCTTAGCGTCCATGACAGCTTGTTAGGCTCATCGAAGATTGGGGGTAATTGGTGGTAATAAATCACCCTAAGAAATGTCAATTTCTATTCACGGATTGGCTAATTTTATACTTTTTAAATTACTGTTCCACTTTTTTTGCCGGTCAGTGTATTTATAACTTCAATAGGATCACAAATATCCTTGAAATGGTAGTGGCTGTTCATTAAATGAAAATACAATCTTTAGCACCGGTCCATTCTATTAATGTGTCAATAATCACCTGATCACATTTTGTATTTGACAAACGGCAAGGTATCGTTGAAATTAAAGGTTTATCAACAATAAACTCGGTTTGACAAGTACTGGGAAAATATCTGTAGAACACGAGAAAATCAAATGTGAAACATCACTGTGATGGTTGCATGAAATAACCATTGGTTATCTAACTCGACGAAAGTGTGATTCATAATTATATATTTTTACTTCCATATTTTTCAACATATTTTATAAAAGCCATCTAACCCTCACAATGGTTGATGCTTCACGTAACGACGACTTCATTCTTGCGACTTAATTGCACATTTTGAATGACAAAATTCAACTATTTCCACACACAACGTTTCTCCTCATATTATTCATATCACACATTATTATTATAATCAAGCCATTGCTTCTTATCCAACTGGAAGACTAGGAAGCTAGTAAGCTCCTCCAATGAGTTTACTACAAATTTTTACCATCATATTAATTCCTGGTATCTTTATTTCGTGTCTACTCATGGTCAAACGTTTCATATAATGACGTTACCCAAATAGTTTACTATTTATATAAATTCAAGAAAACCCTAATTTATACATTCATTTTACTTCCCATTTTGATAACCTTCCGTGTCTCCACAAGATTTGACTGTATAACGCAATTATTAAATGCTTCCAATATTATTCTGTTATTTCAGAATGTGGGCGTGCGTCTAACCACTAACCTTCGGAAAAGAAATGATCCGAAGTAGTTAAACCGTTTCAGATATCAAACTGATAATCCACATAACATGATATGATTATTAGAAGTTACCAAATTATTATTATTAATATTTCAGAAAAATGAAAATTATTATTATTAAGTCATTATTATTATTATTATTATTATTACTTCCAAACTGGAATTAGCTTCACAAAACAATTCGAGAACGATCAAGCTCGAATTCTTAAATAGGAAAATACCCATTCCTCAACCTAAATAAATTTTAATATCCACAGATCCTACGGCTGATGACCGTGTTTAGAAAAATGACACAATCAAACTAAAAGCTCATGATGCTGCCCATAGATTCAAATCATCGAATCCAAATATCTGAACACAGGAAGTGTCCAGACCTAGGCCTCCAATGCCTCGAAGCCTAATTTGCGACAGCAAATTACAAAAGAAAAATTTGTGTTAATAAATCTGTAGAAATGGAGAATTTCGAATAACTAAGCGAAAGAATAATTCAAATGTAGCTTACATTCTTGTAGATGTGGACGATGAAAATCTGGTTAGAACCAGACTGTTTCCATTCTTCGGTCCCATTTGGACCCGTACCTAAATCCTGGTATCGGCCTCCATTTTCTTCCCGCAATCAGTCTAGCAAGACATAACGGCTAGTTTCTTCGTTGCTTCGAAATATTCTTGAATAATAATGTTCATGATGAATGTTCTAATAGCTGTGGCTATTTGCGTTAAAGGGACTTGATCTTTGAGATCCATGGTAAGAAATACCAGACGTAACATAGACGCAACAGTGACACATTCAGTACGATTTCGATACTCTTACAATCTTATTTTGCTGTGGTAAAGACCTGATGTTCTTGATGACCCTATGGGTGGAATTATGCATTCCCCTGACAGTGTTAGACACAGCTGGTCCCTATGTCGGCTAAGTGATCTTACCAAGCAAGACTGGTATCTAATAAAGTACGGATATGATGTCGTGGTTGTTCTTTCTGTTACCAAGACAAAGCTTGTCTCTGGTGAGTTGGAAGTAAAATACTCCAAATAATTAAATGTGGCTTTTTAGACTAAGTCTACCATATGTCCTGATGCAGTTGAAATTCACAAAGTGTTGACTGCATGTTAATGCTTATCACTTGAAATAGTACCTTTAGAAAAATATTCTATGTTCCACTGTACGCAAAAATGACTAACACTTTTGACCATCACTTGGTCCGATGTTTCAAAGTATGAAGTAACGGCGACCATGCGCCTAAGTATAAACTGTAGCGTAGTATCATTAACCATGTACTGCGAAGATTTCACTCGGCGAAGACTTAGCAACCATGCGCTGCGGAGAAGTAAATCTGACTGTACCTTGAGTCTGGCCGGGCCCTCAATTTATACTGGACGGAGCTATCCTCTGACGTCACAGTGGGAGAAATCCTCTATCACTAAACTGCTCATATCTCGGCTTCCGCTGATCCGATTTTCTTCTGATATGGCTCATTCTTCTCCTTTTTCCCTTGCCAGTAAAATGATATGCATCCCATGTTTCCAGAAAATCGGGAACTATTTAATCAAAATATATCCTTGATGATGACGCGGCACTAACCTCTCTGTTGCCTGCATAAAGTTTCGAATTCCTTCGAGAATAAAAGCCGCGCGCTATTCAGACCTTAGAATATGTGCCTGTGATCTCCAAAATGCACAAGTGGATATGGGCACAATACCAAATTTGCTTTGTTTGATAAAATGTATTCTTCAAATGATTTCTCATCAGTTTTTAAGTTCATTTCGCAAAGAAAACATGGTTCTTATACGAGAAGAAGCTGCAAGAGCTGTAGCCTTGATTGAAGATGGAAGAAGCATGTGATTCATTGCAAGACAGTTAAATGTCTATGTTTTGACCATCCAAAGGATATACCTACGGTATAGGGAACTTGGAACATACTCCAGTAAGTGTGGGTCAGGCCGCAGAAGAGCGACATCAGACAGAGATGACCAGTATCTGCGACTCCAAATTCTGAGGGACCGACACACCACAGCTGTAGAAGCAAGAAATTGGCTTCAGCAGGTGACAGGTGTGAATGTCAGTGAGAGGACAGTAACGAGAAGATTAAGAGGTGTAGAAATCTTCTCCAGAAGACCTGCTACTGGCCCCTGATTGGAACCTAAACATCGCAGGCAATTATTCACTCTGCTCCCCTCCATCAGCAATGGACACAACAGCAATGGCTAGCCGTTCTCTTCACAGACGAGAAGAGATTCAGTCTCAGATCGCCTGACGGAAGAGAAAGAGTGTGGAAGGAGGGTTGGAGAAAGGTTTTCTCCTGTAATCTTTTCCTCCAGCACTGCATTCGATGGGGGTTCTGTCATGGCCTGGGCCAGGGTCAGTATGGATGCCAGGACTGAACTTTTCCTAATTGAGAATGGGACTCTCACAGCTGACCGGTACATCATGGAAGATCCAAATGGGTGTTTTTTATTCCGCCCAATCAATACTTGCAATTTCTTACTTAAAATGTATTTAAGCATATTCACAGGAACATGTTTCGGGCAAAATTTGCCTTTCTTCAGCCTGTACATTGACTTACTTGACTTAAGTTCTGTTTTTCGCATCACTGGAACACAGGGCTTCGACGAAGCATCGCCATCAGACTCTGTTTTGTGCCGTTGCCTTCACTTCTCCCCATGTTCTCCCCGCTTCTGCAGCTTCCCTCTCCACTGTCCTCCTCCAAGTTTACCTCGGTCTTTCTCTTCTGCGATGTCCCTGAGGATTCCAACTCAGGGCTTGCCCCTCTATTGCCGTCTGGTTTTTGCGCAGTGTATGTCTGACTCACTTCCACTTTCTTGCCTTTAACTGAAAATCCACGGCTTCTCGTTTGTAATATTCCATAGTTCTTGATTGGTTATTATTAGAGGTTTTAAAGCGGCAATGAAATGTAACGCTCGTTTAAATGTAACTCAACTGATTTATTTAACACAAAATACATGAACTGTTTAAATGCGTTGTGCCGTGAACAGATCATAAAACGAACTGTTTAAAAGTTAGTTGAGGGCGCTAGTTGCGCCTATCGATCAGGATGGAGGTCGATACCGGCGGGTACCGAATCTCACCAACACTTCCCCTCGACCAACAGCCGGAGTCATCCTGGTGCATGTGGTCTCAAGCCAAGGCTTTGAGCACATTTCTCGTGCTTGGGCCTTGACAATCCTTTTGTCAATATGTCGGCAGGCATCTCATCCGTTGGAGTGTACTCCACCGAAACCACCTTTTTGGCCACGGCATCTCGGACGAAATGGTGCCTGATGTCGATGTGCTTCGTCCGTGAATGAACATAGGATTCGACGTCAGCTTCTGCGCACCTACATTGTCGTTCTTCACTGGGACAACATCTATCGGTTTTCCGAAGTCTTTCAGGAGTTTCCGCATGTGTAGAGCTTCCTTGGTTGCTTCTGTCAAGGCCATGTATTCGGCCTCCGTCGACGACAGGGCCACAGTAGGCTGCTTCCTGGACTCCCAACTCACTGCAGCGCCGCCTAGTGTGAACGCGTATCCGGTGTACGATTTTCGATCAACCAGGCAGTTTCCCCAGTCAGCGTCCACGTACATCACCGCTGGATTTGGAGTACATGAGGCCGAGATCACGTGTGTTAGCGAGGTATCGCAAGACACGTTTTGCAGCCTTCCAGTGCTGCTGTCCATGACAGTCGTTGAACTGAGAGAGAGAACTGACTGCATGGGATATGTCCGGCCTCGTTCCCACTGACAGGTACGTTAGAGCTCCTATCAACTGTCGGTAGGGGACGCTCTCCACTTGTACGCCAGGGTTCACGTCTTCCTTCTGCAGCTTCGTACTTGGATCAATGGGAGTGCTGACAGGCCTGCACTCTGCCATTCTGAATCTCTCCAGGACCTCGTCTATGTATCCTTTCTGGCTGAGTTTCATCTGGTTGGCGCTCCTCTCGAACTCCAGCCCCAGACAATACAGCACGTCCCCCAAGTCCTTGATCTCGAACTTGGTATTCAGATAGTCTCTCACCACGTCGATCTTCTTGTCGTCTCGAGCCATGATCATCATGTCGTCGACATAGATGATTATATAAATCCTATCTTCGACCGGTCCGATGTGGTACATGCATGGATCTGCATCCGAGCGAGTCGCCTTGAGATTTTTCATCTCTTCCTCGAGACGGTGATACCAAGCGCGTCCTGCCTGTCGCAGTCCGTACAACGCTTTGTTTAGTGAGCACACCATGTCACGATTGGTCAACTTCTCCAGCATCTCATCTGCGGACTTTTGCACAGTCTCGTCAACCGACTCGTCTTGAACGGTATGGGCAAGAACGTCCTCGAAGTGGTCCGGGGCCTCCATGAAGATTTGCTCCTCGACTTCTCCATTCAAGTACGCCGTCTTGACGTCTAGCTGTCGGATCTATAGATTATCTTGTACAGCTAACGCCACCGCAGTCCTTATTGTGCTCAGCCTTGCGACTGGAGCGAACGTGTCGTGAAACTCTATTCCTGGTCTCTGCGTGAAACCCCTCGCTACCACGCGCGCCTTCCGCTTGCTGATAGTGCCGTCAGGGTTAAACTTATTCCGGAGAACGAATCTGCTTCCTATCACACGTTGCCCCTTGGGACGGTCGACCAGCTTCCACGTATTGTTCCGAATCAGTGAAACTGCTTCTTCTAACATTGCTTCGATCCACGCAGGTGAGTCATCTCCGGAGATAGCCTGGGTCACTGGGATTTCAGCGACGTTGGCCGCTTCCCCTGGTCGATCACCGTAGTCCTTGCGGGGTCGCCCAGATTTTCCAGTTCTAATCAAAGGAGGCCGTCCGCCTCTTCTCCTAGATGATGCCGCTTGTTGCTCATCGGATTGGATCTCCGGTTCAACAAAGTAATCGTCGGCAGGAAAGCCTATGAAGCCATCGGAGAATTCCCATTCAGCAACATCAGGTTGGTTTTCTGCCAGAACTTCGTCTCTCGACACCAGCTCGAACTCCAGTTCATGGATCGGATCCTCTGGTTCAATGCGTACTTTGTCCGGAGAGTCACGCGAGAACAGATCATCGACTGATTTCTTAGGCGCGGTCATCTCCTCACGAAAAACAACGTCTCTCGTGATCTCGATCTTCTTCGTTTCAGGAATCCAGATACGGTAAGCCTTCGACTGCTCCGAATATCCAACAAAAATTCCCTCTTTTGACCGAGGGCTAAACTTCCCCTTGTTTGGGGTCTTGTCCAGGCAGAACACCTTGCTCCCAAAGTCCTTGAGATAGTGTGCAGTCGGAGTTCTGTCGAACCAGCGCTCAAATGGAGTCTTCCCGTTTAGCTTTTTGGTTGGACATCGGTTCCTCAGATAATTTGCGGTGTTGATCGCCTCCGCCCAGAATGTCATTGGTAGGCCAGATTGCAGGAGTAAACATCGTGCTGCCTCTTCAAGGGTCCGATTTTTCCTCTCGGCCACACCATTTTGTTCAGGCGCATATGGTGTTGTGAGACGGCGCACGATCCCCTCAGATTTCAAGAACTCGTCAAATTCCCTGTTGACATATTCACGTCCATTGTCGGACTGTACGCACTTTATTTTCAGACCGTGCTGCTTCTCGACGAAAGCCTTGTACTCTCGGAACATTTGCAATGCCTCGCACTTCGTCTTCATAAACCGTACCTCTGTCCATCTCGAATAGTCGTCCGTAAATGTGATCATGTACTTGGATCCACCGTTCGACACAACACCCACAGGGCCACAAACGTCTGTGTGAATAATATCGAGCTTACTGGTCACACGATTTGACTCTTTCGGGAAAGGTATTCGAGTCATTTTGCATTTCGTGCAAATGTCGCACGTTAGATCTCCACATCTCCCTTTTAGTTGCACACCTCGAATGGATTCGCTCTTCACTGCCGTATCTGGATCACGAAAGTTGACGTGACCCATCCTTCGATGCCACAGCTGTGCCACATTCTCGTCGCGCTTGTCTTCTGACACTGCGTTTCGACATTTTTCCAGTGGGGTGCCCTGTGCATAGTACAGATTGTCCTTACGCTGTGCAACTAACCTCGTCAGTCCATTCTGGTCAAAAACTTCCGCCTTCTCTTTGCCAAAAACAACCGAGAAACCACGGTCTGTCATCTTCGAGACTGATAAGAGATTAGTGCGGATCTCAGGAACGTGCAAAATCTCATTGAGAGTAACGTTGCAAGTTTTACCGTCTACACATGTTGCAATTTTTGCAGTTACTCGGGCCTTTATCTCTGAGGTTGCGTTGCTCGCTAACTTCAGCTTGCCAGTCTCGCCCTTGTCCATCTCTGTAAACACAGTCGCATCACCGCACAGATGAGACGTGCACCCACTGTCGAGACACCACAGGTTTTCGACGCTGCTCGTCGCGATCTGGCACGTATCAGGTTCCTCAACTGATAAGAGTGATGCGTCCGACAGCTGATTTTTGTTGACCTTAACATTGCAGTCCACTGCCTTATGTCCCTTGATTCCGCACTTCGAGCATTTGAACGGAAACTATTTCTCCTTGTCACTCTTACCACCGGAGTAGCCGTGGTTTTTGTTTTGAGGCTTCGACTGTGGTTTCCTTGAAGGACATTTCTTCATGTACATGGTGCCTTGATTTTCCATCGGTGTTGACGAGGCAACTCTGGCATCGTGTTCTTCGATTATCTTCGTACGTAGATTCTCAGGCTTCGGTAGATCGTCCCGGCTCTCGATGGCAATTCTGAAATTTTCAAAACTTGCCGGCAAACTGTACAGCATCATGATGGTAAGTTGGTCTGGGTTAATAACTGCGTCCATGTCAGCCAACTTGTTGACACAGTCAAAGTAGTTGTTGAGGTGCTCACGGATGTCGCCACCTTCAGTCGTCTTTTGCAAGGTTAGACTCTTCAACAACGTGGCCTTGCGAGCCGGCCCCTTCGACTGAAACGTATCCTCAAGTTTCTGCCATATCTCGCTTGATGACCTGCAGTTCTTCACCAACTTGAGCTGGCTTGGTCCGATGGATAGGATTAGGTCCGACATGGCCTTTTCATCCCTAGTCGTCCACTCGGTCACTTGGGCTGCATTGTCCTCACCCGGCTCGGGTTTGACGATCTTGCGGTTGACATAACCCCACGCGTCATTCTTTATCAGAATGGCGCGCATTTGCATTTTCCAGGTGTCGTAATTATCGCGCCCTAAGGCCTCGATGCTCACTACACCGTTTGAATTCATTGTCTCACTTCAGTCGTGCCGCGTGTTAATGTCCAGAACACTCACGATTGCTCACAATAAATTTTCTGTGCCGCGTGTTATTGTTTGAAACACTCACAAGCGGCCATAAACTTTGAGTCGCGTGCTATTGTCCGGAACACTCGCAAGTAGGCCTATGGAATTTTGTGTCGTGCACGTTTGTACACAACTCGCACGTTAAGCACCTTTTCTTGCGTCACGTGTTATAGTCCAAAACACTCGCAATAAGCCAAAATTCGCGTCGCGTGTTATTGTCCAAACACTCGCGATTGGCTTTTTCACTGTTCACTCACGATCAAGCACACAATATTCCAGAAGACGGCGTTTGTTCCTTCTCGCTTTGTCGATGTCCAGAAGTTTCTCGAAGGAGCAAGATGTCTGCAGATTCGATGCGTTCTTCTCTTTGTGTGTCCGCTTGATCCCGCTGTTTCCAGTTTTCAGTTAATTTATCTGAGCCAATCGTTCTGGGTCCATAACCTATTAGAGGTTTTAAAGCGGCAATGAAATGTAACGCTCGTTTAAATGTAACTCAACTGATTTATTTAACACAAAATACATGAACTGTTTAAATGCGTTGTGCCGTGAACAGATCATAAAACGAACTGTTTAAAAGTTAGTTGAGGGCGCTAGTCGCGCCTATCGATCAGGATGGAGGTCGATACCGGCAGGTACCGAATCTCACCAACAGTTATCACATTTGGCCAAAACACTCTCAAGATTCTTTGTAAGCATCGGTTTATAAAGGTCTGGATTGTCTTTATGATTGATTTTGTTACTTTCCAAGTCTCGCATCCATATAGCAACACTGATTTTACATGGCTATTGCATGTTCGGAGTTTAGTTCGTGTGGAAATCTCATTGCTTTTCCAGATAGGATGCAACTGGATAAAGGCTGCATTTGCTTTCTTGATCCTACTGCTCACATCCTTCTCTGCTCCTCCAGTTTTAGAAATCATCATCATCTTGAGCAGTTTCCAACCGCTGGTCGGGTCTGCTTAGTTTTAGAAATGATGCTACCAAGATACATAAATTCTTTAACATCCTCTATGTTTCTTCTGTTTATTTAATTATGGGCGGGATTAATACGTTGTGCGTTGTTAATTTCAATCTTCTTCATCATCATCATCATCATTTCCCCTTATCCAGCTCCTGCCGGGTCGGGGTATTTATGGCACTTCTCCACTTTCCTCTTTCCTTCCACCATTCTTCTTCCACGATCTTGTCCCAGTCCAGACTTCTTTTTCTTATGCTGTTCTTCACTGAATCAATCCACCTTGTTCTAGGTCTTCCTCTTGCTCTCTTACCCTTGCACTTCGCCTCCAGCATCTGTCTTGGTATTCTATTTTCCTCCATCCTCTTTACATGTCCAAACCACCTTAGTTTATTCTTCTCAATTCTCTCATTTAGTTTTGCCATCCCAACTTCCTTCCTAACATCTTCATTCCTCCCTCTGTCTTTGCTTGTCTTTCCTATCATACTTCTTAGGAATTTCATTTCTCTGGCTTGGATTCTACTCTCTTGCCTGCTTGTCAGGGTCCAAGTCTCAGCTGCATAAGTTAATATGGGAACATAGTACACTTTATACATTATCTCCTTGCTTTTCCTTGGTATTTCCTTATCCCAAACAAGTTTTCTTACACTTTGATAGAATGCATTGCTCTGCTGTACCCTCCTGCCAATCTCCATGTCCAACCTACCAGTTTGCATCAATTCACTTCCTAGGTATTTGAACGATTCCACAATTTCCAAACTCTGACTTCCAATTTTCACAGTGCCCTTTCCTTGTCTTTCCCCTCTTGTCATCACCATGGTCTTGCTTTTCTCTATACTGATTTTCAGACCGTACTTTTGAATATTTTCGTTCAGCGCATCTAGTTGTTTTTGCACTTCTTCGGTGTTCCTTCCCCAGACCACAATATCATCTGCAAATAACAGTAACTTCATTTCTTTATGTCCATATGCTTCCTTTGTTTCCTTTACAATTTCATCCATCACCATTATGAACAAGAGAGGTGACAGCACACTACCCTGTCTTAACGAGATTAATTTCGAATTAAATATCCTGTACGAAAATATCAACAAGTTTTTCCCAAAACAATCAACCACTTACAAACATACGCAATCCATTCACTCCTCTCCACCACCACCTCCCCTCCCTCCCCCTATTGTTCCCCCATAACCAGTTGCCTGCAGTCTCTTTACATGACACTAACCTTCCCCCATCACGCCTCCCGCGATCCAGTGCAGTCGCGAGCTAACACAGCTGTTGCTCGTGTCAGTGCGCGCTAGTATACACAGGGATACACGTCGCTAAGCCACACTGCACGTACACAGGTAAGATAGCAGATTTCTTTCTTCCCCGCTTAGGCACAGCTCACGTCCTTTTTCATTCAATCTGACGTTTAATTTTCATATACTTTGCATCATCCAAGCAGAAGCGGATCCCCCCTTCTTTTTCGAATGAAGATAATTTTCACTATTACAGTGCCAAAGAGTAAGTTTTTGTCACTTCTATTAAATTCAACAATGTTATAAATTTGGAACATACTCTCGAACGCAACCAAAATTTTCCTTTTTCACAGGTCATGCAAACCTTTCACGCTCGTATGCAATCTAATGCGGCATGGAACGCCCCATAACAAATTAATATCCAATACTTATGGTCACAGTATGCACTCTTTTTCCGCCAATCAAGCAACACATCAAAGTGAACAAGAATGTAACTAGACCAGTTTCTCCAATCAATGTTTTAAGTGAACTATTTTATGTATCAAACTTTTAATATTTCCATAGCATGTATGCACTAGAATCAAAGTCATGCCAGCTGATGCTTATTGGTCACTGATCAATTCTCCTTTTGCTAAATAGAAACATGTTTATGGAACAATAATGTAGCAATACTACTTATCCTTCCAAAACATCTTAAGAGAATAATTTTATTTTGTCACTAACTTACTTTAATATTTTTAGATTTTAAGTGTATTTGAATCATATATTTACTCCACAATGAAAATGTTTAATTATGCATGTGTCAACAATAGGAATGTCTTTGGTATGTGTAAAAATTGGTGATGATTATGTACAGGCTGAAGAAGGGCAAATTTTGCCCAAAACATGTTCCTGTGAATATGCTTAAATAAATGCTGGGCGTCGAGCGATACGGAAAATACGGGAAATTTAGTGACCCGGGTAAAATACGGGAATTATACGCGAAATTCGCACTTGATACGGGAAATCTTGAAAAGTTTCATAATGCCTGACTAGAGTCCTCCCGCTCAGTCTTCTATTTCGCCTGCAGACCGCGCTGCCACTCACAATTTGCGCCACCGACAGAGCGCTAAGCGGGATGAAAACCCAGCCAACGTCGAATGCATGCTTTGCCTGGCCGTACCCTCTCCGCACAGGGCTAAGCGCGCCGCGCTCGTTGTTGACAATGACATACAGGAATCAGTCCGCATTGTTATTCACAAAGGAGACCTGGATTTCTCGACAAGAGCAGCCCTTAAAGAAGCTAACAACTCAATATCTCAGAAAATTCCAGACACGGATGTGCTGCAAATTCGCACCAACTGCCGAAAATTGTACATTCGTATCCTATGGCTGAAAAAAATCAAAGAGAGGTCACCTCTTGCTCACAAGATGACCCGTGCTATTTCCTGCCTAGACCCTATAGGGGTCGCTGAGACTCCTAAGTTGGAAGAAGTTAGGATCGTCATTGCCCTGGAAATTCTTTGTAATCAGAAGAATTTGATTTCTGGCGCAATGGCTGATCGCATCAAGAGCAGCTACTCCGCACTTCTGAGACTGCCCTCCGTCACTTTGCGTTTGAAGCAGTACGACGGAAAAGAGCCAGGGCTCGACGTGTTGTGGTCTGAATTAGTGGCTTCAGCACCTTCCTCAGTTCCTGCCAAAAACGATCTCACAAGCTTCGTTAAAATGATACTGATTTTTTAATAATAATAATGTTATTGGTTTTACGTCCCTTTTAACTACCCTGGCTTTTAGAGACGCCGGGGTGCCGGAATTTTGCCCCGAAGGGGATCTTTAACGTGCCAGTAAATGTACTGACACGGACTGATTTTTTATCACAACAATGCAGCTCTAGACAGGGGTTTCTCCCAGAACAAGGAGTGCATGATCGTCAATCACAAAGAAGCAAGTCTGATTGGAATGCTTACTGATCAGGACGCTGTGATGGCAGCTGGTGGAGCCGAAAAGATAACCGTGAGCGAGAGTCCATACTGTACAAAACTCCTACGCCGTGTTCAAGGAAGCAAAACAGGTGCGAAGCGACGGCTAAGGTGGCAGTCGAAAGAAAAGCCACGAAAGATCTCCAGGAATTGGGAAAAAAAAAGATGGTGATATTGAACGACGCCCGTTCTGAAGCAGAGAAAATTGAAGAGAAGATGAGTTCCCTAGTGAAGCTTTAAATTAATAAATCCTTGAATATTGTTTTATCTTATTTTGTGTGACTCAAGTTCCTAACCACAATCTAGTATTAACAAAGTGACTTATTTTATTTTGTGTATGACTAGCCTACAGTTCCTATTCAGAAATTAGTACTGTCAAAAGAACTTAATTTTGTGCTGTGTATAACTGAAGTTCCTTGTATGAATCTTGTATTTGTCAAAGTGACTTATTTAATTTCGTTTTGAATTATTTTATTTTCTATTATCTACTTTGATAAAATAAATCTAAATTAAAAAGTATTCGCAATGTGTCGCATGTGGAATTTTACTTTTTTTAGCCTTTCCATGGTCTTCTTTCACAGGGGAGATGCACATACCAATTTGTTTCAAAGTCCATGCAAACACTCAATGCAAATGCGTCACACATGCATAAATTTCAAAAACTACAAACAATGTCTCACAGCTCTCCGCATTTTACTATCTAACACCCGTCAACAACATGTGGCTACAAAATACACCACATAAGTGACAGAATTCTTCTCGTATGGGCAGGCATTGTTTCAGTCGCTTGTTAACCACTGTCTATGTCGGATTTCCTTACATTGGCATTGTTTCGTTACTTTTATTTCGCCGAAGTTCGACCCGAGGATTGGACACATCCCGTACAGCATGTACAGAAAGAAATATTGAAGGCGGTCTGGATATCGCGGTGGATGAAATGATTATTAACCTTGGCAATTCATCAAGCTCTGACGAAGACAATGATGGTGGTGGTGATGATCATAGGGACAGTGAAGGGATGGAGGGTGTCAAAGACACCCTTGCCAAGTGACTGAGCATAATTTATTTATTGGTGTCAGTTCGCTTGCGTGAATCGATAATAGAGCACAGGCTATTGTTTCTCGTCATGTGTTCAAAATACCGTCTGTCATTCAATAGCCTACAACTCGACAATATAAACCCACGGCAATAATATCGCCACAGAGCGGCTTGTTTGAGTGCTCGGGGCTGAATATGTCTTTACCTTAACTTTACTTTTGTGTTACCACGAAAGCTAATAGAGAGTCGCGATTCAGTGAGTGGGCATGGTGTTATCTGTCGACTACTGTAGTAAGCTGTGAACGACCTACACTCAGACTCTTGTTTCATGTTAAAGGGTAATCATTGCATGGTGAGTGTTTTTATATTCATTAGCTGTAGAGTGTTTGCCCTCTTTGTCGTATTTATTGAATTGAATGCCGATGATGAAGGTATCATAGCTTCGGTGTGTAATTTATTTATTCATCTAAAAGTATCAGAAATAATGGCTGAAGTGTAGCGCTGTGTATTATTCGAATCAGTTGATTTACAACAACACTAAAAACTTAGCAACACAGCTCAGCTGTTCCAAGCTCCCGACATATCCTTAGCGTTGTTTCCTTCGAAATACAGGGTGTAGGTGAGAAGCATGCTCAGAATTCTTCCCATGTGGAGGTTGGACGTAGGGTCTTGTTATGTGGCGACCGTGGGTTGCGGAGAGGAAAAGCAGGGCAAAGTGACAGGAAGGCTGTCAGTACTGAATGCGCGGGGTTAGCAATACTGTATTTGTTCCTTATTTTAAGAGTGTAATAGCGGACACACCTTCAATTTTACTATAAAAGTCGTGATCTAAAAAGGGATAGTGGGTGGGTAACATCTATTACTACATGAACCCCAACATTATTATTCATTATTACAAAGGGTATTTTGACTATTTTCAGTAGTGTAGAAAATTGTATCTCCTTGTTCCGGGCTTCTATAGAGCTTACATTTTCTTTCGATCTTTCATTTGCCATAGGACGCGCCACCGGCGTATGGTTATGCATTACCAGCTTCTGGTTTAGTAGTCAGGTAATGGAAGCAATGGGAACTGTGTACTACAATTTTCCTTGCATGTAACTAAGCAAATTATTGTTGTTAAGGGAACGTAAAATGCACCAAGAATGATATGTATGATATTCAGCTGTGTGCAGTGAGAAAGCTCTGCATGTGTTCATTCCTTATGTATTAATGATGTGAAATGTCAGCTAACGTTGTGCCACATACAACACTCGTAGTCTCTAAATGTTGCACATTTTCCCGTAGATTACAGCAGTTTATGTTTGAATAGCTTATAAGATCGTGTCAAAGAAAGTATTTCTCCAATTGGATGATTGTATTTAACTGTATGCACGTCGTGTAATCTTGTCGAAGTGTATTTTTTTTTCATGGAGCAACTTAACACCGTAGTAGGCACGCAGATTTTTGTATTTATTTTTCTGGCATCTTGTTTTAAATTATTCACTAACATATTTCTAAATGCAGACAATCCATACCTCCATTAGGATTCGGGTTCCATAATTCATGCAAAATGAGGTTCGTTCGTTTGTGAAGTTGAGGTCACAACCCCCCTACCCTTTCAGTGATTACCGTATGGTACTTAACGTAGACTAGGGTGAAGATGTAAATGAGCATTTAAAAGAAATTGTCGCCAGTTGTTTGGTTTATTAACTTAAGGTAATATTTTCCATAGGTACTGAAAACTAGGCATGGTTGGATTTTAAGGTGGAACCGCATGTGCTATCAAATATCGCTTTCTTGCAATACCTGGAATATGTATAGAATTATAAAATGATTATTGGTTAAATAAGTGTTAATAGATAGGCTATTGTAATTATAATGATTAAATAAATATCAAAGAAGAAACGATGCGTTCTTAGTAAATATAAGGCCTACCGGTACGGCGAATAGCCTATAACTCGTAGCTTCCGTCACAATTTAGCATTTAAACGGGTCACGATAATGCATAATATACTAATATAACAACCGGATAGCAAATTATAATAATATTCTCACATATAACATATTTAATTTGCACCAACTTAATTATTGTAGTCTAAGATATGTTAGACCACTGCCTTTTGAAATGTGCAAATCGCACACTTTGTAGGCAAGCTGTTTGTTATGGTCGTCTCTGATGCGAAGTGTTACTAATTAATCTTTTAGGAGACACTTGTCTTTGGAATATTCATGAAAGGCCAACCCTCTAGTTCTTATTTCATAAGTTGAACGCATAAAAACAAAACCACAATCCGAAATAATAAAGAAGATAATCACGAACGAACGATTCACTGCCAATGAAAATCAAATGGAGATTCGCGGACCGGAAGTTCGCTATGCATAAGCTTCGGTGCCATTTTGTTATTGTTAGTGTTACAGTGCCATTTTAACTCGTGGAAGCTCTATACGGTTACGGTACCATACGATTCAGTCACTTCCCGTAAACATTTATTATGTGACACTCCTATTCTCTACTCTCTCAACCCTCCTCAGTAAAACAGTCATTTATATCAGCTCTCCTCAGGTGAACGGTATTTTATTTGTGTTCGTAGCATCTCATCCCATCTGCGAGAGGTCACCGCTATCACCTGTGGGCTGCGGAAGTATCTCCAAAAATGCAGTTGCACTTACGCCAGAAAATCTTGATTCGCGCTTTAAGATTCATTTTTCAGCCATTCGGTATGCAAACTCTAGTCTTAGAGAGTTCTAAAATATACGGGAATTTGGTGGATTTTCGTACGGGAAATACGGGAATTTGAAAAAAGGTCATCGCTCGATACTCTGAAATGTTAAGTAAGAAATTGCAAGTATTGATTGGGCGGAATAAAATCCACCCATTTGGATCTCATTTAGAATCGTCAATACGGACCTAAGCATGGAAGTCCTTGAAATCCATGCTGTACCATTTGCTCCATTTTTCGGTGATGAATTTCGCCTGATGCACGACAACGCATGAGCACACACTGCCCGATGCATAATTACATGTGGTTGGAATCTACGTACTAGACTGGCCAGCTAGGAGCACTGACCTCAATCCAATTGAACATGTTTGGGATATGTTGACCAGAAATGTTCGGTAACGTGCTCCTGAGACTCTCCAGCAACTTCGGGTGATGCTGCATGAGGAGTGGGAACGCATCCCACAGGAAAGCATTTCACATATCATCGCAAGTATGGCAGAGAGGTTACGCCAGGTGATTCATGCTAGGGGTGGAAATACCCGTTTTTAAGTGTTCAGTTCTTGTGTCACTACCCAAAGGAATGGATTAATTCTGTAATGATAAATTTTGGAACTCAGATTAACATTTTTAGATGACTATGTAATTTACTCAAAATTTAAGACATTTACACTTTTTTTCGTATTCTTGAAAATTAAACAGATTTGAAGCAGTTTTTTGTATGTGAAGTGGTTTTCAAATTTATAAAAAACAATTAATTATGCATAATTTTTACATAAGAATAATTTCAGTAGAATAAATTATGAGAATAATTAAAAATACAAGTGTTGCGATTTTTGCGGTGAGTGTAGTTCATTGTTTCATTAGACTGTGATGAGGGAGGGTCCATGTGAGTATGTCTGGTGACAGTAACATTGTTTATTAGATTTAGTTCATTGTTTCATTAGACTGTGATGGGGGAGGGTCCATGTGAGTGTGTCTGGTGACAGTTATATTGTTTATTAGATATAGTTCATTGTTTCATTAGACTGTGGTGTGCGAGTGTCCATGTGAGTGTGCCTGGTGACAGACTGTTTTAATGGTAGTATTTTGTTTTGGTAGAACTTTAATGTTTTTTCGTTACTAGGATTTTGGTATTATTAGCCAACTAATGGCTTCACTGTGTTCTGCTGCACGACTGAAAGCAGCGGGAAACTTCAGCCGTAATGTTATTCTAGAGGATATGCACCTCTCTATGCATAATTACATGTGATGATGGCCTCCTCTCTTGTAAAATTCCAATCCGGAGGTAAACCAGTCCCCCGTTCGGATCTCCAGGTGGGGACTACTCGAGGGGGTTAACGTCACAGAAGTGACAAAGAGGAAATCTAACATTCTACGGATCAGAGCTTGGAATGTTAGAAGTCTGCTAGGCAGTGGAAGGTTAGGAAACTTGGAAAGGGAAATGGATAGGTTGAGGTTGGATTTGGTTGGGATTAGTGAAATGCGCTGGCACGAAGAACAGGACTTTTGGTCAGGAGACTATAGGGTCATTAGCACTAAATCAAACAACGGCAATGCGGGGGTAGGTCTCATATTAAGTAGGAATCTTGGACAGCGGGTGGAATATTATGAGCAATATAGTGAATGGATTATTGTAGCTAAAATCAATACAAAACCTACATGCACCACAGTGGTACAGGTCTATATATGCCCACCAGTCAAGCTGATGATGTTGAAAAGGTCTACGAAGAAATAAATGAAAATCTGAAGTATGTCAAGGGTGATGAAAATGTAATAGTAATGGGAGACTGGAATGCTGTGGTAGGAAAGGGAAGAGAAGGGAAGATCGTAAGAGATTTCAGATTAGGTGAAATGAATGATCGAGGAAGCAAGTTGATGGAATTGTGCACTGAGCATGAGCTGGTCATAGCTAACACTTTATTGAATAACCACAAGAGAGAATTTACACATGGATGAGACCAGGAGATACAGGGCAATACTAAATCGACTTCATTATGGTCAAGCAGAGATTTCGAAACCAGATTTTGCATTGCAGTGAAGCCTCCGTGGCTTAGGCGGCAGCACGCGGGTCTCTCACCGCTGGGTCCGTGGTTCAAATCCCGGTCACTCCATGTGAGATCAGTGCTGGACAAAACGGAAGCAGACAGGTTTTTCTCCGGGTACTCCGGTTTTCCCTGTCAACAATTCCATTCCAGCAACACTCTCCACTATTATTTCATTTCATCTGTCATTCATTTAATCATTGTCCCAGAGGAGTGCGTCAGGCCTCGGCAGCCGGCGCAGTTCATATCCTCGCCGCTAGATGCGGGGCTTCATTCATTCCATTCCTGACCCGGTCGGAGACTGGAAGCAGGCTGTGGATTTTAATTTCATTTTGCATTGCAAAACATATCCCGGTGCTGACATAAATTCTGACCATAATCTGGTTGTTATGAAATGCATATTAGAGTTGAAGAAACTGATAAAAGGTCATAAGCCAAAGAGGTGGGCAATAGACAGACTGAAAGAGAAGGATGTAAACGAATGATTCAAGAAGAGTATAAAGGAAGGACTAATGAAAAACCCTAAACAAACTTCAATTGCAGACGAATGGGCACTTTTGAAGGATGAAATAACAAAATCCGCAGAAGAAAACATGGTGTAGGAAAGAAATAATAGATTGAAAACCATGGATCACTCAGGATATACTAGAATTAATGGATAAAAGGCAGAAACACAAGAATGTAAGAGATGAAAATGGGAAAGCAGAATACACATGTCTGAGAAATGAGGTTAACAAGAAGTGCAAGGAAGTGAAAGAAGAATGGTTGAAAGGGAAATGTGCAGATATAGAAAATTGTCTGAAATTAGGTAAAGTAGACACAGCTTATCGAAGGGTTAAGAATACTTTCGGGGAAAAGAAGACTTAAATGCTGTAATATTGCGGAGACAGATGGAGAGCCTCTAACAGATAAGGATGAATAGGTTGGGAGATGGAAAGAGTGTTTGTATAAGGGAAAGGAGATTGAGAATCATGTTAATATGGAAAGGGAAGAGGAAATTGATGAGGATGCGAAAGGAGATTTAATATTGAGATCAGAATTCGACAGAGCATTGAAAGACTTAAGCAAGAGCAAAGCACCAGGCATAGATGATATACCGATTGAGTTACTATGCTGTGTAGGTGATGATGGTCTGATTTATTTCACATGGTGTGTAAGATTTATGAGACAGGTGAGGTACCCACTGATTTCAAGAAAATGTTATCATCCCTATACTGAAGAAAGTGCAAGCTGACAGATGTGAAGATTACCATACAATCAGCTTGATTATGCTTCAAAGATCCTGTCTAGAATAATTTACAAGAGGATAGGAAACCAGATAGAAACGGAGTTGGGTGAAGACCAGTTTGGTTTCAGGAGAAATGTAGGAACTAGGGAAGCTGTACTAACTCTTAGGCTTATTTTGGAAGGTAGAATAAGGAAAGATAAGAGAACGTTCATGGCATTTGTAGACTTAGAAAAGGCTTTTGATAATGTTGATTGCGTTAAATTGTTTGACATTTTGAAAACGATTGGAATAAAGTACAGGGATAGGAGGGTGATCTACAATCTATACCTAAACCAGACAGCAGTCATTCGAGCTGATGGACATGAGAGAGGAGCTGATATTCAGTAATAGGCCAGTCATCTAAAACATTCTAGGTCACAAAAAATTGCAAGGTTCTGATTTTTTGGGATGTTGTTAGGATAGATACCAATAGTGTAAAACCTACCAATAGTGTAAAACCAAGTTTGCAACTTCGAAAGACCTGTGCTAACTTTCTGGTGCTCGAAAAACCTCGAAATTTTTCAGACTTTTTTCAGTTTTTGGCTTCTAACTTCTAAAACATGCATTCGACAGAACTTTTAAAGAAGACAAAATTAGCAACAATTTGAGTGCTACTCCAGCTCTGTATGTCTTATAGATCTCGAGATACAACACTTCAAAAATGGGCCTTTTCTTCTTCTTCTTCTTCAAAAAAGTTCGAAATTTGTAGTTGGCTAGTCTTTCGAACAAAATATTGTCTAAAATACTCATTCTACGAGGAAAGTTATGACAAATAAAGCTGTAGAGCAGTTATTTAGCTTTAATTTAAGCAGAAGCAAAATGCTGTAAGACCAATAGTTAGTTCTCTTGTTATCAGGTGAAAACAAAATAGGAAATCGGATTCTTCAAAAAAAGTAGCCTGACGAATTGTAGGACTTTTTTAAAGGATAATAAAGACATCAATCATTGGAAAATCGTTTATCATGCAAAATGAAATTGAATACAATTAATAATAATGTTTAATTTCTTCTCAATGTATTGAAGTCACAGTGGCGATGTGATGGAGGGACCTCATCTAACACCTGCGACAGAAACTTGCAACACGTCAATTACCTACTACTTATTAATAAATTACAACAAAGGGGTAGGTATGTAATGTTAGGCTTACCTGCACTTAGCGAGACAGTAGTATTCTTTTGGAAGGCCTAGGTTCATCATACGGCTCTTCTTGGGGCTCCGGAGACTACTGTGTAGTTGATTCTGGATGTAAAAGGGGATCGTCGAAGTAGTCTTCTTCATCTGACTCAGTCATGTCTAGGGTAGAAGAATTAAGGCAGGTCTTCCCAGCCCTGCTCCGCACTCTTTCAGGAACCTGTATGACAAGAATTTCAGCTGTTATAATAAATACAGGTTACAACAGACCTAATACGAATGGATTACCTTACCTGCATGACAGGAGTTTGAGCAGAGTTTCCGGCGCTGGTTCCTTGTTTGAGGTCACCGGTCTCAGCCCCTGTTGACTCCTTGTCCATCCCCACTTGGTGGGCTCTTTCTCAATCCCCAACCACTGCTGAACCCGGTGGTAGGTTCTGTAGGAATGTTGGGCAGCAGCCTCTTCGGTTGGAGGCAGACGAACGAAGTTGACTTTTGCGCTAGCTGCAGATCGGACAAATATCCCGTAACACAAGGCGTGGAGAGAATCTTCTTTTCCACCGCCATACAACGCCACGAGACATTTGTTGCCAGCGGAGGCTATCTTCTCATGGGTGGATCCCGAAATGCAAGGCGTGGAGAGAATCGTCTTTTCCACCGGCATACAACGCCACGAAGCATTTGTTGTCAGCTGAGGCTATCTCCTCATGGGTGGCGTTATTGTTGAGAAAAGTGGTAGCCGCGTCAAGAAGATCTGGCTGTTTTGGAAGGACGCCCAACATCTTTGTTTTCCCCTGTCCGAAAAGGGCAGAGGTGGTGTCGCAACCACTGAAGGCGTGGAGGAACAACTCTATTCCAGGGGGGAGTTAGAAATCTCCTCGAATGAATGATGTTGACAAGAACTGCTTGCAACCTGTTCCATCCTTGGCACTTTTCTCGAACGAAATATTTTGTTTGTTGGCGCCCAATCCATTTAGGAGCACCAGGACCATTTAGGAGCACCAGGAGGTCAACATCTTCTCCAGCGACTATGACGTGCTCGTACTCCTCACTCTTATCCAATGCTGTCCTCACAATGAGGCAGTCGGCGTCCTGTGGAGCTTGCTTTGTTTTGATCCCTTGTATATCCAGTCCAGTGCAGATAAAGTTGATCAGGTGCTGCTTGTTTTTTGGGTTGGACAAAATCTTTTCTTCGGGCACTCCAATCAGTTTCGATTCTTCAAAAAAGATATCGCTGCACGCTGAAGCTGCATAACGTCGTAGCCATTCTGCTGTTTTTGTGCTCGTAACAGCCCCTCTTCTGGGTAGCCATCGAATACAACTGAGACATTTTTCCAAAATGGTTGGTCGTGTAGGTAATATAAACAGCTACAATTTCCCTCACTGAGCTGTTCCGTTGCCATATAACCTAATGGAGCAAGTATCCTCCGTCCACTACAACAAGGTTCTTTCTCTATTTACTGAAATAATTCGATTTCCTTATTATTTTTTTCCTGATAACATGAGAATTATTGATCCTAAAGCGTTTTTCTTATGCTTAAATTAAAGCCAAATAACTGCTCTACAATTTTATTTCTCATGACTTTCCTCGTAGAATGAGCATTTTAGACGGATTTTTGTTCGAAAGACTAGCTTACTACAAATGTTTAACTATTTGGAAAATATGGCCATTTTTGAAGTGTTGTATCTCGAGATCTATAAGACGTACAGAGCCAGGGTTGCGCTCAAATTTTTGCCAATTTCGTCTTCATTCAAAGTGTCATGAATGACTTTGCCGTAGAATGCATTTTTTAGAAGTTGTAAACTGAAAAAAGTCTGAAAATTTTCAAGTTTTTTCGAGCATCACCAAGTTAGCACAGGTTTTTCAAAGTTGCAAACTTGGTTTTACACTATTGTTATCTATAATATCCCAAAAAATCAGAACCTTGCAATTTTTTTGCGACCTAACGTGATTTTTGTGTCTACAGTGACTGGCCTATAAGGTGTAAAGCGAGGCTGCAACTTATCACCCATACTTTTCAATCTTTACATTGAGCAAGCAATGAAGGAAATTGGAGAACAGTTTAAAGTGGGAGTAAAGATTTAAGGAGAAATAATTTCAACTCCGAGATTTACTGATGACATCGTCATCTTGGCTGATACGCCAGAGGATTTGATTGAGTTTTTGAATGGTATGGATTCTGTCTTGAGGAAAGAATTCATGATGAAAATTAATAAATGTAAAACAAAGATATTGGAATGCAGCCACAATAAATCAGATGCCTCTATGGACATCAAATAGGCAGGTGAAAAGCTAAAGGAAGTAGGTGACTTCTGTTACTTAGGAAGCAAAATAACCAGTGATGGACTAAGCAAAGGGGATTAAAAAAAAGTAGGTTGGCTCAGGGAAGGAAAGCATTTCTACAGAAAAGGAATCTGTTGACATCGAATATAGATTTAGGTATTAGGAAGTCATTTTTGAAAGCCTTTGTCTGGAGCGTGGCGCTCTATGGATGTGGAACTTGGACTATTGCTGCATCAGAAAGGAGGAGAATTGAAGCATTTGAAATGTGGTGTTACAGGAGAATGATGAAGATCAGATGGGTCGATAGGGTTACAAACGAAGAGGTATTAAGACGAGTGGGAGAGGAGAGATGTTTCTGGCGACTGCTAATGAAGAGAAGAGATAGGTTAGTAGGACACATACTAAGACACCCAGGAATAGCAAACTTAGTTATGGAAGGAAGGGTCGAGGACAAGAACTGTAGGGGTAGACCAAGGTTAGAATATGTTAAACAGATTGCCTCGGATGTAGGGTGTGGTAGCTATGTAGAGATGAAACGATTAGCTCAGGACAGGGAAGTATGGATATCTGCAACAAACCAGTCGAAAGACTGAAGACTCAAACAACAACAGCCTAAAAATGAGTAGAGTAAGTTAAACAGAACTACTAGGCTAAAGAAAAGCCTCGGTGGCTTAGGCGGCAGCACGCTGGCCTCTCACCACTGGGTCCATGGTTCAAATCCCGGTCACTCCATGTGAGATCTGTGCTGGACAAAACGGAGGCAGACAGGTTTTTCTCCGGGTACTCCGGTTTCCCCTGTCAAAATTTCATTCCAGCAACACTCTCCACTATCATTTCATTTCATCTGTCATTCATTTAATCATTGCCCCAGAGGAGTACGTCAGGCCTCGGCAGCCAGCACAGTTCATATCCTCGCCGCTAGATGGGGGCATCATTCATTCCATTCCTGACCCGGTCGGAGACTGGAAGCAGGCTGTGGATTTTCATTTTTCACTAGGCTTAAGAAGGTTATACCAAAATTGAGCGGCCTATAAAAGAACCCAGAAAAAGGACGATGGTAAGCAAGTTTTAAGTTTGTTCCTGATGGCCTCTGAAAGTTTAAAGAGAGTTTATTTTACTTATCTTCGTTTCTTGATGTGTTGTAGCACATGGTTGGTGATCCTTATAGGATAAACGCACCAGTCTTCCCTCGGAGGTTAAAGGTCCATTCACACATATCTGTGACGTGTCAGTTCGGTGTAATTGCATCAGTGTCAGTGATGATTCATATCGTTCCATTGAATCTCTCTGACGCTTTCACACTTGTCTGGCGCAGTGCCGTAATTTGTGTGTCAGAACTGGAGGGTTGGCCTTTCATGAATATTCCAAAGGCAAGTGTCTCCTAAAAGATTAATTAGTAACACTTCGCATAAGAGATGAAACGATTAGCTCAGGACAGGGAGATGTGGAGGGCTGTATCAAACCAGTCAAAAGACTGAAGACTCAAACAACATCAATCACTTCCATGTATTTCTGCCTAAGTTCCTTATCCTGTAGATTTTCAACCCTAATCCATCTGCTAATAGCCCTCACTTTCTGCACTTAAGGTCTAACTGCTTAATTGACAGCAGATCAGTTTGTGGTCTGTTTAATCAAAAAAGACCCTGAATACCCTACAATTCCTTATCGCTTTACTAAAAGTGTATAAATATTTCGTGTAATATATTTGAGTCGTCAAGTTGCAAAACTCGTTATGTCCATATTTTTCTCAAACTGAGTTATGGCCGCCATTGTATGCATCTCATCAAAATACACATTTCAGTATTGCAATACGTGAGCAAAGTCCATTTAGTCCATATGTTTAAAGGTGACAAAGAATTGGAACTGGTGCAGAAGTCGTTATGTCCAGAGTGTGTTATGCAGCAAAGCCCGTTATGTCCCAGACGACGAAAGATTTGCAAAACTCGTTATGTCCCATCATAAAATGCAAAGAGCATGGAATGACTGCTGCAAAAGTCGTTTTGTCCCACTTTCGAAAGGATTTTGTTTTAATTAGTTCTGTTTAATACTTTTATGCAAACACTTTGGAATCTGGTAAGATATTGAAGTTTTGCTGTTGGTTAACCTGTATGTAGTTGTAATATTTACCGCCAATCTTTGTTTACAGTGTAAATTTAGTAAGTTATCAGACACTGTTTTCTGTGCTTTTGACAATGAATCCTCTTCAAGTACAACCAGCACTTCTTGGGAAGGGCAGGAAGAAAAGGGCAAATATGGATAAGAGGAAAAGGAATGTAGCAAAGCGAATGAGGTAACTACTTTATACATTCTTGCTTTATAGGTTAGGTCACCTACAGCCAAGCAATGGGTGTTCTCTGTACATGAAAATTGGCTCTTTTAAATAGTCAGATATTCAGCATTTATATGCAAGCAAACTAGTTATTTTATTTTATTGCAGATATTCTGCGCCTTCATTCCCTCAACGCCTTTCATGCCAACACAAAGCTGCAGAGACTTATCAGTGCAATCAAGTAAGCATGCAGGATATAAGATGAATGCACCAGAAATTCTACAGTCATCCAAACAGGGAAATTCAGCAGAATTTCATCATGCATCAAGAGTTAAGAATGGAGATTATCGGAGGAAGAAAGTAACAGTGAAATATTTTATTCCTAGTCTGAAAGACGGCAGTGTAGAAAATGTAAAGGTGTGCAAGCAACTTTTCATTAACACTTTATTTATATCTGGAGACAAAATTCAAGGATTGTGCAGAAGGTACATGGAGACTTGCGAAGTAACTGTTGAACGACGTGGAGGTGACCGCAAATTTGAGGAATATTCTGAGAGAAAGCAAGCTGTAAAGAAATATATTGAATCTATCCAGGTACTTGAAGCACATTATTTCCGCAGCAAGAACATAACTCGACAGTATCTTCCCAGTGAGTTAAGTACTAAAGCTCTATGGCTACAGTATCAAGAGTCACACGGCGAAAGTGTACATGTAAAGTACGATTATTTTCGTAATATCTTTGATAATGACTATAATATTGGTTTCGGGTCACCTGCCACCGATTGCTGTTCCATGTGCCTCTCCCTTTTAGAAGGCATCAAATCTTGTCCTGATGCGGAATTGAAGCAAAACCTAAATACTGAACTAAACGTTCATAAGAGGAAAGCAGATGCATTCTATGAGCATGTGCGGCAGGAAATTGATGGAGAAATAACTTTCTCCGATTGTCAAAAGAATCATCCCATCCCCAAAATTCCTGACCAGGCGGCATTCTTTTTACGCCAGCTGTACATTTACAACATCACTATTTGTGAGGGGGGTTCTAAAGCGCCTCAGGGGAGAAACAAACATTTGCCTATGTATGGCTTGAGAATTTATACAAGAAGGGGTCAAATGAAATTGCATCTGCACTTTACCACAGGTTAACATCTACCGACTTGGCAAATTACCATTCCATCAAGCTGGTCGCCGATGGTTGTGGAGGCCAATACAAAAAAAAGTCATAATTGGAATGCTTGCCAAGTTCTTGGCTGCAGATTGTCCTCCTTCGATAAGAAAGATAACTCTGCTGTTTCCTATGGCAGGGCATTCGTTTATCCCTCCTAATAGGGTTTTTGGACGAATCGAGACCGATATTAAGAAGCATACAACACTTCTTATGGATGAAGAGTATGTTAACATCTTTAAATCTCATGCTACTGTGATTCGGGTGGAAAACAGCTGTCCTGAGATGAACTGGAAACAGGCAGCGTCTCACATACTGAGGGAACCGGGTAACTGGCATTTCAAACTTCAACCTTGTAAGAGGATCGTACTTACACGAACAAAATCAGGCAACTGTGATATAAGAGGTGAAGTAAACTACAACAGCGATTGTGGTGAAGCGAAAAGCATATTGAAGCGTGGGAAATCCTTATCTGCTATTGTGCCTGTACCAGTGGAGGAAGGGATTCCTTTTAAGAAAGAGAAGCTCAACGACCTAAATACACTGCTCACCAAACATTACGGGAAAGAGTGGGTAAGGAACGATGACCTCATGTTCTTCAAGATGTGAAATGCCATGTCCTGTGGTTCGGATTCCACGTAAAGAGGAGGTCCCGTGGCTCATGATCTCAAGATTAACGGTCACGTTAAACTACCAGCTTCCTTCCTTCCTTTGTTCTTCAAGACACTGTTCGACCAGCAGTAAACTTTAAACAATGAAGACGTACCAGACAATGACTCTGATGTGGGAGATTTTGTAGAGGATAATAATGGATTGTTAATATATAACTGTGCAAAATGTTAAAGAACTTACAAAACTTTTTAAATGAACGATAATTTCTTGAAGTAGTCTTATCATAAAGTCAAATCAAAACAGATTATATCCTAACCTTAAAATTATTTCCATTCATGCTATTTTCATGGTGTAATTTTTTAAATATAGCTAATAAAACATGTTCACCATAAATCTGCGCACGCTATTCCATATACTGCTGCAAATACCTTCATCTCCATAAAACTGCCGCAAAACTCGTTATGTCCAAATGTTTTTTGCAAATAACAAGGGATTTATAAGTTATATTTTTTGGAGATTTTGCGGTATGATGAAGATGAACCTTTACAGTTTAATTACAAAATATCAACCTCCTATCTTTGTTCCATAACAAATGACAGTTTTTTGCCCTTCCTGAAAAATTTGTTTGTCTGGACATAACGGGTTTTGCAACTTGACGACTCATTTCAGGTACTAGGAAATTAATTGTAATTCCCCGTCCAATCTAATTTGGGCACATGAATGAAATGCTTCTAATAATAAGGAAGAAAGTTTGTAGTTTTACGTAACCATTTATCTCGCGATCATGAGCCACAGGATCTCCTCTTTACGTGGAATCCGAACCATAGGATGTGGCATTCCACTTAGAAAATCTCCCATGCATTGACCGGGAATCGAACCTGGTCCGCTGTGGTAAGAAGCCTACTTCTTGACCGCTGCACAACCACGCCCCTGCTTCTTATAATAAATACTTAAAATTATGAAAAACAACTTTACAATATTTCCTTCCTGTGCACTCACTCTCACATGTATGCACTTTCACCAATTCATTCATTCATTCATTCATTGGGATTTTCGTGGTGAAATATCATGCTCAGTGGTTCAAAACCCACACCAAGAGGAGGTCCCATGGCTTATGATAACATTCAAATTAAATTACAAGCTTTCTTCCTTCAGTCACACTCGTGTTGACTGACTAAAATGCTTCTAAATAATAAGGAAGGAAGTTTGTAGTTTTATGTGACCGTTAAATAATTATTCCCATTTATCATATAATCAGAGCCTCCGTGGCTCAGACAGAAGCACGCCAGCCTCTCACCGCTGGGTCCGTGGTTCCAATCCCGGTCACTCCATGTGAGATTTGTGCTGGACAAAGTGGAGGTACACAGGTTTTTCTCCGAGTACTCCGGTTTTCCCTGTCACAAATTTCATTCCAGCAACACTCTCCACTATCATTTCATTTCATCTGTCATTCATTTAATCATTGCTCCAGGGGGTGTGACAGGCGTCGGCAGCCAGCACAATTCATATCCTCGCCGCTAGCTGGGGGCTTCATTCATTCCATTCCCTGACCCGGTCGGTCGACTGGAAGCAGTTTGTGGATTTTCATTTTCATCACATAATCAGTACTTTGTGCTTTTTAGCTCGGGATGGGCTGCCCGGGCCCAAAATTTCTCCCTTCACCTGTATTGCAGCAACCTCTCTTGACACAGGCCAATGCCTAGTCTGTTGTAAACCCCTAGTAGTTATCACTGCACAAGGGGAAGTTTGGTGCCATGGCGTAGGTTTTCAGGCAACTATTTTAGTTTCTCTGTAAGGCATTATTCTATAGGTTGTCTTTTGGCTGATTGATCACCTTGTGGTATAGTGGCTAGCATTCTTGGCTGTCGCCCTGGAGGTCCGGGTTCGATTCCCCGCTCTGCCACGAAATTTAATTCTGGTCTGAGGGTTGGAACTGGGTATACTCAGCCTCTTGAGACATAACTGAGAAAATGTGGGTTCGGTACCCACCTCAGCCATTCTAGAAGTGGTTTCCCATGGGTTCCCCACTTCTACTCCAGGCAAATGCCGGGATGGTTTCTAACTTAAGGCCACGGCCTCTTCCTTCCCGATCCCCACCTTAATTACAAGTACACACACTACTACAGACATCACAATTACACAGGTTATCTGACAAATTCTACACGGTGCTAAATGACCATGATGCCCAAACCTCTCATATGAAACAACTCTTTTGCCCGAGTTTTTTCAGGGTATGAGGGCACTGGATATCATACTATCTAGAACCACTCAAATAAATATTTGTCTTGATAAAGGAATCCTGTGACTTCTGCACTGAAGGTAACGATTTGAGTAAATAATGTGTTAACGAGTTGGCAGGATATTTCTGTTGTTTAAATTTTATTTTTTGGGAAATTTAACAGAATTTCAGTCAAATTTTAGCAATAAAAAATGTCATTAAGTGGCATTATAGGTTGGAAATTTCACATTATGCCTATGCCATTCACTGGTGCAGTTATAATTAACAGTGTTGCCAATTTAGTTATTTAAATCTTATCTCTTTGAGTGATTATCTAGTTGGAAGAATGGTGCTTTAGTTGCTAGTGTGAAATCTACAGGGGGGTGCCTGTGTCCATGCACAGAGGAAAATCATTTTGTTGTTCTGCACAGTGATGTCATCCCTGAGAGATTCGAGGAGGATTCTTATCGTATCTTATGTGACAACCGTATGGTCTACCATCTCGCTCGAATTAGTATAAAACCCTTTGTGTTTTCATTATTAGAAGAAAGCCTAGTACAATTGCCGGCTTTTAAGCTGAGACGTGTATTTATTGATGTCAATAGAACTATCTTTTGGCATTTAGCTCACTTACAGCCTCCCTGTCCGCATATTTCCGAATGATTTGGTGATATCACAACGAGAAAAAAAAATTAAAACATGCTTCCCTCGTACTGCCCAAGGTTAGATGGTTGTTCACAGTGTGATGTAAATACTGATGCTGGCTACTGCTGATAGATTTACAAATTAGCGGGTCAAGAGCAAATAGAATGATCAAACAAAAATTAGTACCGAGTCTCACTCTGCAGAATACGTAGTCTCAGTTTGTGACTGATCATTGCACAATCCACGGCTCATATTAATTCAGTATTATGTGGTTGCAAGTTTTATGTGAAGTGAGTGTCTTAATTCACCTGTGTTCATATATTGTAGGTTTGAAGTCCATTTTTGTATGGTGCTAAATAATCTCAATCCCTCCCTCTGCTGCTTGCATATATACTGAATGTATTTTTCAGAAGTGTATTCATCATGGTATCATTTATATGTGTAAAGGGGCAAATGCTTAGCGTAGTGATCAGGTTATCAGTATTCTGTTTATTTGTAGGATACTGTCTAAGGATTATTAATTGTAGTATTGGTATCTAAGAGAGTAGTAATGCCAAGCAGTACTGTGGCTATGCTGTTCGGAAAGGGCTGAATTCATAAATATGCGAGGGGCGTTTCATAAGTCATAGCAACTAATTTTTATTTCCCGACATTGTGTCAACATATGAAATAAACTATATACATTAGAAAGTATGTCACCTGACCTTGGTAATGTTGCCACCTCATGGGATATGGATCCTAGAATCTGTGGAAGAGGAAAAGATCAAATAGAACATTTTGAAATCACTGTTTTATGCTCATACAACCTATTTAACATCATCAATATAACAATTGTAAGTCATTGTTTTATTCTCGTACAACCTGTTAAACAGCATTTGCTGATGCATCATCTCTTAATGAGGGTTGAAGCATGTTGATGGTTAACATCTTCAAAGTAGTCACTTAGGTTGTCCATGGTTCGTTGCCATCGATGGGGAAGATGGACAATACCATCTGCTGCATGCATTTAGTTCAAATACCCACACTGTTCACCTTTGGTTACCCTCTTTACACACTGCTGCAATAGACTGATGATATTGGGATCATGGTCATGTTCAGAACGGTGCACTCAGATTCCACCTGGTGACAACATTATGAAGGTCATGCAAAGCACGCACTTCGCAGTTCTCAACAAGTGAGCCAAGTGCTGTTCTGTTCTTATTGCTATGCTATGCCAAGCGGAGAGTGATGAGTGAACGGGAGGCAGATAAGCTTGGTGCGCTGGCCGGCCAAGTCATGAGAGGAACTCGCTGTATATAGATAATTTTGCCTGTTGACACATTGTCAGGAAATAAAAAACAGTTGCCATGATTTATCAACTGTCCTTCGTAAATTGGCAGCATGGATAAATGTAAAGAATCATAACCCAAGTGAATTTTTAAATCTCACAATAAAATGATAATAAATACATATCGTAATAAAATCCATACTGTTTGTTGTACAGCAGTTTTAAAAAATAAATGCCACATAATATGGAACATGAAATGAAACAGAATGTTGTCAATTTGAATTTCCATAAGCCATAACATTATATTAATTAAGCGAGGGAATAGAATTATTAATATTTATAAGTAGAGCTCGGAAGTTCACGCATTTATTTTGGTTAAAATAGATAGCCAAAAAGGCTCTTAAAATACTGAAAATAGGCAGTAATATAATTACAATAGGCATTCATTAGAAGTGAAAGCAGAGAGTAATCTCACTCATTATTAACGAAAATGGGTATTTACAATACTCATTCGTTTCTTTATCACATAATTAACGTACTTTTACTTTCCTTGATTACAAACAACAACAAGATGATTTTTCATGTTATCAACTGTCATAGACAGCCACTTGTCATAGGGGATGTTTTTTTATCATGGAAAAGGAACATTCTGTACTTCCACTGAAGTGATTGGCTCGAATTTGAAGCAAGATATTTCGGAAGAACACATGCCAGTTAAAACAGAACTTTCACCATTCGACATCACAAATGTTCTTAATTTTGTCTATGTCCACATTAGCACTCAGAAAACATTTACACATTTCACTAACACTGCTTCCTTTTTCTCCTGGTGTTTGCAGCAATAGATTTTCTGCATCTTGGAAGATCGTCATGGATGATACCAGCGTAACACCTTTTTCTCCAATTTCAAGATTGCTTCCGGTAGCACACTATAATGTAGTGTTATAATTGCCAGATCATTGCTGAATTCTTCATGGTACAACAACTTTTTTACCCCGCGAACTGAAGCAACTTCGTCTTCTGATACAGCATGAACTACCTCACGTATCTTGTCCAAATTGTTGCTGTAATAAAGGGTCTTTCACTCGAAGTGGGGCCGGCCGCTCGGCGCATGGATGCTCCGGCGAGCACATGGCAACTCACAGAGCTTGGTGTCGAAAGAGAGCCCGTACGAATCGCATGTAATTTACAAGCACACATAATAACACATAATCAAAGTAAAATCATTGTTACAGAAGATGTTGGAAAATGTCTTCCACCTGCATCTACACATTTCTGGCATCTTCTAAGGAAATTTTCATTCACACGCATTAGTTCATCTACAGAGATAGCCTCAATTTCTCTCGTAATATTTAGTTTGAGTTCATCTAGTGTGTTGTTGTGTAAACTTTATTTTTCAATTGTCCCTATAAATAAAAATTGAAGCAATAGGCTTTAACACTCAGCAGTACTACGTTCTAAAATTTAAAACACAATAACAATTAAACAATAACCACGTACACACGTTATAAACTTATAATACGTGTAACTTAAAATAGGCTATAAACGAAATAACGAAGTCAACTTTACTTGTCAAATCCTGTCTCAGCTCCGTGTTGCAATGTGCTCGTCTGACCTTTGGCTCAACCTTCTACCTGGAGTCCTGCGAACTTAATAATATGTATAACTTAAAATAGGCTATAAACGAAATAACGAAGTCAACTTTACTCGTCAAATCCTGCATAGCAACTGTGTCAGCTCCGTGTTGCAATGTGCTCGTCTGACCTTTAGTTCGACCTTCTACCTGGAGTGCTGCGTCAGCCGTGCGACCGGCCCCACTTTGAGTGAAAGACCCTGTGTATGGCTGCTGAGATCCAGGTTCCCCATCTGGTGAGAACTGCCTGTGGAGGTAAAGAGAGCTCTGGTGCCACGTCCTTGAAAACCGTGATTCGGAAGGGTGATTGATTTTAGGAAGACTTTCTTGGTATTCAAAACTAATTTATCCATGTGAGCATACAAATTTCTTTCCTCTTCAGCAATTCTGTGCAGCTCATGTAGTACAGTCATATTAGGACAAAATTTGGCCGGATACGGAAAAAATTAAATGACAACGAATTTCTTCAAAAACATGTTCTATAGGACCCCCTGAACATCCCCAGAAAAATCGGGCTTGGGGAACACCCCTAAATTTTCAAAAACGCCCGCCATCTTGGATTTTTCAAAAACTGCTATAATTTATGAACGAAAAGTAGAAATAAGGTGCGGTTTTCGCCCAAAGTTGTGTTTCGACTTCTAGGTATTGTACCTACTATGAAAACTCACATTCAAGTCGGGGACCATCTTCAAATTTTGAAAAAACTCTTATTATCTACTTAAAAAAAGCTTTCTCCTAAACGAAAAGTGATAAAAAGGTGCTGTTTTCGTCTATATAATTAATTTAACTTTCAGAACTTCTGTTTATTATATTACTGCGTATGTAAGATGGGGAACATCCTTAAATTTCAAGATAGAAGCCTGATTTCTTGGAATATATTTTAAAATTTTGTGATATACTAAGTAAACGTAAAAACACAATTGTCCAAATGATGGGCGGACACGCATATGCAAGAACTTTGTGTGCTCATTCCCTCTCTCTCAAGCTGCTGTCGGCCATTTGATTTTGGAATCATGCCAGGAACAGAAACGTCTGTCTGCCTCCGACATCGAAACGCTTCATCTAGCTTACGAAAAGGTTTTTAATACCGGATCTTCAGAAGAATCCTTTCTCCAGGTGGAAGAACTACTCCAGGCTGTTTCGTCATGGATGGCTGAAATGGAAGAAAAAAGTCGAACTTCGAAACAGTGGCTGCAATATTTTCGACAGACAGCGATCATTTATGGCTTTGTTCGAGCGGAAAGATCCGAAGATTGGAGCCTTCACCTATCCGCTGTTCAAAGAATGCTAAATTGCCTGCATGCCGCAGGACAAATTCACTACGCCAAGGCGGCTCACATCTATCTTCAGAGCATGGTTCAACTTGAATCAACCTTGACAGACAAGGAATTTGAGTTGTTCGTCAAGAAAAGCTTTTTCACTGTCCGTCGATCGGATAAATTTTGGTGTGGGGTATGGGCCGACATGACCATCAAGCAGGTTTTGATGAGATAATGAAAGTCAGCGGTGGGTTGACTCAAGGTCGAGGTATCTCTGATGCAATCGTAGCCCGTTGGATTCGCAATTTCAGAGTTGGGCTGAGTGGCGCAATGGTTCCCCTACGCTATACCTCATATCATTGAGTATAACAAAATTCAAAGTTTCCGCCTAATCAACACACATTTATTACTTTAGTTAGCATCTTCTGGATACATGTTTCGGAATTTGTTCCAATTCCTTCTTCAGCCCTTCGTAATTAATATTAGGAACATCATTACATAGACCAAAATGACCTCGTCCATGTAGAAACATATCACACTAACATTAAAACATTATAAAAACTATTAACAATTTAAAACATGACAAGCTTATAGACAATAAAACAATAAACAATAAAACATTCCTGCTGTTAACAGCCACTTAATTATATAATCACTATTATGCACATTCTTGTTAGTTGTGCGATGGTCAAATTGCGCAGTCGTTAAATCACTTTTGTGTCAAGAAAACAAAGAGCATATTTATTTTATTTTATTGACACAAAAGTGATTAACGACTGCGCAATTTGACCATCGCACAACTAACAAGAATGTGCATAATAGTGATTATATAATTAAGTGGCTGTTAACAGCAGGAATGTTTTATTGTGTTATTGTCTATAAGCTTGTCATGTTTTAAATTCTTACCGGCGAGTATACAAGTGATAGAAGCAGTGGAACCCTTTGTAGGAATTAGAAGTGAAACCTCTGAACAACACATCTCTTTGCTGGCATCCAGGCAGTCTTGAGACTCCAAAGACTTGAAGAAATTCGTTGAGTGGCTAAAACAACATTCAATAAATGATAAAAATGGTCCGGTTAGCTCAAACAATGCCAGCGTTTCGCCCCAGTGTGCCGTTGGGCTCGTCAGTTGGTACAGACACACCTACCAATACGCGTGGCTAGCACATACTGAGAAGGCCATGCAAGACACAAAATACAAGCAGTATTGACGTCACGAGCATGCCAATGTGCTACGGGAGTCAAACTCCCTTTCATAAAAACAAAAGCCTTACCTTGACAATTCAAAACCTTGGGATTTATTTATTATAATGAAACAATAAAGTGCCAGGGTCGTTTATCAATCAAGCAGTCATCTTGTCAGTGTCGTCAATCTCATCTTTGTCCATGCTTGCGTCATCTACAACTGGAAGGTCATTGGTGCTGGCTCCCTCGCAGTTTCCACACACTGTTGTGCAGTGGATTCCTGCCTTGCGACACCCACAATGCGTCCCACAACCTGTCGCACATTTGCCGGCACAGTTCATATCCTCGCCGCTAGATGGGGGCTTCATTCATTCCATTCCTGACCCGGTCGGAGACTGGAAGCAGGCTGTGGATTTTCGGGACTCTACTTATGATGCGTAAATCATTACGGTCAATACCAGTTGATCTCAGAATTTCTATCAACTTTTCATGTCTGACACAAAAGCTTTTTTGTAGTCTATAAAACATGCATATAGATCGATATTCATGTCCACATATCTCTGTATTAGTACATTCAAGGAGAAGAGTGCCTCATGTGTACTGACCCCATTTCTGAACCCAAACTGATTCTGTTCCATGTGTGATTCACATTTCTTATATATGCGAGTGTGAACGATTCGTAAAAATGTTTTGAGTACATGAGACATCAAACTAATCATTGAGAAGAGTGAGGCTTTTTTGGTAATGGTATGAAGGTTGATTTCAACCAATCAAATGGTATAACTCCAGAAATATATATTTTATTGAACAGGGATGTTAGTATATTACGGCCGGTAGATTCTTGTTCAATCATTACTTTAAGAACTTCAGCATAAACTCCATCTGGTCCTGTGGCTTTGCCATTCTTTTGAAGTTTTACAGCATGCACAACTTCTCTTATTGTTATTCCAGGACCAGGCTCATTTATTCTTTCATCAGGTGAAGGAGGATCATTTCTTTTATCATGGAAAAAGTATCAATATATTCTTTCCATCTTTTGAGTTTCCCTTCGATATCCGTGATGATTTCATTATTGGCATTTCTCAGAATTTGACCATATTGTTTCCGCTATAAACCACTAAGTTCTTTCACTTTCTTATGCAAGTTAAAATAATCACGTTTCTCTTGCAGGACTTCAATTTCTTTACATTTTTCAGACATCCATATTTCTTGGGCTTCTTTACACTTTCTTTGAATGATTTTGTGCAGAATTTTGTATTTAATGTGATCTGTGATTTTATATTTCCTTCTTTCATTCATAAGAGCCAGAATTTCATCTGTCATCCAGGACTGTCGTTTGTTGTTGATGCTGTGTCCGATGTTATTTTCCTGAATTTCAATTATACTCTCTTTTATAGAATTCCAAGTAGATTCCACCTCTTGGTCCAGTGCTTCTTATCATTTCCATTTTCTCTTCCAGAGCATTTCCAATACGGTTCTTGTTTCAGGAAGTGTTAATTTTCTAATATCTATGCACTTTGCTAGTTTAACAATCCTCTTAGCTTTCCCAAAACGTAGCATTTTAAGGTTTAGTACAACTGGATTGTGATCACTATTTATATCAGCACCAGGATATGTTTTCACAGATGTTATATACCTCCTTAATGGTTTCTTCACCAAAATGAAATCAATTTGGTTCCCAATGATCTTTTCATCACTATTAGCAGGTGATGTCAATGTGTATAATCTCCTAGAAGGAAGTTTGAAGAAAGTGTTGGAAACGATTAGATCATGATCTGTACAAAATTGTATTAGTCTGTCTCCCCTCAATTTCGTTCACCAAGACCGTAGCTTCCTACTGTATTACCTTCAGCACCTGTTCCGACTTTTGAGTTAAAATCACCCATGACCATTGTTATCTCTCCCCTTTTTGGTGAGTTTCATTGCCTCTTCTAAGGTGTCATAAAATAATTCTATTTCTCCATCATCTTTATCGGCAGTCGGCGCATGGATCTGAATAATGTTCATGATCCGATGCGATGTTTTAGAACCTTAATAACATTATCCGATCACTAAGTGGTATAAAATCCAAAACTGATTTTGCAACTAATGATGAAATAAGTATGGCAACTCCGTATCTGTGACTGTTGTCCACGCCACCAGAGAAGTACAAGCATCCTTCCTTTGTGTTTTGAATTCCAGATCAGGCCATCTTACCTCACTCAGTCCAAGGATGTCTATTTTCAATCTACATCTTTCTGCCTCCACGTTGGCATGTTTTCCAGCCATATACAAACTTCGTACATTCCAAGTAGCAAATCGTACGTTGTTGTCATATACAGTATTTTGATATTTCGAGAGCTCTTTTTGACTCATAGAGTCACCCATTTTTCCATATTGACTTGCTATAATAATCAAAAGATTTCCTTAGTTCCGCCTCGTCAATACAATTTATTCAAATTTTTGTGATATAATCACATGTCACTTAATTTACATCGGTACATGTTTCGATGCCTATTTGCATTGGCATCATCATCAGCCTTTCAATGTATTGGCAGCACTTAAAAATCACTTTGTACATTGGATGTGATAAAATGTTAACATAAAAACACACTAAAATCACTTATACACTAAACCGTTTTAAAAGTTTTTTTTTTTAAATATGGTAGGCACTCATTACAAAACCCTTGAAGGTTTTAATTTCTTGAGGTTTTCAAAATTCAGTTCCTGAAGTTATCTTCGAAATTTCTGGTCAAGGGTTTCCATTCCCAACTGGAAAGAAATGACGCTAGGAGTAAGAAAATTTGAATAATAGAATGAAAAGAATTTGGAAAAGTATCCTTACTTATTTGCAAAACTTACGTAATTTGCGGCTAGAGTCAAACAGAGCCGTGTTGTGCTAGATGGAGACTGTGCTACACAGAGTTGGCATGCCAGCGCAGGAAGTAGCAAGCGAGACTCATAAAATTAAAAAAGAAAATAAATAATAATGACGTAATTGTTACCAAAGCGGATAAGGGTAACACGGTCGTGCTGATGGATAAGGAATTATATGTCAACAATACATGTAATTTCCTTAACAGCTCAAGTTTTTTGAAAAACTCTATGTTCATTATCTATGAGAAACAGACAAGCAATTTAACCATCATGAATCCAGGATTACCAACTTTGAGAGCCCTCCCCAAAATTCATAGGGAAGGAATTCCAATAAGGCCATTCATTAACTTTAGAAATAGCCCCCTTTATAGAACTGCCAAATTTTGTCAGAAATTCCTTGCAAAAACATATCTTCAAAGCAAATAAATCCCTGAAAAACACGTTCATGTTCTGTGAAGAAACTATGAAACTGTCTTTATCGAATAATCACTCTATGCATAGCATAGACGTGAAAGATATGTTCACAAACATTCCAATCAAACCATCCCTCAAGGTCATCAAACAAAATTTAGCCAGCAACAGCATATTATCAGAAATAAAAATCAATGAGTTTATAACGCTATTGGAATTCACACTTACGAATAATTTTTTCACCTTTAACAATAAAGTGTTTAAACAAAAAGAGGGACTCTCAATGGGATCTCCGTTATCTGGGTTAGTGGCTAATATATATCTCGACCATCTTGAACACGAAGAAGTAATCTGCAAAATTGATGGCTTACAATATTGGGGTAGATGACGTATTTGTAATAATCGACGACAATGTTTTGAGCATAGAAGGACTTTTACTAAAATTAAACAGTTTGGATATAAACATACAGTTCACCTCAGATTCAGCGGTCAACGGTAAAATCAATTTCCTTGACACTACAGTTCATTTAGACAAGAACAGGTTAGCTTTTAAAGTGTTCAGAAAGCCAACCCAAACCCACACGACTATTAGAAAAGATTCAAACCACCCGGGCAACCTAAAGAAAGCCGCTTTTTACAGTATGGTCAACAGAGCTTTTTCACTTCCGTTAGATAAAACAGAATTAAATAAAGAAATAAAAACTATTAAACAGATTGCCAAGGTAAACGGTTTCACATAACTGTTTGTCAACAATATTATTAGCAAGATCAAAAACAAACCGATCACCCGCCTAACACCTGAGCAAAAAGAACAGCCTAAATATGCGGATTTTACTTACTTGAATGCCAAAACATAGAGTATATCAAACATTTTTAAAAAGTGTGGACTAAAAATAGCCTACAAAACATCCAACACCAACGCTAATATTTTCTTTCATACTAAAAAATTAAACCATACAAATAAATTCAGCAAGTCAGGTGTATATATATGTTTAAATGTTCAAAATGTGATGCTAATTATTGTGGACAAACGGGGAGATTGTTTGCAACAAGATATGGTGAGCATTTTAATGCGATTGAGTACAACAAATTTTCCGCCATGGTAAATCACATGAAAGATTTCAGACATGCTTTCACAGATATCAATAACGACATGGAAATCATCCTGCATCACGCAAGTAAGGGAACTAAAATGAACATTTTGGAAGGAATTGAAATATATTCAATCCAAAGAACAGCTCCCCTAACTAATCTTAATGAGATTAATTTTGAAAACAATAACGTACTTTGTGAAACATTAAGTAATTATAGAACGAAATACAAACCACCCTAGAAATAGTCCATAATAGTTGATTTGTTTTCCAACGTACCATAACCCACACCCCCTAACATTTGTTCTCTCCGCACAGTAGGCCATAGTTAGCTAACCCCACTCCTTTAGTTTACCCCTCACTTCCCCTACCTCATACAGTCTCACTTGCTACTTCCTTCGCTAGCATGCCAACTCAGTGTAGCACAGTCTCCATCTAGCAGAACACGGCTCTGTTTGACTCTTGCCGCAAATTACGTAAGTTTTGCAAATAAGTAAGGATACTTTTCCAAATTCTTTTCATTCTATTATTCAAATTTTCTTACTCCTAGCGTCATTTCTTTCCAGTTGGGAATGGAAACCCTTGACCAGAAATTTCGGAGATAACATCAGGAACTGAATTTTGAAAACCTCAAGAAAGTAAAACCTTCAAGGGTTTTGTAATGAGTGCCTACCATATTTTAAAAAAAAAAACTTTTAAAACGATTTAGTGTATAAGTGATTTTAGTGTGTTTTTATGTTAGCATTTTATCACATCCAATGTACAAAGTGATTTTTAAGTGCTGCCAATACATTGAAAGGCTGATGCCAATACAAATAGGCATCGAAACATGTACCGATGTAAATTAAGTGACATGTGATTATATCACAAAAATTTGAATAAATTGTATGGACGAGGCGGAACTAAGGAAATCTTTTGATTATTTCGAGAGCTAACAAAAACAATCATCCATAGCAGCGTTTGCCCCCCCCCGGAGATCCGATTGGGGGAATAGAAACTCTGGATAATAATTTTGCATTGAACTGAGCCTTTGCTATGTGAATGTATAGGGATATCCTTGAGGATCTTGAATGCAGTGGTTTCCCGTTGCCTTCTGCATACTAATGCCGTTGACCAGAATTGGTTCCTCCCTCTTCAGAGATAATTTCCTATCCCATGGACAATAGTGTACCCAAATCTATACCTATTCGTCCATTCTCAGAGAGAATGTTGGAGCAAGGTATAGGGGATCTCCTTATACCGGGAGATATTCGGTCCCTTCATTCGTTAGCCGCCTGCATATAACAGAAATTATTATATGCAGTCGTTGCCCCCTCTCTACCCGGGGAGGTGAAAGTCAGGATTTCACCATCATTGAAACGGGGACCAAAAGGCATTTCCCAGTTTCTCTGGTTCTTTAGAGAGGGTACACATTTTCTTTACCATTGAAATTGTAATTAATGAGTTATAATTTTGTGTGTGTGACTATGACTTTTTTCCCGTGTCAGGATCATATCTATCTTAAGGGCACAGGTTTAGCATTGACTAACCCAGCCTTAGTATCATGTATGCACACCAGTACAGACACCACAGAAACACAGGTGATCATACAGATACCACATGTACTCAATTGTATGGATCTGATAACCATGATGACTGATGTACGGTACTATATGAAATAACAGAGCCTTCCTGCGTGGCATTTTGAACTATAGTTTTCAAACAATTCCTCATAATCAATCCGGTTATGTGTTTAATAGCTGCTGATGCTTTATATCTGATGTTAACACCTTGTAACTGTAGGGCAGGTTAGTACCTGAAACTTGTTCCTGTAGGGCAATGCCAAGAATTTACTTGCATAAATGCTTGCGTGTAACAAACAGGAGGAAAGACGTTTAAGTCAAATATTAGGGGTGTTTTGGCGCTCCCTCTGGTTTTAACCTGGGTTAGGTTTGGTTACAGTTTGCGGTTACACTCGCCAAAACGAAATTGGTTAAGAAAAGTTACCGTACAATATGGCGTCAAAATATGTATTGGAATTGATATGATGAATAAATATTGGAATGGTGAATAGATGATGATGTCGACCAGATGTATTTCCAACAATATATAGAGGGCGAAACTAATTTTTTAAAATATCGCAATGACTCTGAATGCGTCAAGAGAACGGGCACTTAAGACCTTCACTGTAGGCCTATAGCCTAACGAATATTTGATATAGTTGTACAGTGAAACTGATTTTCATATTCATCTTAGGGTGACTCACGAGACTTTCCATAGTCACAGTAGTGTGCTCATAAGGGGGAGAAATGATAGTTAAGAAAAAACTGGAATTTAATATGGTAGTATTTGGCAAAAGAAGGCTCAATGGTGACCATAGCCGATCGCTTCAACTGCGGAGGTACGGGTTAAATTCCTGGCTCTGTCAAGAAATTTGAATTGTGGTGTGGGGGCTGGAACAGGGTACATTCAGCCTTGTGAGGCTAAACTGAGAGGAAGAGGGTTCAATTCCTACCTTAGCCATCCTGGAGGTGGGTTTTTCCGTGGTTTCCCACTTCTCCTCAAGGCAAATGCTGGGATAGCCACTGCCAACTCCTTCCCAATCCTAACCCCAATTTACAAATTAAAACACACTCTAGTAGAGCCATCACAATAACATATGTTATGAATCAAATTCCACACTCACCCAAAAATACAAGGGGTTTATGACCGCGATGCTGGAGTTTCTAAAAATAAGCAACAGGAACAACTGATGAGATTCGTAGCGCGCTACGTACGCTATTAAAAGAGCCGCCATAATCCTTAAAAGAACGTAGGCCATATATCAACTGGCCAAGTAACGTCACAACAGCTTTATTTCGAAATCTTCAAATATAAAATTGCAAAATCCACTACGGTAAGAATTTGATATTATTTGATTTCATTTGTTGCGTGCTGAGTGATTCAAGTTCAAATATGATTTCATATCTCGTATTTTCAATAGTAGTTTGAGATTGTTTGAATTGGCGCTTCTAAAGTGATTAACATTTCAGTAACCGCAGTATTAGCTTGGTTACTGATTTCAAGAGCCTGGTTATAACCCCGAGTTATAACCAAAGCACGCCAAAACGGTCTGGTTAGCTTTTGTATTAACCAACGTATACTAAACGGAACGCCAAAACGCGCATATTCTGGTTTAAATATTTTTAAAAGTAGCGTGAAACAAATGTGCAATCATTGAATATGCATTATTGTGGAAAAATCGTAAAAATATGCAAAATAAACGCCTCACTTTCTCGACGTAAGGTGCATAAAACGAAATATTAAAAAAAAAAGTAGGCTATGATACGGTGTGTCTTAAATAGGAATATGAGTTTGCATGCCCTTGATATTCTTAGTCATTCTCATTATTTAAGTGGTTTTTCGTAATATACATATTGTAATATAACAATATAAATCTAGATTTACAGAACATGTATATAATATTGATCATCCCTACGTCACATAGGCATGGAAGAATAATACTATTCTTGACATAGGCCTACACGTGAAGAATACGCACGTTGAACAGCTGATTCGTTCTTTTTTTTTTTTTCTATCTGATCGATGTTGGTTGGCCGAGGCCAAGTGGCGGAAGTTATGTCATGCTTTTGTGGTCTCCCGCGATTTTCAATGCATTCAGATACAATAATATTGATGGGTAGTATGCTAGTTGAGGTACAATATTTTTAAGTATCAACACCAGGGTAGTCCAGAAAGCAAATAATAGGGGATTGGCTTAACAGATACGCCCTACACAATTTGTTTCACCTCACGTGTTTCAGATATACCGATAAGAGCATAATTCGGGTTTCGAGTATGCTGTTACCAGATTGCGGTTAAATTGACATAGCGCACAGTCTGTCAAGAGCTACTCAGGGTTGCCCTCCTGGGTTTTAGAATACAATTTAATTTTTTAATCGTTTCATAATCCACCCCATTTCGGGACATCAGTGGCGCGCGCGCACACCCCATCTGTATGTACATCCAGGTCTAAGCATGCGCTTGCGGACTTGAGACTTCGCATTCTCAGTTTGTTATTAGTCATCAAGCCCGGCGGAATTTGTGAAGTTCACATTACTGTGATAAGAACTTGCGTATTCATATTCTCTTTGTTTGCTTGTGCTTACTGGGTATGCGTAATTTCTTCTCCGTCACTAGTTGTACGCTTGGCGACAACGAATACCTCCTTATGTCAAGTTGTTTCTAGTGTCTTGAATCGCGTTCTGTATCAACCCGGATACTCCAGTGTTTTTTTCCTCTGTTCTGTTTGAAAATTCAGAGTGCAACATATCATTCTGTGACTTCAGGTACGTACAATTTCGTCTTTGTGTTGCTCGATGTGATTGCTTCCCGGTTGGCCGGCTCATCGCGATATGAATTCCTTCGTCTGTATTTGCATGATAATAAACTTAGCAAAATAGCCTATGTTCAGTTTACGCATTGAATAGCAGCCCAACTTTAACAATAAATTAGCTGCAGTAGAGTATGGTATTGAACTGTCTTAAAATTCTTCGTGTAGCGTACTAGGCTACTGCTCTTCGGTTGCATAATTCTAGAAGTACCGGTACTGTACATAACTGTTGGGTATTGCGACTCAGATTGGTATTTGCTGTGCTAATGGCTGAGCAGCGGTCGCTTGGTAGGCTTAGGCCCTTCATTGGCTGTCGTGCCACGAGGGTTGGTTTTAACTGTTGGGTATTGTGACTTAGATTGGTATTTTCTGTGCAACTCTGCTTGTATGTTTCAGGTGGGTAGCATATTCTTTGATATTTATTTTAGGTGATTCTGCTTCTTCGGTGCCACTTTGGTTCAATGCTTGTATATCCCTGTCTTTGGTGTGTTCAGTGCTGTTCATTCAATTTTCTCTCTTCTGACTTCAGATCATTTTTGTTATTTTAGTGCACACTTCATTTGGATTATAAGGAAAGACAAATAATGTAACTGACCAGAATCTGGCAAGGAGGAGATATAGACTATTTAGTTACAATACTTTCTTGTTTATTATTAGGAGCCTCCGTGGCTTAGGCGGCAGCACGCCGGCCTCTCACCGCTGGGTCCGTGGTTCAAATCCCGGTCACTCCATGTGAGATCTGTGCTGGACAAAACGGAGGCAGACAGGTTTTTCTCCGGGTACTCCGGTTTTCCCTGTCAACATTCCATTCCAGCAACACTCTCCACTATCATTTCATTTCATCTGTCATTCATTTAATCATTGCCCCAGAGGAGTGCGTCAGGCCTCGGCAGCCGGCACAGTTCATATCCTCGCCGCTAGATGGGGGCTTCATTCATTCCATTCCTGACCCGGTCGGAGACTGGAAGCAGGCTGTGGATTTTCATTTTCACTTTCTTGTTTATTATTATTATTATTATCAGCACCATTATTGACCACCACTCTGGAGTAGGGATCATGTTGATGGTTCAGGTTTGACTCCTGGCTCTTAAGGATTTTGTTATAATAGTGGGGCAACAGAATAGTGTTTGCTCTATCTTGTGAAGACAATTGAGAAGCTATCCAAAAGCGTACATATGTTAGCGAGCCTGACCAGGAAAGCTAACAATAACGGTGGTGGGGATTTGTCACCTTAACCATGAGATTCTCAGTAGGCCTATTGTCCTAACAAAGGCAGCATTTAGTAGCACTTAACCCCCCAGAGGGGGGATTATTATCAGATTAATTGCACTTGATAATTTTGAAATTTGTAAAATCGTATGTATATTGAAACATGCCTGCCCCTGTTAACTCCATAATCAGCCATAACATTCAAACGAGTCTGCAAGTAGTAGTGCATCTGTAATGTGTATCATAGGTGGTGTCACTGCAGCACCCAATGAGTTGAACTTGAACTCGGTCCACTGCTGTGTTGTAGTATACCGCCATGACATGATATGAGGTATATTCGAAGAATAATCCATTGCAGGTTCCGTGTTGACTTATAGAATTGAGTATAACAAAATTCAAAGTTTCCGCCTAATCAACACACATTTATTACTTTAGTTAGCGTCTTCTGGGTACATGTTTCGGAATTTGTTCCAATTCCTTCTTCCGCCCTTCATAATTAATATTAGGAACATCATTACATAGACCGAAATGACCTCGTCCATGTAGAAACATATCACACTAACATTAAAACATTATAAAAACTATTAAAAATTTAAAACATGACAAGCTTATAGACAATAAAACAATAAAACATTCCTGCTGTTAACAGCCACTTAATTATATAATCACTATTATGCACATTCTTGTTAGTTGTGCGATGGTCAAATTGCGCAGTCGTTAATCACTTCTGTGTCAAGAAAATAAAATAAATATGCTCTTTGTTTTCTTGACACGAAAGTGATTTAACGACTGCGCAATTTGACCATCGCACAACTAACAAGAATGTGCATAATAGTGATTATATAATTAAGTGGCTGTTAACAGCAGGAATGTTTTATTGTTTATTGTTTTATTGTCTATAAGCTTGTCATGTTTTAAATTGTTAATAGTTTTTATAATGTTTTAATGTTAGTGTGATATGTTTCTACATGGACGAGGTCATTTTGGTCTATGTAATGATATTCCTAATATTAATTATGAAGGGCTGAAGAAGGAATTGGAACAAATTCCAAAACATGTATCCAGAAGATGCTAACTAAAGTAATAAATGTGTGTTGATTAGGCGGAAACTTTGAATTTTGTTATACTCAATGATATGAGGTATAGCGTAGGGGAATTTCAGAGTTGGGCTGAGTGGCGCAATGGTTCAGTGTTGGCCTTCAAAACTAAAAATGGCAGGTTCAGTTCCACCTCTGTTAGATGGTATTTACAGTATGTATGATATTAATTAATGATCAACACTTGATGGGTTCATACAAGTTAAGTTAGTGGAAGGATCTTTTACATGCCATAAATCTATCACAATCTATCACATAGGACTGCTGGCTTTACTTCCCCTCCGAAGGAAGGCATATTGAAGGATTTTAACGCTCTTAAAAAATCCGACGACTTCGGCCGGGTTTGAACCCGCGAACTTGGGCACAGTAGTTCAGCATGCTTCCAACTATGCCACCGAAGCCTAGGTTAGATTTCGTTGAAACACACTATCAAAGTTCCAACGTTCACCACTAGGTGTCAGTGACATCTGGTAGGGAAAGTTGGAACTACTTGAAATTGAACAGAACTTGTAGCTCACTCCATGGGTGTCCACTTGAAGCAGCTACAGCCTCTGGCAAGCCGAACATATCCTCGGACACTCCTGGCACTAAAAGCCATACACTAAATAAATAAACTTGATGGGTTGACATCACTGGGGATGACATGCTTAGGAACTTGCCTTTCTCTTGACCAATAGGCTCTGAGCTTGGCTATGTGGTGAAGGGTGTAGAGAGCTCCGGGTTGTCGTTCCTATAAACAGCAATAGCTTTCATATCAGGGTGTCTACTACTCTGGGAAACAGGGAATACTCAGGGATTTTTTTAATCCTGGAAAACTCAGGGAATTATCAGGGTATTTTAATGACACTCAGGGAATTTTAGTTTTACAAGGTCCAGCCTTGAATATTTGGAAATTAAGCATTTAAATTATGAAGGGGGAAACACATATTCTGATGATGATTGTTGTAGATGTATGTTCGTACTGACGTTAAATCAGTAAGCTCTCATTTCTTGCAATAGAGCACACAAATTACAAGTGTAGACTGTTTTTGTTTTTTATATAAATGTGTAACTGTATGATTTCTGAGAGCATTACTATTAACAAGCTACTTTTAATTCTCGCAAGTTCAATAGTTTTTCTGGATGAAAAATTTAGAAATTGGCAAAATATAGATTTTCTTGTTTCTTTTACAACTTGGTCATGCTACACTTTATTGTTCAAGCACTTTTTGAAATGCTTTTAAGTACAAACTCTGTTTTTTAAATTTGTTATGGCCACTACTGTTACTCAGGGAATTTTCTGATTTATCCTGGAAAAATCAGGGAATTGTCAGGGAAATCTGTTACTTGGTTTTGGTAGACACCCTGGGAGAGGTTTAGTATGGAACCAGGAAGTCCCCGAGAAATGCAAGAAAGTTCCATTCTCAATGTATTACACACCAATTTTCACATATGCAGCAGGTACTTGGACCACAACAAAACCCGATGAAAGCCAAATCCAAGCAGCCGAGATGAAGTTCCTTAGAGGAATAATTGGGAAGACACGGGAGAGATAAAATCAGAAATGTGGACATTCGGGAGAGAACTGGGTTCCCAAAACTGCAAGACAAGATAGAGACCAGTAAGCTGAAGTGATACGGACATATGATGAGAATGGAAGAATATAGAGTACCAAAAAGAATATTTATGGAGAAAATAGCAGGAAGAAGACTATCAGAAAGGCCCAGAAAGAGGTGGATAGGTACGGTGAAGGAAAACATAGAGAAAAGAGGAGTAAAAGAAAAAGAAGTATTGAAAGAAGGAAATGAATGGTGGAGGGATAGACAAATGTGGAGGTCCTTGATTCGCAACCCGACCCAGGGAACTGGAAACAGGAAATGAAGAAGAAGTTAGTGCGCACGCCGCAACAAGCGTTTGCGAACAAGCAGGCGTCAGTTGCAGCTGTGTAGCTAACCTGTACGCTGAACTGTGCATCTTTATAATGTTCAAGATTATTGATTTGCCCGCCGCATGTGAGGTAAGATCTGTGATACGTTTTTTGAGTGCAAGAAACATGTCGGCTGCAGACATTCATCGTCAGCTTTGTGAGGTGTATGGTGATAATGCAATGATGGAAGGTCAAGTGCGAAAATGGGTACGCGAAATTGTGCTCTCGAAGGGTACCCAGACTCCTCACAGAAGACCACAAACGAAAGAGATTGGCCAGTTCCCTCACTTTTTTGACTCGTTATGCCCAAGAAGGGGTTGACATATTGAGTGAAAATGTTCATGACTTCGAACTCTCAGGTCGACCATCTGTCATCGCAGATGACTTGGTGACTGCAATTGACACGAAAATTCACGAAGACCGAAGATTCACGATAACCACTCTATCAATGGATTTTCCTCAAGTGTCTAGGTCTGTACTGTATAAAATTGTGTCTGAAGACCTAAAGTTCAGGAAGTGAAAACAGCCGTGAATTCTTGATTGTCAGAGCAGGCGGCAAACTGTTATGCAGAGGGAGTTCAGAACTTAGTTTTAAGGTATGACAAGTGCTTAAATAAACAAGGCAACTATGTTTAAAAATAGAGGAAGGTATGTAAAACCTAAAAATAAATGTGGTTTCAAAATGAAATGTTCGGTTAATTTAAAAAAAAAGAATGGCCCTTACTTAAAAAACAGCCCTCGTATATTTGGACTGTTCGGCTCATTTAGATGTTACGATGACAGGTATGTTTTGGCTTAAATTTTATGCTGTACAAAACAAAATAAAAATGGCTAATTTTGTATCCACTAATGAACAGATACCAACCAGTAATATTGTGAATGGCGATGGAATACATATCGATGCCTGGAATGTTGTGCAATGCCTACTCTATTTGCTTCCCTTGGAGGATAGACGAGAAAGCCCTAGACAATAATGCAGAAGTCGATTTGGTGGTAAATGTGTACAGTTAGTACAAAACATAGCAATATGATGTCAGCTCGTGTTCACTTCTTTCTATGTAAGTAATAATCTTTTTTATTAATGGAGAATTACTAAACCGGTCAGAACGTGATTTTATGGTTGAAGTAACTGAAGAGGAAAGTTTGAGCCTGCTTCATCCCAATAGTGTCAGTGATGATGCTCGTGACAAATTCAACATCACGAAAAGCGACAATTTTGACAGCCATGAAAGTTATAGTACTGACAATGCATCGAATAGTCAATTTATACACGAGAGTTTGTATTAATTATAAGTGAGAGTGTGTTCAGTTTTTGATAAATGTAGATGAAAGAAAAACTAAGAAAAGTTTAACGAAAAAAAATTATATAAGAGAAATAAAGTGAATTTATTTATCTCATGAAATTATTTTCAGGTTTAAGGAATAAAACCTATTTTGGGTACAATAGTGATTTGTTATTATCCATGTTGATCCGTATTGAATTGAAATCCACTTAATAATTTATAAACTGTTCCGTCTTTTCAATACTAGTTGTATTCAAGATGTTAACACTGGTACATGTTTCGGACTCTTATGTGTCCTTCAGCCAGAAATGCATATTATAACACTTATAAGTAACAAAAACACACGTTTAAATACATCGTAATACACTGAGTAGTCGTTAAATATAAAACCAAGATGCCTCATAGTTCATGCACCTGGAGGAAGTTGTCCCATTTTATAACTATTTAGGCATGTCAACTCTGCTGGTTGACAGTAGTCATTTAGTTCTTGTTGGCTCCTCCCTGTGCCAATGCTTATTATGATAAAACTTTTAAAAACTTGATGAAAGGCTTGCCAGTTGTATGTTGATGAGTTCTATTTTGCTAAAATATAAAAGTGGAAATGACATATAGTTGCACTTTTTCCTTTGGAACTAAAGTTCCAAACTACCACAAACACAGTTGGTGCATAATACAACCAAATACCAGAGACTTTGAATTCTCTTGCCCACAGCAATACTGTACAACCTGTTGTATCCTCCGAAGGCTGTCTGAGGCCCGATACTCTTGTAGTTTCACAGGAAAACGTTTGGTCCCCGAGTGTCAGATAGTCTGTTGAGGGCTCCAAACATTCATGTTGTTCTGTCAAAATGGGGAAAACTGACAAGGGATATTTTGAAAGACTGGTCAAAAAAAAAATACAGTGTCTGAAAGACTAGATGTTATATCATTTCAAATGATGCATGCTACAAATGCTACATATGTTAGAAAGGCTCAGGACTCTTTCAACAGACTCCATTACCCATTAACTTAGGCTTCCCGCGTGGGCACCTCTTTAAGGGTCACCCTGTATTTGAGTCTGACATCTTTTACAACTCTTTAAGGGTCACCCATTATTTGAATCTGGTATCTTGCAAACCTCCTTAAGGGTCACCCTGTATTTGATGGAATCTAACATACTGTACACCTCATTAAGTGTCACCCTGTATTTTGCTCTGACATCCTGCACACCTCTTTAGGAGGCACCCTGTATTCTTATCTGGCATCTTGTATATCTCTTTAGAAGTCACCCTGTATTCTTGTGACATCTTGTACACCTCTTTAGGAGTCACCCTGTATTCTTGTCTGACATCTTGTGCACCTCTTTAAGAGTCACCTTGTATTCTTATCTGGCATCTTGTATATCTCTTTAGGAGTCACTTTGTATTATTGTGTGACATCTTGTACACCTCTTTAGGAGACACCTTTTATTCTTATCTGGCATCTTGTATATGTCTTTAGGAGTCACCCTGTATTCTTATCTGGCATCTTGTACACCTCTTTAGGAGTCACCCTGTATTCTTCTCTGCCATCTTGTACACCTCTTTAAGAGTCACCTTGTATTCTTATCTGGCATCTTGTATATCTCTCTAGGAGTCACCCTGTATTCTTATCTGGCATCTTGTACTGTATTTTGCTCTGACATCCTGCACACCTCTTTAGGAGGCACCCTGTATTCTTATCTGGCATCTTGTATATCTCTTTAGAAGTCACCCTGTATTCTTGTGTGACATCTTGTACACCTCTTTAGGAGACACCTTTTATTCTTATCTGGCATCTTGTATATGTCTTTAGGAGTCACCCTGTATTCTTATCTGGCATCTCGTACACCTCTTTAGGAGTCACCCTGTATTCTTATCTGGCATCTTGTACACCTCTTTAGGAGTCACCCTGTATTCTTTTCGCTTCGCTGGAAGCCCCAGGTCGCTCGACGCCCCAGGACTCTTTCAACAAACTCCATTAACCAATAACTTAGGCTTCCCGCCGGCTGCATGACGTCACAGTCTCCGTAACGCAACAGTCTCCGTCCCGCGTAATGTTAGACGCAAAGCATAACGACGAAGTCGACAAGATCATTTGAAATGATAAAAATGTTTATTACCCCAACGCACTGGACGAAAGTGTTCTTGTTCTAGATTCGTGGACTGGCCAATCAGAAACTAATTTTCATTTCATACAACTTGAAGGGAAAGAGTTGTCAGAATTTTTCCAAAGGGTGCGCTCGACGCCCCAGGACTCTTTTAACAAACTCCATTAACCAACAACTGATTGTATTAAGTTTCCATATCTGGGAAAATTTAAAGAACCTTTCATGATTACGTGCTGCTTCACAATGTTGATTTGGATATCCATGCAAGAAGCTTTTATGCATAATCATTGCTGGGATTTAGAAATATGTGGAAGTACTCTTGGTACAAAGCCGGGACGTTTCCCGTATCCTGTGTCGTTTTGTTTCAATTGTGATGGTACTCATTTTATTCCACCAAGTCAACACATTGCAATTAAACTGCCTGAGCTGGACATTGTTTAGGTTACAACTGCCTCCCATTCCTCCACTCTCCTATTAGTCCCTAATATTACAGCATTTAGCCTCTTTTTCCCCAAAAGTACTCTTAATCCTTCGATAAGCTGCATCTTCTTTTCCTGATTTCAAACAATTTTCTATACTTGTATACATTTCTCTTTCAACCATTCTCCTGTTGCTTCCTTTCATCTCTTGTGTACCTCATTTATCAAATGTCTGTAATCTACTTGCTCCCTTTCATATCTTTCGCTCGTGCTTCGGCTCGGTATCTATCAATTATATTTTAACCTGAGAGATTCAAGGTTTTTTACCTATTCTTTCCTTTCCTCGGCAGTTTTTTTTTTAAATTTCACTCGTCAAAAGTGTTCATTCTTCTGCATTGGAAGTTTGATCCTTCCCTCTTGATCCTTTGTTCACATCATTTTCTTTCAGTTTGTCTATTGCCCACCTTTTGGGCTTCCAACTCTTCAGTTTCAGTGTTAACTACATTTCATAACAACCAGATTGTGGGCAGAGTTTATGTGGGCCCCGGGAAATGTTTTTCATCCAAAATCTGGTTTTGGGATTTCTGCTTGACCATAATGAACGATCCTGTATCTCCTGGTCTCATCCATGTGTATATTCTTCTGTTGTGGTTGTTTACTTCTCTTGCTAACATTTAAATAATACATCAAAAGCCCCACTGGATGGAGGCCTAAAGGATTCATAAGAAGCATTCCTGGTAAGGAACTTTCATGGAATGGAACCTGAAAAATCATGCACTCTCTATATTACTAGTGCCCCTGTGATCCAACTGTGTTCTGTCGTATCATTTTGGTAGTAAGATATTGGTAAAGCGGTCGACACAAACTATAAAACATAGCGAAAACAAATTCTAAAATACTTCCCCTACCAGGCATCGAACCCCAATCCTTTAATTCATGAGTCCTACGCTTTGCCAATTCAGCCACGGAGACACTTGTATCACAGCAGAAAATAGGACAAAGATACGGAGTGAGAACTTTTGCGTTGGATACTTGACTCTCTCTATCTAAAACGCTCCTACTGGTTCGAATACTATTCTCTGGTCATCGGCCATAAGAAAAGATAATGTTCACATTCAAGAATAAGATTGATTTTTTATTTTGTTACGATGACTTTGAAATATGCTTGAGCCACCGCCATTTCAATCGCATCCCTAGGCACGTGTTCACATGTTGCATGATGGGTAGTTATATCAACATACCTTGTGATCGAACGAGACTGTGGAGTATCGGACAAAGTGACATTCCCGCGGTAATGAGCAGTTCTCAGTGATCTCTTGTCACTCAAACTGTCATGTCTTTGGCATTTATAGGCGAATCAGTGAGGTGTTTGCCCTGGCATGATTAATATATTGCATGCCACAAGCTGACATTGCTTTCAAGCATAAAATCAGAGTTTTTAGTAGATGAAAATTTCATAATTTGTGTATCTGATGAAAAATGATGTAGTGCCTACAGTATTTTGCCTAACATTTCTGAATTCTTATATTAAGTTTCATTTCGTCGTTTAAAGGGGTTGGGTTGAACAACCACAATGACACAGCAGTAGTGCCCGGTGGATTTAATTGTTTTATGGATGATAATTAATACTACTACAGAACTGGCACATGATACTTAAACTAACAGAAAATAAATATTTTTTAAATATAACTTTTGGTGGTGGTGGTGGTTGTAGTGGGGGTGATAAGTAGTACAGTATAATGGACGTAACATTCAGGTCATTTTCCCGTTATGATAATAATGAATAGGGAAATGGCTGTTTACTAACTACAGCATTGACACATGTAATTTACAAACAAATTTTAAAATATGTTTAGAAAGAGGAGTGAGTGAAATAAAACACTACCTAGGGCCTATATCTCATTGGCTGTTAGAAATGTAGAGACCAATAGTGTCGTATTTAGTCGCATAGTGCCGTAGGAAAATAATCAGAAAACTTTGGCTGTCCCGAGCTCCTGAGGTAGAATAGTATCATTTACCGCCACAGAGCGCTCAATGATAAGTTTCGGAATAAATCAAGGTAAATTTGAAAGCACCAACGCGTATTGCAGCTGATAACCTCAATGTACTGCACCAACACCATTGCACTTATACAGAGGCATAATATGTTCATGATGACTGTTTGATGGGGCCTAAGAAATCTTTTTGCACTAATTACTCCCCGTGACTGCAATTTATAAGCAGTGCAAGATTTAACTATTTTTGCAATTCTGCACCAGAACACCGGTAGGGGCGACGTGATGCAGCCCGAATTGCCAGTCAACAATGGACTTATTAAAATACTCTTACAGTTACACTACTACAGACATGAATGGTTCTAGGGCCTTAATATGTGGTTTTCCAGTTCAGTTTGTTTGTTATTCTAAATGTAGGGAATAGGAGAGCGTTGTCCAAAATACCAAGTGGACCGTGTTACCAGCAGGGTTTCAAAGTGTAAGTCAAATTTGGTGCAATTAGGAGGAACAGTGTGGATTCATGATAATGGGCCTAAATGCAGGGAATGAACTGGTCTGTCCGAAGTTTAAAGTGGACAGTGTCACCCGGAGGGTTCCAAAGGGTAAGTATACAAAATGTGGTTCAGATCGGTGAAACGGTGTAGATTTGTGCCAAAGGACCTAAATGCAGGGAATGGAGTGGTCTGTCCAAAATTTCAAGCAGATAGTGTCACTCGTCGGGTTCCGAAGGGTAAGTATGTGAAATTTGCTTCAGATCGGTGAAATGGTGTAAATTTGTGCCAAAGGGCCTAAATGCAGGGAATGGAGTTGTCTGTCCGAAATTTCATGCAAACAGTGTTACTCGCAGGGTACAAAATGTGGTTCAGATCGGTGAAAAGGTGTAGATTTGTGTCATAGGGCCTAAATGCAGGGAATGGACTGGTCTGTCATAAATTTCACGTAGACAGTGTTACTCGCGGGGTAACACAATCACAATTTCATGTAGACAGTGTTACTCGCGGGGTAACACAATCACAAACTCTTCAGCTTTATCATATTAGTATAGATAATCAAAGCATTTAACTGACAGTGGACACGAGAGGAAATAAATAATAATAATAATACACCCTTAAGAAGATTGGAACATCTATAAAGATCAACGAGCACAAACAGCAAAAATAATACGCAGCGAGAAACGCAAGTATGAAAAAGAACAAATGGACAAAATTGAACAAAACTTTCACAGAAACGAGACCCGTTAATACTACAGGGATTTTAAAGAGTAGATATAAGGTGCGTTCACAAAGTAACGAGCCAGAGGCTAGAATGCGCAAACCGGTGACGACATCGGCTAATCGTGGCGTGTGTAACGAGGTGTGGTTCCGACCAGAGTGCGGAAGGTCACAGCCCGTCGCTAGAGGGCACGCGTGCACATCACGTGACGATACAAAGCGAGCAGCAGCATGCTTCAATCATCCAACCAAGACCAAGACAGTAGGCCATTCGACATGCTTCCTGGTGGGGTTGAAGACTGTGGGGCACCCATTCGGCACACACTTTCCGCAAGTGCAGTCGTTCCTTCGTGACGGTGTGCACACTTCCGACGCTCAATCCGACCACTGCGGCTATGGCGTTCACTGTCACTCGTCGGTCTTGGGTAATGAGTGCATCCACCAGCTGGACGTTGTCATCGGTAATGCAGGGGGATGCCCCAGACCGGGCATCATCGGCCAACGACACTCGTCCTTCCCTGAAGCGCTTGTGCCACGCCTTGACCCTTGCAAGGGACATGCAGTGTTCGCGGTACACTTGTGACATTGACAATTTAATGGGACAAGGGGGTCTCCGCCCAATCAATACAAATTTGTATTGATTGGGCGGAGACCCCCTTGTCCCATTAAATTGTCATTGTACACGTCAATACGGACCTTGCGAAATGGATAATCCTCCAATTAATCTTGACACTTGTGACATTCGGCGATATGTCCGTTCCCCCTACTCCTTTCGCTGTCAGAATCAGAACAACACCTCTTTGCTCTTCGTTTGACGCCTCCATGTCGCTGTTAGCAATGCGACTGGCAGTGTTGGACGATTGATGCATGCTGCTGCTCGCTTTGCATCGTCACGTGACGTGCACACGTGCCCTCTAGCGACGGGCTGTGACCATCCACGCTCTGGTCGGAACCACAACGCGTTACACACGCCAAGATTAGCCGATGTCGTCACCCGTTTGCGCATTACAGCCTCCTGCTCGTTACTTTTTGAACGCACCTTATACAAGGATACAAGGCACCTTCCCTTTGTTTTCTAAGAAAAGATGGAACTCTAGCAACATCCAACGAAGAAAACTGCGACTTTTTAGCCTGGTATTTTAAAGACCTCCAAAATTGTGAAAAGCCACCCAACCCCATCAAAATAAACAAACAAATGAACCACAATTTGCCATCTTCTCCACCAAATCGCGATGAAATCAAACTCCACATAAAGAGGTTGAAAAATAACAAGGCTCCTGGTGAAGACTCCATGATTGCAGAACTGTGGAAACATGTCCCAGAAGAAGCAATTGACATCCTACACCAAACCATTGTAGATATATGGGAGACGGAACAACTCCCCGAGGACTGGAAGTTAGCTTTGATCCATCCTTTACACAAGAAAGGAAATATAAGAGATGTGAACAACTACCGTGGTATTTCTCTTCTGTCAGTAGCTTACAAGATCCTGTCACTTTCCATCCATGAAAGACTGGAACAGCAAGTTGAACACAAACTCGGGGAATGCCAAGGGGGTTTTAGGAAAGGTCGATCGACTGCAGTACAAATCATTAACCTAAAAACCATAATTAGGTACTATGTGTTGGGAGGTCGAACGTATGTATGGACATTTGTAGACTTTAGGAAAGCGTACGACTGCATCGACCGTGATGTGTTGATTAACATACTTGCAGAAATGGGAGTCGATGAGAAACTGCTGGCGATAATAAGGGCAACCCTAATTAATACCACATCCAACGTCAAATTCCAAGGAAGTTTCTCTGAACCCTTTGAAATCAAGACAGGGAGATAGCCTGTCACCTCTGTTGTTCAACTGCGTACTTGAAAAGGTAATACAAAATTGGCGACAGAAGTTAAAAGAAGGAGGCCTTTACAATCCTTTAAAGATCGGGACAAAGAAAAACGGAGTGGAAATAGATTGCTTAGCATTCGCTGATGATATAGCCCTGATGACAGAAGATTTCGAAAGTGCAACAGAACAGGTCAATATGTTGAAGGAAGTAGCAGAACAAACAGGATTACAAATTTCCTTTCAAAAGACAGAAATTATGTCGAACATCAAGGTTGATACAGCACAACTAAACACCAAATATGGAACGATAAACCGTGTTAATAAATTTAATTATCTGGGGAATGGATCCAGCAAAATGGCCTTGACAAGGAAGCCATAGAAGCAAGAATCAAGGAAATGGAAGTCGCTTTCGAAACCACCCGCAACATATATAACAAAAAGTGCTTTTCTATGAACACAAAATTCGTCACTACAACACTGTCATATGCATCTGAATGCCTTATCCTATCCGAGAAATGTTTGCTCGCGAAGTTAGAGAGAAAAGAAAGAAAGATCCTACACATCATACTTGGCCCAGACTACAAAAATGGCATCTACATCAGAAAATCCAGACAAGAAATATACTCGAGGTTAGAGAAGATCACAGACACAATGCGAAAACGCAGAGTTTGCTTCTACGGTCATATACGACGGATGATCGACTCCCGATGGACGAAACGTATCTTCAGTATATTCAACTCCAAGCCAAAAACTACAATGCCATGGTATGTTAACATCCAGAAAGATCTGAAAGAAATGGGGATACGAGCAGAAGATGCACGAGACTGAAATCTTTATAGAGCAGCCATCAAGACGTTTGGGACTCTCCGGGTCGAAAAACGGACAACTGGTGCGAAATGGACAGAAGAACGTCGTGCTAAGCACCGTGAGCTCATGAAGACAATGTGGATCAAGCGAAAAATGAGCAAATGCCAGAATGTAAAATGAGGTTTATCGTGGTCCCTAGTTGTAGCGAAATTGAATGAATGAATGCACCCTTAATTTGTGAAAACTCTTTCCTCATGTAAACGACCATCCTATTTCGCCGTATGAATATGGCCAAGAACTTGGGCTAATCTTTTCATATTTTTCTGGAGTAGATAATGATTTGAAAATTAATTCCAGTTTATTTTGTTTATAAAATAATAACCCTACCAGAAGGGATAGTTAGAAATGAAGAGATAAGGAAAAGGTCGGGGATCTTGAAGCTGCAGGACAGGATAGAAACAACAAAGTTAAAGTGGTATGGTCACATGATGAGGATGGAAGAGTTTTTTCCGAAAAGATGACAGGGAAGAGACCACGAGGAAGACCCCGTTAACTACAGTATATGTTTTCCGAAACCATAAAGAAATGGTGTACTGTGGCTTTCAAGATGTGAGGGATATTTTAAACACCAATTGATGGACTTTTTAAACACAAGAAACTCAGTTATTTACTAACGTAAAAAACAAAACAAAATAACTAGATTTTTCAACTCATCGCTTCATTTGCTACAACAATGGCACTACTAGAAATCTGTACTATTACAGTTTTACCTCAATGTGGTGCTGGAAAATATCCTTTATCGACTGATTAAAGCGACACTACTCTACCGTTATTCTTGGCGACGTGAGACTACATAATCCGTTGTTCCGGTTTCCGAAAATACTGCAATTACATCAAGAACACTGTTACTTCCTAATTGCGTTGGTGTTTGTTACACTCATCTGAAGCAAAGTTATAAATCCCCAATTCAACATGCTGTCAAAATCATGGCATTATTTAAATAATATGTTTCTCACAAACATATTTCGAGTTATGTCACTGTTGCAGCAAATGGGCGATATTTCTCTACAGGGTCTTTCATATAAAATAAGAGCGCCAAGCGGCGGCTTTGTTAACCGCAGCTGCGGTCACCTTGGCCGAGCTTTTGGCGCGCCAAGACCCCCTGCTTTAAGCGTGTGTACAATCCTATATGATGCAGCGGCCTTGCTAGCTTGTGTACAATGCTGAAATCTTACTTTAGTTAGTTATTGTTGATGAAACCGAAACCCATATAGTATTGAAAGTGTGCGCATAGTATATAGGAGGGCTGTTTTTTTTTTTTTTCCAAGTTCCGTTGGACTGTATAAAAATAACACATTGTGACATTACCAAACTTGACCTTGCAATAAGCGTGCAGTTGCTCAGTCGCCAGTCGAAACCTCAAGTGCTAACATAGTGAGAGAGTTATCATTGCAACATCGTATTTTTTATGTAAAACTTATTTTAGGTACGAGTCGGCTCGGCGGGTACGTGATGCATTTGTTCAGCAATTTCTTGATGAAGTGCCACCTTCACTAGCACAGATTCACGTAATTGCAAATAAGTTTGACACTACTGGCTCGGTGCTCAATAAAAAACATGCCCGCACACGAACAGTTTTAACATAGGATGAGCTAGATGGCATTGGCGAGAATCTTGAACGGTCTCCGAATAAATCACTCACAAATTAGCACAAGTAGGGGTTTCGGTTTCATCAACAATAACTAACTAAAGTAAGATTTCAGCATTGTACACACGCTGGCAAGGCCGTTGCATCATATAGGATTGTACACACGCTTAAAGCAGGGGGCCTTGGCGCGCCAAAAGCTCGGCCAAGGTGACCGCAGCTGCGGTTAACAAAGCCGCCGCTTAGCGCTCTTATTTTATATGGAAGACCCTGTAGAATTCAGTCGTGGCTAGGGAGTAGCTGAGGAGGGATTTGATCCCACTTCTTCTCAGTTTTACTTCACGATCCTCAGTGAACCTCGTGTGTGAAGCCAGACCTTAGAATTGAACACAAGACCTGTGGGACCAGCATCTTGAAACCGCAAAAGTTTCTGATAACGCTGCCGTAAAGGTTCGATTCAGACAATACTCAAATTAAGTGAAATGATTGGCACACCTTCAATCACTCGGACATTCACGAATCACAGAGCGTAGCAAAAGATACTTATTGATAAAAAAAAATATTGTCAGCCAATGTCGAGGAAGTAACCATTTTCGAACGCCTGCTGTGATAATGAGTTCGTTTCGCTCCAGCGCGTTCGTCCTTCAGTTGACTGATGAGCGAACTGCACTACTTCTGCTAACAAGTGCAGGCTCATTAACTAGCTATTAGTCGTACGGTACTCGTGTGACTAGATAATAATAATAATAGATCTGTTGGGGATTGGGATAACATGTGAAGATATCCAGGAGCATGGCCCACTTAGGGAAAAACTTCAAGAACATCGGAGTTTTGAACCTAAGCCGAAACTCAAAACCGGGAAGGCGTGGACGACGGAGAGAAAGATGCAACATTGATTACGAATGAAGGAGTACTGGGCCAACATTAAAATGCTGAAGAAACAGTTGACATGACGTAGTCCTTAGTTGGCAGTAACGAAGCAAGAAGAAGAAGAGATGATGGTTAGGTACAGTGTTGAAAGATTTCAAAGCGAAAGGTGTATAAACAGAGGAGGTCGCAGTGCTAACTGCTAATGGGGGATCATAGAACCGGCTTGCACACTAGTCTGGACAAGGCAAAACAGTATCAAATGAAAATTTGTATGTGTAATGATGATAATAATACTGAAGTGGAATTGGGATCACACAGGAAATTATAAAGGATTGACTCCAGTTCAAAACAGAAATCAACAACCATCATTTTGTTGAGCTAATGAATACCAGGTTCAATAAATCCTGGACTGAAGAACGGTTGGTTCCTTAGTTTAGGTCCTCCAGGGGCTCACATCTTGTGGGACGTGGGTTGGCGACCACGGAACCCCAGCTGAGTCCGGCATTGCTTCCACTTACTTGTGCCGGGCTCCTCTCTGTCTTCTTTCCTGTCGACCTCCCTTGGTCAACTCTTGTTCTTTTCCGACCCTGACGGTATTAGGGTATCCAAGGCCTAGGGAGTCTTTCACTTCCCCGTCTTAATTGGCCCTTGTCTCATCTTTCCTGATCCCTCCTTTTTCGAGGGGTCAGACCTCTTGTTTTCTTTTCATTATATTTCCTTTTCTCTTTAAGATTCCCGCACTGTTTTTGTAACTTGGCTCCCCGTGTATCTAAATTCCCTTTAGCGTTTTTCTTTTCAGCATCTAAACTACATTTTATAGGTATTTTTTAATCTACGTTGCATTTTGTAAGTTTTTTCGTTCTAAATTGCATTTTGCGATTGTTTTCAACCTCAATTGCATTTTGTACAGATTGACAATCTAAATTGCTATTTAGTAAGTCTTTCAATGTAGGAGCAGGGCATTTTAGTGAGTATTTTGGATTTGAATTGCATTTTGTAAGTAGCTTCAACCAAAACTGCATTTTGCAAGAATTTTAAATCTCAATTGCATTTTGTGTGGTGGGCATTTTCAAGTATTTTGATTCTCAATTGCATTTTGTGGGTATTTTGAATCTAAATTACATTTTGTCAAGTATTTTCAACCTAAGTTGCATTTTGTAAGTATTGTCATCCAAATGGGTAGTTACAATCTACCGTACATTTTGTAAGTATTTTGAATTTCAATTGCACTTTGTGAATATTTAGGATTGGAAATGGGATCTTTCAATCTGAATTGCATTGTGTATTTTCAATTTCAATTACATTTTATAAGTATTTTGAACCTCAATTGCATTTTGTACGTATTTTCGATCTCATTTGCATTTTGTAAGTATTTTGAATTTCAATTGCATTTTGTACGTATTTTGAACCTAGCCTACGTTTTGTGCGTATTTTCCAATCTATTCCATTTGTGAATCTTTTCGTTCTAAATTCCCTTTTGTAAGGGAATCTGAGTTTCAATCTGAGTTCCCTTTTTGTAAGTATTTTCCGTTTCACTTAATTTTCGTTCTGGTTTCCATTTCATTGTCTATTTCACTATCACCCAGATCATTAGGGGCCGATAAGCAAGATGTTAGGCCCCTTAAAACAACAATTATCATCATCTTAGTTTAGGGGCTGCGACATCTAATAGGACATAACTCTATTGCCTACATATATAATCCCAACATGGTGACCATCCGAAATACTTAGACGGTTCTCAATATACATTAATCTATGATAGCAAACAAACTGAAATTTTGTATTTTGATAGAGGCTACGAACATAAGTTCACCTATGGGACTTTCAATAAACCGGTGAGCACAAATCCAACATGGCAGCAACGCGAAATAAATGGACGTTTCTCGTGATTTAACAATCTAATTTATTTCAAATGGTTTCATAACCACAAGTTGGCAGCTGTGCAATGTTTTAAAATCTTGTTTTCATCGCTTGTGTCATAATCATGCGATTGAAGTTTGAATACTACTCCTACACTATAATCTTCATGTAATTCAGTGCACCCGGGAATGTTCTCCCCAGTGCCTACAGGCTGCTGCAAGAGATTGCGTCACCAGTTACGTTGGCAGCACGGCTGTCGCTTGTATCATAACAAACAAACAGTAAACTTTATACTCACCACAGCCATTCATAACTGGTGCTAGAAGTGTTGATGACACACATGCTCGCTTATTGCAATACACACTGACGAATTCGACAGTCCACACATGTGGCCTTCACCCTATCAAGGACACTGTGCTGCCAACTAAACTGGTGACGCAACCACTCGCAGCGGCATGTAGCCACTGCGGAGAACATTCCCGGGCGCCCTGTAGTACACAACTCTGAGACCTACATCTATAAAAATCCAAGATGGCGACCATCCGAAATATTTAGACGGTTCTCAATATCTACGAATCTCTTACAGCAATCAAACTGAAATTTTGTTTATGTTCGACGATGTCGAAATGTAAACATTATGTGTCAGAAAACTGTATCGTACTGAGGCACATTATAAGACTATTTTTCATTATGAAACAGTTTCTCCCACCAATCAGAGCTCAAGAAACAGCTGTGTGACCAATTAGGTAAGGATACCTTCGCGCATGCGCTCAAAATCCAACATGTCGGCAAAGCCAGCGCGCCATGTTCTTTATAACTGAAGTAACTGAATCCCACAGATAATTATGAATATCTATGTTAAAACATATAATAAAGTTATAATTATCGTCGAACATAAACAGTCGTATGCAACGAGCCTATAATGGTAATTACGACACTCATATGGAAATTATAAAACTCGCTTACGCTCGTTTTATAAACATACTCGTGTCTTCATTATTGCCATTATAGGCTCGTTGCATAATTTACTAATGTTGATAGAAGCAATTAACATAAGTAGGATATACGAAAATAGACTGTACCCTATAGTTCTTCACGGAACAACTTCTTTAGTAAGTAGATAGGCCTAATTGATATGTTGGGGTTGATTATTAAAAGAATGAAGTTGAGAATAACGAGCAGAGCTCATGGCTACTGCTTAGTTGGGGTTATATTGCTCCAGAGGTCATTGCGCGCGCCACTTGGCCCATTATTGACCACCTACCCTGCTGAGGGGTATAGCCTAATTATCGTAGTCTGTAAGCATTTAACAGCAGCACCGGTATCTATTGAAAATATGGTAATATTGTGAGGTGATGTTAAGGGGGCTATTGGGTTTGTGTGTTCAACCTACATCCTCAACTTGACCCCAAGGCCTACGGCTGCGCGGTAGCGAGAGTAGCTAATGCTGTCTGTTCTCGGAACACTGAGTGTACTGTAGCCCAACACGGTGTGGGTGGCTGGTATGATACATTTCCCACAAACACGGGGGGGGGCAACTGATTTCCACCACTCGATAAGAATCATTTCGCATTGGTGCTGATGACAGATATAGCAATAATTCTCTGATTTGAAATATTTCTTTATAATGAGCAGCCAGAGGAATGGAGACACACATCAAATCGCTAGTAATTGATGAGTTTGTCATCCCCCAGACAGGTCATCTCTGGCTCCAAGTCAACGGTTCGCTTCCTGTTAGTTGGATATTGACAAGTCATTACGGTATCCAATACATCCCGCAAGTCACTGCCTAGAACACTTAAGAGCCGGCCGGAGTGGGAACGGCCGACCGCCAGCCCAGCACTTGTTGTAACATGGGTGAAAAGTTTGTGAAACGTTTTATAAAGAAACGGGACAAAGTAAAATTATTTTGTTCCTATAGCCCGCTGTAATATTTTATACACTTTTCATCGGTGCAAAAGCATATCGAACAGGAATACAAAGATAGTTATAAAAAGTGTAGTTAAAATCACAATTCTCCATATAAAATAGAGTTCTGAACTGCAATTTTCCAAACCTCTTCAATGCCTTCAGATGATGTTGAAAACAGAAACAAACTCCACTGCAAGACAGCTTATAGTTTTCTCTATTGTGCTACTGAATCATATTTTCAAATTAAGAACTCTGTATATGTTTAATCGTGATTTTAGAAAATGTAAGCATATTGAGTTGCTAATGCTAGCCGTGTCGAGGTGCTGGTAGTTCAGACAGTTTCCGTCAGATGTCACGTCGCAAAGTCCTGTCCTTGAAACAGGTCAAGACAGAGACAGAGATTAGTTGAGACATTTGGCCTAGGCCAGCTCAGGCTTTTCCCCATGCAGGGGAGTGGGGAGATCAGCACATGCCTCCCTTTCACATACAATGAGCAGCGGACAAGCTCATTCCACTACGGTATTGCTATTGTCTTAAAAGCTGCAATAGAACTTTAAAGTGCACGTTATACCTTTTACCGTGCAACAATTTTTATTAGTACTATGACTTTAAAAAAAATAGTAAGGCTTTGTAATGAGCACGGATTGACTTATTGGTGAATACTGTGTTTTTAAATCAAATGCCCATCCTACACGAACAATTTTATCCCGGAAGAGGCTATACAATTATTAAAGTCTGGCGCGGTCAGCTGACATTTGAGGGTGCGCAAATGCGAGGGAGCCGTGTCAGTAGATTTACTAGCAAAATTCCGGCACCCTGGCGTCTATAAAAGCCACTGTAGTTAAAAGTGACGTAAAACCAATATTATTATTAGTAGTATTACTATTACAATTAAAGTGGGAGAAAAGGAAATAGGAAACTTCGACATCAAACACAATTTTCACTACCAGACTCAAGGGCAGCTTCATACTACAAGAAGACAAAAAGGATTAGCCTACAACGGAACTCATACAGAGATATGATAGACTTTTGGGAGAGTATTTTTTCCCGTTACTTGACCGGTTTTACAAACATTTCGTCCTTCCGGAGATTAGAGACTCAAAACAGAGTAGATGATATATGCCAATATGAAACTCTGTTTACATTATTATGTACCCTCTATTTTACTGAGTACTGGTAATGTTCCAGGCGCCGAGGAGTGATGTGTTTATATGCTGTAAAAAGATGAACGTCAATTATTTCGCAGTGTGGATTCACTCCCGAAATCCATTCCTCACTTCTGTGTGGTATAGCATTTTGAAATCGTTAGGACTTGAGTTCAGATTTTTAAATATATATTTCAAAATATATTATGGCCCAAATACGTATATTAAGAAACCAACGATCTATCCCGGCATTATTTTTAAGCCTGGTTTATTCTAATTCATCATCTGTTCTTGACGTCTACGTATCTACTGTCGACCAAAATATTATGTGCACTCGAGTTTGAAGGTTATTTGTGAAGTAACCAATAGACCTACATAAAATCCAGTAACATCATCATTTTCGTCGTTCTATTTTACGTTAGTTTATGTAGGTTTGGAATTTTTAATTTATATTTTAATAAACCAGTTATACAACATTCCAATGCACATAGTGTTAAAATTTGGATTCGATCTGATGACGGGTTTGTGAGATAATAGTTCGTAAATGTGACGCATGGTTGAAACATACTTTAAAACGAGCACTTTTTGTGTTCCAACTGCGATAAAAAATATTAAAATATAAATTAAACATTCCAAGCCTAAATGAACTAACGTAAACTGAACGACGAAAATGATGATGTTATAGGATTTTATGTAGGTCCATTGGTTACTTCACAAACCACCTTCAAGCTCGAGTGCACATAATATTTTGGTCGACAGTAGTCGGGGATTATATGATTCCCACGTTCCTTCACTTTTTGGGGGACGTAATGGTGTAGTGGTCAAGCTGCTTGGCTCTCACCAAGGTTCGATTCCTGGCAAGTGAGATTTTCGAAGTGAAATATCACGTCCTGTGGTTCAGATTCCACGTAAAAATGAAGGTCCCATAGCTCTGATCGCGAGATTAACTGTCACGTAAAACTACAAGCTTCATTCATTTTTCATGTCTACGTAATTGGTGGGGCGGGGGTGGAGACTACACGCGTATAGCATAATTTTTACAGCCATACTGTTTATTGATATGCCCTTTTAATACATACTGTGCTATGTATAAAACACCTCGTGGCGCAGTGGCCAGCAATGTTGTCGGCTACCTCAGAGGTCCCGGGCTTGATTCCCGGCTCTGCCAAGAATTTAAGTCTTGGTATGGTCTGGTGTGGGGTCTCCCAGCCACGTGATGCTAAGCGGGAGTCTGCCGGATGTTGTGGCTCATATTTATAATATTGGTTTTACGTCCCTTTTAACAACTGTGGCTTTTAGAGACGCCGGGGTGCCAGGATTTTGCCCCGAAGGGGATCTTTAACGTGCCAGTAAATCTACTGACACGGCTCCTTCGCATTTGCGCACCCTCAAATGCCAACTGACTGTCCGGGGATTCGATCCCGCTATCTTGGGCATAGCAGGCGAGAACATTACCGCTGAGCCACGCAGCCAGTCGCTGTGGCTCAGGACGCCTGTTAGTTGTCCCTTGATACAGCCAGGAACTCTAATCGGGTATCTACTGTATATCCCTTGTTGATCTTGAGGTATGTAAATAGTTCTTCATTATTCAAACCATTTATTGGGGGATAAAATGTGTATGACCCAAATGCACACTTCATCTCACAAATGTTATGGACTTGAGGTTCTTTACTTTTGTAGGCAACGCGGTCAGGTTGAAGTATACTCAGGCATAATCATTGGCCGAGAGTAAGATGGAGGAAACCCAGAGTGGCTTTAGACCACAACGAGGATGTGAGGATATATTTTTTTTAGTATGTGCCAAGTGATTGAGGAATACTACGAGAGGAATAGACTTTTGTATTTTGTAGATCTAGAGAAGGCGTACGGAAGAGTACCAAGAGAAAAGAAACTGAGGATTCTGAAGTACAGTATTATGGTATCCAGGGAAGGCTGCTACAGGCAATCAAAAGTACCGTATTTGTGTTTATAATGAATCTGCGGTAAGAGTTGATGCTAGGATGAGTTCCTGGTCTAAGTTGTTACAGGAATAGACTGAAATCTTTCACCACTACTACTGATTTTTTATATAGGCTATAATATTGTCTTTCGTAGCTTTTCAGTCGGTCAACACGATTGTGCCCAATGATGGGCGGGGTACAAGATATAAATATGTAAATACACTCATAGAAAAAGTTACATGTATTAGTTATTTATCACAATTGCCCCATTTAATTGCACCATATTTGTTCATGAATGGTGATGTGATAATCGTGGGAAACGGATCTTAGTTTTCTTTCCCTAGAGCAACTGAATTTGTAGTTTCTGGAAATTTCTTGGTTGTTGATGAGGAAAAGGCAATGCGAAAGGATGAGCTGAAGTCACTCTGTCCTGATAATAATATGCTATAGCTTATCGTTGAATCCTGTGTGATGAGAAATGTAATTTCAAAAAATGTATTCTACATTTCTTTAAATATCTCCTTTGTTAAGAATAAAAGAAAAAAATAACTTGTCATGGTTACTTACAAAAACACGAAAATACGTATAATTCTAGGAAATAAACAGCAGTTTTTCACCATACTACTAAGTTACAGGTATACTAGGGTGTAGGCTTCCTTACGTATCTTTTCGATGTTATCGTAAACTGAAATATTCAAACAAAAGTGTTTGAAAATTTACTTTTCAACTTTTTTCAGGAATTAGTTTAGTCTGAACGATTCTTTATCACAATTAAGGTTATTATGAAGATAAAACAAAAGTTTGGTGCTTTTCAGTCGGTCAACACGAATGTACCCAAAAGAGTTGTAATTTTTTTCAGGATGAGGGTATAACCCAACTCTTTTGGGTACATTCGTGTTGACCGACCGAAAAGCACCAAACTTTTGTTTACTAAGGAAACACTGAAAAATGGCTTCAAACCCCATAATGTCAGTATGAAGATGTTTATGAAAGTAAATGATTGAATATGCACAATCAAATGGAGCATGAGCAACAACAACGCCGGCGTGAAACCTTATTGTGGTTCGGTTTCGAACTTCGCAACATAGGCAGTTTTGTGTAAGTGAGATCTGTAAGGAAATGGTAGAGCTTTATGAATAACATTTTAATTTCTTTCTCCGTTATCACATTAAGTATAACATACTGTTTTAAAGACCATCTCGTGGTGAAGCGTTCTTGTGTGTCACCCCCGGATGCAAGGCCTTAGAGAGTGGTGATGGGTCCTGGGGCTGGAGAATCCTGCCCTCCCCCACCTCTATTGCCAAATTATGTAATATTAATTTATAATCCTCCTAAATTTGCAGAAACTGATAATAATTTTAGAAATATTATTATTATTATTAGTAGGCTAATAATAATAGCATTAGTAAGAGAAGCCGCCGATGGTAGGGGGTTGAACAGGCGTTCCTCCCCCCCCCCCCCCTCCCCATGCAAGATCCGGAAAATATTTTTATTATTAATAATAATAATAAGACGGCCGAGGTGGGATTCAAACCCACGCTCTCTCGATATCAGCGTGGCACGAGGTAGTGCGTTAGCGCTCTCGGCCACCGAGGCCAGTTAATAATAATAATAAGAAGAAGAAGAAGAAGAACCGCCGGTGTTAGAGGGCTGGACAGACGGGTCCACACCGGGCAAGATCCCGATGATGATGATGATAATAATAATAATAATAATAAAGACTTACCAAGATAATATAAAATATGCATAATAATGCAGTTAAACATTGAAACAACGGCCCATGGGTTCGAACGCACTTGTTTATCGAGTTTGAAGATAGCTTGGCACCCATGATTTTGTGCTGTACCTTAGCAAGTGTAACTACTGCGGTCGGTCACTGCGCATCCTTATAACACCTGTAAAACACGTTTCCCCGTGCGAGGACTAGTTCCCGTATTTTTTGAAACTCATTAGCGCATTTCAAAGTAATTGTTGCGGCATCGTGGTCATCTAGCCCCGTGTACTTGGCGTGTGTTTGGAATTTGTCTAATTACCCGTCTTATTGTGATGGCTCTATTAGTGTGTACAGTATATTTGTCATTCAGATGAGGATTGTGAAGGAGTCGGCTGCATTTGCCTGGAGTAGAAGTGATAATAATAATAAAAATAATGTTATTGTTTTACGTCCCTTTAAACATCTGCGGCTTTAGGAGACGCCGGGGTGTCGGAAGTTTGCCCCAAAGAGGATCTTTGACCTGCCAGTAAATTCACTGACACGGCTCCCTCGTATTTGCGCACCCTCAAATGCCAGCTGGCTGCGCCAGGATTCGATCCTGCAATCTTGGGAACAGCAAGCAAGAACGTTACCACTGAGCCACGCAGCCAGAGTACAAGTGAGAAACCACGGAAAACCACTTCCAAGATGGCTGAGATGGGAATCGAAACCACATCTTTTCAATTTTGCCACTGGAATGCCCCATTCCAGCCATCAGACAAGAATGAATCGAATTTCTTGTCGGCGCCGGGAATCGAACCCGAACCTCCGGGGCGACAGCCAAGAATACTAGCCGCTACATCACGAGGAACGCCAAGGATATTTCAGTCACTTGTGAATTCCGTAATCCGTAGTTTAACTATTAGCTTATCTATAGCAAAATATTTCGGCCATTCAATTGGAAGTACCGTAGCCTATACAGACTATCACTTCGAACTTCCTGGTCTCGATATTCGTGAGGCACATTGCCACGAGATTGCATTTCTCCGTGTCGGACCCCGGGGCAGTTTGAACTTTCTCGCACGCGCGACCTTGAACCACCCCTCACAGTAGGGGGTAATCCGTGCTGATACCTATGTACGGGCCATGCAACTACTAGGGGAGAGCGACTACAACGAAACTAGTGGCAACGTTTTGAAATGAAATGTGAAATAGGATCTCACTACGGCCGCCTCTTAAGCATGACCATTATGGCGTTTGAAGCCATTTTCAGTGTTACCTGAAAAACACCACACTTTTGTTTACTTAAGCGTGATTAACGATGACACCTGAGAAAAATGAAAATCCACAGCCTGCTTCCAGTCGACCGACCGGGTCAGGGAATGGAATGAATGAAGCCCCCATCTAGCGGCGAGGATATGAACTGTGCCGGCTGCCGAAGCCTGTCGCACTCCCCTGGGACAATGATTAAATGAATGAGAAATGAAATGATAGTGGAGAGTGTTGCTGGAATGAAATTTGTGACAGGGAAAACCGGAGTACCCGGAGAAAAACCTGTCTGCCTCCGCTTTGTCCAGCACAAATCTCACATGGAGTGACCGGGATTTGAACCACGGACCCAGTGGTGAAAGGCCGGCGTGCTGCCACCTAAGCCACGGAGGCTCGAGACACCTGAGAACGGTTATTTATTAATTGACCATGAGTTTGTATATTCCTTCTCCTTTAATTATACACGCGCCTGCCTCTCACCCGGAGGCCCCGGTTTCGATTCCCGGCTCTGTCAAGGATTTTGGAAACTGACATGAGGGCTGGAACAGGGTGCACTTAGCCTCGTGAGGACGATTGAGTAGCTGTCTGACAGTGAGGCAGCGCCCCGGTCACGGAAACCAAGATTAACGGCCGAGGGGACCCGATGCGCTCATCACTTGTCACACCAATATCTGCAGGCCAATTAGCAGGACAGCGGTCGCTTGGTAGGCCTAGGCCCTTCATGGGCTGTAGTGTCAGGGGTTGTTATTATTACTTGCTTATCAAAGATTAAGATACCGTACATTTAAGACTGCCACAGTGGGTCTTGCCCACGCCCGTTACTGCAGTGGCGGATCCAGGCCTTGCGGGTCCTGGGGCGATATGATAAGGAGGGGCCCACAACAATAGGAAATTTTAAAAAATCAAATGGAAAATAGTTTGGTAATAATAATAAAATAAAGAATAGTTACAATATTTTGAATACACTACAGTATATTATTTTAATAATATGAAAGAAACCTGTAAGTCCCCTTGAAGAAGATTATGTAAACTATGAAATATTAAAATATTACTTTGCGACTTTTTTCCCGGCTGTAATCTTCTAATACCGGTATTTCACTGAAATCTAAACTTGCTAATCGGTCACGGGAGGTCATAGCTGCACTGAAAAAAGGATACCGTATGAAATATAAATTAGTTTGATAGTATAATTAATTAATTAAATAAATATAAAAATCCATGACGTGGGGCCCCCCGGATCGCGGGGCCCTGGGCGGTACCCTCCCCGCCCTCGCCTTGATCCGCCCCTGCTCGTTGGTATAATATACCGTACACGCGCCAATGAATCGTTTGGAATGCCGCCTCAACAGTGCCATAGATGTAACAATGCACATGTAGAGTTCGCTAATGTGCTAAAGGTATTATTGTCCAACACTTGTGTCATAGACCGTTGGCTCACTTGCCGCTTACATTGTTCGACGAAAGAAAGTGTATTCAAGTTGGTGAAGAATTGTCGTGAATTTTGGTGGACCTGTAAATGAGGTGAGTTCTTTTATATCACTTGTCTGTTATGATAGTTCTATTCGTTGTTTATAGCCCACCTCGTGGTGTAGTGGCTAGCATTCTGTCACCGTGAAGGTCCCAGTCTTCAAATGACGGCTTGACTAATATTTTATAGACGGTCTTGTAGACTTAATGACGCTTACGAGAAAATTCCGTTGGATTGGATGTTGCTGTTATTGCTTATTTTAGGAGCTGAGATGTCGGAGTCATATAGCCCCTAATATTTGGGTGTGTGTGATAACCCGTATTATTGTCACTGATGTGCTAGTGTGTGTATTTGTCAATTGGGGATATGACTGGGAACCATCCCTGAAGCAGAAATGGGAAACCATAAAAAACCACTTCCAGGACGGCCGAGGTGGGAATCGAACCTTCCTCCTCTCAGTTTCGCCTCGCTATGCTGAATGTAGGCTACTCCGTTCCAGACCTCACACCAGACTAAAAATTTCTTGGCAGAGCCGGGATTCAAACCCGAGAACGCTAACCGCTACACCACGAGGTAGTCCGTTGGATTTGAATACTGGTTGAAGTTTTCTGTACTGCAACGCCCTCTTTTTTGGGGTTAATTTCTCTAACTCTTTGTATTATTTTAATTTACGTTTATTACTCTGTATTTCGAGAGTGTGGTGCAATAGCACCTAGTGTAGTGTTATACAGTGTTGGTATTGCTACCAGTGGAGTGTTACAGTGTGGTGCAATAGCACCTAGTGTAGTGTTATACAGTGTTGGTATTGCTACCAGGTGAGTGTTACAGTGTGGTGCAATAGCACCTAGTGTAGTGTTATACAGTGTTGGTATTGCTACTAGTGGAGTGTTACAGTGTGGTGCAATAGCACCTAGTGTAGTGTTATACAGTGTTGGTATTGCTACCAGGTGAGTGTTACAGTGTGGTGCAATAGCACCTAGTGTAGTGTTATACAGTGTTGGTATTGCTACTAGTGGAGTGTTACAGTGTGGTGCAATAGCACCTAGTGTAGTGTTATACAGTGTTGGTATTGCTACTAGTGGAGTGATACAGTGTGGTGCAATAGCACCTAGTGTAGTGTTATACAGTGTTGGTATTGCTACTAGTGGAGTGTTACAGTGTGGTGCAATAGCACCTAGTATAGTGTTATACAGTGTTGGTATTGCTACCAGGTGAGTGTTACAGTGTGGTGCAATAGCACCTAGTGTAGTGTTATACAGTGTTGGTATTGCTACTAGTGGAGTGACACAGTGTGGTGCAATAGCACCTAGTATAGTGTTATACAGTGTTGGTATTGCTACCAGGTGAGTGTTACAGTGTGGTGCAATAGCACCTAGTGTGGTGTTATACAGTGTTGGTATTGCTACTAGTGGAGTGACACAGTGTGGTGCAATAGCTCCTAGTGTAGTGTTATACAGTGTTGGTATTGCTACTAGTGGAGTGTTACAGTGTGGTGCAATAGCACCTAGTGTGGTGTTATACAGTGTTGGTATTGCTACTAGTGGAGTGTTACAGTGTGGTGCAATAGCACCTAGTGTAGTGTTATACAGTGTTGGTATTGCTACTAGTGGAGTGTTACAGTGTGGTGCAATAGCACCTAGTGTAGTGTTATACAGTGTTGGTATTGCTACTAGTGGAGTGTTACAGTGTGGTGCAATAGCACCTAGTGTAGTGTTATACAGTGTTGGTATTGCTACTAGTGGAGTGACACAGTGTGGTGCAATAGCACCTAGTGTAGTGTTATACAGTGTTGGTATTGCTACTAGTGGAGTGACACAGTGTGGTGCAATAGCTCCTAGTGTAGTGTTATACAGTGTTGGTATTGCTACCAGGTGAGTGTTACAGTGTGGTGCAATAGCACCTAGTGTAGTGTTATACAGTGTTGGTATTACTACTAGTGGAGTGTTACAGTGTGGTGCAATAGCACCTAGTGTAGTGTTATACAGTGTTGGTATTGCTACTAGTGGAGTGTTACAGTGTGGTGCAATAGCACCTAGTGTAGTGTTATACAGTGTTGGTATTGCTACTAGTGGAGTGATACAGTGTGGTGCAATAGCACCTAGTGTGGTGTTATACAGTGTTGGTATTGCTACTAGTGGAGTGTTACAGTGTGGTGCAATAGCACCTAGTGTAGTGTTATACAGTGTTGGTATTGCTACTAGTGGAGTGTTACAGTGTGGTGCAATAGCACCTAGTGTGGTGTTATACAGTGTTGGTATTGCTACCAGGTGAGTGTTACAGTGTGGTGCAATAGCACCTAGTGTAGTGTTATACAGTGTTGGTATTGCTACCAGTGGAGTGTTACAGTGTGGTGCAATAGCACCTAGTGTAGTGTTATACAGTGTTGGTATTGCTACTAGTGGAGTGTTACAGTGTGGTGCAATAGCACCTAGTGTAGTGTTATACAGTGTTGGTATTGCTACCAGTGGAGTGTTACAGTGTGGTGCAATAGCACCTAGTGTAGTGTTATACAGTGTTGGTATTGCTACCAGGTGAGTGTTACAGTGTGGTGCAATAGCACCTAGTGTAGTGTTATACAGTGTTGGTATTGCTACTAGTGGAGTGTTACAGTGTGGTGCAATAGCACCTAGTGTAGTGTTATACAGTGTTGGTATTGCTACTAGTGGAGTGTTACAGTGTGGTGCAATAGCACCTAGTGTAGTGTTATACAGTGTTGGTATTACTACCAGTGGAGTGTTACAGTGTGGTGCAATAGCACCTAGTGTAGTGTTATACAGTGTTGGTATTACTACTAGTGGAGTGTTACAGTGTGGTGCAATAGCACCTAGTGTAGTGTTATACAGTGTTGGTATTGCTACCAGGTGAGTGTTACAGTGTGGTGCAATAGCACCTAGTGTAGTGTTATACAGTGTTGGTATTGCTACTAGTGGAGTGTTACAGTGTGGTGCAATAGCACCTAGTGTAGTGTTATACAGTGTTGGTATTGCTACCAGGTGAGTGTTACAGTGTGGTGCAATAGCACCTAGTGTAGTGTTATACAGTGTTGGTATTGCTACCAGGTGAGTGTTACAGTGTGGTGCAATAGCACCTAGTGTAGTGTTATACAGTGTTGGTATTGCTACTAGTGGAGTGTTACAGTGTGGTGCAATAGCACCTAGTGTAGTGTTATACAGTGTTGGTATTGCTACCAGGTGAGTGTTACAGTGTGGTGCAATAGCACCTAGTGTAGTGTTATACAGTGTTGGTATTGCTACTAGTGGAGTGTTACAGTGTGGTGCAATAGCACCTAGTGTAGTGTTATACAGTGTTGGTATTGCTACCAGGTGAGTGTTACAGTGTGGTGCAATAGCACCTAGTGTGGTGTTATAGTGTTGGTATTACTACTAGTGGAGTGACACAGTGTGGTGCAATAGCACCTAGTGTGGTGTTATACAGTGTAGGTATTGCTACTAGTGGAGGGTTATACAGTGTAGGTATTACTACTAGTGGAGTGTTACAGTGTGGTGCAATAGCACATAGTGTAGTGTTATGCAGTGTTACAGTATATATATATAGTATGATCAAGTAGGGAGTGATAGAGGAGTAACACCTCTTTAAAAAACCTTGGTCCAGCTGGCCCGGCTGGTAGTACCTTGTTAGGGTCCCTTGCCAGGGTTACGGTGAAGTCCTCAACGGTACCTGCAGTGAAAGAGGTGAACTCTGGCACAGTGTGGTTGGCGGAAGGGGCAGCCTATTGCTCAGGTTTAATAGGGCAAACTATTGTCCATAGTTATGATGGGCAGGTTTTGGCCCAACGGCAAAATGAGCGGATGAGGAGCCAATCACTCTCATGGCTCCCAACGGTCATAGAGGCGGAAGAGGCCACGCCAGACGGACTGGCTGTAAAGGCGCACCTCAGTAGTACTTGAGTATGCGGCAGTTCGTTGCAGTCTCTGTGTTCGGTCCTGCATGTCTCATTCTTTGTGAGCCGCAGGATAAGGCTCAGAGATCATAGAGTGTGGGTCTCGTCCTGGCAAGCTGAGATCCACCCTAAACAAATTCACGCCAGTGGCACTTCTTCCGAACGTCACTTTTCAAAGTCCAACGGCGATGGGATATGGACGGTGGGGGCAGGTTATGGGTGTAACTGGAAGCCCCTAGTTCGGACCTGCACGTTGGCAGCAGATGTGTGATGGTCGTCTTCCGGAGACTCTGTGACTACTCAGGAATTCGGTCCTGCATCTGTGTTTGGGCAGGCCTATTTAGGATCACCGCTGCCCACCCCACATGGGGAAGGCCCTAGAAAAGGTGGGCTAAACATCGGAAGTCACAATCTTGGTCCGGCTGGGCAACCGCACTCAGCAGGTCACCCCTCATGCGGTCGAAACTCAAAAACAGTAAAGAATCACAATTTGATTATTGGATCATGGAACATCAGAACCTTGCTTGATTTTGACAATAACATTAGACCTGAGAGAAGGTCAGCTCTCGTAACCCATGAGTTATCAAGACTCAACGTTGACATTGCTGCTCTCAGTGAAACTAGGCTGTCTGCTGAAGGCAAGATTACTGAATCTGGAACAGGATATACCATCTTCTGGAAAGGAAAGGATGAGGGTGAATGTCGTATTCATGGTGTGGGCTTCGCTGTGAAGACCAAACTGGTAAATTATCACCAACTTACGCCCATTGCAATCAGCGAAAGGCTCATGACTCTCCGCATACCACTCTCAGGAGGTTCCTTTATGACACTCATCTCTGCCTATGCTCCTACCTTAGATTCTGACGATGAAGTAAAGGCTCAGTTCTATAATCAGCTAAGTGAAATCATCTCCAAGGTACCATCTGCAGATAAACTCTTGCTCCTCGGTGACTTCAATGCCAGAGTTGGGAAAGATCACAGGCTATGGAATAATGTGATGGGCAAACAGGGACTTGGAAAATGTAATCCCAATGGACTGTTGCTTCTTGGTCTTTGTGCAGAACACGAACTTTTCATTACCAACACGCAGTTCCGGCTACCTGACCGCTTCAAAACCACGTGGATGCATCCTCGTTCCAAACATTGGCACATTCTTGATTATATCATTACCCGGCAATGTGATAAGAAGGACACTCTTATTACCAGAACAGCAAGGAATATAGACGATTGTTGGACAGATCATAAACTTCTTATATGTAAGCTCAGGATATCCATCAGACCTAAACCACCTAGGAACATCAAAAATTTGCCAAGAAAGAAGTTTAATACATCCAAACTTCAGGATGAATCCATGTACAAACATTTTGGAAACAGGATCGTCACCCAGTTATCAGAAAACCCAGTAACAAATGATATTCAGCAAGAATGGGCCACATTACAGAAGATTATCACACAGTCAGCTGAGGAAACCATTGGTTTTATAGTGCGGAAAAGACAAGACTGGTTTGATGACAACAATGAGGAAATTCTGTCTCTCATCAATGCCAAAAGGAATGCCTATCTTGCCCATCTTCAAGACCCAACTTCCAACACAAAGAGAGATAAACTACTGGAACTCAAGGGTAAATGCCAGACGCAGATAAGGCAGATTAAAAATACTTGGTGGCAACAGAAGGCTCAGGAACTGCAGAGACTATCGGATGCTCGAGACTTGAGGAACTTCTATGCCGTACTCAAGGAAATATATGGACCATCTCGCTCATCATCAGGTACACTGAAAAGCGCTGATAATTCTACTACCTTTACTGATAGTCAAGAAATCTTGGAACGCTGGAAGGAGCACTTCTCCAATCTCCTAAATCGTCCATCAGAAGCTGCTGAAGACTTCCTCTGTGATGTGCCGCAACAACCTGAACAACTGTGGTTGGCAGTACCTCCTACTTATCATGAATTCAGTGCAGCTCTCACCCAATTGAAACCCAGAAAAGCACCTGGCCCAGATAACATCCCTCTGGAACTAATTCAAGCCGGAGGTCATTCCCTCAAAACAAGAATTTTCATCCTTATCCTCAGAATATGGGAATCAAGAAAGGTACCTGGAGACCTAAAGAATGCCACTATCGTCACTATCTTTAAAAAGGGTGATCGCAGTGTTTGTGGCAACTACCGTGGTATATCACTGCTATCAATTGTGGGGAAGATTCTTGCAAGAATTCTACTTAACCGCCTCAAGGTTATCTCTGAGAGGATCCTCCCAGAGTCACAATGCGGATTTAGAACTTCCAGAAGCACAATTGACTTGATTTTCTGTGTGAGACAGCTACAAGAAAAATGTAGAGAACAACAGAATCCACTCTTCTTAGTCTTTTATGACTTGGAAAAGGCATTTGATTCGGTTCCAAGACCTGCCATGTGGGCAGTGCTGAAGCGGTTTGGTTGCCCTCAGCGTTTTGTAGATCTAATCAAAGCTCTCCATGATGGCATGACAGGTCAGGTTTGCCATCAGAATAAGATGTCCGATGAATTTCCCATTACCCATGGACTGAAACAAGGATGTGTACTGGCTCCAACGCTTTTTGCGCTGTACTTGGCTGCAATGCTTTATGATTCACCCACAAACATCCCAGGTGTGGAGATCAAGTATCGTTTTGATGGAGGGCTTTTCAACCTAACTCGTCTCCGCTCCTTGAGGAAAACTCAGGTTACTAAGGTTACTAACATGTTGTATGCAGATGATGCTGCGTCACCAACTCTCACACCAGAAGAGCTGCAAGAGTCAGTTAACTGTTACAAAAGTGCATGTGATCGCTTTGGTCTTACCATAAATGTCAATAAGACTAAAGTCTTGGCACAACCTTCACCAGGCACACCTCTTCCTCAGTTCAATATCTCCATTTCAAATTTGCCATTAGAACAGGTTGACCACTTCTCGTACCTGGGCAGTACCATTTCTGTGAGCTGTACCTGTGAGCAGGATGTGGATAAGAGAATTGGCGCAGCCCATGCAGCATATGGACGATTAGCGCACCGGGTCTTCATGAATAAAGATCTATCCATGAGTACAAAGCTTATGGTGTACAAAGCGGTAGTCATTTCTACATTGTTGTATGGCTGTGAAACGTGGACCCTATACCGACGTGATCTTAGGAAGCTTGAGCGTTTCCACCTACAAAAACTTCGATCAATCTTGAGGATTAAATGGGAAGACCGCATTACCAATATTGCTGTTCTGGAAAAGGCTCAAATCAACAGCATAGAATCATCCATAATAGGTCACCAATTTAGATGGATTGGTCATGTCCATCGGATGGATGATGTGAGATTACCTCGTCAAATGCTATATGGTGAGTTATGCTATGGCACCAGACCTCATGGTGGTCCTAAGAGGCGCTACAAGGACCAATTTAAGCAGACCCTGAAATTGACAGGTCTTGATTCACAAACCTGGGACATGCTGGCTGAAAACCGCTCAACTTGGCGCCGTACCATCTCGGATACTGTAAAGACGTTTGAAAGGGATCGACGCATACATGAAGAGGCCAAGCGTCAAGCTAGGAAACTTCGAGCAGCCCAACCACGTCCTCCACCAGCAATACTATGCGACTTGTGTGGTCGCTTGTTCCATGCCAGGATTGGACTCTTTAGTCACCGTAAACACATCCACAAACTGGACTGAAGGAAGAAGATTTATACTCGGATTCGAGTTAAAGCCGATGATGATGATGATGATTTCGAGAGTAAGAACCTGCCATATTTGGCGGGAACGAGCGTAAAATTGCCGCCGCGGGCTCTTATTGGCTGGATAACATTGTAACTGTTGTTTTGTCTCATTATTTACAGGGTCATTATCTATGTGCGTCCCGATAAACACGGCAGGCTAAGCCGGCTGTGACTGGCGCAGATCGCGGGCGTGCGTTTCCGGTTCAGCCAGTCGTTGGCGCGCACTTTCACACTTTTACCAAACATGTTCAATAATGTGTACTTACAGAGCTCATAGGCAATGCTGAAAATGTCCTTCCTCTCTTGTAACACACACCTGACATCTTCTGATGAAAAAAAGTCTGTCATCTCTTTTATTATTTACGGAGCCTGTTTCCTTGAATCGTTTAGCGAGCCTACTAATTGTACTGGCATTAGGCACAGGTGTTTGTGGAAATTTGATTCGAAATTGTCTCGTTTCAGAACAAGACTTTCTGCTTTTCATACACGAATTATGGATTTACACACGTTCGCGCAATGTGAATTGGTCTCACAATCACAGTAATTACAATACTCACAAACTGTGCAACACTAACGTCTAAGCTTTGGAGATACATGTCCATATGAATGACAAAACACGTGTGAACTAACGATATGAGTCAGCAGAGCGTGCTAACCACCGGCTGAACCGCGTACGTGCGCCCGCGATCTGCGTCAGACACAGCCGGCTTAGCTTGCCGTGTTTATCGGGGTGCACATAGAGAAAGACCCTGTACTATTATACTATTTCTGTTTTTAAATATTTTTAGTACAAATCAGGGTGGTGAAATCCAAACACTTGGCTGATACTGATCCCTCGGTCCCCTGATTGTTTAATGTTTCTAAATGAAGAAAGTATTGTGATTAATTCTTTACGAGAGGGTTTCCTTCCTTTATAACAGTTTCACAAGGCTAAATATTGAAAATATATATATAATTTGATTCAATTTGTTTCACACACCTTCTGGGAGCTTATGGGAGTTCATTTTCGATTTGCATCGGCATTGCTGCACGGGAAAATATTACTTTTACTACCGATAATAGTTAATTCTTACAAGATTCCGCGTCATCTTACATTCACGTCACACGCTACGTCATACCCGTTGTCAATGTTGCCAATATGTCCAAAACAAAATACACCACAGGACATGAAATAAAAGGCAAAACTATTGGCCTGCATAAAGATTATTTATGCGTGACTTTCCCCACTGGGCGTGACAAAAACCAGGGGTGTTATCTATCTGCGGGCCGCGCTATCAATCCACCATTGGTCTGGACGAAAATATTGGTCTAGGCAAAACCATTGGTCTGCCGGAAGTGATATAGTACCAAATGCGTGTGGTTGGCATTACTGACTCCTTGAAAAAGATAGATGCCAAAGTCGCAATTTGTACTATATAAGTAGTGATCCTATTTGGGATGGCTGGGTGGGTCTCAGACAGCGGAGGAGTATACATCTATTACTACATCATCTCCAGATATTTTCCCGACTGTTGATTCAGGTGAATTCGTTAATTTCAGTAGTTAAAATAATTTATACAAAGGAAACCCTCTCGTGAAGTTTTACCATATTGTGCACATCCTATTGGTAAACCACCCAGGGTTGTAGATAGGTCATGCCCATTCAAAACACTGCATGATAATACATGTCTTAAGATCAATCCGGAATGTAGGTCTATGTGTAGTTGGTACGTAATCACTCACCGAGGGTTGGATGGCACATCAACATACGGCTGGGAGGTGTAACCAATTATAAGGAAAGTAATTGAAAAGACAAGCACTGTCAGATACGCAGGATTGCAAGTTCAGTGAAGATAAACATTCATCTTTATGGAAGACATTCTGCAACAAAATTATACACACATTTCAACTTGAATATATTTCACAGCACCTTTCGTTCTTTTGTATCTTCATGTACTTTACAGAAATCAATTAATAAATTTTAAGTACCGTACTTCAGGGGTTGATGACCTCGCTGTTCTTCCCGTTAAAACAACATTGGCCATGCGTCCCTTCGGGGAACCATCCGTCTACCTTTGTACTACTTGATTATTTTTTTTACGACGTTATGGCTCTCATTGAGGGGTTTGCAGCAAAATGAAGCTTGTCTAGGTCTGTCCCAAACATTTCGTCTGTTGATTTCTTGAAGGTCATTTTCAATTTCTATTCCCCTCTTATTCTTGGCTTTTAATGAGGAGGCATGATTAAATATCCCTTTAACTGGAGTAATATTCAGTACTAGAAATCTCGCATGTTCATTAACCACCCGCCCGGCTTTACTGTTATGCGGACTTACAGGGTGTCTACGACCCGGGAATTCTCGGGGAATTATGAATTTCTGGAATAATCAGGGGGAAAATCAGGGAATTTCTTTGTTAGTCAGGGATTTTTCTCTGTTTGGCTATATCCCGTAAAAGTGGAAGCAATACTTTCGAATTTCGCGGGAAGTGATCGCTCGCTACTGATGACAGTGCTCAGCCAATGAGCAGTGCCTTCTCAAGCTCAACTGAATGCATAATGATGTAACTTTTCCGTTCACTTTCTGCGCTGGAGCCAACTACGCCATTTTATTGGGCCTTCAGCATTTTGTTCGTTACGATCAGTAAAGCCAATTTAGTGATTTTGTCGGTAGATGTAGCAACTTTGGCGACAAAATATTTTAAATTTAGTGTTTGTTTATACTACCAACCCGCCCCGGCTTTGCCCAGAAACAGTTATGAATGCATTACGTAACAAGCGCTTTTTGTTTTCGATGTCAATGAACTACGACCTAGGCCTATATCCGTTTTACGTCTCGGCATGATGGGTGAAAATCACTGACTGGACTATTCATTATATTATCATGGAGATAGCTTGTGCAAGTAATTCTTGTTAGACGTCATTTAAGAATGGCGAGGTGCATGAAACACAAATCCCCCTTCCGTCCAATCTAAAAACACTTATAGTGGGCGATGTATTGAAGATAGAGATATGCTCTTTTTTGTAGAACTTTTCATGCTGAACAATTCTTACACTCATAGTATATTGATATTTTTAACGGTTTGCCCAGCGTAAGCTTAAAAAGCGCACGGGTGCGAGTTTTCTTTTAACTTTTTCACTGAAATCGTTACTGCTTGGCTTCCTTTGATCATACATAAATTATTTGCTACAGAAACCTTCCTCGAGATATCTTTTGCAGAATGGTGAAAACCGTATCAAAATCCATCCAGTGGTTCTCAAGATTACCCGTGACATCCAAGAATCGGGGGCTTGGTTTTATACTAAGTACAGATTTAGGGACTGTTTAAACTCCTGTTAGTGATCGAATTTTGACTACTACTGGGTGATGGCGGGCTATGTTAATTTACATAGTTTTGTATTGGTGCGCAGACGACCGGCTACGTAAATTAGCGTTTTCTTACATTGCTTCATTCTGGTGTAATATTCTCCTCTCAGTCATTCATTAATAAAAATACTATGTGTTATTTACGAACTAAGGTCTTTGTTGAACGAAATGCAGATAGGTATATTGTTGTCTTGATAATGCTTTTGGTACTGGAAGTGAGGTTTTATAACACTCAGTTACCGCGTGTATGGTCAAGTGTTAGCATGACGTGCGCAGAACTGACAGTGGGATAATCAGTTCAGACGAGTGTGTTGGCGATAATAATACAAGTGTAATTGACAATGATAGCAGTGAAAGTAGTGACGATGAGGTTGATGGATGGACAAATAAGTAAAGTTAGACGTATTTATGTTTCATCTTACTTCTCATGCTAGGTGTACTTCAGTTGCCCGGTCCGCAGTAAGGAATAGAGTAAAGCGTGCTCGGGCAACAATGTGTTAGACCGGGGTTTACAATACTGTTTGCGCGGCTTTTCCATCCCGGTATTCTTTGATTATTGTCTGCTCCTACGTTCTTTGGCTAAGCTAGAACTTATGTCCAATTTTGTTTTTAATTGCGCCCAGGAAATGTTTTTGTAACACCTTTCAAACTCTGTCTTGTATTATCAAAGCAGACTTGGTTAAATTATTTTAGACTGATAATAGGGTGTTCTGGCCTGTTGAAACATCATTCATAATGATTTCCTTCACTTAACTGTATTTATAAATTACTAAATTGCGTAATTCAATTACTTCTGTCATGACGAGGTGGACCTAATTGAGAGTGAGAACTTGGAATATGCCTCCCTTCGTCCCTTGGATATGTGTAAATTACTGTGTAGACCTATATTCTGACTTATGCTACTGAATATCATCATTCCTGCGACGTAGGATTAGTTGTCCCTTTTATTGGAGGCATTTACCGCAGTGAAAGCAGCATGACTTAATAAACCTTGCTTATTTTACTGGACAATAAGTTCAGATGATCACACTCATATGATACACACCTTGATGGGTATTCAACCTCCCGTTGTCCCTTTTATTGGGGGGATTTACTGTAGTGAAAACAGCATGACTTAACAAACCTTTCTTATTTTACTGGACAATAAGTTCACTTATAATATTCTATTGAAATAAATTTATTTACACAACTGTTTCCCTTGTGCCGCCATTGCTCACATCTGTTTGGCTCCTGAAATTTCCGAGAACAGGAAACATAAAACTTAATCCTATTTTCCATTTGCTTCCTGAATTACATTTTGCTTCTTGTTCCTGGAGAGTGCTTAAAACTAACCCAAAACTAGCGTGCATTTCATCACGCTTCCTGTTCCCGGGCAAATATGTAGCAGTCTTTACTCAGGGAATTCTCTCATTAATCCTGGAAAAATCAGGGAATATTCAGGGAATTCTTTTAAGATGAGTTGGTAGACACCCTGCATATGCTAATGCAATCAGTTTTGAGTAATTTGCAGTGTTGTGTGGTTTCAGTGAAATATGTTTCTCATACTGATTTAATTTTCGTCAAAAAATGCCCTCGCTGGTTCTGTTGCTATAGACCCCTTTTGCTGACTGTCACTGGCATATCCCTTGTTCCAGGCCCCCTTGCTTGTAGTACAAGGAGTCATTTTTGTGACTGGCTGCGTGGCTCAGTAGTAACGTTCTCGCCTGCTGTTCCTGGGGTTGCAGGATTGAATCCTGGTGCTGTCAGTTGGCATTGGGCACTTGCAAATGGGAGGGAGCCGTGTTGGTTAAAGATCCCCGTCGTGGCAAAATTCTGGCACTCGGGCGTCCCTAAAAGCCGCAATAGTTGAAAGGGACGTAACCATTAACATTATATTAATAATTTGGTTCAAGTAGAGATTGTGATCAATTTCGGTTAGTGGGATTTTAGGGTCCCCGGTGATGTCACGGATGACCTGTTGACGTTCATGCTTGGTTGTTCGACGTTTTCGTGTAGTTGCCATAGTGTCCACCATGTTGTCAGCTGACAGTGTTTCATTATATTTTAGCATGTGCAGGCATGTGGCGGTGAGTTAAAATAAAATTGTTCATACATTTCTTTTAGTTGTTGAATTCAATTGAAAAGGTGCACTGTACTCTTCTGAAGCCATAGACAAAGCCCTTGGCCTGGACGAAAATATTACGTTAGGCATTGTCTGGACGAAAATTACTGCTTCTACTACGAGGAAGGTTTGTTTTTGTATGTAAAGCCTTATTAACTGAATGGCGGCATTGATGTCATAGACAATATCACGAAATACGGTAAATGTTTATTTGGCAAGTTTACGGGAATACGTTTGGGCAATAGTGGGTTTTGGTTGGGTACAACATAGACAGAAATCAGCATTTACAATAACACTTGGAAAAGAGATATGATAGTTTTCTGTATTAGACCTATATAGGACTAGTAAGGATGGGGAGACAAGTTTTGTAAATATTAGGTAGAATCCAAAAAAATGGATGTGTATCAGGATCATTACCAGACCTATATAGGTGAAGTAATGAAGGGGATACATGTTTTCAACTACTACTGTATCTAGATGCATATATTGACAACTTATGGATGTTGCGAATATGTAGACCTATATAAAATAGGCAAGATTATGACTTAAGGACTGTTATATTTATGATTATTCCCACTGTGTGTGACAAAGATCAGGGGGATTATATACCATGATGTGTACATATCTAGGGGGATTTTTAGTGAAGTGGATTACATACGGATGTAGATGTTTGTAATGTTTGATGTTGTGGCTTCCATTGTCTCCATTTAGTCCCGTGTTTGTGGTTTAAAATAGTGTGTCGTTACATGCCAATGTCATCACATGTGTAGAAGTGAGGTTTGGTGATGAGTTACAAATGTTGATACAATACTTTTAGTTGTTGAATTTAATTGAACAGTTGCATTGTACTCTTCTAAAGCCATTGGTCGATACTTGGTTAGACAACGAACGGTATGGGCGAAATCATTGGTCGCTACTAGCTTAAATGAAAATTCCTGGTTTACTACAACCAACGGAGTCGGGGGCGCAAGCCCCAGGTTAGGTTTGTGTATTCCTGGAAAGCGTAATTAAGAAGTATTCTACTACTTGTGCTACAAGCAAGGGGGTTTGGGGCATAAGCACCAGGTAAGGTTTGTGTATGCATAGAAAGCCTTATTAAGAAGGAAATAAATGCCTATGCTAGAAGCAAAGGGGTCTGGGGCTTAAGCCCCAGGTTAGGTTCGTCTATGTATGGAAAGCCTTATGAACAAAATGGCTGCATTGATGAAGTATCGACGACATCATGAAGGACAGTGAATGTTTACCTGGCAAGCTTATGGGAAAATGCCTGGGGGAAAAAAGGTTTTGAGTTGGTGAAACGTAAACAGAAATTGGCATTAAAATATCACTTGGATATGAGATGTGTCTAGTTTTCCAAAGTTTTGTATTGTCTCTTATATTTATAAAATATGTATCCCCATTTTTTTGACCTACATAGGTTAAGTAAAGATAGCGATACACATTGAAATTTGGCATTTCAGCTTATATTTATGAAATATTTATGAACTTCCGACAAGTGTTTCCAGCTCTGCTGGTTCAAGATCAAAAACTCCGCTATATTTTTTTTTAATATATATTTCTTTGAAATCTTCCATTTCGTTCAACCTCGATCGAACTTGCAGCACACCCGGACGTTCCGCTGTCAGCCTGATGCAATGTGCTTTGGAAATATGCACGTTGGACGTGTTGATATATCTGTCAGCAGCTGATTTGAATTTAAAGAAGTCTTCTTCTTGCATAAGAGTTGCTACAAAGTAGTTCGACTACTTGGTTTCTACAATGAGATGCACTAAATTCTTCTGGTGCTTGGCTCACTATTTGACCATCATGCTTGGTGCATGACACATTTGCCATCTTCAGGATTTTTCTTTTTTTTTTTTTTTTCCAAACCACTTGCAACTGCTCCGGCGCTTGGGCCAGAATATATGTTCTTGGTGATGGAGTCGAGTACATTATTTTACTATTAACTCAATTTTCACTATTTTGGCACTTAGAGTCTTTATTTCTTGCGTGCTTCAATTTACTTATTCATTGTATTATTCCTCCATGTACAACCAGTAGATCACATCAAACTGTAGAAAAGTATATTTCCGTGTAGTTATGCACTCCTACAGTATATTATATTTAAGGTTCATTTTCCTTTAGGTTTATACCCCCAGAAAATGAACCTAGCATGAATTGTTCTGTTGCTCGACACATCCACACAGCTGGGCAGCGTGACCATTCATAAGGAAAATAATGGTAAAGAAGAGGATTGTCAGATATGTGGTATTGCAAGTTCAGCGACGATATATTCTAATTTAGCTGTTTCAAAACACACGGAACATAAATTGCTTCCTTTTCATGAAAATTGGTATAAAATACCACATTTCTGATGCTCATAAATTGCTATCAACTGTTACGTAAAATCACTAGGCAATTTACATTGCCTACGCAACAAAAGGATTTGCTTTACGCATTATGGCCTGTCTTTCTCGTTGGCCGTGTACCGCGTGATATCTTGTGTAGTGTAGTGGTGAGATGTAATTGCAAATTCTTTATTAACTCGACTTATTATTCCAGTTTCCATGGGGATAAGGTGAGAGAATTGCTACGTGAAGGGTGCTTTTTACGGTCGAATGTTCTTTCTGATTGCAAAACTCCTGAGAAGAATTAATGAGAGTTTAAATTAATGAAGACGAATGAGATAAGGAAGGAAGTGGCCATGGCCTAATAAAAGGGACCGTCCCGGTATTGAAAATAATCTGCGGACAACCATTTCGAGGATGGCTGACTGCGATTTGAATCGAGCCCACTCGTCAACGAATTCCGGAGACAGCCTGGCCACCATGGCCTTAAACCTTAACATGTGTAGCTGCCACGGTCGGTATAAAGTAAAATAAATACATAAATTAATTGAATGGAACCAGTTTTTGTTTATAGAGCCAATCCATATTAACGGTAGTAGCAGTACCAGTATACCCCTGGTGATCTAAACAAGGGCACTTTCCCCGTCTCTCAATTGTTTCTGCTCTCAGAAAGAATATTGTACATGGTATGTACATTTGTACTGCAAGCTTGTCGCATCAGCTCCTTGTTCTAAAAAAACTATTTTTAGGCGCTTCTGTACTTGAAAATTTCTTTTAAAAAAGCCATTCATTGTGATTATTAGATTTGAAGCCTGTCTGTGTAAAACCTGATGAATACTTCTCCTATCACCTACTCACTTGCCACGGTGGGTGAGTAGTTATCATGTCGGATTACTAACCCCAAGATTGCAGGTTCGCTCCTGACCGTGGTAAGTGATTTTTGAAAGGCGGCAAAAATTATGACACGTATTGTGCCCAACTCTAGGAATGGGTATTCCAAGATTCAGACACCTAGATATCAAGAGAAAGGCTACAGCCGCTTTTGAAAGTTGAGATATTTGAATATCGCGCTACATTGCTTCTCGAAGCAATTGGAAAGAATATACCGCTAACTGCATGTCAAGTGACGTAGCGAGTAATAGCAGAGGTCGAGGCTATTTATTGATTAAATAGTTAACCATGGAGTAAAGACTTGAGACTTGGATCAGATTACTGGCACGGCCAAATGAAAGAGAATGCACTTAGTATCAAGTAAATCGGACCAGGGATACCAGAGATATGAGGATTTCCAGATTTCAGCGTGATGACGCGTGACCCTGGCTGTTTTGAATAAAAGCCGGCCGGCCGAGGCATCGATAGCTCACTTCAACACAAGCACTTGCCTAGCAAGGTGCCTCTACGCTGAGCCAAGGCACATGGTTGCCGGATCTACGCAGAAGTAATTTTCAAAGTTGTGATAGTCACAAAAGTGCTGCGCTACGAGGTGGAACTTAGTAAGTTTCCGGCGAGGAGAATCACTGAGGTGATTGAATTTTTTTTCTACAGACATTAGTGGAAATATTTATATTTCTACATGGACATATGCTAGACGTTGTCTAGAATTAGTACTTTGTCACAGTCCAGTAATAACCTAATACTTGGATGTTTAGTCCATTTCAGTCAGTTTTCATATTGGTAACTTGTTAACCACTTCGATCTATCAGTACACTGAAGACCAGTCGATCACGGTGGTGTTCGTTAGTCTACGCAAGGGAAACTACAGGTTGCTTAGCGCATGGTAGATGGTGTGAAGCCATGCCCAGGGAACGATCTTCAGAAAAGCCGTTGATTGGTTAGACTGTCAGTGTCTTCTTGTATTGATAAGATTACCGTGAGTTATGTTACAACTGACATATCTAAGAATAGATCACTTAGATCTGACCCCATTTAAACAAACTGCTATGGCTTTGATAGAAGCCCATATTAAAATGAATCAACAGTTACTTCAAACGTCAAGAGATACTACCACTATGTCTTACTAGACGGATTGTGGGTATATAATGGCGGCCGATACAAGGATTATACATGCTTGTCCGCTAGGGCATGTCTATGGATAAATCTGGTACAGACCAGGTTCACTACGCTTCAAGACCATCAAGAAATGTAAGCCACATTTGAATTATATTATGCCTAGCTAATTGGAACAAACTATTTTTCGGCAGATGACCAACACATTTATTTTTCTTCGTATTTAAATCTTGCAATGATTTACGCAAGATATATTAGAGTTATTCTGAGTATTTTCAGCACTCAGAACAGTTTAGGATCGATGACCGAGCATTTCGAGCATTTATTTGAATATTTCATATTTTAGGGATATCACGGAAAACCGTCGATGTAATGGTTGAGTTAAATTATTTTTGTTGAGGAATGGATATTTTTTTTTCATATTCGAAGATTCGAACATGTGGATTCTCACATAATGAGATGATAACTAAACACATTTAAAATGATATAACAAATAATAATAATAATAATCCACTGATAATAATAATAATAATTTTCATAATTTTTCTAAATAATTCTTGGATATTATATTTTCTAATAATCACATGTATTGAGAGAGAGCCTATGAAGTAGTTTAATCATTTCTAGTTTGGAACAGGAGATTTTCCGAAGGAGAGTGGTTAGCGCAAGCCTGCATTCAACCAACATTTCAGTTCTGGTTGAACAGTTAATATTTGCAATGAGCAAAGTATATTTTTCAGATAACACGGAGAGGCATGAAACGGGAAGCAAAGGATATTTGTATCAAATAGGATATTTTTGTATTTATATAAAATCATGACGTAAATACACTCGAAAGTGAAATAAAGATTTTCATATGTATGGTAAATTCACGGGTTGAACTGAATGGTAAAATAAAATAAACTTGTGAGTTTATTAATCTTCCAGTGTTGATAACAAGCAGAGGCTTGATTTATTGTATACATTTTGGGAAGAAAATTTATGTGTGTGGAGTAGTTGAAATGCCATTCCCAGGTGCGCATGTTTAAGTCGCAGGAATGAGGAGATTTTTTTCGATCATCAATCAAATAGCAGGTTCGATGGCTCAGGTTTATAGGAGTAGTATTGGAGCCACACATTTCGTCGTATGAATGACCCGAAGGTTATTTCTTAAAACCATCAGTTCTTATTTCAACCTTGTTTACGGATTCCATTTAGACTTTGATTTTGCTAGAACCCGGATTTGTCATGATAGTAGTGTAACGTGTTTTTCGAGGGGTTTTATGCAACTGGCATAAGTCAGTAGGAAGCCATTCTATATTTATTTACGCGGCAAATTGTTCAGCCAAGAGAATTTTTCATGTTAATTTATTATTATTATTAATTTATTATAATTATTATTTAGATATTTTCGGAGCATTTTATAAAAATTATTAGCATTCAGATAGGTTTTCTATGTCTTAGAAAACGCTATCATGCAAATTATTACGAACGACGATATCATAGAAAATTATTTGATTACGGAATTTTACGGAGTTTTGTCAGTTAGGGTATTTGAGAGACATGACTCACTGGGAATTCGAATACAAGCTGATTCCTGTCGAGAAGCATGACGCAATCTTGGGTCGCATCGTCCAGGAAAGGCGAATTGTTGGAACGGAACCCTCCCGCCGAGTGTAATGACCCAGAGAAGGGGAGTATAGCGAGTGGGGTACAGCCAATCAGCGGAGACAACGTAAGCTAGGAGTCGGCTGAAGAGTGGGGAGCCGGCGTGTGCATATATCGTTCGACGCGCCGTGAAACGAGGACTATCTGTGAAATACTTGAGGAGTATGGATGCGCGTGCGAGTCGCTCCGATGTTCAGTGGAGTTAGGGACAATCTGTGTAGAACTTGCAGAGTACGGTCGCAAGTGCGTGTCGCTCCGATGTTCAGTGGAGTTAGCGACGAACTTTTGTAAAACTTGGTTGTACGAGTGTTTGGGTCCGAGGTACGGACCATAGAATTATCTAATCTACCAGAATATCATCAAATTCCGACGGAGATGACGACGTCCAGGAGACTGTGGGAAGCTCACAGCATCAGCAAGTACGAGGGAAATGTCTTGGCAATTTCCAATGGTAAGCGCAAATGACGCAGAAATACGCAATCTCTCATTTTTCTTTGTTTTACATTTCATATTTCAGTAACTTCATAGCTTGGAAATAAGAGTAAAATCAATTTATCAGACTCCGTTTTCACGTAGTTTTCTATCGGTAATATTCAAATCACAACGCTCCAATTTAAATTTTGTACTTATTATTATTATTAATTTTGCTATACTTGTTTTATATAATAAATTCTTTTCTTTTACAATGCAATCTTTGCTTTCAGTAGGTAGCATTAGATATAGACCAATTCCTTCTCCTGATACAATTGTTTGTTGGGTTAATGATCAAATCATACCACGATCTGAGTGAATAGTGTCTTGAAGGTGTTCTGCCAGAGCTAGACGTTGTTAAATACAAATTTAGATTTCAACATTGCATTGAGGTCTTGGCGCCCATTAAAACAACATAGCTTAGGCAAAGGTAAACAATTACATTTATCTCCCAACAGTGTGGGCTAGCCAAACTGCCACATTGTACGCTCAACGTTAGGGGCTAGCAAAACGTTTCATTTGTCGCTACCAACATGGGGCACTAACTAAGAAACCATTACATTTGTCGCCGACAACTTGGGGCTGAAAACCTAATAACATTTGTGGAAGGAGAAGGGTATATATTTCTGTGCCTGTATTTTGGGGGTTATTTGTCTGTATCAGTGTATATCATTATGGGGGATGAGAAGAAAGACAGATGAGGTTACGTAGTGGTCATCAACTGGAGAGTGATGATACGAGCAGTATGTCGAGTGATGGTAGTACCGGGGTAGCGGAGGTAAATCCCGATACAGGGAGTGTAGGCGGCCAACCAGAATTAAAAACTTTACTTCTCGAGTTCATGTATCAGAACAAAGTTAGTAGTGATGCCTTAAAATAAAGAAAGTACAGATGCCTTAAATGCAAAATTAGAACAAAACAGTAGGGAAAATAAAGAAAGTACAGAAGCTTTAAATGCAAAATTAGAACAGAATAATGCAAAATTAGAACAAAACAGTAGGGAAAATAAAGAAAGTACAGACGCTTTAAATGCTAAACTGGAACAAAACAACGCTAAATTAGAACAAAACAGTAGGGAAAATAGAGAGAGTAATGAAACATTAAACGCCAGATTAGAACAAAACAGTAGGGAAAATAGAGAGAGTAATGAAACTTTAAATGCTAAATTAGAACAAAACAGTAGGGAAATGAGTGACAAATTCGAACTGATTAGAGGTGAGATCAGGGGGGTGATGGAAGAAAAGGCTAAAGAGATTATTGCAGATGTAGACAGAAAATTAGGAAAAGTACAGGAGGAGTTGGAAATTAGAATCAGTACACAGGCTGAAAATTTAAAAGAACTAGTGCAACTGGAAACACAGCAGGTCAAAAAGCAATTGGGGGGAGAAATTGACAAAATTCACGTGGCTACTAAAGAGGTTAAGGAACAGCTGGGGGGTAGAATTGAGAAAGTCCACTCGCAAATAGTTGCAGAAGTAAATGATTTAAGAGAGAGTAATAGAGAGAGCATTAGCAAGATTGAGGAGAAACAAGCAAAGCTATATGATAAAGTAGAAGAATCAGAAGGAAACATTAAATTAACAGTAAACAGTATTGAGAGGAAGGCTGAGGAGAAAATCGCAGAATTAGAGTTAAAATTAAAAGCTAGGATCAGGCAAGAAAATAGTCAGAATAGGCCAGTTTTGTGAATAGCACACACAGGGAGGTAGAACTGGGTAAGTTCAGCAATCGACAGGGGTGCCCAATGGAGTTCATGAACACTATAGAAAATAAATTCGGGGAAAGGTTGGAAAATGGTAGTATTGAGTGGTGCCAGGTAGTTGAAATTTTAGAACAAGTGTTTGTGGGGGAAACGAGGAATTGGTTTGCTGTCTACAGAGACAAGTTTACTGATATCAATGATTTTAAAATGAAATTCTGTGAAAAGTTCTGGAATGAGGTTATTCAGTCGCAGCATCGTGAGGGAGTAGTGTGTGGTAAATATAACCCTAAAGGAAGCTCCACCATGACCGAATACTTTTTAGGGCAGGTATTAGTGTGTAAATATCTGGATGGCTTGAAGGAGGAAAGTGATGTGGTGAGGTTGCTACTTAGGCACTTTCCCTATAGGATCAAGGAGGCTGCTTGTATCCAGAATGTAAAGACTATATCACAAGTAGAAAATTTGTTAAGCACATTTGATGCACTAGGGAGAGGGGGTCATGAGGACAATTTCAATCGGAACCAGGGTAATAATAATAATAGACCTAACGAAGCCAGGCATCAGGAAGTTCAAGGGAACGGTGGCGAAGGGGCCAACGCTCAAAATAGAAATAATAGTAATCAGCTAAATCAGAACAGAGGAAATGGCTATGGTAATCAGTATCAAGGGAGGAATAATGATTACAGGGGAAATCAAGGGAGAAACAATGATTTCAGGGGAAATCAAGGGAGAAATTATAATGACAATAATTACAACCAGAATAGGGGTCAAGGAAGAGGACAGCCTAGTGGTAGTAATATACAGCCAAACAATGACAACACAGCCCAGAACAACCAGACCAGTTTAGTAGTTAGTAGTACTACGGCCAGCTGTAGCGGTTCTTTAAACGCGAACCAGGCTGCGAAGTAAGGTCAGAATCTCAGTCTGTAGCATGCCCTGTGCATACAATTATACAGGAACCCTATGACCTAAATGTAAGAAATGAATTATTACATGAACTAAATGATGAAGGTATTATTCAGGAAGTGGTTAGTAAGAGCCCCATAGTTAAATTTCACGTGTCCGAGGCGTACACAGATGTTTTAATTGATAGTGGTTGTATGAAGAGTTGCATAAGTAGTGCATTTTATGATAAAATGAAAGGAACTGGAGTAAATTTTGAGGAGCTGCCAATTAAAAGCACTTTTGTTATCACAGCTGTTGGGAAGAGGTCTAAAGTAATTTCTAAGCAAGTTTTAGTAGACATTAAAATTAATAATCATGTAGAGAAGCAGATTTGCCTTGTAATTCCAAATTTAGTATTCAGTGTTATCTTGGGTTCAGAGTGGCTAAGTAGAGTGTCTGGTAACTTATGTTATGATGTAGGGAGTTTGAAATTTAAATGGGGAGATTCTGAAGTAGAAGTAGCGTTCAATGACCATATTCAGAGGAGTAGTATTGTAGGTGTGATGTGTACTTTAAATGAGATATCGCCAGCCGTAGAGCGGGGTTCTCCATGTTTTGTGGGCAGTGTGATTACGAACGGAAGTCTAGAGGACTCGTTACGTGATGCTGCATTTCAGGGTAATATAGAGGTGGAACAATGTGTTCGGCTCTATGATGTGTTATTGTGTAATAGGAGAGTTTTTGAGGATCGCATTGGTATGGCCAATTGCTATACGCATTCATTGAACGTTATTGATAGGTCAGTATTCACAGGACATAGATATCCTGTACCTTTCGCTTATCAGAGTGCAGTTGAGGCACAAATTAATCAGATGCTTGAAGATGGGATTATTGAGCACTCTAACAGTCCGTATGTTAATTCTTTGATAACGGTACCCAAGACCGACGGCACTGTTCGTATTTGTTTAGACGCTCGTTTGGTTAACAGTAGAATTAGTTCAGATCAGCTGAAATCTATGTCAATAGAAGAATTAATGCAAACATTTGAGGGGAAGAAGTATTTCACTTGTGTAGATTTGAGTTCCAGTTTTTGGCAAGTGCCACTTATGTACGAAGATAGACCATTTACAGCTTTTAGTCATAAATATAACCTTTATCAATTTTGTAGAACACCTTATGGGTTAAAGAGTAGTTCAGCAGCTTTAATTAGGGCTTTAAACATCGCATTAGGGGATGACACAGGAGAGTTTGTAACCATTTACATTGATGATATGGTAATTAGTTCACGCAGTTTTGAGGAGCATCTATGTCATTTAAATATAGTTTTTCAGAAGTTAGATCAGGCAGGGTTCACTTTGAAGCTGTCTAAGTCGTCATTCTGTCAGTCAGAAGTGACATTTTTAGGTCATAGAGTGTCGAGTAGAGGTGTAACACCAGAGGAAAGTAGGGTTAATAAGATACTTAACGCAGAGGTGCCACAGAATGTTAAACAGTTAAAAACTTACCTGGGAATTTGCAACTTTTTCAGGAGGTTCGTTCTTAAATACTCTGGGTTGGTAGAACCATTCAGGGAATTGCTTAAAAGTGGGACTCGGTGGAGATGGGAGTCCAAGCATGATCAGGCTTTTAGAGCGCTGAAGGAAGGTTTTGAGAAAGCTGTAGTGCTGAAATATCCGTTAAAAGATAAGGAATATGTGGTTATGACAGATGCTTCACATATAGGCATTGCTGGAGTATTATGTCAGAAAGATGATGAGGGTAATCTGTGCATTGTATCTTTAGCCTCGCGAGGACTGACTGCAGCAGAGAAAAGATACACGATTACTGAGTTAGAGCTTTTAGGTATTGTTTTCAGTTTAGGGAAATTTAGAATGTATTTAGTAGGGGGGGAAATTTGAGATCCACACAGATCACCCTGCATTACTGTATATGAGGACTTGTAAACTCAGTTCTAACAGAGTTAGTAGGTGGATTCTTGCTCTGCAGGAATACGAATTCACAGTAAAATATATTAAAGGTAAAGATAACATTCTTGCAGACATGCTATCGAGGGACACTAATTTATGTAGGGATTATCCTGTGGTTAAAGCAGAGGACGGTATTTTAATATGTGCATGTGTGGACAGTAGCAACAGGGCATCGTTACAGACACTGAGAAATATGCTAGTGGAGCAACGTGATAACGTTAAGTTAAAGGAGCCACTGGCTAGGTTGGAAATAGGTGAAGAAGAGTATGTGAAAGTAGGACGGTTCACGTACAAGATGCAGGATGGGCTTCTTGCAAGGAAATGTAGGAATAATCGGTGGGCAATATGTGTTCCTGCCTCTTTGCGGGAGGAGCTAATTTGGTTCATTCATAGGGAATTAGGACACTTTGGTGCTGCCAAGGTCTTCTATGAAATTGGTCGTGACTTCATTTGGAGTAAAATGGGAAGGGATGTTAGGAGGATTTTAGCTAAGTGTGACACCTGTCAAAGGAGTAAATATCCAGTTAAATATTTAGTGGGGGAGAGATCTGCAGTTCTCACCAGTAGTCCCGGCGAACTACTGTGTGTGGATTTATTTGGCCCGATCGTTAAAGGACAGTACGGCTACGAGTACATTTTTATAGTTATTGACGCATTTAGTAAGTATGTCAAGCTATATCCGCTAAGGAAAGCCACGGGACTAGCGTGCAGCCGTCTGATCATTAATAAGTATGTACCTGAGTTTGGCATTCCTCTCAGGATACTATCTGACAGTGGACCACAGTTTACTGCAAAGAAATGGAGAACCAGTATGCAGGAAGCTGGTATGACACACGTTCATTCCTCTGTAAGGTACCCTCAGGGTAATTCTGCAGAGCGTCCATTAAGGGAAGTGGCTCGTCTTTTTCGGACTCTAGTGCATGACAAGCATGCGGCCTGGGTTGGACATCTTCCCAAGGTCGAGACTTGGCTGAATTCTGTCCAGCATGAGAGCACGAAATTGACGCCATATGAAGTTCACTTCGGAAAAAGACCACAAAATGAACTAGCGAGGGTGTTGGGATTAAATGAGGGTAAGCAACCGGGGATGGATTACATTGTCCAGTTGGCGAAACAGAATTTATCTAAGTCAGCACAAAAGAGAATTCGCCAACAAAAAGAAACTAAATTTGACCTATTCGAGCCGGGAGACAGAGTCTTACTTAGAGTGCCGAAACAGTCAAATAAGCTAGAGAAAGTCATGTCCAAGTTCTTTTATCTCTACGAGGGCCCATTTATAGTTTCCAAACGTATTGGGAAAACAGCATATGTGCTGGAGAATAGTGAGGGAAACAGATTATACGGAACGTATAATATACATAGTCTACGAAAATATGTGTCATAAAGTGAGTGTGTTTAGCTGGCGAGCCAGCCTATCAAATGAGTAAGTGTGGTGTCTGGTGCGTGGAAGATCTGGTCTTAAGGCAGGCGTATCAGAAGTCACACAGGGGGGTAGTATGTAAGTAAATGAGAGTTTTTAAGGTACAGGGAAATATGACGGGATTGTCGGATGCTGTTGAGCACTAAATTGTCTCGATGCACCAAGGCCATTTTTGGCAGCGCTGATGGGTTCCCATTTATCTCCAAGAGATGGGGGAGCGCTTGTATAGGGCTTGTTAGCTTAAGGTGTCCACGAGATAAAAGATGGGCCATCAGAATGCGAGACAGTCCTTCATGAAACTCATACATATCAGCACACGTGATTTCTGTTTACGGCCTCGCCATGTAAGATTTGTAAGTGTGTAATTTAAGATAATTTGTACAGAGGTATTATTTGTGTGAGAAGAACTGATCTGTGTTGAGAACTAGTATTAAGTAGAATATGGTCTAAGGGAACTTAACAAGACAGGGCGATTACGGCACAGAAATATTTGGTGTTATATGTAATGCACATTTACTGTTTTTTTTTTTTTTCAGAAGTCAATATTAATTTAATCATCTTTAAAGAGAGATTAAGTATTATGGTCACGAGGCGCTGCCACAATAGTGTGATCGTGTGCTCAGTGATAAGTGAGATTAAATTTCACCTTAAGGAGGGGACCTCCAGTGAAATTAGGGAGTTCTATGGTGATATAAATATATCAGAACACCTTCAATGCGTGTGATATGACATCAGAAATACATAGTGCTCACACATTAATTATGTCTATTTCTCCAACATAGAGAAATTTGAGAGGCGGAAATATCCATGGAACACTATTCCATATGTAAAACATTGGACTGGTTGCAAAGTGCAATCCATAGTGACAACAAACTTTGACGCAAAGTGCGTGAAGAAAAAATATGAGTGTATATATCTGTAATTTAGGGTGATTTCATTTATGTAATATGTATTTTGGATGGGGTTTATTAACGTGTCTGGGATAATCGGATAATGGACCGTCGTCACGGTAAATCATCCGATGATCCGAGGCGAATATGTAACGTGTTTTTCGAGGGGTTTTATGCAACTGGCATAAGTCAGTAGGAAGCCATTCTATGTTTATTTACGCGGCAAATTGTTCAGCCAAGAGAATTTTTCATGTTAATTTATTATTATTATTAATTTATTATAATTATTATTTAGATATTTTCGGAGCATTTTATAAAAATTATTAGCATTCAGATAGGTTTTCTATGTCTTAGAAAACGCTATCATGCAAATTATTACGAACGACGATATCATAGAAAATTATTTGATTACGGAATTTTACGGAGTTTTGTCAGTTAGGGTATTTGAGAGACATGACTCACTGGGAATTCGAATACAAGCTGATTCCTGTCGAGAAGCATGACGCAATCTTGGGTCGCATCGTCCAGGAAAGGCGAATTGTTGGAACGGAACCCTTCCGCCGAGTGTAATGACCCAGAGAAGGGGAGTATAGCGAGTGGGGTACAGCCAATCAGCGGAGACAACGTAAGCTAGGAGTCGGCTGAAGAGTGGGGAGCCGGCGTGTGCATATATCGTTCGACGCGCCGTGAAATTGTTTGTTGGGTTAATGATCAAATCATACCACGATCTGAGTGAATAGTGTCTTGAAGGTGTTCTGCCAGAGCTAGACGTTGTTAAATACAAATTTAGATTTCAACATTGCATTGAGGTCTTGGCGCCCATTAAAACAACATAGCTTAGGCAAAGGTAAACAATTACATTTATCTCCCAACAGTGTGGGCTAGCCAAACTGCCACATTGTACGCTCAACGTTAGGGGCTAGCAAAACGTTTCATTTGTCGCTACCAACATGGGGCACTAACTAAGAAACCATTACAGTAGTTCATTCTTCTTCAGAGGAAGACCTTTGCCGTTGTTGTTGTAATATTGTGTTCTTACACAAATAATAGAATGGGCCACTGCCAATTAAAAATAATTCTTTAACCACGAATAATTTGAAGGATAATTTCAATCCTAGTGCCATGAACTAAATGAATTCATTATGAAACTACAATTCTTATTTCCGCATTCTGTCGAAGAATTGCAAGTTGTGAAAGTTGCTAAAAATGGCCATGAATATAAATATTTTTTATAATAATGATTCCAAGTGGAGAATCGAATAGTTGAATGGTTCAACAATTTATTAATCAAGTTGATGATTCAGAAATCATATATTTTGTTAGGAACTTGAAGTTCATAATCGAGTCACTTCTCGAAATGTTTAATGTCAGAAGAACAATTAATTTTTGTTGTGCTTCGCACAGTTCTTCGATGCTATGCTCAAGGTCAAATACTTTTCAGATGTTATTAATATGTGTAAATAATTTGTGTTGATTCAATGATGATAATAATATTTTTCGACAATATTTTTTGAAACTGGAAAAATAAGTGAAAGTTAAAAATTCTATGAACATTTATTCTACGAGTGTTAATATTATGTAAAAATTCAAACAGTGATCTACGATATTTCCAGTAGAGACAATTAAATTTGAACTGGAATTAATCATAAATAATTTTGGAACACAGTCTACAGGACTATTAATCAGACTTGTGTTTCCAAAAAATAATTGTCAAATGTGTTTGGAAAATTTCTGTATATTGTGTAAATAGGAGTGTGGGTCGCCACACGTGAGTGATGCTACTTTGAGCATTTTTGCAGTCGATTTTAAATTCAAAATAAAATGAGATAATTTTACTTGATGTGTTACGCCCAATTGAATCTCCTTCTATCCTTATTGTTGCATTGAGCCAAAAATCAGTAAAGCATTTTTTTCATTTGATGTCGTTTTTGCGATTTGCTTTAACCCATCTGGCGCTCCGGGATATTTTGACTCTCGTGCTGACTGATTATTGGTAAAATGCATATGTGGTCGTGCGGACTCCGGTCTAAACGGGCACAGTATGTCATACGATGTTGGCATGTCAAAGAACCCATTTGAATTCAGTAGGCCGTGTTCATAATGGCAAAATTAATCTCTGGATTTTCGCCAACACAAAGTTCCTCATTTCTCTACTAGACAGCGCTATAGTGTCAAGGAGCTTAGATATCTAACCTCCTTGACTTTCATAGTGCTTCAAGGAACAACAAAATTTTACATGCAAGCTACCCTCTGGGCGCAAATAACAAAGCTTGCACCCGAGGCCATATGATATTATTATATAATCACCTACTCGACTTATATTACTTCAGCTAAGAGATATTATGAATACTAAACTTAAGCTTAGAGCACCCCACTGACCTGACACCGCAATACTATCACCCTAACTTATATTTTGCTGTGAGTGCTATGGATCACACTCTATTTCTTCACAATCGAACCTAAATGTTTCAGCATCTTCATATCTTCCTTACTCATTGTGAAGAGAAGCCAATGTTCATATTATCCTTTCAGTTAAAGAGCAAATGGTATCTCCCAATTGTCTGGGCATAGAAACATGGAATTTGAACAGTCTGCTTCCAAAAATTTAGTGCTTCCATATATCATTAAATCATTTGAATCTGTAATAATTTTGGGGTGTGGAAATAAATAAAAATATTGTATGGCACAGAGAGCTCAATGCAATGAAAATGAAATTTTAAATGCTTGGTCAACATCTTGATGTAAAAGAACAAGCAATGAGAGACATAAAAGAAGAGTGGTTGAAGAACTGAAAACCAAGTAAACTGATATTTAATATGAACACATTAAATTTCATGGAGTTTATTTTATGCGTTAAATGAAAGCCAGCTTACTACTTCCAAGTAATGTCTCAGGCTCGCTCTCCACGGCCCTGCATGCACTACGGCCGTGCTGGCAGTTGCAGCAAGTCTGGTGGTCATAGATTCGAATCCCAGCGCTGAGACAGAGGCTATCGTGAGTGTGGTTTTCCCACACTCCCTCCAGGCAAATGCTGGGATAGAACCTTACTTCAAGTCCCGGGGCAACTACTCCATCCCTGTCCTGAATAGTAAATGTCAGTAGATGTAATCGTTAAAAATAACAAATTTTAATTATCATAGAAGAACGTAAACAAAACTTGTAATTTACTTTTGTAGAGATTTCATTGTTAGTTATCACAGCGATCTGCAGTAATATGACCTGTTAAACAATTCAGTAACCTAAATCACACATCCACGTTTTTGTTTATTGGACATAATGCTTGAAGTGTCATTGTAGTTCCTATTTGTATTTGAGACAGATAACTTTATTTTTAGCTTCCAGAGCCCTCTTTTTATGCACAATCGACCCAATCGTGCATATGACCGACAAGCTAATTTTCTCTAATTATTGACAGTATGAAAATGTTAACCCTGCGTAAGGTGCCGAGGGATCTTTCGATAGTGCAGGGCTGTGCAAGTGAGATAAGTACCGCTTGTTTTATGGACGTGTAGAACTATTGTTCCTTTAACTAGTGCAGCTAGTTTTATCTCCTTCAACTTGGCGTTTGGCACTTAATTTTCCCTTTCTATTTGATGTACCTAAGTTCAGCTTCACTGAGAACTTGTTCAAATAGTAGTTAATACAAAAACTTGTGGGTTTTCTTTTTAAATCCACATTCTTCATATCAAGCATTATGTGAGGATGCTACGTAAGAAATGAGAATGTGGGCAAGTTCTCCTGTAATAAATGCTGTCCCAGAGGCAGTATTAATGCATCTATGTACAGAATAATTGGTACTTCTCCATAACTCTCGAGGAATCTGTGCTGGTGGATTCTGACAATATTTCTGATGATTTATGACTTGTGGTATATTGAAATCTGTTCCAAGGTGCTCGGGGATTGTTTCAGCCTCTGCCATAACACTTTGACTTTCAACAATCGCGTAGTGTATGTAGCCCCACCACTTTTGGTGCACCCTGGATAATGCTACACCCTCGGGCTCATGGCTGGTGAGTTCGGGAGTGGCGACCCCGAGGGACTCATGAGCTGGGTCCGTTTTCCCCTTTTGTCCCTTACCTTTGGGGCGGACCCTCTTCTCTTTCACTTTCCTATCTGCCTTTCATGGCTGTCCTTCCTTCCAAGTCCCTCAATCCGCATTCTTCGAGGGTTGAGGGCATTTCTTTCCTCCTGTCCTTTATTTGCCTTACTCTCCTTTAGTTTACCATTTCTTCTTCTAGTATGTTCAATCTCCGTTGCATTTTGTGAGTCTTTTCGATCTACATTGCATTTTGTAGGCGTTTTTCAACCTCAATTGCATTTTGTAAGGATTGATAATCTAGATTGCTTTTTAGTAAGTCTTTCAATATGGGGGGTCCTTTTGTGAGTATTTTGAATTTCAATTGCATTTTGTATTTTCAACCTAAACCACTTTTTGCAAGTACTTAATTCTCAATTGCTTTTGTGGGTATTTTGAATCTACATTACATTTTGTATGTATTTTCAATCTCATTTGCATTTTGTAAGCATTTTGATTTCACTTGCATTTTGTAATTCTTTCGACTATACGTTGCATTTTGTACGTATTTTGAACTTAACCTTCATTTTGTGCATATTTTTCACTCTCTTCCTTATGTGAGTATTTTCGTTCGAAATTCCCTTTTGTAAGTATTACCGTACTCCATTTTGTGAGTAGTTTCAGTCTGAGTTCCTTTTTGTAGGCATTTTCCTGCTCACTTAAATTTTCGTTCTGGTTTCCATGTCATTGACATTTTCGCTTTCACACATAGCATTAGGGGCCGATAACCTGGATGTTAGGCCCCTTAAAACAACAACTATTATCATCATCATGTAACGTGTTTTTCGAGGGGTTTTATGCAACTGGCATAAGTCAGTAGGAAGCCATTCTATATTTATTTACGCGGCAAATTGTTCAGCCAAGAGAATTTTTCATGGTAATTTATTATTATTTTTAATTTATTATAATTATTATTAAGGTATTTTCGGAGCATTTTATAAAAATTATTAGCATTCAGATAGGTTTTCTATGTCTTAGAAAACGCTATCAAGCAAATTATTACGAACGACAATATTATAGAAAATTATGTGATTACGGAATTTTACGGAGTTTTGTCAGTTAGGGTATTTGAGAGACATGACTCACTGGGAATTCGAATACAAGCTGATTCCTGTCGAGAAGTATTACGCAAGGCTGGGTCGCAAGGTCTAGAAAAGGCGAATTGTTGGAACGGAAAACGACTTCTCCCTCTCGCGCGCCGAGTGTAATGAGGCAGAGGAGGGGAACTGGCGGCGTGCTCAGCCAATCAGGGAAGACAACGTAAGCTGGAAGACGGTACCGTGGTGGGGGAGCCAACAGGTGCATATATCGTTCGACGCGCCGTGAAACGTGGACTATCTGTGAAATACTTGAGGAGTATGGATGCGCTTGCGAGTCGCTCCGATGTTCAGTGAAACGAGGACTATCTGTGTAGAACTTGCGGAGTACGGTTGGAAGTGCGTGTCGCTCCGATGTTCAGTGGAGTTGAAGACTAACTTTTGCAAAACTTAACCAGTGCGGTTGTACGAGTGTTTGGGTCCGAGGTACGGACCATAGAATTATCTAATCTACCAGAATATCATCAAATTCCGACGGAGATGACGACGTCCAGGAGACTGTGGGAAGCTCACAGCATCAGCAAGTACGAGGGAAATGCCTTGGCAATTTCCAATGGTAAGCGCAAATGACGCAGAAATACGCAATCTCTCATTTTATTTGTTTTACATTTCATATTTCAGTAACTTCATAGCTTGGAAATAAGAGTAAAATCAATTTATCAGACTCCGTTTTCACGTAATTTTCTATCGGTAATATTAAAATCGCAACGCTCCAATTTAAATTTTATACTTATTATTATTAATTTTGCTATACTTGTTTTATATAATAAATTCATTTCTTTTACAATGCAATCTTTGCTTTCAGTAGGTAGCATTAGATATAGACCAATTCCTTCTCCTGATACAATTGTTTGTTGGGTTAATGATCAAATCATACCACGATCTGAGTGAATAGAGTCTTGAAGGTGTTCTGCCAGAGCTAGACGTTGTTAAATACAAATTTAGATTTCAGCATTGCATTGAGGTCTTGGCGCCCATTAAAACAACATAGCTTAGGCAAAGGTAAACAATTACATTTATCTCCCAACAGTTAGGGGCTAGCAAAACGTTTCATTTGTCGCTACCAACATGGGGCACTAATTACCGTTACAATCATTCAACAATCGCATTTCCATGGTGTTGTCTCATTATGTATGTGATTTGCAGATTGAAGTAAGTCTGGGCTTTTCGACTGAAGAGCATTTACCACCGGTTGAGGGTGCGCAGAATACTTTGCTATGAGATAAATTCTAACCATGAATTCTGATTTTGTAGCAGCGCAGTGCATTTGAAAAGCAGCTTTTCTCGTTGCATTGTTACAGTTTGTTGATGATTTTTCAAGTGCCATAACGATTTGCACATTCCTTGAATGTGGCGATACTTTTATATTTTTGAGGCCAACGGGTTTCATATTCGGTATGTAGTTTCGACGAAGGGCCGATTATTGGAAGAATCTTATTTCTTTTATTGTGGAGACCGTATCTTGTATCACTACTATTACGTTTAAGTTGTTTTCAACCAAGTTCAGTTTGTGACTAGCACAGTGAATGTATAACACTCTTGTATACTTTTCTCGAATAATTTTCAGGTCACCACCATCCATTTCTGCCTTGGTGCACCCATCATATCCTTGTCTGATGCATTTTTCTGGATCACTGCCTACCTTTTCTACAAAGTTAATTGCAGATGTTACAGATGTTGCATCCATGCCAGTCAACTCTACAAAACCTAGAAATTCCTCATATCCATCATCTTTTCTTCGTCAAAACTTGTAACCCCGGTGGAAAGTCGCTCTTTCCCTGATGTTACTGCTCTCGTCTGCCAGGATACTGTAAGCACATGCTCTCTTTATGTCAGTAGTGATGTCGTCTCTAATGAGGTCACCACATAGGCCGATTATTTCATTTTGAATTTGTGGTGACATGTAAATGGCAGTTTTTATGATCTTTTTTTATATGTTGTTTTAAAATTTGCTTACCAGTTTTGTGTTTCATTAAGTCTTGAAAATCACCATCACGATTTTCTTTGCCCCTCAACGGTAGATCATGTGTACCACAAAACATCACAAATTATTGATGCAACAATTTTCTTGTTGGTGGACAGAACTCAGCTGTGAATCAGCAGGTATATTTTCAACAAAACAGTTTGCTGCTGTGACCACAGATTTCTACCACTGAGATGACTTGTGAGATTCATGATGATGATGATGATAATTGTTGTTTTAAGGGGCCTTTATAGCGAGTAAAGGCCTCGCTATGAAGGAACCCAAAACACCATGCACATTTGTTGGTGGAAACAACGCACAGTAAATGCACAAGGTGCCCTTTAATTTCCTGGAATCCACCAACAAGCTGTAATCTAATTTTCTAATTGCATAGCAGCCTTAGCAAAGTCACGACTTGGAATTGGTGACCTACAGTATTTTAAAACTTCAATTTTTTGAGATGAGGTCATAGTAATCGAAGGTCCAAGCCAGTGGACACAGCACCAGAATCTGATGGTAGAGTAGATTCACTTAAAACAGCAATAGGTGTAGGTGCAGTCGTGCAAGCGCCAACATTCTGCTTCGCTTTCTCTTCTCTGCCGCTATCACTTACGCTACTACATTTATCTGCTTGCTTCCTCTTCTGTCTCTCTAAAAGAAAATAAATAACTACTACTAAACTTCCCAAAGAATTAAATGAACTAAGAATTTAAGCATCTGAATGGACTTCCTACTATAAACTTCAATGCTTAAAAATGCAACAACATTAACATTTGTAGTGATTAAACTTGTATAGTTGAACACACAAAAAATTGGACTGCTGTATTATGAATTTTGAACCATTCACTATTTTTTTGCTATCAAACTGTTAATGTTTTTTATTATTGAATGATGGTATTTTTTTAATAAACCTTCAATATTTTGTAGAAATTTGTTTTATTATTTGTAACTAACAGAAATAGCTAGTTGTAAAATCAATCATTTCAAAACCATCTAATTAAGAAAAACAATTTTCGATCGTTATTTCAAAAGCGGAGTGTACTATACTGATAAATATTTCCTAATTTAGTATTGTATGAGTTTTCTTAAAATTTCGGTAATGAGGACAACATCAAAATCACTATTACAAACAAAAACAAAAGTCTTTGCATTTCCTTAACATTTTTGGTTGCTTCAGAGACTCCTTTTCAAGTGCAATAGGTACAGCCCGGATGTACGTGTGTTCAGATAAATTTTAAAGAAGACCATAGTTGGTGTTGTTTTTTTTTTTTTTTTTTTTTTGGTGCTGTAATATATTTGCCCCACTTGGGCGACCATTTGTAATACATCTCAAGCTCTAATAACTGAAAAACATAAATATATATCAGGGCGGTGGAGTGTTTGAACACACCTTGGGTAAACCTAACTGTGATCATCAGGCGTTCACCTACCAAGGGTAACTCTCTAAAGAAATAACTGAGAGAATTTAAAGTATATGTATTGCAATCAAAAAAACATCAGATGAGGACTGGTCGAACAAACTACACACGGATTCTCTTCCCTTGACAATGACCAAAACATGTGACATGAAGATGGATTGAAGTATAGAATATGATGTACCGGTACTCACTCAATTGTCGATTCCTTACGGATCTAGGAGACATGCTCGATAGATCAGATCTAAATAAGGTTTTGATTATTCCCAAAGGGAATATGATGTAGTTTCCATTTGAGCGGATGAATTATCAATAAATGATAAAAATGGTCCGGTTAGCTCAAACAATGCCAGCGTTTCGCCCCAGTGTGCCGTTGGGCTCGTCAGTTGGTGCAGACACACCTACCAATACGCGTGGCTAGCACATGCTGAGAAGGCCATGCAAGACACAAAATACAAGCAGTATTGACGTCACGAGCATGCCAATGTGCTACGGGAGTCAAACTCCCTTTCTTAAAAACAAAAGCCTTACCTTGGCAATCCAAATAAGGTTTTGAATATTCCCAAAGGGAATATGATGTAGTTTCCATTTGAGCGGATGAATTATCAATAAAAGATAAAAATGGTCCGGTTAGCTCAAACAATGCCAGCGTTTCGCCCCAGTGTGCCGTTGGGCTCGTCAGTTGGTGCAGACACACCTACCAATACGCGTGGCTAGCACATGCTGAGAAGGCCATGCAAGACACAAAATACAAGCAGTATTGACGTCACGAGCATGCCAATGTGCTACGGGAGTCAAACTCCCTTTCTTAAAAACAAAAGCCTTACCTTGGCAATCCAAATAAGGTTTTGAATATTCCCAAAGGGAATATGATGTAGTTTCCATTTGAGCGGATGAATTATCAATAAATGATAAAAATGGTCCGGTTAGCTCAAACAATGCCAGCGTTTCGCCCCAGTGTGCCGTTGGGCTCGTCAGTTGGTGCAGACACACCTACCAATACGCGTGGCTAGCACATGCTGAGAAGGCCATGCAAGACACAAAATACAAGCAGTATTGACGTCACGAGCATGCCAATGTGCTACGGGAGTCAAACTCCCTTTCTTAAAAACAAAAGCCTTACCTTGGCAATCCAAATAAGGTTTTGAATATTCCCAAAGGGAATATGATGTAGTTTCCATTTGAGCGGATGAATTATCAATAAATGATAAAAATGGTCCGGTTAGCTCAAACAATGCCAGCGTTTCGCCCCAGTGTGCCGTTGGGCTCGTCAGTTGGTGCAGACACACCTACCAATACGCGTGGCTAGCACATGCTGAGAAGGCCATGCAAGACACAAAATACAAGCAGTATTGACGTCACGAGCATGCCAATGTGCTACGGGAGTCAAACTCCCTTTCTTAAAAACAAAAGCCTTACCTTGGCAATCCAAATAAGGTTTTGAATATTCCCAAAGGGAATATGATGTAGTTTCCATTTGAGCGGATGAATTATCAATAAATGATAAAAATGGTCCGGTTAGCTCAAACAATGCCAGCGTTTCGCCCCAGTGTGCCGTTGGGCTCGTCAGTTGGTGCAGACACACCTACCAATACGCGTGGCTAGCACATGCTGAGAAGGCCATGCAAGACACAAAATACAAGCAGTATTGACGTCACGAGCATGCCAATGTGCTACGGGAGTCAAACTCCCTTTCTTAAAAACAAAAGCCTTACCTTGGCAATCCAAATAAGGTTTTGAATATTCCCAAAGGGAATATGATGTAGTTTCCATTTGAGCGGATGAATTATCAATAAATGATAAAAATGGTCCGGTTAGCTCAAACAATGCCAGCGTTTCGCCCCAGTGTGCCGTTGGGCTCGTCAGTTGGTGCAGACACACCTACCAATACGCTTGTATTTTGTGTCTTGCATGGCCTTCTCAGCATGTGCTAGCCACGCGTATTGGTAGGTGTGTCTGCACCAACTGACGAGCCCAACGGCACACTGGGGCGAAACGCTGGCATTGTTTGAGCTAACCAGACCATTTTTATCATTTATTGATAATTCATCCGCTCAAATGGAAACTACATCATATTCCCTTTGGGAATATTCAAAACCTTATTTGGATTGCCAAGGTAAGGCTTTTGTTTTTAAGAAAGGGAGTTTGACTCCCGTAGCACATTGGCATGCTCGTGACGTCAATACTGCTTGTATTTTGTGTCTTGCATGGCCTTCTCAGCATGTGCTAGCCACGCGTATTGGTAGGTGTGTCTGCACCAACTGACGAGCCCAACGGCACACTGGGGCGAAACGCTGGCATTGTTTGAGCTAACCGGACCATTTTTATCATTTACTGTATTGATAATTCATCCGCTCAAATGGAAACTACATCATATTCCCTTTGGGAATATTCAAAACCTTATTTGGATTGCCAAGGTAAGGCTTTTGTTTTTAAGAAAGGGAGTTTGACTCCCGTAGCACATTGGCATGCTCGTGACGTCAATACTGCTTGTATTTTGTGTCTTGCATGGCCTTCTCAGCATGTGCTAGCCACGCGTATTGGTAGGTGTGTCTGCACCAACTGACGAGCCCAACGGCACACTGGGGCGAAACGCTGGCATTGTTTGAGCTAACCGGACCATTTTTATCATTTATTGATAATTCATCCGCTCAAATGGAAACTACATCATATTCCCTTTGGGAATATTCAAAACCTTATTTGGATTGCCAAGGTAAGGCTTTTGTTTTTAAGAAAGGGAGTTTGACTCCCGTAGCACATTGGCATGCTCGTGACGTCAATACTGCTTGTATTTTGTGTCTTGCATGGCCTTCTCAGCATGTGCTAGCCACGCGTATTGGTAGGTGTGTCTGCACCAACTGACGAGCCCAACGGCACACTGGGGCGAAACGCTGGCATTGTTTGAGCTAACCGGACCATTTTTATCATTTATTGATAATTCATCCGCTCAAATGGAAACTACATCATATTCCCTTTGGGAATATTCAAAACCTTATTTGGATTGCCAAGGTAAGGCTTTTGTTTTTAAGAAAGGGAGTTTGACTCCCGTAGCACATTGGCATGCTCGTGACGTCAATACTGCTTGTATTTTGTGTCTTGCATGGCCTTCTCAGCATGTGCTAGCCACGCGTATTGGTAGGTGTGTCTGCACCAACTGACGAGCCCAACGGCACACTGGGGCGAAACGCTGGCATTGTTTGAGCTAACCGGACCATTTTTATCATTTATTGATAATTCATCCGCTCAAATGGAAACTACATCATATTCCCTTTGGGAATATTCAAAACCTTATTTGGATTGCCAAGGTAAGGCTTTTGTTTTTAAGAAAGGGAGTTTGACTCCCGTAGCACATTGGCATGCTCGTGACGTCAATACTGCTTGTATTTTGTGTCTTGCATGGCCTTCTCAGCATGTGCTAGCCACGCGTATTGGTAGGTGTGTCTGCACCAACTGACGAGCCCAACGGCACACTGGGGCGAAACGCTGGCATTGTTTGAGCTAACCGGACCATTTTTATCATTTATTGATAATTCATCCGCTCAAACGGAAACTACATCATATTCCCTTTGGGAATATTCAAAACCTTATTTGGATTGCCAAGGTAAGGCTTTTGTTTTTAAGAAAGGGAGTTTGACTCCCGTAGCACATTGGCATGCTCGTGACGTCAATACTGCTTGTATTTTGTGTCTTGCATGGCCTTCTCAGCATGTGCTAGCCACGCGTATTGGTAGGTGTGTCTGCACCAACTGACGAGCCCAACGGCACACTGGGGCGAAACGCTGGCATTGTTTGAGCTAACCGGACCATTTTTATCATTTATTGATAGATCAGATCTAACCAACTTTACAAGATGCTTTCACCTACCGTTATTAAGTTTGCCGATAGGCACAAAGAATTAATTTACATCCCATCAGAGATTGTAACTTCATGTATTTCTGCACTTTACAGACGTATACACAGTTCCCAAAATATGCAGAGACTAGAAGCCTCGTTTACAGTTCGCAATAATACATTTGTATATACAAGCTAACGCGTAAAACACACATGCAGTAACAGGTTATGATATATACAATACTACATCTCTGCGAGAGCAATTTTAATATACCTCTCATTGGGGAAAAGATTTAAATCAGACCACATAGTCTCAGTTACAATTCTCAACGAAGTTGATACACCCACAAAGAGAACAACTCTAGAATTCAAGTGCCCCCTCCCCCCCCCCCCCCCCCCCCCCCACTTGCTACCTAAGAGCTTCCTTCTATCATCCAATCGACATGTCCAGCTTTTTGCCGCCAGGTTTAAAACATACCCTCGGACACAGACAATAATTCATCATAGATCTCGAACCCAATTCATGGCGCGAACCTCTGTGCCATCACAGACCTTGCTCAACACAAAGGCTTAATCCATACAAGGAAAGTTATTCTCGGAAATATCTAAATTTGGCCTGGCGATTTCCGCCGTTGCAACATCAGCTGAACCTTGGCTGATAAAATCCACAGTCTAATATGGTAAGATTTTTTCCTAGAAATGAAATAAAATATTCCCTGAATGAGTCCCCGATATACACAAGATACGAGGCACGTCCAGAAAGTAAGTTCCGTTTGGTAATAAAATTAAATTGTGTACAGATACAGAAAAATTATTTATTGCACAACATTCTACACCTCTTAAACTACTTTTCCACATAACTGCCGAACTTTTGCAGGCATTTGTCTTAGCGTGGCACAAGTTTTTGGATACCTTCTTCATAGAAGTTTGCCGCCTGTGTCTTCAACCAGTTGGAAACATCTTCTTTCAGCTCGTCGTCATTCTTAAAATGTTTGTAACGGGTTGTTTAGCCCTCACGTTGAGCGGCAATTGTAACGGTCTCGCTTTGCTCCTTGTTGAGCGTACAAATGAAACGTTTTGACTGGTCCTTACTTGTTGGGTGATAAATGTTACTGTTGACCTTTGCCTAAGCTATGTTGTTTTAATGGGCGCCAAGACCTCAACACAATGTTGAAATCTAAATTTGTATTTAACAACGTCTAGCTCGGGCAGAACACCTTCAAGACTCTATTCACTCAGATCGTGGTATGATTTGATCATTAACCCAACAACAATTGTATCAGGAGAAGGAATTGGTCTATATCTAATGCTACCTACTGAAAGCAAAGATTGCATGGTTAAAAGAAATGAATTTATTATATATAACAAGTATTGCAAAATTAAAAATAATAATAAGTTTAAAATATATATATTGGAGCGTTGCGATTTTAGTATTACCGACAGAGAATTACGTGAGAACGGAGTCGGATAAATTACTGATTTTACTCTTATTCCCAAGCTATGAAGTTACTGAAATATTGAATATAAAACAAAGAGAAACGAGAGATTGCGTAATTCTGTGTCATTCGCGCTTACCACTGGAAATTGCCGAAGCATTTCCCTCGTACTGGATGATGCAGAAAGCTTCCCACTGTTTCCTGGACGCCGTCATCTTCTTCGATATTTGATGATATACTGGTAGATTTGATAACTCTATGGTCCGAACATCGGAGCCAAACACTCGTACAACCACACTGGTTAAGTTCTACAAAGATAGTCCTCTGCTCCACGGAACATCGGAGCGACTCACGCGTGCAACCATACTGGTCAAGTCTTACACAGATTGTCCTCCACTCCACGGAACATCGGAGCGACTCACACGTGCAACCGTACTGGTCAAGTCTTACACAGATTGCCCTCTATTCCACGGCGCGCCAAACGATATATGCCTCGTCGGCTTCCCACTCCAGTGCCGACTTTCAGCTTACGTGGTCTCCACTGATTGTCCGAGCACCCCGCTATACTCCCCTCCTTAGGCTCAATACACACTCGGCGGGAGGGTGAAGTCGATTGCCGTTCCATACATCCGCCTTTTCTAGACGCTGCAATCCAGGCTTGCGTAATGCTTCTTGACAAGAATCAGCCTGTATCTGAATTCCCAGTGAGTCATGTCTCTCATAATACCCTAACTGACGAAACTCCGTAAAATTCCGTAATCACATAATTTTCTATGATAATGTCGTTCGTAATAATTTGCTTGATAGTGTTTTCTAAGACATAGAAAACCTATCTGTATGCTTATAATTTTATAAAAATGCTCCAAAAAATACCTTAATAATAATAAATTAACATGAAAATTCTCTTGGCTGAACAATTTGCCGCGTAAATAAATATAGAATGGCTTCCCACTGACTTATGCCAGTGGCATAAAAACCCCTCGAAAAACACGTTACATGTTGACCGCCAAGGGACTTGAGATGTGTGAACAGATGAAAGTCGCTAGGAGCGAGGTCAGGGATGTACGGAGGGTGGTCAAACACGTCCCAGCCAAATCCCTGTAGGAGGTTTTTCGTCACATTTGCAGTGTGTGGTCGTGCGTTGTCGTGAAGAAAAACAACCCCTTTTGACAGAAACCCTCGGCGCTTATTCTGTATTGCGCGACGCAGTTTCCTAAGTGTCTCGCAGTAAGCATCTGCGTTGATTGTTTGACCACGCGGTAAGAAATAAATGAGTAAGATGCCTTTCCAGTCCCAGAACACTGCACATCATTTTCCGAGGTGTCAAGATTTGTTTTGGCTTAACCTTTGCTGGGGATGAAGTGTGCCTCCATTCCATTGATTGCCGCTTACTTTCAGGGGTGTCGTAAGAAACCCAAGTTTCATCTCCTGTGACTATCTGTGTCAGAAATTCTTTGCCGCCTTCATTGTAACGGGTCAAAAACTGAAGTGCACTACCCATCCATTTTGTTTTGTGTTGCTCCGTAAGAATCTTTGGTACCCAACGTCGGCAAAGTTTACGAAAGTTCAGTTTTTCGGTAACAATTTCATGAATTAGTGATCGTGAGATTTGGGGAAATTCCATAGCGAGAGCACTAACTGTAAACCTGCGGTTTTCCCGGATCTTGTCATCAATCGCATGAACCAGTTCTTCTGTAACCAAAGATGGACACCCACTTCGTTCTTCATCGTGCACTTCACTACATCCTTCATTGAACTGTCGGACCCATCTTCTCACCATTGAATCACTTATCGAATTTTGTCCATACACTTCGCAAATTTGCCAATAAACTTCAATTGGTTTCACTTTCCTAGCATTCAGAAAATGAATCACAGATCAGATTTCACAAGCGGCGTGATTTTCAATCAACACCGACATTGTACGAGTAAACATGCACAACAATGCGTACGTGGCTGACAGCGCTCTCCAAATGGCGCAAGTTTCTTCTCCTTGATACAGAGCGTCTACCGTGCATATGCGGAACTGCGCTGCAGCGGAACGTACAACTAGTTGAATACACAGGCGGCACACGTCTATGAAGGTGGTATACAAAAACTCGTGCCACGCTACGACAAATGCCTGCAACATTTCGGCAGTTATGTGGAAAAGTAGTTTAAGGGTTGTAGAATTTTGTGCAATAAATAATTTTTCTGTATCTGTACACAATGTAATGTTGTTACCAAACGGAACGTACCTCGTATATACACTAAATTAATGAAATTTGATAACCTAAATATGATAATGAACATAGTAAAAGAATGATATGACTTATCACCATGTCCACAAGGTGAGGGTTTGGGAACCTTATTGTGACTGTAAAGTCACAGTGCACCTGTGTTTTCCTTTGAATGTAATATTTATTTTGATAATATTAATAGCTGCTGTTAAGCCTTAGTTTATTTCCTTCTTTTTTCCCCAAGTGTTAATAAATAAATAAATAAATACATAATTATTAGCATGCAATACAGTGAGAACACTGTGCGCTCAATGTGATACATGTATTCCCTCTTTGTGCTTCCCTGCAAAGTCGTGGTAGGTGCACCCAATGAAGCGCTCTACCGTCCGGGCAGCACTTGTGATGTATTTCACCATGGTTGCATCGCAACAAAGTTGGTGAACCATTACTGTATGTTGCAACCAGAAATAATGTTGCAAGTGCAGCTCAAGGATGCTTGCTGGCAGGCTGTACTTTTAGCAGCCATGGAAGCACATTCACAGTGCATGCTTTTGATTTCCTTTCCCCACTCCTCAGCTCATGGCAAGGTGCACCATCTACTGTATTGCCTTTTCTCCAAAAAACTTGCACAAAATTTACAGGCTGAATATAGTTATTTTTCTCGCACAAGGTTACTGTTTTCACTCTCCCTTTAAGATTGCCTTTAGTTTACAGTTCAAACCTTTACTACGTTTCATGAGTTTGTGCCTGTTGTGTAACGTTAAATACAGTGTTTTATTGTGTTCATATATATTTATGTACATTAGAGTGTGAAATAGGTAATTGTGCTTGAAACGTAGTCCTCTGTGCACTTTGTATATATTCTGAGGGAAACTCCTTCTAAGTGAAAGATAAGGACAAAAATTAAATTTTAGTTGGCAATCAGTCCCAACTAATTTTGTCTATCATCAGAAAACCAGCTCTATTCCAGGATAAATTCACACAAGGAATTTTCAGAGATCTTGGTACAGCTTTTTCTCTTGATTATGCAGTGACCACTATTTGCAAAAAAAAAAAAAATACTTCTTTGTTGGCCATGTAAAGGCCTTTTGTTGCTGCAAAACGAGACGTATGGCATTTTACCGAATTTTAATACAGGTTCTGGGTTTGATTCCTAGTGAGGGCTGCACCAACTTATTTTCTCACGAGATGTCACTGCATTGCTTTAATTAGATAGTTTTACAACTCGTCCACTCAAATTGATATATGTACCTGCCAACTTTTTTATTTCTTCTGTAAAAGTTACGGAATTGCAGTGTGTTTTACAGATCAACTACAGTATTTTACGATTTTGCGTACCGAGATCTTCTCTTTCAATTTCGTGCCAGGACTAGCTTCCTCAGACTGCTGATAGATGATGTGTGATCGGTGAATAATCGATACATAGCTCTGATTTGTATTTTACCAAATGACCTTTGATCTTGAATACAGCTTTTCCTCATAATTGCTTCTAAATCATAGTTGTTTGGTCTCTTTTTATTAATGAAAAATTGATTCATTTGATATTCCTTTTCGTTCTTTTGTCCTTCACCATGAGTTGTGACAGTTCTGAAGCTGAAGTCTTGTGCTTCTACGAATTAAGTTGTGTAAATGGATTCCATTTTAACATTGCAGTGTTTGTTTAGTTCAGTGGCTGTTTAGTTCAGGTGAAATATTTTGTCCCCTACAATATCATCAGTTGAATTACATGTAGCATTTTATATTAATAGATCTTTCCCTATCTGAAATGAAAATAAGACATTTTATTGTGTTTCACTGTGTTTAAGTGCATGCGGTTTCCTACATATTTTGAAACATAGGAATTTTACAGAAAGGCCACCTGGAATGTCGGCAGGTATGAAAATAATATAGATAGCCTACATACCTTTTGTGCTAAAGTAGTATCTAATATCCATTCTAGATTGCTATTGTTACGCAAGATATTCAAAACTGCACGTGGACGCAACAACCCTTCAAATGAACCTTGCTCCCAGTATGTCCTGAAGTAGCTCTAATGCATCAATTCACTCAACTGACTCGCTCGCACTGATTGCAGCGCTTAAATAAGGGATAAAAGGTACTAAACTTTCCTGCTAAATCAAACCTCAAACATTCTATAATAATTATTTGAGTCTTGCCTCAGACCTTGAACTGCCAGTTACCCACTAGTTTACCAGAGTGCGCTCCCACCGACCAACAGGATAGAGTCTTCCCGCCATGATTCAAACCTGCTTTCTTGCCATGCAAAACTATTATTTTTACCCCTGGCACTACAGCCCATGAAGGGCCTAGGCCTACCAAGTGACCGCTGCCCAGCCATTTGGCCTGCAGAAGACGCATGGTCAGCGTATCGGGTCCCCTCGGACATTAACCTTGGTTTCCGCAACCGGGGTGCAGCCTCACTGTCAGACAGCTATTCATTTGTCCTCACGAGGCTGAGTGCACCCCGTTCCAGCCCTCACGTCAGTTTCTAAAATCCCTGACAAAGCCGGGAATCAACCTGGGGCCTCCGGGTGAGAGACAGGTGCGCTACCCCAACACCACGGGGCCAGCAATACTATTATTACCTATTGACATATAATCAAATATATTGAGTAAAAAGTTTCCGCCCAATCAATATATTTGATTGTAAGCGTCAATACGGACTTAAAAAATGGATAACCCTCCAGTTAATCTTCATTGACATATAATTTTTCGATTGACTAAATGAGCCAGATGCCTATGGGTACCAGTATTTAACTTCATTTTTGTAGCATATTTTCTAAGTTCTAGCTTGTAACTTTTAAGTTAACTCTCCTAGATGAAAGATAACCTTAAATACTGAAAACTACTAGAATTGCTTAGACACTGTCGTAACATTCCGCTACGGTGTTGGACTTGAAACCCAATGACAGTGCCCTTTTCATATATATGTATACTATTGTATTTTTACCTGTGTGCATTAAAGGCATACTGATTTAAATTTTATGGCATATTTTGCAGGAACTAAACAAGAAGATGACTACCAACAAAGCTTTTCCTTGGAAGCTGGGATGTTTCCTTCTTTCAGTTGTCATTGGATGTGTATTCATGTATGAAGCCCGAGTCCATGGTTCATTCAAACGTAAGTGCTCAGCTGCTTAAGTGAAGTGTTATATTTTAGTGTTCTTTAAGGAGTTGTGGAGAAGAGAATTGCCATGATGAAGGGTTATATTTTAACATGATTTCTTTGCATAGCAACTACAGACGTACACTTGCCATTGCAGGAAAAGTTATAGAATGCCCTAAATTTAATCATTTTGTATAAAAATTCAGTAAAGGTTCCGTGTTGACTTACAATTATTGATTTTATTGTATTTTACACCTGGTCAATAACTAATTTACTAAATAAAAGTAGGAATGTTAACATTCAAGAGTTTAGTGCTTTTCAGTCGGTCAACACGAATGTACCCAAAAGAGATGGGTTATGCCCTAATCCTGAAATAAATTACATGAGATTAATAAAACACTAGGATGACCAGTTTCGATCGTCAAGCGATCATCATCAGATCCATTACACAAGGCATAAAGATAGCTTTCACGACGAAAAACACAACCGCTAGGCACCTCCTAAATAGTAATCTAAATAAACGTGACCCGTATTCAAGGTCAGGGGTATATTCTATAACGTGCCAAGACACCGATTGTCAAGCTAATTACATCGGGCAGAGTGGAAGGCGAGTAGACACACGTTATAATGAACATAGGAATGCGATAAGATACGGAACACATTCAGCCGTGTGCGAACATATGTGTGACGCAGGGCACAGCTTTACCAACATAGAGTCGGACCTTAAAATAATCCATCACGAATCGAAAGGCAGAGCTCTTGACATAAAGGAAGCAATCGAGATACACCTAGCCAAACGAAACAATCCCAACAATCTAAATGAACACACGTTCATGGAGAGCTCACCCCTCTTCACGCTACTAAAAAACACACCCTGTCGGAAACAAAACACAATTTAGCGACACAGCCAAGCTAGATAAAAAAGGGGGGAAATTAGGGGGTTTTTAATAGGTAAATGTTATCTGGATCAGGTGTACGATGTACTTTGCTTCTGCAATAAACCAAGGCCCATATTCGCGGCAGTATTAAAGATGCCGGGACGTCCTCATAAGACCGTCAACGCTTAGTTCGAATGGGTTATGCTCCACGCGTGGCGAGGGCCAATCCACGGTCTTTAATAGTTGTGGACCCATCTCATTCAATAACATACATCTTATCTAGGTTGGCAACACCTCACATAAACACATCGCTATCACTCCCCACAGCACGTAGGGACAGGGGGGAGGGGGGGGAGGAGGCAGGGGAAAAACCAGTCGTTAAGATAACCACCGCAGTCGACCGCACAGCGAGTTCCAGTGAGCACGAAAACTGCGAGTAGCTGTAATACGGAAGACAATCAGATAAGTAGCCAAAAATTTTATAGTTTAACCATAGTTTACAACCATATAATCTCTCTAAAGTACAATCTCCGGATAGCTATCACCATTTAGCATTTCACCTAACATATATACTGCATTTAGCATACACTGACAGTTGCAGTACCAATACTGCAACTAAATAATTGTACATATTGTAAATATTTTCACCTGTATTTCAAACATAGATTTTTTAGCCTAAGTGTAATGGATCTGATGATGATCGCTTGACAATCGAAACTGGTCATCCTAGTGTTTTATTAATCTCATGTAATTTATTTCAGGATTAGGGCATAACCCATCTCTTTTGGGTACATTCGTGTTGACCGACTGAAAAGCACTAAACTCTTGTTTACTAAGGCAACACTGAAAATATGGCTTCAAACACCACAATGTTAACATTCATAATGGATCGGTATTGACAGAATGTAATGGTTAAAATTTTAAATATTTAAACTTTAAAAAACTAACTTTCCGCTTAGTCAATACATATCAATCTAATGGTTATATTAACGCATGTTAAATATATGGTACATGTTTCGGGGCCTCTATATAAATGGCACCCTTCATCAGCCCTGTGAAAATTTTGTCAACCAGTAATAATATGGGATCATTGTTTATACATGATTGTGATGTTTAAAAAATTGTTGCCTTATTGGCGTTAAAAGTGAATATGATGCATGATGACAAATTTATGTTGACTTCTTAAATAACTTACATATTAAAACCATTGAACATAGTTGGTGTGTCACTTGTGAAAATGTTTTCTACTGATAAAATGGGGTTAAACCTTAGGATAAAAATTTTGAAGTTCAAATATAGCAGTTTAATATTTAAAAAAAAACTTGTACGGTATGTTGATGATGAAGTATATGACGCTGTAGAGAATTGTTCTTGGTCCTATTAAATGATTATGGTTAAATCATTGCATTGGCTTGGTGAATGACTGAGGCGTGAACTTGAGTTGTTGCTAGAATGGGTATCTTGAATTTCTGTTCAATATGGTCTGAATATGATCCATTATGAAAAATCTTGAAGATAACTATGTTCCGGAAAGTGAAAAAAAATGTTTGTATAATAGATAATGTTCCATTTTTCATTTGATGTTAGAAAAGTAGAAACAATTATCAACAGAAACATTTTACATTAAATACTTGTTATTCTTTTGTGTTATTCATTAATATGGCACTGGTTACCCAGCCAGCCCACTGGAATACTAGTTATACGATACCAGTATCCTATTGCAACCCAAGTAATATATGCAGTTAGAGCATGGCAGTTCCACAGCTGCTAGAGTCATTCCGTTACTGGCTGAAATAAATCAGACCCGGCAGGACCCATCCAATGCAGACCTCTGCTTTATGCACTATTGGCTATGAATCAGTCTAAGAAATATATATGAAGTAGGACTTCAACAACTCCCAGTGTAATAGAAAAATTGTGGAGGCTATGTATAAAAATATATTTGTATTTGTTTTGAATATAAGTCAGTCTCATGTTTGAATGACTGGCTTTTGCTGAACGTATCTCTGGTGCACCTCAGCACAATGTGCTCAAGGGTGATTTTAATTAAAAATTAGTCACACCAACCAACAAGCTAGTTTTGAGGACTTGAAACTTTGCTGCACATTGTAGAATTAAGTATGACATGATATTATGCAATTAATGTTTTTCATCCGATATTAATATAAATCAGTGAAGAAAAGTATAACAGTCGTGGCAATGTATTGTTCCTTGCTAGCCAATGTATGTATCTATTATCACCCCACTCTGTACTCTTTTCAGAAGAATTATGTTTAGTACTTACTTCTACCTGTGTGATGTAGTACATTCTGCAGTGATTTTTTTTTTCACAGGTTCTTGCCTAGGGCTGTTCTTGCGTGACATTGGAGCTCTGCAGAATGCAGAGCATGCCTGGGAGAAGATTAAGCATTTTACTGATGAGAAATTCGAGTGAGTTAACTGTTCTATTATTATAGCACTGCTAGTCATTATCCAGAAATAGTATTATCATAATTCAAAGACCTGTGGTTGATTTGAGCTAATACAGGTAACGGCATATTAAAATAATTAATATCTCAATGGTTTTGGAAAAATATGCTTTGCATCATCAGGAGAAATTTCAGTTGTGTTCAGTTATGTCAAGAAATGTAATTGCTATTTCATTACTTTTGTAAGAGGGTGAAGTGACCTTGATATTCCTCCTATTACAAGAACAACCACTACTAATCTACTCCTAACCAGAAAACAAATGTATAGCCCCAATTATGTACCAATACCTGCAAAGGAATTAGAAGTTTGTGCAAAGTTTTAATGGTCAGAAATACTGAAGAATGGGTTGGAACCTAATGAGGTTTATTCAGCTATTGAGACATGTTATGTACATGAAGTACGGTATAATGAAGTTGAAGGCTTTTGGGATGTTATACCACACCATATTTATGAACTTGGAAGCCTTGATTCACTACTACTGTGGTAGGTTGTATCAATGCTAAAGAGTCAGCTAATGGTGAGCCAAATGCTCTACTCGTGTACTGTACTGTGATGTGTACTGAATTGAGACTCAGGTGAAATGACTATTTGCTGTGTCTCGACAATGGACCCATAGTCAAGCAGTACTAAAGGAAGAGGACACAAGTAATAAACCCCATAAATAGAAATAGGAAGTCTAAGAAGTGAGACTGGTTCCATAGAACTGTGGAAGCTAACATAATAATAAAGAAATACAGTAGAAACTATATTAATTTTATGGAAGAGAGCAGATTAGGACATAAAGGTCAAAAAATTTAAAAATGAGAGAAATAGAAAGGAAAAGAGACACCCAAATAATAATAGAAAAATAGATACGAAGAAAAATGGTTGATAGAACATACAGGAAAGAAAAATGTGACAACAGGGGGGTGGCCAATTAATTATCACAATAATAACAAAAACAGTTTGAGAAAATCTCCCAATCTACAACATCCTGTGCTTGATATTAGTCATCTATTTGCGCTGAGGTTTGTAGTACAGATCTCAAAACAGGTTTCCAGGTTAACTGGGTGCAGAAGATCATCGATATTATTGTCAGTGCCAAAAAGAAGTTTTAATATTGTGTTTTTGGAGTACTCGAGCGACCCTTCAGTGACTCACCTTATGAAAGGTGAAAATGCTTTGCCAGCCACTTGTTCCTTACTGCCTTCAGTTTGTGACGTTGCTATGTATTGGGTTTCGCTGGCCTTATGCCCGTTGCCGATTAGAGAATCAGTGACTATAAAAAATGTTAGAAGGCATTTGTCAGTGTTGTCTTTGTAATCTAGTTGGTCAACACATTAATGTGTCCAATTATTGGGCAAGGAGTAAAACTTACTTATTCACGCCTACTAACCTGAAAAAAATTACATGGCTTAATTAATTTACGAAAGGGGCGGTTATTGGGGATGTTCTGTTTGTCAGGCGAACATCAACAGGTTCAGTTCACTGAAGGCATTGATAGATTTGCCGGATTTAAATAACGATACTGTACAGTAGTGTGGCAAACTGTATGTTGTCGTCCACAAGGTCACCTTCACGACTCCGCCAGTACCCTGCTTCCAGTGTGCTATTAGCAGGCAGCAGTGAAAGATGGAGTGTATGAGGATCGTATAGCTGTATTGGCGTTATTTTGTTGCGGGAAGCGAGCTAAGGAAATTGTTTCTACACTGAAACCTCTCTGTATCAATGAATGATGTGTGTTTTAAACAATAGCACGATTTAAACAGGTGCAACTGTTGATCGCATCACTTCGGGCCATCTTAGGTGTGTATGCAGAAAAGAAATTGTGAACACTGGTCATGTAGGGAGAAAGTTCCATATGTGCAGCGCAGACAACACATTGCTTCTTTCATGGTGTGGTGGGCGGTTTCCTGATGAGCAGCATTTAAGGTGCTGTAACGGAATTTACTCAGTTACAGTAGCTCACCCTCGGGTTTTCTGCCTTGTGCAGTTAGTTTGGGATATTTTATTCGTATCTTATTATATTGGGTTAACATGGGGTTGCAGAGGTGATTTTTATTGTGCCTGTATGTTTTGTGGACGGATTCATCTTTGGATGGTCCGGACAACCTAGGATCACTGTTTATTAATTATCAGTTTTTGGATATTTGATATTATAAAATACGGGGTTTTGCGATTTATTACGTTTTGGGAATAAGGATATATAAGACTGTATTAAGTAGAAGCATTATTTCATTTTGGTTTGGGGTTAATTGCTTTATTTTGACCAAGTAATGTTAAAGGTTAGATTTGTGGCTGTACTATAAAGGTACAAAGAATTGATATTTTCGAGTGCTGGATTTGTGAGATACCCGGAAAAGACAGGCAGTAATTCGGCTTGTGTGGGATTACCTAGGCTATTTATGGCATGAACTCCCATGAACTTCGCGTGAAGAAACAACTGTGTGACGTCAGTGTGGATTTTGGACTGTCTGATGTTTATGTGTTGACGCGGATGTTCCGCTAGGAGCGGGCTACGCACAAGTTAGTTCCGGCAGAAACTTTGGGGTTATTGGATCCTTACGCGAGTGCATATAATGGCGTGTCTGGCGTTCAGAGCTTGTCTTATTGTTTTATCGGCAGAACACTGATCCACTAACGCCCAGGGTCGTTTTACGTGACATGGTTTCCGTAACGAACAGTTAGAGATCGTCTTCTTGCTTCTACTACGAAAGTCCGTTTGTCAACTTGCAATTAGTGTCGTTATTACTCGATCATGGCATCGTAATACGAACGAGCGGTGACTAATGTTTAGCTATCCACTGAGCTCTTACGGGCTATTGGAGGCTACGATTTTTCATGGGTCCATCCATACCATGGGCTGTCGGTAATAACTTACCACGCCTAAAGGATAATCCAGTCGTAAACATTTCATCGAAGTCGTGCGAGAATGGAGAGGTGAACGTGCCGTAACAGAAGAAAGTAGAATGAGCCAGTCGTAACGTGTGTAGATATTTTGTGTACGGACGGTACAGTGTATATACATAGGTGGCTATTATGCCTGGGTCTGATATGACCGTAGTGTTTTTCTTGCTCTCAGAGCCTAAATTCAGTGGCAAGGTACTGTATAAAGTTTGAGCACGAGTGTATGAAGGGTATTTTGTTGTATATTTTGTATATATGTGTTTAGTACAGCCAATAGATTATCTTTTTAAAATCCATGTGTGGTTATATTCCTGTCTTGCATGAACCTGGTATATCAGCAAACGCATGCCAAATGCCCTACGCCTGGGATATGGAGTTTCATAGTCGGGGCAACAGTTATGTATCGTATTTTATCCTATTTTATTCAGGAAGACCCATATGGTCGACCTTGGCGCCCAGTCAAAGTCGGGAAGTAACGTTAAAATCACTTGTGGCCTGTATTTAAAGGCAGTAAATTCTGTAGGTTTGTGGTAAATGAGGGTAGTTAAAGTTAAATCAACTCCAGCGAGGAGGGAGAGAGAGTTTCAGTGGCGAACCCAACGTGAGGCCTTAGACATGCTGATGTGTACCAGGACACAGGAATTAAACTGTAGGCATATTTGCATAATTTCACATATTTCAATTAGGGATGGCTACGTTAGAGCCAGGATGCAATTCTGCTTTGTTGGGGGACAGTGCTGGTGAGCGGCAGAATCAGGCAGGGGCTGATAGGCAATTTGCTGTAGGGATGGGGGAAAACAGTAGAGTCAGGGGAGATATGCCAGGGAAGGGGGGAAATGAATTAAGTATGATGGACATGTTGGAGAAGCTCCTGTTTCGTAGTAACAGTTCCGAGGAGAGGATAACCAGTCAGATGGCCTCCCAGATGACTAGTTTAAAGGAAATGTCAGCAAAGATAGATGAGGTCAAAGAGCAGGTGACTATCCTAGACAGCAGTGTTACTCGCCAGTTTAGTGAAGTCAGAGTAGAAATCACTAATCTGGAAATTAAGCTTGGTGGTTGGATTGCTGCTCAGGAACAAAGGTTAGAATCTGAGTTAGATAAGTTGGATGCTCAACAAGTGATGTTGGCAGGGGAGATTTCTAGCCAGACACTGGAGACTAGCCAGAAATTTCCCAGGGTAGATAGTAAGTTGGGAGAGCAGAAAGTGGAAATTGTAGGCATCGTGGAAAAGAACGTTGTGGGTAGAGATGCGAGTGCTGGGAGAGTGGAGAAGGATGAGAGTGCTGAAGTTAGTGGGGAGAGTGCTGGGAGAGTGGAGATGCTTGAGAGTGCTGAATTTAGTGAGGAGAGTGGTGAGGTAGTGGAGATAGATGAGCGAGTCGAGACTAGTTTGCCAGGGAATGGTATGAAGAAGGTAGATGAGAATATTAGCCAGGTTAGCGAGATTGCGACTAGTATGGAGGAAGATACTGTAGGTAGAATTCTACGTGGTCAACATTTGGAACTAGGAGGGAGTGAAAATCTTGTTACGAAGTTAGTATGTAATTTCTCTGATGACATTAGGACTGCAGTGTGCGTGCAGGAGATAGTTGCTATTACAGGCATAGAGAGGTCACTTGGGAGGTTAGGTACCTTGAGAAAAACAGGTAGGCAACGTCAGAGAAATGGGGGTAATCATAGGGAAGGAAATTATAATCAGGGGAGAGAGAAGAACTGGGATCCAGGTAGAGGAGATAGGTACATGTGGTATGAAGATCATGGGAGAGGAAGAAATAACAATGAGTGTCAGGGGTACGGGAAAAACAATCAACCGGGGAACAGACCACGTGAGGTAGAGCAGGCAAATAGGGGGCGTGGCATGGAAAAGCAGCTTGAGAGGAGCAATAGGCCAGGAAGTTTAAACTTCACCAGGACTCACTATATGGAGCAGGGGGAGAGTCCTTGCATAGTATTCCTGCTCACGCTCTGGAAGAAAAATATAATGTAGAGTATAATGTCAATGTAGGATCTGATAGGTTAGGAGACCAGAGCTGTAATTTAGGTTACAGTAAGGCGCTAGTGAAGTTTGGGTGGAGTGAGCAACAGGATTGGGTTAGGTTAGATTATCAGGTTGGTGGTAGAGATTTTGTTAGTGTCGTTGGATGCATTCAGGTGATTAAAGAGGTTTCTGAGGAGAAAGAATTAGGTGTCGGCATGGTATCAAGTTGTATTTTGGTCATGAGAGATGATCATGTGTTGAGTGATGTGAATCACTGTTGTTTCTGGATTATGGGAGATGATTGTGAGTTGAGTGATGATGATCACTGTGTTGAGGCAGTTGTTAAAGATACCATGTTGGACGAGGGTCAGAAGTCAGAGGTGCTTGACGTTCTGAGGGAACACAGTGTGGTGTTCTCGGAGAAACCTGGATGTACTCACGGCTACGGGCAGAGTTTTGACATCGCAGATAGGTCTGGCTTGAGCGGTCCTAGGTACCCTATAGCTCATTCTTACATGGAAGGTGTTGTTGAGGTGATTGGTCAGATGCTGTATGAGGTTATATTTGTGATTAGTAACAGTCAGTCTGTTAGTCTTCTTGTGGTGGTGACCATGTGGGATGGTACCAGTAGGTTATGTTTGGAGGTCGTGGCAGTTAGTAGTTTGCAGGAAGGATTTATTTTTGTGTGTCTCGCAGGATTTTGGGATTTTCAACAGGGGAAGCTGTACCCTAAGAGATTTAATAAATTGAGGATTATTGTAGTTGTAGGTAAGATGGTTTTGAAACAGCAGGGAAGGGAGGGGGTAAAAATTAAGATAGGTGATCTGGTGTTGTTGCGAGCTGAGCATCTGCTGTCGGTAGAGCAGAGTTGCATTCTTGAGGTTTTTCTTTCCGGTCCATTTGCTATAGACCGCAGGGTAGGTGTTTGTGCCTACAGCTTGATTTCCAACGATGACAAGATCCTAGGTACATATAACGTTGCTTACCTCAAGCTATATGTCACCTAGAGATCTTGCTCACGATGACAAGACAGGAGTACTAGTGTATTTGTGTGAGGGACAAGGATTAATCTATAGCCTTGTAGTTTAGAGATTGATCCTTGTGGGGGCGTCTGTAACGGAATTTATTCAGTTACAGTAGCTCACCCTCGGGTTTTCTGCCTTGTGCAGTTAGTTTGGGGTATTTTATTCGTATCTTATTATATTGGGTTAACATGGGGTTGCAGAGGTGATTTTTATTGTGCCTGTGTGTTTTGTGGACGGATTCATCTTTGGATGGTCCGGACAACCTAGGATCACTGTTTATTAATTATCGGTTTTTGGATATTTGATATTATAAAATACGGGGTTTTGCGATTTATTACGTTTTGGGAATAAGGATATATAAGACTGTATTAAGTAGAAGCATTATTTCATTTTGGTTTGGGGTTAATTGCTTTATTTTGACCAAGTAATGTTAAAGGTTAGATTTGTGGCTGTACTATAAAGGTACAAAGAATTGATATTTTCGAGTGCTGGATTTGTGAGATACCCGGAAAAGACAGGCAGTAATTCGGCTTGTGTGGGATTACCTAGGCTATTTATGGCATGAACTCCCATGAACTTCGCGTGAAGAAACAACTGTGTGACGTCAGTGTGGATTTTGGACTGTCTGATGTTTATGTGTTGACGCGGATGTTCCGCTAGGAGCGGGCTACACACAAGTTAGTTCCGGCAGAAACTTTGGGGTTATTGGATCCTTACGCGAGTGCATATAATGGCGTGTCTGGCGTTCAGAGCTTGTCTTATTGTTTTATCGGCAGAACACTGATCCACTAACGCCCAGGGTCGTTTTACGTGACATGGTTTCCGTAACGAACAGTTAGAGATCGTCTTCTTGCTTGTACTACGAAAGTCCGTTTGTCAACTTGCAATTAGTGTCGTTATTACTCGATCATGGCATCGTAATACGAACGAGCGGTGACTAATGTTTAGCTATCCACTGAGCTCTTACGGGCTATTGGAGGCTACGAGTTTTCATGGGTCCATCCATACCATGGGCTGTCGGTAATAACTTACCACGCCTAAAGGATAATCCAGTCGTAAACATTTCATCGAAGTCATGCGAGAATGGAGAGGTGAACGTGCCGTAACAGAAGAAAGTAGAATGAACCAGTCGTAACGTGTGTAGATATTTTGTGTACGGACGGTACAGTGTATATACATAGGTGGCTATTATGCCTGGGTCTGATATGACCGTAGTGTTTTTCTTGCTCTCAGAGCCTAAATTCAGTGGCAAGGTACTGTATAAAGTTTGAGCACGAGTGTATGAAGGGTATTTTGTTGTATATTTTGTATATATGTGTTTAGTACAGCCAATAGATTATCTTTTTAAAATCCATGTGTGGTTATATTCCTGTCTTGCATGAACCTGGTATATCAGCAAACGCATGCCAAATGCCCTACGCCTGGGATATGGAGTTTCATAGTCGGGGCAACAGTTATGTATCGTATTTTATCCTATTTTATTCAGGAAGACCCATATGGTCGACCTTGGCGCCCAGTCAAAGTCGGGAGGTAACGTTAAAATCACTTGTGGCCTGTATTTAAAGGCAGTAAATTCTGTAGGTTTGTGGTAAATGAGGGTAGTTAAAGTTAAATCAACTCCAGCGAGGAGGGAGAGAGAGTTTCAGTGCATTTTTGCGAAAGTGGAGTAAAGACTTTTGCAGCTGTCTTCCAGACAATGTTGGAAAAGATGATACTACATATCAATTCGGATAACACAAAGCAAAAACCACGCAGTAGTGGTGGGCAACTAATGTCCCACTGTTCATCGCTGCTGCTGACTGGCCTAGAGGAAGTCCGGACCTCAATCCATTGGATTATTCCCTGTGGCAGAAGCTAGAGGCAGTAGCATTTCAAAAACAGCACCACAATATTTAGATGTTATAAAATCAAACAAGTCGGCTGTCAAAAATATTCCACTGAACGCGATTCGTGCAGCTATTCATGAGTGGCCTCAACATCTTCGCCGCTGCATTGCCACACATGGTGACCATTTCAAATAAGAGTATGTTCATTCCGTAGCATTTATGGTTTTCTTTCAGAATATATGTATATTAATGGGTTTACATACCAGCCAACTTCTACCGTTTTTCCATAAAATTTACGGAAAGGCAGTGTGTTTTACGGATAAACTATGATATTTTACGGATCCAAGATCTTCTTTTTAAAATTCGCGCCAGAACAAGCTTTCGTAAGCCGCCGATACATGGGGAGAGTTCAGCGGGCACACTGCTAACTAGCAAACGGTCAGCAGATTCTGAGGGTGCCGTCCAGCGGGCTTGCTAGCGGATGTGACGTAGGTAGCAAGGTCTCAGCACAACTAGCGAACTTTTCTCTGCTAGCTTGCTAGATTTACAAAAACATGGCGGGGAATCAAATTGATCAAGTTCTGCACGTTTGGCGAATGAACCTATTAGGTTTCTAGAGCCGAAGATCTACACTCAAGAATGGCGACAGGTAATACAATACAATGTTTGTCAATAGCATAATTGTTGTAATTGGAACTTTTACGCTTCTAAACTTCAACTTTAACCTCACTAGGCCTAGGTCTAATTGATTTCTTTAAGGATGATGAAATGATGACTTAATGATTTTATCTTGTATTAAGGAATTGGTTTGGTCAGGGCAAATCCGGCTCGTATTCTTTATCTATTTTTGTGTATGATTTGTACCTATTACAGTCTTCCCGCTGTTAAAGCGGGTTGAAATTAAATGCCACTTTGTACCGGTAGTGTGTGAACGCGATATTTAGAACAGAAGGTTTTCTCAACTCTGTTAACCATACTTTTGTGCTGAAAGATGTTTTAAATGTAGCCTACTGTGTATATAGGCTACCAAACAGCTGTCGGATTTCCCATATCCAAATTATGTGCGAGTAGGCTACTGATTAGTTATTTATGGAATTATTCTGACTTGCTGTTTCTGAGCATTTTGATGTCTCTTCCTTGTATGTTAGGTCACGAGTTTGCCACTAATTATATTCAAGAATACTGCAGAAACATGGAGCTGGCTGTATAATCTAGAAAATCGGCCCCTACTTCTTGGTGGTAAGTTTTAAAACTAGTATTGCACTTGGGATGGTATTTGCAGAACATGTTAAACTTTGCTTTAATGGTAATTATGTGGTTAATTTGCGGACATTTGGACGAATGAGTAGGGCGTAGGGCCTATAGGAAGAGAAAGGATCTTTTCAAAAGTACCAGAAAGTCTTATGGGAATTGGTAAGTTAGCTCCGGCGATGAATTCCCGTGGGTAAGAAAGATGCTGCGGATTTTCTACATGCATCAGATACCAGAGGTAGAATTTTATTGCAGTAATTTACATTTCGGCTCTGATACCCTTTTGTGTACAAGCTTTTCTGTTGAATAGGTGGTAGTCTTGAATTACAGTATAGTAGAGCAAGCAGGGTTCATATTCAGTTCAATTACATACCGGTAGCCTGCAACATTCATTTTGTCTGTACATAAATAAATTCTGCTAAGATTGGCCTCCCAGTGATGGTGGTGCTGACTTGACCATATCATCATCATCGGCTTTAACTCGAATCCGAGTATAAATCTTCTTCCTTCAGTCCAGTTTGTGGATGTGTTTAAGGTGACTAAAGAGTCCAATCCTGGCATGGAACAAGCGACCACACAAGTCGCATAGTATTGCTGGAGGAGGACGTGGTTGGGCTGCTCGAAGTTTCCTAGCTTGACGCTTGGCCTCTTCATGTATGCGTCGATCCCTTTCAAACGCCTTTACAGTATCCGAGATGGTACGGCGCCAAGTTGAGCGGTTTTCAGCCAGCATGTCCCAGGTTTGTGAATCAAGACCTGTCAATTTCAGGGTCTGCTTAAATTGGTCCTTGTAGCGCCTCTTAGGACCACCATGAGGTCTGGTGCCATAGCATAACTCACCATATAGCATTTGACGAGGTAATCTCACATCATCCATCCGATGGACATGACCAATCCATCTAAATTGGTGACCTATTATGGATGATTCTATGCTGTTGATTTGAGCCTTTTCCAGAACAGCAATATTGGTAATGCGGTCTTCCCATTTAATCCTCAGGATTGATCGAAGTTTTTGTAGGTGGAAACGCTCAAGCTTCCTAAGATCACGACGGTAAAGGGTCCACGTTTCACAGCCATACAACAAAGTAGAAATGACTACTGCTTTGTACACCATAAGCTTTGTACTCATGGATAGATCTTTATTCATGAAGACCCGGTGCGCTAATCGTCCATATGCTGCATGGGCTGCGCCAATTCTCTTATCCACATCCTGCTCACAGGTACAGCTCACAGAAATGGTACTGCCCAGGTACGAGAAGTGGTCAACCTGTTCTAATGGCAAATTTGAAATGGAGATATTGAACTGAGGAAGAGGTGTGCCTGGTGAAGGTTGTGCCAAGACTTTAGTCTTATTGACATTTATGGTAAGACCAAAGCGATCACATGCACTTTTGTACCAGTTAACTGACTCTTGCAGCTCTTCTGGTGTGAGAGTTGGTGACGCAGCATCATCTGCATACAACATGTTAGTAACCTTAGTAACCTGAGTTTTCCTCAAGGAGCGGAGACGAGTTAGGTTGAAAAGCCCTCCACACCTGGGATGTTTGTGGGTGAATCATAAAGCATTGCAGCCAAGTACAGCGCAAAAAGCGTTGGAGCCAGTACACATCCTTGTTTCAGTCCATGGGTAATGGGAAATTCATCGGACATCTTATTCTGATGGCAAACCTGACCTGTCATGCCATCATGGAGAGCTTTGATTAGATCTACAAAACGCTGAGGGTAACCAAACCGCTTCAGCACTGCCCACATGGCTGGTCTTGGAACCGAATCAAATGCCTTTTCCAAGTCATAAAAGACTAAGAAGAGTGGATTCTGTTGTTCTCTACATTTTTCTTGTAGCTGTCTCACACAGAAAATCAAGTCAATTGTGCTTCTGGAAGTTCTAAATCCGCATTGTGACTCTGGGAGGATCCTCTCAGAGATAACCTTGAGGCGGTTAAGTAGAATTCTTGCAAGAATCTTCCCCACAATTGATAGCAGTGATATACCACGGTAGTTGCCACAAACACTGCGATCACCCTTTTTAAAGATAGTGACGATAGTGGCATTCTTTAGGTCACCAGGTACCTTTCTTGATTCCCAAATTCTGAGGATAAGGATGAAAATTCTTGTTTTGAGGGAATGACCTCCGGCTTGAATTAGTTCCAGAGGGATGTTATCTGGGCCAGGTGCTTTTCTGGGTTTTAATTGGGTGAGAGCTGCACTGAATTCATGATAAGTAGGAGGTACTGCCAACCACAGTTGTTCAGGTTGTTGCGGCACATCACAGAGGAAGTCTTCAGCAGCTTCTGATGGACGATTTAGGAGATTGGAGAAGTGCTCCTTCCAGCGTTCCAAGATTTCTTGACTATCAGTAAAGGTAGTAGAATTATCAGCGCTTTTCAGTGTACCTGATGATGAGCGAGATGGTCCATATATTTCCTTGAGTACGGCATAGAAGTTCCTCAAGTCTCGAGCATCCGATAATCTCTGCAGTTCCTGAGCCTTCTGTTGCCACCAAGTATTTTTAATCTGCCTTATCTGCGTCTGGCATTTACCCTTGAGTTCCAGTAGTTTATCTCTCTTTGTGTTGGAAGTTGGGTCTTGAAGATGGGCAAGATAGGCATTCCTTTTGGCATTGATGAGAGACAGAATTTCCTCATTGTTGTCATCAAACCAGTCTTGTCTTTTCCGCACTATAAAACCAATGGTTTCCTCAGCTGACTGTGTGATAATCTTCTGTAATGTGGCCCATTCTTGCTGAATATCATTTGTTACTGGGTTTTCTGATAACTGGGTGACGATCCTGTTTCCAAAATGTTTGTACATGGATTCATCCTGAAGTTTGGATGTATTAAACTTCTTTCTTGGCAAATTTTTGATGTTCCTAGGTGGTTTAGGTCTGATGGATATCCTGAGCTTACATATAAGAAGTTTATGATCTGTCCAACAATCGTCTATATTCCTTGCTGTTCTGGTAATAAGAGTGTCCTTCTTATCACATTGCCGGGTAATGATATAATCAAGAATGTGCCAATGTTTGGAACGAGGATGCATCCACGTGGTTTTGAAGCGGTCAGGTAGCCGGAACTGCGTGTTGGTAATGAAAAGTTCGTGTTCTGCACAAAGACCAAGAAGCAACAGTCCATTGGGATTACATTTTCCAAGTCCCTGTTTGCCCATCACATTATTCCATAGCCTGTGATCTTTCCCAACTCTGGCATTGAAGTCACCGAGGAGCAAGAGTTTATCTGCAGATGGTACCTTGGAGATGATTTCACTTAGCTGATTATAGAACTGAGCCTTTACTTCATCATCAGAATCTAAGGTAGGAGCATAGGCAGAGATGAGTGTCATAAAGGAACCTCCTGAGAGTGGTATGCGGAGAGTCATGAGCCTTTCGCTGATTGCAATGGGCGTAAGTTGGTGATAATTTACCAGTTTGGTCTTCACAGCGAAGCCCACACCATGAATACGACATTCACCCTCATCCTTTCCTTTCCAGAAGATGGTATATCCTGTTCCAGATTCAGTAATCTTGCCTTCAGCAGACAGCCTAGTTTCACTGAGAGCAGCAATGTCAACGTTGAGTCTTGATAACTCATGGGTTACGAGAGCTGACCTTCTCTCAGGTCTAATGTTATTGTCAAAATCAAGCAAGGTTCTGATGTTCCATGAACCAATAATCAAATTGTGATTCTTTACTGTTTTTGAGTTTCGACCGCATGAGGGGTGACCTGCTGAGTGCGGTTGCCCAGCCGGACCAAGATTGTGACTTCCGATGTTTAGCCCACCTTTTCTAGGGCCTTCCCCATGTGGGGTGGGCAGCGGTGATCCTAAATAGGCCTGCCCAAACACAGATGCAGGACCGAATTCCTGAGTAGTCACAGAGTCTCCGGAAGACGACCATCACACATCTGCTGCCAACGTGCAGGTCCGAACTAGGGGCTTCCAGTTACACCCATAACCTGCCCCCACCGTCCATATCCCATCGCCGTTGGACTTTGAAAAGTGACGTTCGGAAGAAGTGCCACTGGCGTGAATTTGTTTAGGGTGGATCTCAGCTTGCCAGGACGAGACCCACACACTATGATCTCTGAGCCTTATCCTGCGGCTCACAAAGAATGAGACATGCAGGACCGAACACAGAGACTGCAACGAACTGCCGCATACTCAAGTACTACTGAGGTGCGCCTTTACAGCCAGTCCGTCTGGCGTGGCCTCTTCCGCCTCTATGACCGTTGGGAGCCATGAGAGTGATTGGCTCCTCATCCGCTCATTTTGCCGTTGGGCCAAAACCTGCCCATCATAACTATGGACAATAGTTTGCCCTATTAAACCTGAGCAATAGGCTGCCCCTTCCGCCAACCACACTGTGCCGGAGTTCACCTCTTTCACTGCAGGTACCGTTGAGGACTTCACCGTAACCCTGGCAAGGGACCCTAACAAGGTACTACCAGCCGGGCCAGCTGGACCAAGGTTTTTTAAAGAGGTGTTACTCCTCTATCGCTCCCTGCTTGATCATACTATATATATATATATATACTGTAACACTGTATAACACTACACTAGGTGCTATTGCACCACACTGTAACACTCCACTAGTAGCAATACCTACACTGTATAACACTACACTAGGTGCTATTGCACCACACTGTAACACTCCACTAGTAGCAATACCAACACTGTATAACACTAGACTAGGTGCTATTGCACCACACTGTATCACTCCACTAGTAGCAGTACCTACACTGTATAACACTACACTAGGTGCTATTGCACCACACTGTAACACTCCACTAGTAGCAATACCAACACTGTATAACACTACACTAGGTGCTATTGCACCACACTGTAACACTCCACTAGTAGCAATACCTACACTGTATAACACTACACTAGGTGCTATTGCACCACACTGTAACACTCCACTAGTAGCAATACCAACACTGTATAACACTACACTAGGTGCTATTGCACCACACTGTAACACTCCACTAGTAGCAATACCAACACTGTATAACACTACACTAGGTGCTATTGCACCACACTGTATCACTCCACTAGTAGCAATACCTACACTGTATAACACTACACTAGGTGCTATTGCACCACACTGTATCACTCACCTGGTAGCAATACCAACACTGTATAACACTACACTAGGTGCTATTGCACCACACTGTAACACTCCACTAGTAGCAATACCTACACTGTATAACACTACACTAGGTGCTATTGCACCACACTGTGTCACTCACCTGGTAGCAATACCAACACTGTATAACACTACACTAGGTGCTATTGCACCACACTGTATCACTCCACTAGTAGCAATACCAACACTGTATAACACTACACTAGGTGCTATTGCACCACACTGTGTCACTCCACTAGTAGCAATACCAACACTGTATAACACTACACTAGGTGCTATTGCACCACACTGGAACACTCCACTAGTAGCAATACCAACACTGTATAACACTACACTAGGTGCTATTGCACCACACTGTAACACTCCACTAGTAGCAATACCAACACTGTATAACACTACACTAGGTGCTATTGCACCACACTGTGTCACTCCACTAGTAGCAATACCAACACTGTATAACACTACACTAGGTGCTATTGCACCACACTGGAACACTCCACTAGTAGCAATACCAACACTGTATAACACTACACTAGGTGCTATTGCACCACACTGTGTCACTCCACTAGTAGCAATACCAACACTGTATAACACTACACTAGGTGCTATTGCACCACACTGGAACACTCCACTAGTAGCAATACCAACACTGTATAACACTACACTAGGTGCTATTGCACCACACTGTAACACTCCACTAGTAGCAATAGTAATATTTCACTGTAATTGTTTTTTGTAATAGAAAAATTTGTTAGATCCAGACCAATGGGTTTTGCCTGGACCAATAAGGCAAGGTAGGTAGGCAGGCTAACTTCTGTGGTTGATGGCACCCTGGTCAATGTCAGTTTTTAGTCCTTTAGGAGATAACCTTAATTGGGAACTTGAGAGGCAGTTGGGCACTTCTTAACACATCTAATTTTTTCTATTAGAATTTTGGTTTATTGTAGAAAATTGGTGTTCTAAAAATCTTCGACAGTTGCAAAGTCTGCTTAGTTTTAAAGGGTGGTGTTTTGAAGAAATCATTTTATCATCCTTAGTGATGGTCACTGCAATTGTATTTGACCCATGGGTGTTCATATATACTTTTTTTAAATCATTAAATCATTTCAAACTTACACGATGGTAGTTACATATACAGTATATGCAGTGGAGATGTTGCTGTGGTCTGTTGCCTTCCCACTGCTTTGAACTATATGCAACCGAAGGCACCTAACATCATCAAGATATGTATCTCAATATTAAGACCACCGTACCTAATGGTGGGAGGAACCACTCGGTAATGCTGAATGACAGCTCATCATACACTAACATTTTCTAAAGTACCATTGAAATTAGCCAATATACCTTTTCTAATAATGAAAAATGAATCAGAAAATGATATGATAATATATGATTACTCCTCTGCTGTCCATAACCCATCCACCATCCCCTTTCTATTCACGACTAATATAGCAAAATTCCAACTGTCTGCCATTATATGAGTGAATTATCGTCAAATGCAGTATCTCCAGCCCCCACGAATACGGTACTACTCTGTATATAGGCGGTACCGTACTGTAATCCTCCCACCCACTAAAAGGAACTTCCGCCGCAGCTGAGTAACGTCCACCACGTGCTGTATTTGATATTTGTAATAATTGGCTGCCGTGTTATTAATGTGTGTAATATTTCACTGTAATTGTTTTTTGTAATAGAAAAATTTGTTAGATCCAGACCAATGGGTTTTGCCTGGACCAATAATTATTAGGTAGCGCGGCCCACCACGTTAGCCATATACAGTGGAACCTCGTTAGTACGTTTTTCAAGGGACTGAAAAATTTGAACGTAAAAAGAGGGGAAAACGTACTAATGAAAAATGATAATTAAACCTCATTAACTTGTTTCAGTGAGGGAAAAGTAAAAAAAAAAGGTTATTCGGAAGTACGTACTATCGAATATACAATTTTAAACAACCTACAGAATTATTGTATTACAGAACTAGTTTACACAGCACAGAGAAATGAGAGCAATGAAAACTAGTACTATAGTACGAGTTGAAATGTTTAGTTTTCTATAATTGATTTCGGCTTTAATACATGTTTTTCTTGATATTCTGTAGAAAAGAAGTGCCGTATTCTTTGGCGTGAACGATTGGCTATAACTGAAGTTTTTTTGAGGTTAGACATGCTCGTGCTTGCACAGAAAAAAAAAACTTCCACGCGCTTAAGGTGAGGATTATACAAAGGTTCTCCTACTTTGGAGCACCACCTCCATTATTTCAATACGACTCAACAAAATTATCACTAGGTTTCACAACGGTAGTGTAATGCGTATTTGCGTGAATCAGATCGTATTGAGTTTTAAGGTCTGTATGGTAAAATTGTAGTATCGGATCGTATCCAAACTGGTGTTCAGGAACATATAAACGCGTATCGTATTGAAAGCGATTCTGCGCACTGACGAAAATGCGATCGTACTAAGCGATGCGCTGCAAAATATGCAACGTAACCTTGTTTAAGAGTTCTGTCCATACGAGCTATATAACTCTCGCTACGCGACAGATAACACGGCGGCCGGGCGTCAAACGCACGCTGCCGTATTCACGGAAGCAATGCACAGAAGGACGAAACACTAGTGGTCGGCCGGCATACGCATGCCAATCTGTGGTGTATTTCATGTGGTGTATTTCAAAACAAAGAACATGTTATAGGTAGCGATTTTGTATTCAGCCTGCATGTTCCAAAGAATATAGGAGGCATGTTCTACTAGCACGAGAGAGACACGTCGGCCATCTTCCTAGCTCTCAAGCCACTTCTACACCGTCAGCTATCTTCTGTGTTGCGTCGTACCTCAAGCCACTTCACATCGTCAAAACACACTAATCGTCTACACTGTCAATAACTATCAGAGAAAAGGAAGCAATATCACATCGTGTTTTCAAGATGCCGAATTTTATAATGAAATAAGGATAAAATCCGGTTCCCTAACAAATAGTACAACAAAAATTTGATTGTCGTAAGCGGGAATAGAAAACGTATTAAGGGGATATACCAACATGTACTGTATTTAGTAGGAATGGGACTGGGACTTGAGAAAATCATTGCGTTAAACAGGAAAACGTCGTAACCAAGAACGTGCCAACGAGATTCCACTGTATTTCAATAAGTCGCAACAAAATGATCACTAGGTTTCACAACTTCTTCGGTAGTGTAATGTGCATTTGCTTGAATGCAGTAAGTAGCCTACTCGGTCACTTAAACATTCGGTACATTTAGCTCGAGACGTAATGCAAGCGGCGAGACTGGGCTGAACTATGTCCAGATGTGCAACATTGGACACTGATACCCGCGGTAGACACAAAATAGCCGTGCCAGGGTGGGACTTGAGTCCACGTGGAGTGATCGAAGAAGCATTCTATTGGTCAACAACCGTCGGCTATTGGTCAGTACCGAACAATGCTTATAGACGGTGCGTGCTAGTTACGTTTGAGTCGCCGCTAGTTAAGCAGGAAAGCGAGACAACTATACCTGTTATGTCCCGACCCTCGATTGCTGGCCAGGAATGTTGTCCCAGAGAGGCTGGGCCCACATTCCACTAGGGGTGAACAAAGAATGCTTTCAGGGCTGACGAAAATGCGATCGTACTACGCGATGTGCTGTTAAATATGCAACGTGATAAATGAGGTACTTTTACGTTATTTTCATCAGATAAGAATCGGGAATTGAAAATTACGACGTGATATGCGATAAAACGTACTAATGAGGAACGTGTTAACGAGGTTTCACTGTATACACTTTCTGGTTTTGTCACGTACAGTAGGGTACTCGCCCATCAATAATCTTTATCCAGACCCTATTGTGTATCTCACATGTTGGTAACAGTAGTGACATTAGTATGTGCAAGTCTCGGTACCAGTTGAAGAGACCTCATCCGCCTGCTGTCGTTGAATTATCAAGAATTAGAAACACATATTTACGTAATTTAGAACATATTCCCGGTGCAGTATTGATCATGGTTAGTAATTTGTATTGGGAATGTCACCCAGAAGATGAAACATTAATTCTCAATGAGACCAAAACGTGGCTTTTACACTTGCATTAGACGTCATTGTGGCTTTCATCTTCTAGGGTACATTACCAATTCAAATTAGTAACCCTGGTCACTACTGCACCTGAAATATATGCTAAACTACATAAATATGTGCTTTTATTTATTGCTCTTTCAACAACGGCAGTCATGTTCCTACGGCACATTATTCTCGTTGAGTCAACAAGGCGCACACATTATTGCCAACATGTGGGATACAAAATACACCACACTAATTAAATATTAGACAACCCCACTGTGCGTGCAGGGGTGTATGCATGGCTAACGCGCACCCGCAGGCTAAAACCATTGTCAGAACCCATTGGATTGGACAAAACAAAGGTTAGAATGGTCGGGTTGAAGTGCGGCAAGCGGGGCACTGTTGGAGACATGTTAGGCTGTAACCATTGATCTGGATGAGTTAGGCTGTAACCATTGACAAAAATCCATTGCATTGGACGTATTAGGCTGTAACCATTGTCAATACCACTGTTACTTTCATTTGAACCCCTCACAGAACGCTACCCTAGACGGCCTATACGGTTAGTACAGTATGGGTGGGGTTACGTTGGGGTTGACAATACTGTACGTTACGTAATTCACGCAGATAATGGCCGACACAGCTGGAATTTTACTATATAAGTCGTGATCTAAACGTGGGATGGTGGGTGGGTTATGGTCAGCAGAGGAGTAAACATCTATTAAGTTACTACATCATTTCCTGATTTATTTTTCATTTCAAAAGGTATTTTGGCTAATGTTAGTACTTTAGAAACTTAACTGCGACTTGTTACTGTTACCATTGACCATATACAGTATGACTTGAGACTGCTACATTATGAGTTCCAAACTTATGCTCCCCATGGAAGGTACCTGTATACTAAGCAATAAATTAATTATGGATTTGGTGTTGGAGCCTACCAATCAAAAGGATTTCATTTAAGAAGTTTCTTTGAATGTGCTGGTGATCCTAGGAGTAATTCCTAGTTGCTATTCCACCTGTTACCATTGAGAGAAATAGGGCAGTTTTGGCTCAGCGCACCCATGCTAGAACAATTTTTATGTCTATTACATGCATGACAACATACATTTTTCTTGTCAGGGACATCATTGCACCATCACCGACACTCCCCGTGGTCTCAAAAGCAGCTGTTTACGGTATAGCAACTCTGGACAGTGCTCCGACTCAAATACTTGTATACCCATACTCCTAATTTCTAATTTATTCCCCTGGGCATAAAAGAATTTTCCATTTTGAAGTACCTTTTGTATGGGCAGTCCACTTCTTTTTTAATTATGTGTTCCTTTCTTATTTAGGCACCTGATGGGGATGTAAATTCTGGAATATGGAGTTCACATTTACAACAACAAAAAACGAGATTCCGGTTGCTCAACATATTCTGGTTCAGTCCAGTGAGATATTTACAAGTTGTTCGAAGAAATTCTTTCCAACGATGAGACATTCAACCCTCGACTGACCCTATCGACAAAGTTGAGGGAGATCGCCTCACCAGTGGAAGCAGCCTGTGCATCCACATCCACACAATCTTCCCCAGCAACTCTTCAAGTTCAAAGTCCCCAGGGGGCAAGGAGCTATCTACGTAGCAGACCAAGTATAGCAAAGATGGAGCTACATAGACAAGTCCTTGCTGACACTGGGGCTTAGGAGTTGAAGTTGTGCTGCCTACGGCAGGCAGTTGCTAGAGGGAATGAACTGTCCCAACAATGCAACAAATATGGGAAAAATTAGTTTAATTTGTGAAGCAAAAGAAGTGTTGGTTTAGCCCTAAATTGTACATCCTACTTATGTATTCTATTTGTAGCAATGCCATTTGCAATATTTATTTAGGGTAATTAGGTTTAACGTTTGTTTAGGCAACTTCGCCTCTGGGTTGTACTTCATTGCTTCCGCCTGTTGGTCACAAGTCCGCATGAAGGAGGAGGGCCTTTATAAATAAACTTGTTCACCTCGTGTTACAGTGACTACTGTTCTCGGCTGTCACCCCCAAATTCGATTAGAGTCGAACTAAAATGTTATTTCAGTGTTGTTGAAGTTGTATAATAGAGCTAAGATGATAATTGTGTTGAAACTCTCAACTTTTCTCTTGGGATGTGTGAGTACTCGTGAATTTCATACTGTCTCATTTATATTTCTAATTGTAAAACGTTTTCCTCTTTTAATTGTGTTTTTTCTTATGTCTGTTGCTTTGTCTGTGAAATGGTGGTGGGATGGAACCAAGGTATAAAAAGAGAAAAAATAACAACGAATTTTGAATAAATTAATATTGATTAAGTTAATAAATGGTTTAAAAAATATGTTCATTTCAATTCTTTTTCTGGACACCCTATCTTATACCCTTATTACAAAATGTGGATAAACGAATGGATCGATTCCCAGGTAAGAGCACAATTCAATACAATTAGCTGGCATTGAATATTACTGTAGTAAATATTTTCTGTCTATCTGTGAGCCAACATAGGGAAACCATTCCAAATGTTCAACCTTATTTTGAATCCTTATCATTAAGGACATGTATATTTCTCTTGCATTCCAATAGAGTATTCTATGGTGAGTATCGCCTTACCCTCAAGTTTTATAATGTTAAAAGAATCTATTTTCAGTCAGTCAACACAGCAATGTGGCAAATTAAATTTTTTCCAGTCAGTGTGACAAATTATTCGGGCACATACTGAGTTAAGCGACTGAAAATTGATTCTTTCTGAGATAACAAAGGCGACACTCAAGAAATGTTTTCTAAAACTTGGTCAAGTCTTAGTTGACTGAATAGAGAACGTCTCCCCTAGCTGTGAAAACTTCCTATTAAATTTTCATTAACAATGCTTTTCAGTCAGTCAACATGATTCTGTCCAATTAGTTTGGGCGAGGAGTAACAATTAATATTTTATCACCCAAACCTTAAAGAAATTGTTATTGTGGTTTTAAGGGGCGGAACTATGAGGTCATCTGCCCCCCTTAAAGAAATATTACATGAATTAAGTTATTTATTACTTGACACATTTTTTGTAGAAAAGAGTTTTTGTATATAAATTTTTAATCGCATCTGATATGGTACCGGTACCATATTGAAATATACTGAAATATACGGGGGAATTAAATGACTAAAGGGCTTGGGGCAACATAGTAATATCCCTTATTTTACTAATTTTAAGCTAAAGCAAAAATAGCTTGCCAATAGCCTTGCACTACAATTATTTACATACAGTGCTGTGTTTTACCACTATGGACTACAGTAATGGTAAGCCTCCGTGGCTTAGGCGGCAGCACGCCGGCCTCTCACCACTGGGTCCGTGGTTCAAATCCCGGTCACTCCATGTGAGATCTGTGCTGGACAAAACGGAGGCAGACAGGTTTTTCTCCGGGTACTCCAGTTTTCCCTGTCAAAATTTCATTCCAGCAACACTCTCCACTATCATTTCATTTCATCTGTCATTCATTTAATCATTGCCCCAAAGGAGTGCGTCAGGCCTCGGCAGCCGGCACAGTTCATATCCTCGCCGCTAGATGGGGGCTTCATTCATTCCATTCCTGACCCGGTCGGAGACTGGAAGCAGGCTGTGGATTTTCATTTTTCACTACAGTAATAGGAACAAACTTGTTTGATTGGATTTTATGGAATTAATAGCCTACATGTTAATTTTGTGGGTTATGTTGCCCCAAACAATTGGCTTGTTTTATAGTAGGGTATTTCATGATAATTGTTGTTTCAAAGGGTTGAACAGAGAGGTCATCTGCCCTGCGTAACACATAGGAGAGACAATTTTTATTTCTTTACAAATTTAGGCGGATGTTTAAATAAGAAATCGGCCTAATATTAATAAAAAAGAGTGGACTAGCTTACAATCAAATTGAATTTCAAAAGAAGAGTTATTCTTATCGTCCGGATGTCTACCCCTTATTATTCCCGTTTTCAACAGGGTCTGGGATGAGATACGATGAAAGTCTCTGTGGCGGGTGGTTTATACCGCCGAATGGCCTTCCTGATGCCAACCTCATGAGAACTGAAATTGATTAAACTTGACTAGGAGATGGAAGGTAGAGGTCGTGGCCTATTAGAAGGTACTGTCCCGGTATTTGCCTGGACCTGAAGATTGGAAACCACTGAAAACCATTTACAAGTCGGCCGACGGTGGATTTGAACTCACGTCTCCCGAGTCCGCAGATAGCTTGGTTCCATGGCCTAGCGCCGCGCTTTAACAGGGTGTCTACAGCTCTGTCGCTTAAAAGTTATTATTTACTATGTATTTATCATAGATCTAGTCTAAGTTTGGTAGCTTCAAAGGGGCTCTGTGCATTGCTCGAAGTTCCCGTGACAGCTTGTAGCAAAGCATTCGGGCGGGCTCGCACTTGCTAGCCTTGCAACAAGCCAGCAGCATGCTAGCAGGCACCTACAGGTTAAAAGATTGCTGACCCCGCTGAACTCGCCCATGCTGTGTGACCAGCACACATTCGATACATCGCTCTGAACTATATTCATCAGATCGTTACAGTCTTCGTCTGGGAATACTAGATGCGTCCTGATTTGCCTGAATCCTAGAAGATCGATATTGATTTTTTGTGTTGAACGAAAGATCTGGGATAACCATTTACTTGTTCTTTAATGAGTTGATTAGTTCGATAACCTTTACCGTTCTGTATAAAAAATAGTTCTTTTCTTCTTCACCATGAATTACAAAGCGTAGGTCGTGTTGTAGTTACGGAATAACATGTGAATTATCAGGGTATCGACTGGTAACGAAAAGTAGCTGATTTTTTTTCTGGATATTTTGGAGGTAACTAAAATTCGCTGAGATCGGTTTAAATCATATAAACTCGCGCTGCTAGGCTCACAGATTGCGATGGAGCAAGTTTCATGCAAGTGGCACCGATTGCGTAAGCTATATATCCCCGTGCCCGCCCTCAGGAAATGCATACTGAGGATACCTTGAGTGGTATTCGTCGGTTCAACGTATGTTTTCGGCATCAACAAGAGTTTTTAATTTAGTGTGGAATATTGTTCTGTATTATTGGGAAACCTGACTTCTCGCGACACGTTTATTTGCGAAAACAGAAACCTCTCATTTCTCTTATTGACCTCTGAATTTGGAGACTATCTCAAATGTAAGTTGAGGAATTATGTGAAATAATTTAATGTCACAATCTTACAAAATGATATTGTTTCGAAAAACATTGCGAAAAAGCTTCGAAATACATTTATTTAAAAAATCTATCTGTCTCGTAAATTTGCGACATCCAGTATGATTAATTCAAAATTCCGTTATATGTTGATTTTTCCTTCGAAGTTTGGTTACATTGTCTATATAATCCAACCGGTTATATCGAAAACTTTTATAATTCGTGATTCGAATTCGAAAGAAAATGTGCCCTCTTGTATTATTCATGCAATCCTCTCAGAATAATTCGTAAAATTCGATACCTTCTTCGAACGTTCATCCTCCAGAATCACATCCTCAAGACGGCCGGCTGACCGTACGACTTGCTTGCGGGAATGTGGTCAAACGGACCAAGATTGACGCCGGTTGCGTAAAATCCCGTGCCCAATCGCGAACTTGTGATCACGAGGACTGCGGGAATACTGTCAAAGGTGATTGGGCACCCATCACGAAACATTCCGAAATCTACTCGCCACTTTTCCCATGACCGTATACTTAAAAGCGTACGGGGAGCTAGAAGTGCATCACTCCACTTAAAATGACTACGTAGCATCGCGATACCGGTACTCGTGTTTCCTCGTGATCCACTGTGAACTCCCAACTATAGCATAGGGACAGCGGGAATCACGGCGCCGACCATTCAACATGTCCATAACTGCTTGTGAATTTTAACCATACCCAAACTCGAGCTAGCCTCCGCCATTCAGCCAGGACAGATAGACAGGCAGACAATCGTTGAATGGCCGGGTGCGGCGCCGATTGCATATTATCGCGTACTCAAATGTCCAACCTCGAGGACAACGTGAATCTCGTAAATCGGTCGAGAGCGGCAGCGATTGTGATACATCGCGATACTTCTCCAAGTTCGATGACGAGGACAACTGGATTCTTGTCAAACGGACTGCAAGCGTCGCCGATTGCGTAATAATGCTACAGTTTCCCATGCCTGATCTCAAGAACGATGGAAATCTCGTCGAACGACTAAAAGTTACACCAATTATGTAAATCGCGATTTTTCTCGGTGTTCTATCATGACAACTACAGGAATCTCGTCAAACGGCTGAGACCAGCGCTGATCATGTAATATCTCGATATTTCTCCGTACTTGACTGCGATGATAGAATGTGAATGAATTTTTAGCCTGATTAAGAAGAACAGGACACAGTTCAGGTCATCGTTGTCCAATGGAACTCTGGAAGCCATTTCTATTTTGAAGACCAGAAGTTCTGAAGCATGTTATGCAAACACACATTCTATTGACTTTCTGAAGAAAGCAAAGCAAGTCACAACTTTAGCTCTTAAATCAGTACCTTATAATGTCATCGGTTGCTGTAGTGTTTTATATTAATGCTGTTGAACTCGTAATTTTCGGAAGTGATCAAAATACATGAATTTTGTCATGTCAAATGAACCTCTGGAGACTATTTCTTTTTTGAAGACCAGGAGTTCTGGTCCCTGTTAGGCCAGCACCTTTTCTCCAGACTTTTTGCAGGAAGCTAAAATAGCCACAGCTATGAATTTAAAAGTGCAAGTAATTTCCAGTGAGTGAAAGTGTATTACCTAGGTATATTATTTCAAAGAAGTCCTGTTATATCCATGCTCCAACCCAAAATTCACCACACCTGCTTCTTGAGGGTCATGCTCGTCTAAAAATTATTGGCGTATGATGTCAGTAGATAAGATTTCATTAAATACCCTGTAGCATGAATTACTGTATTTTGTAGCCCAGGAGGATTATTGTTTCAAGCCGGGTTATGTCGAAATTTGTTAGAATTTTTGGCATGCGCGAGTTTTACTGAAAGCCCTTTTCGAAAGTTGGCAGGTATGGGTTTGTGTAGTTTTATTTAGAAGTTAAGCATTGAAAGTACTGAGAGAACTTATGGTAGTACTGTGTAAATGCTTTCGCCAGCCTGTTCATTCAACTGAATTAACAACACAAACAAATTTATGCTGATGAAGCTGTCTGTACAGTGCCTGGTGATGAAATTTGGAATTAATTTCTCTTAAAGGTTCCTGCAAGGGTTCTGACATGTCATTTGCCATGCCATGTTTATAGAATGCAAATTGGTTTTACTGAATCCTTTGTAATTTATTAAGATTTTACTTTGAGGTTAATAAAGACAACTGAAATAGAGCAGAAACTAGCATAGCTATGGAAGCTGTGGCAACTGGACATGGACATGCACTACATTGCAATCTCGTCTGTATAGCACAGCTACTTGCTGCAGATCATGTGATGCCATCTAGCAGAGAAACTGAACCTCTTGTGTAGGCAACCTGTGCCTGAAATAATAAATTTTCCTTGTGAACATTTGTACGCTTGAAATTTATAAATTTAATCTGTGTTAGCATTTGTACACCCTGTTTGTGGAGTAGCATATACTACAATGAATGTAATCCATATATACTAGAATGACTGCAGCTGCTGCTACTACATACTTAATTTGTACTTAATTCAGGGTCAATTTTCGGACGGTGTTTACTTGACTTTTTGTTTTGTTTTGTTTTAGGATTTGCTATGACAATGGGGCTCATTATTATGAGCTAGCTTTAAAACATGGAGAACCATACCTCAATCTTCTTGAAGATGTGAAATTAACCGTTCGGAAACAAGGAGTACTTTTTGTATCCTACATTCAGGAAAAAATACCTCTACTTGCTGAACGGGTGAGGAACCTTGGTCATATAAGTACTGGATTTGAATATAGGCTACAGTTCAGCCTCAATTTTATGCTTTTCAAGAAGAATGGCGACTTTGATGTCTTAAGTGAGAAAACCATAGAAGTGAAATTTGTTGAAAATTTTGTTTTACTATATTAAACACATGAAGAGATCAACAGAACATATTTAAAAGCACTCTCCTGCACCAATTGCATAAAAATTTGCTCTCAAAGATTCACAGTTCAGCTCTGCCCCAGGTCCATTCCTTTGGAAATGAATGAAAATATATTTTTGTGTGCTATCATTAGGTGTGTTTGAAAATGATTTTATTTTTATCCAAGAAGTGCTGTTGTGAAATATTGGTATTTTTTGTTATTTATAAAAGTACAGTGCAAATTATCACCATACGCCAACCAACCAACTAAAACTTAAACTCGGGTCTTAATGCAAATTCTTCAAAAAATTAATGGTATATTAAAAATTCATTATCCAAGTTAAAAATACACTTTAGACCATTATACAGTGCATTATTAACAGAATAATCTACCTGTGGTGGGTAAACCATCTGTGGTATGCCTTATTTCATCTTTGTAGCATCTGAAAAGCAAAAAATACTGTGAGGGATATTCTTCTTATAAATTGAAAGTTTATTTTTGCATAGTTATTAGTTGAGATACTTTAAAAATATGGCAAAATGCATTGGTATATTTCATTTGTTGGCACATTACATTCCTTCATTTTCTAGCATTTCATGTTGGCATTGATCCCCATTTGGTGGATCCACACCAACTCTACTTTATCCACTTCGGAACATTTACCCAGTTAGGACCCATGGATAGATCTGGCCTCCATTGTCTCGACCATTAGTTTATCTTGTTGCTTTCTCCAATATCTTATTATATTTAGTTGAACAGCGAATTCATGGCGGGTGGCATGTACACTATTCTTATCAATAAATGCAAGAATGTGTATTTTAAAAAAAACTTTTATGTTTATTTCTGGTAATATGCAAGGTAGTGCATAATTTATTCAATTGGTGGTTACTTTCCAGTTGACTGATTCAGCTAACTAGGTACTGTACTACCACTACCTGATAAACATTTGACAAACACAGCAGTGAAAGGGATGGTGTGAGTGTAACTTGATGGTTAGGAAGGCTAAGAGGTGAGGGATAGCAAGTTACACCCACTACCTATCGACCTTCCTGTTAGAACCAAAGAATCTAGCTCGTCGTACTATAGTACAAAATTATTTTGCCTACTCCAAGTAATTGAGAAATACTATGAGAAGAATAGACAGTTGTGTTTGTTTTTTGTAGATCTACAGAAGGCACAGAATAGAGTACCAAGGGGAAAGATGGTGAGCATCCTGAGGGATTATAGTATCAAGGGAAGGCTGCTACAGAAAATCAAAAATATTTATGTTGATAATCAGACTGCAGTGAGAGTTAATGGTAAGATGAATTCTTGGTGTAAAGTCTTTACAGCAGTGAGGCAAGGCTGTAACCTCTCATCACTACTGTTTATTTTATATATGGATCATTTGGTGAAGGGCATAAACAGGCTAGGTGGGATTCAATTAGCTGCAAACCAGGTAAGCAGGGAACTTGAACAGAAATTCAGGGAATCGGGTATGAAAATTAGCATTTCAAAAATGAAGGTGATGTCGATAGGAAAGGAACAAAAAATAGAATTCCAGGTAGGAGGAACTAAATTGGAGCAGATGGGCCATTTTAAGTACGTAGGCTGTGTATTCTAAGGATGGTAATATAGGGAATGAGTTAGAAGAGGGGCAGAAAAGCCAATACATTGAATTCTCAGTTGCTATATACAATATTGTGCAAGAAGTTAGTGTAGCGTCGAAACTCTCCCTACATCGCTCAGTATGCAAACTGACCTTGCTGTATGGAAATGAGAGCTGGGTAGTTTCAGGATATGAAAATCCACAGCCTGCTTCCAGTTGACCGACCGGGTCAGGGAATGAAATGAATGAAGCCCCCATCTAGCGGCAAGGATATGAACTGTGCCGGCTGCCGAAGCCTGTCACACTCCCCTGGGGCAATGATTAAATGAATGACAGGTGAAATGATAGTGGAGAGTGTTGCTCGAATGAAATGTGACGGAAAATCAGAGTACCCGGAGAAAAGCCTGTCTGCCTCCGCATTGTCCAGCACAAATCTCACATGGAGTGACCGGGATTTGAACCACAGACCCAGCGGTGAGAGGCCGGCATACTGCCGCCTAAGCCACGGAGGCTGCAGTTTCAGGATATCTCGTACGATAATCTAGAGGTAACTGATCTGAGGGTTGCGCGAATGATTGCTGGGACTAATGGCAGGAAGGTACTCGTAATTAAGAGATAAAGGCTAAGTTTGAAATGAACACATTAGATGAACCTGCTGGTATGAGCAGACTCAGATTTTGGGGTCATGTGATGAGAATGGGGGAGTAGAGATTACCTAAGAGGTTCATAAGTTTGGCTGTAGAGGGTCAGAGAAGCAGAGGTAGACCTAGGAGGCGATGATTAGATAAGTATTGATTTCAAAGCGACAGGTGTAGGAGCAGAAGCGGCCGCTGTGCGCACTTCTAATGGGGATCCTGGAGGCAACTGTTTTGCTCACAGAGGCCTGCAGATTGGATGTTGAAAGGCAATACCATCTCAAAACAAAATGTATGTGCTACCACCTATAGAGTACCATAACAGCTATCAGTAAACTCAATATTTTGAAGTATTTAATGTACGAACATCAACTGTTTACTGTATCGAAAATAGCAAATTGCCTGAGTTTTTCATTTCATTCGAGGTGTGGTTAAAAATAACCAGGCTGGGGCTAGAAAATCTCTCTTGAAAAAAAGCTACACATTTGGAAATATTATCCCATGTACTATATTCTCCTCCCTGGTCCCAACACCTTACTTACTTTGCGCGATCGGGCCCAGGGGACCGCGCGCTGCTACAAGGGTTCTCCTCCACTGGATTCTGTTTGCTGCTCTCTGTTGCCAGTCATGCTCTATTCCAATCTGTCGCAAGTTTTCACGGATTCCGACCTTCCATCTTTTCCTTGGCCTACCCAGTGGTCTTCTTTCATGAGGAACAAAATTGAGCAGTTTCAGAGGCCATCGGCATGTGTCCATCCTAGCAACATGGCCTGCCCATGCCAGATGTTTGCTTCTCATTAGTCCTACCATGTTTGGAGGTCTTATACATGGCATCCAGCTCTCGATTGTACCATATACTCCATTCACCAATGTCCTCATCTTGAACGGGACCAAAGATCTTCCTCAAAACGTTCTGCTCAAAAACAAGGAGATTATTCAAATCTTTTTTCAGAGTACTCCAGGCCTCGCTTCCCTACAGCACTACAGGCTGAATTCGTGTCTTGTATAGTTGGAGTTTGAACTTCCTCGATAGGCTGCGGGACTTAAGAAAATGACTGAGACTGTAGTAGGAGCGGTTTCCGGCTAAGATCCTCACTTTAATCTCTGCCTGATATGATGCATCCTCTACAAAAATAACTCCTAGGTACTTGAAATCATGAACTCTCCGGTAGGATTTTGTCCTAACTATCAATGGCTCCCATGGTTCCCTTGAATTTTGGCTCATCACCAGGTAATCTGTTTTCGACTCATTTACCTGCAGACCTATCTTGCTTGCTGCAGCCTCCATGACTTTAGTCATCTGTGTCAGTTCTTCCTTTGATCTGGATAAGAGGGGCCACATCGTCGGTGTATGCAAGAAGTTTGATCTTCTCGCATTCTACTTGGATTCCTTCGAAGTTGTCATGGAAGATTTCTCTTATCACCTTTTCGAGTGCCAAGTTGAACAATATCGGTAACATTCCATCCCCTTGTCTCAGTCCTGTAATTACGTCAAAGCTCTCTGTTACCTGGTTTCCGAGTTTCACCTTGCCTTTTGTGTCATTGAGGCAGGCTCCAACTAGGTTTACGAGTTTCTTAGGTATTCCAAACTCGGTTTGACATTTATTATGCTCTCCCGGTGAATACAATCGTTGGCCTTCATGAAATCTACGAAAAGCACTGGTCCCAACACCGCTCCTTGCAAATTTTCCACTGTTGGAAGCAATGCTGTAAACCCACCTCTGTCAGTCTATTCATCAGCTTTGTTGATTTTCCTTTCAATGCTTCTAGGGAGTCTAACTGGGTTCCTTTCAATGATGACTTTATTTTGAGGAACAAAAGAATTCGCAGGGGACCAGGTCTAGTGTGTAAGGTGGATGTGTATGATTCCTGGAATGTCAAAAGAAAATGTTACGTCATGACCTTGAATTTGGATTTGCTCATGCATGCTTTCTTGGGGAAGGAGGCTCTTCAAATGCATGGATTGGCACTTTGTTTCGGGGTCGTATTGGAATATCCAAGTTTCATCATATTCTCAAGGAAACTGGGATCATTTCAATGTATTAAAGGTGTTCCGCACAAATGTTCAGTCTCATGTCCTTATGCTCAGGTGTGGGCATTCTTAGAACAACCTTTGAACACACTTCTTTTCATACCAAGGTCATCATGCAAAATCTGTTTCCTTATCAAGATTGGTTAATAAATTCACCAATGGCTTGAATGCTCAAGTGACTATTTTCCCTTACAATTTCACTAACTTTCGTGATGTTCTCATCGATTCTTGATGTTGCAGGGTAGCCAGGTCCGGGATCATCTAATCACTTCTCTTCCTTCGAATTTTTTGAACGTGTCAATAATTGAGTACTGAATAAGCACTGATCATCATAAACTTTGCTTAACAACATGAAAGTTTCTGTAGCAGAGTTTCCAAGAATTAAGAGGAATTTTATACATTCATACGCTGCTTGGCTTTCATACTCCACCTCTTTCCGACGGAACTCTGGTATATGGGTTTCTTTGAGCTACTGCAAGACTGTTTGTTCGATGTAAGGGTGGAGGGAAGTCTATCATACAACTTTATCCCCGTGTGAAAAGTTCCATTCTGATTGGTAGTTGTCCTACTGCTACTGGTATGTAAAGAATACTTTTGTCTAGTGTTATGTTATTGGATGTGGTGTTGGGGTAGCGCGCTTGCCCTGCACCCAGAGGCCCACGGCTCCTTTAGGGTTTTTAGAAACTACGTGAGGGCTGGAACGGGGTGCACTCAGCCTTGTGAGGACAATTGATTAGCTGTCTGTCTGTGAGGCAGCGCCCCGGTTACGGAGACCAAGATTGACAGCCGAGGACCCGACACGCTGTTCACGAGTCACCCCAAAATCTACAGGGCAAATGGTTGGGCAGCGGTCACTTGGTGGACCTGGACCTTTCATGGGTTTCTGTTCGGTTTTGTTGATGGATATAAATATTTTGCTGAAATCTCTGATGTATATATCTGCATGGCGGTGGCAGAATTGAGAAATATTTAAAAAGAAGTTTACAAGATTCAGTTTGATACACTCCTTTCATTATTCTAACAGACTTTTTCTGCATTCTGAAGGCAGTTGAGCTATCCAAAAAAACAATTCCACATTTGAAGATAGAATGAAAATAGCCATAATATGCATTTAAAAGAGTATGTTCATTGGTAGTCTTTTTAGAACCTGTGAAGCATAACATGGTGAACTTAGTTTTGTCGTCATCTGTGCTACTTGCCTGTCCCAATTAAGATCACTCTGGATATGTAAACCAAGAAATTTTATGGTTTTAGTAAATTTAATGAAAATCCACAGCCTGCTTCCAGTCGACCGACCGGGTCAGGGAATGGAATGAATGAAGCCCCCATCTAGTGGCGAGGATATGAACTGTGCCGGCTGCCGAGGCCTGACGCACTCCTCTAGGGCAGTGATTAAATGAATTACAGATGAAATGAAATGATAGTGGCGAGTGTTGCTGGAATGAAATGGTGACGGAAAACCGGAGTACCCGGAGAAAAACCTGTCTGCCTCAGTTTTGTCCAGCACAAATCTCACATGGAGTGACCGGGATTTGAACCACGAACCCAGCGGTGAGAGGCCGGCGTGCTGCCGCCTAAGCCTCGGAGGCTCCCAGTAAATTTAATACTGTCCTGATTTACTCTATAAATCACTCGAATGCTTGTTTTGAGCCATGTGGAAATTCATACATACTGTCTCTTTCATGTTAATTAATTAATTAATTGTTGGACTCAAACTAACGATAGAGCTGTTGCATTACTGTATTGGCAGAGTCTTGTAATGTATCTGTATTGAGCCCTTCAATTAAAATACTTGTATCATTGGCAAAAAGTAGTCTTTTGCAATGATACTAACAACCTGTGTGCATAATGAAAGGGATTAAAATTTATATCTGTTTGATGAATTGTGCATTTCAGATCAATTTTTATGCACCTGGTCTGTTGGAAACTATGCATATATACAGCATGTCAGCTATCGAAAACCTACAACACTTTGGTTGTGCTGTGTCTGAGATGGTGTGCCAGTACTCAGATGCTGCTATCTTATGGATGAACACTAACGTTTTTGTGTAAGTATATGCAATGCTACATTAAGCAATATACAGTTCACTTTCTTTAAGGAAAGGTGTTTTAATTTTCATGAATGCTATCGTTAACACTTCTACACACACATTTAATACACATTTAAAGCCTTTTTATAAACAACTATTTCTGTTCTTACTGTCCAATTTCCAAAACTTTGTTCAGCTTTAAAATCCTTTTGCTGGTATTCATCTTCCAAGTAATTATTGAATTCCATTTTTCTCTGCCTCTTAGTTTATTATTGTAAAACAATTATCCCAAATTTCTTATGCTTGCAATTCCAGCACTGTCCTGAGTGGAAAGGAATTGAATTCAAGCAATAATGAAGAGCTGGTTACTGATTGTATGAATTCTGTTCTAGTTTTACACATGACTGCACCACAAGGTTGTCACCAATTATAACCTACCCTGAACTTGTACTGCATCTACTGGTCTACACCTACATTTTGTTTCTCTCTTAACTGCCTGTCCAATGTAACTGGTTGGAATTTAAAATATTTTATATAATTCACTTAAATAGGTTGTCCGGCATTACCCTAGGCTTAAATAGATATTTTAAAGAAGAAACGGGCATCTAAAGATGTAAATTATATCATATTTTAAATTCCAACTATTTACATTGGACAGGCTGTTAAAAGGGAAACAAATATTTGAAGAAACAATTAATGATTTCAATATACGATCATAAAGTCTCAAGAAAGAAGATTAAGTGACTCTCAATATTTTATTAGTTAATAAGAGGGCCTTAGGATTTTATGTAGAAGGTTTTAATGTTCAATTAATAACTGCTGAAGATGGGCAGATAAAGAAGGCCCAAACATGTCCAAATGAAATAAAATGTATTGTTTTATTGCATTTGTAAGTCAATATAGAACCAATTTCAAAGTAAACCATCTGGTTTATTTTAAAACTGATACTAGTGTTGGTTGTAGCCTCCGTGGCTTAGGCGGCAGCTCGCCGGCCTCTCACCGCTGGGTCTGTGGTTCAAATCCCGGTCACTCCATGTGAGATCTGTGCTGGACAAAACGGAGGCAGACAGGTTTTTCTCCGGGTACTCCGGTTTTCCCTGTCAACATTTCATTCCCGCAACACTCTCCACTATCATTTCATTTCATCTGTCATTCATTTAATCATTGCCCCAGAGGAGTGCATCAGGCCTCGGCGGCCGGCACAGTTCATATCCTCGCCGCTAGATGGGGGCTTCATTCATTCCATTCCTGACCCGGTCGGAGACTGGAATCAGGCTGTGGATTTTTTACTAGTGTTGGTTGCTGACGGCTGTCTGTCTGACGTTCCACGACGATCAATCAGATCCAAAAGTGTTCATAAATAAAAATAAAGCTATGCATGTGCTTGCGACTAAAGTAAATTGCCGCCATATATGCACCGATTCCACAAGGAATAACCATCCTGCGTTCACACAAAAGTTGCCGCCAGCAACTATTTTCTTTATTCTTAGTCACTGTATGATGTAATATTTCCCAGGAGAAGTAAACAGAAAGAATCATGTACATATTTCTTAGAAACTGTTACGGTATGTGGAATAACAAATAAGTTTACAGTATCTTATTTTAAAATAATCTTTCTTAAATTCTTTCCCCTCGTTCACACACACAGACACGTGTTTGGACAAGAATAAGCTAGAACTCCTCTCATCTTTAGTACAAGAGGTAGATAGTGGATGTAGGTATAGAGTAGCTCATTTAGTGACTGGCTAAACGGCCTCTCACTAGGGGTGACAAATCAGACTTTTAGGGAGATATATCCCCTATCTCTCCCTCTTGGGTACGGTAGATGTTTAGAAGTGCCACTACTAGTTGGTCTGTAGTCAGCCATTGCAGCGCACAGAAAAACATGAGTTAAATAATAGGCGTGTTTTGGCGCTCCCTCTGGTTTTAACTTGGGTTCGGTTTGGTTAACTTTCACTATACTATTTCCGTCTTTGCAATACAATTTGTTATTATTATTATTTTATTTTAAAATTGGTACTGTACCCGAAAATCCGGAAAGGAGCCTGTTGGAATATCCATTGCCCCTGCTGGATCGCCTATTTCTAACAGCACCGGCAAATTACTACATTAGAAATCGCTCCCAACATGGCCTTTAGGGGTTTACATACAGCAGTTACAAGAATATTGTGGATCAACAACAAACTACACGGGACACACCTACCTTTACTTACCTTCTCGGGGACTGGGAATTCAGCTTCGCCTACAATACATCCACAATACTCTACTCCTTATATTTAAAATGAATCACACACCAACAACAACAAATAATGAATTGAATAAATATATTAACAATGTTAACTAACCTATAGAAACAAAATAACAATAAACTAACCTAATAACAAAAGAAAAACACTCAATCATACACACTTCCTTTCTACTACACATCTTACTACAACGCTGTGTAAAAAATATTATGAGCATAAGATTCTTGGCTTGTTTAGGCCTACGCTGCGTAAAAAGAAAACTTTTAAGGAAGGCTCTTACATTCATGGAATTCCTGGCAACTGGTTTCATTTACTAGCACAAGTTTGGAGAACGTACGTGCACTGGCCTGTTTCATCAATGAAACACTATCACCACGCTGCACTTGGAACTAAATACAATTTACACAAGGCGGTGAGTCTTCACCTGTTCATATTATGTCACACCGCTCTCGAATTCTAACGGTGAATCATTCTTGCTAGCCCACATTGAGACTGCTTTGTGTGCGTTTAGAATACACGTAAAATTAACATTCAGATCTTACAAAAAAGCTCATAACTACTATGTTTCTTTAACAATCATTCTGAAAATTTTTATTCACTCTTTCATTTGCACCCCGAAATTGTTCATGACCAATTCGGTTCAACAATCGCTCTTAACAGTGGACAATCATTCATACAAAACATCTGCTCACAAAATGCACGCTATTCCAAAACATTCGATTAATAAATCCTACCAAAATTATTTAACTAATTAAATCCTTTCCGAAAAAATATTTACATGTGATTTGTTCATAATAATATACACTATTTAGTGTTGCTAACACGTTACTTTCGAGATTCTGGCTTCTCGGTTACAATACAATTCTTAATTATATACACTGGTTTTCTACATAACCATTCTCTAACATTCCGTAGTTTTGATATACTGCTTACACAGGGTTAACTGTACGTAATTACATAACTTTGGGTTTAATAAAAATATAATAGTTGTATTATAGCCATGAGTAGACAATCGTTATCTAGTTGTATTTCCGCTAAAACCCTTCCTGTCAACACAGCTAAAACGTTACTTCACATGAACTTGCATACTTGCATACAACGACTCTTATCATGATCCATGCCTTTCTTATCAAAGAACAATAATACTTTGACTTCCTTTAAAATGCTGAACCCCCTTCGCACGAGCACTCTTCATAGCTCTACAAATCCTCATATATGGCATAAACGATTATCATCCACTATGTTAAACAATAACCAAAAAGGATTAATTGTTATTAACATTTCTTCTGTAGGAACTTCTCTCAAATAAAGCGTGACCCTCAGTATCATTTCACATGACTACTGATCTATTATTATACAGGGTCATCAATTTAAGTCTCGCATCCGATACCGATCACGGCGCGGCAAGCTCTCGCGCTGACGCCCGCTCGCTGGCCGGTAAAAAGTGCGCGACTTCTCCCCACTACTTCACGTCAACATACAGTCATTCAATAGCAATTTCTAGTGAAAATAATTATCTACAAACTTACCTGGTTTTACAAGAAATGTTCTCTAACAGAAGAATACTTCGCATGAGAAAGCACAATGAATACAAGTTGTTCTATAGAAAACATCACTTTAAGGCAACACACAAACTGTAAAATTGCCCCGAGACTGCACTGTATGTTAGGTCAAATCAACTACGTAGCACTTCACAAGCTTGAATATGCCGGAGATACTGACAGCTTATTGCAACATTGCCGATCGCAGCGCACGTGTTCATTGCGGGGAGAACGCCAAGGCCACCTTCACCGGCCTAGCGGCGCGTGAAAAAAATGAAATGATGACCCGGTACATGCTTAAGTTCTTCAAACGAAACTTCCAATCGTAATGAACGATATTAGACTGTCGTGATTGACCTCCCAAAGTTTCATCCACAAAAAGATAATTAACTGTTAACTCCTCTGTTGCAAATACATGTAATAAAAATAATACTCCTGTCTCGTCTCACTTATCAAGCTTTAAATTGTTTATCGTTGTAATATCAGGTCCACATAATGACGTGATATTACACAAATAGTGTAAAATAACACACATGTTATTTATAGTCTCAAATAGAATTCAATCTTGACCGGGATAAACTAGCTTTGAATTCCTAGCCAAAGATTTGAATAATCTTCTATCAAAAGGTAATTCCTCTAACATATTAAATGAACAAAGCTCTCAGCTTTACAAATAATAAAAAGGTTTGTCAACGTCGTAATGTTTTTCCACTCTACACAAAGAATGTTTATAGGGATTAAGACTTCAGTCTTATCAAACGACTAGTATTTCTTAGATCGTCGACATTTTATGTACAATAATGATATAACAATATCATTCGATGTTTCTTCTGTTCTTGAAGGTAGATGTTGTTACATTAAAGTGCTCAAATTAAATTTAAAAAGAATTTAATTTGAAGCTATGACACAATGTCAGAATACTTGGTTTAAATAAATTATTAAAAATTCGAGAGTCGAAACGACTAGTCTTCTATGAGGCAATGTCAGTTCCACAACTGATCCATAGAATAAAATTGAAAAATAGATGAAAGGCAATCATCTCCTAAATAATCTTGAAGCATAAAAATCTTAGCACACATCTGAAGTGTAAAATACATGAAAACACTGAAATACATGAAATGTGAAAATATGGAGTAAGATCATTGGCTCAGAATGTCACTAATCAAGCTCTATACTAAAAATAAGAGACACTGCTACCTTATTTGGACGAAAACTTGAAGATCAATGTAAGTATTCATACAATACTTCAGATGTTTCCTCAGTTCAAGATACTGAGATGGATCTGCATTCAAACCTCGGATCTGCGACCTCAGAGATAGGAAAAACATTCCCTCTCCGGAATTCACCAACATTCGCCTGGGCTCGAACGACATCCTTCTGGCAAATTCTTCTGTGGTTGCTGGGCTACCCTAGCATCTTGACAAACCTCTTCTGTAGAATCTTCATTATCCGTCGCAAATATGTATCAGCCTCATCATTGGAATATAATTTATAGAAATATTCATATAAATGGTGAATGAAATAATTCCATTGCTAATTGATGTTACATTAGTGTTCGTAGACTGACGAAAATGTACAAGATGGACCGTACACTACGTCTGTATTCAAGAATACGTTGTCTAACGAAGTTCTATCGTTGTATCTTAACTTCTGTTATCGAATATGTCTCTGGCACATGACTATTTAGTTCATCATATCAACAATGTTAATTATGTTGTATGAATCCACTTGAAGAATAATGATAGTCATTATAATAATGTTTATGTGTTGCGCCAATATTAAAAGTTCTCCGCTACTGTTCACTTGAACTGCGCTCGCCAACTTCACGTTGCAATTTAAAATGATATTCAGCTTTATTTCCAACACATTTGAAAATCTGACTTAACAGGCTTATATTGTCGAAACAATGAATTTTAGAACACTCGACTTTCAACAAAATATAGTATTTGACCTCTTCTTTATAAACACTCACTTAGTTCAACTCAAATCTCAATTATATCAGAGATATACTAATTTCAATGTTCCTCACAACGTCACATAGAATGGAAGTGCGGTAATCTCCTACGTTCTACCTTGCTATCCTCGCGTCTCCACAAGTCGAGAGTCGTCGCACTCGGACAAAGCCTTGGGATCTCCGTTAACCCAGTAAAAACACTTCCTCACTCTTCAATGACTGCTGGAATAAGAACATCGATCCTTGGATCTCCCCCTCCCAAGTCGAAATTTTGGCGGCCATATCAATCTCCCACCATAATTTTAGCGCGTAGATTACTAATGCTTATTACTGCGTAGATTAACCGATCTGCGGTTTCTAAAGTATCAGACATAATTTCTTTTAATATTCTCTTCATTACCAAATAAGAAAATCTTCTTCTAAGGGCCTAAATGCATAATTTCATCAAATTATGTAGTTGAAGTTGATCCAGTCTTGAATAAGACCTCTTCTCATTGGCTCTGGGCTGGGATCCAATAGCATAATTTATAACAATATTTATAATATTAATTTCCAAACTCACTTTTGCTATGCCAATTTTAGCCTTCTAGAAGCGTCTATTGTGCAATATATCACGTGATCGGGCTCTCCCACGACCTCGAGCTTGTAACACTACCCTCCTGTGTCACACTTCCAGAATCTATACTTGCTGGTTAAATTTTATCATGGGAACGGAAAATACTCTCATTTTGTCCCAGAATAATTCAATTTTCGGGGGCAGTACATGTTTCGGTCAACTCCATTCTTCTTCAGCCAATATACAATTAAATAAAACATGGATAAAAACACTTATAAACACACATAGTCCATTAGCCTTAAATATAAAATTTACACTAACTTATTATTAAAATTAACATTGTTAAAAATAACTTGCTAAATATGAAAATATGCACTTAAAAACATGTTGAAAACTTGAACCAGATGTTAATTGATTCATATCTGATCTACTGTATCCTAAGGCCCTCTTACTTGTTAATTTAAAAACTGGTAAAAATTTTGCGAATATTCCTTTCTATTGTTATTTCGATGAGACAAACTGTAATTAGTAGTGTACAGAATTCATGTTGTTAAAATTAACATTGTTAAAATAAACTTGCTAAATTAAAATATACACTTAAAAACATGTTAAAAACTTTGATCCATTTGTCCATTGATTCATGTCTGTTGATCTGTTGTGCCCCAAGGCACCTCTTCCTTGTTGATTAAAGAAATTGTTGAAATTTGCGAATATTCCTTTTTGTTGCTGTTTTGATAAGATGGAAACTGTAATTAGTGGTGTGCAGAATTCTTCTTTAATAAAACTGCTTTATAGTTGGAAACATTTTATTAAAAACTGATGATCGATGCCTCCCTGTCTGGTGTTTCATCATTTGAATCGCGTGCATTTCTTTAAAGTGTGAGTTAGTTGAGATGCATGCGACATGTGAACACACTACAGCCTTGAGCTGTACTGTCTGCCTGTGATCGGGTGGAGAATAATACTCTTATAATCAGCTTCTCATTCATTACATACAAATTACAGTTTCCGTCTTATCAAAGCGGCAACAAAAAGGCTGAAGAAGAATGGAGTTGACCGTTCGAAACATGTACCAATTTTAAAATAAAATAATAACAAATTGTATTGAAAAGACGGAAATAGTATAGTGAAAGTTAGTAGAATATTCAATACGGACCTAATATGGAGAATAATACTCTTGGTTACAGTTTGCGGTGGATAGCGGAGGTATGGGTTCAATTTATTTCAATTTCTTGTCAATAGAACTAAACAGTTGTTAGACAACGTCATGATATACTCAACAGGGTGTATCTTCATTATACCGACAAAAAAATCAGGGACGCTCTGTGTGTTATGTAAAAGATGATGCCGCAATTGGATTGGCAAAGAAAATTTTTCCCTTCGAGAAAATGAAGTTACTTTGTTACTTCCGGACGCGTGATTCAAATCTACAAACTCGCCGTATTTGCTGAGCCAGAACGCAAGCCGCTGGCCACTCCTGTGCTTCAGTTAAGGGAAGGGAGTGTGATGGAGACAGAGATATTCTGGTGGGAATGTGCAAGTTTCTTCGTTCGCCTCGCGCAGAATATTGTCCTTGTCCCTTTCAGGCAATATCCAGATTTGTTTACTAAGCAGCCGTGATCGCACACACAGTAAAAGGACACACAGTAATAAACACACACTTGTCAGTCATGAAATGTACCTGAAAGTTTCTCTTCTATTCTTCTCAATAACTTTCTTTATTATTTAACATACGCAAAGATGCCGTTGTACGATCGTGCATTCTTTTACTCCCAACATTGTAGGCCTAAATGTAATGAAATACTGTACAAAAGAAACTACACCCAATGGTTTGATTACTGTAAATGTTCAATATGCCCCCTCCAACTTCAATGCACAGTTCGCAGCGATGTATATGACATTTGGACTCTGTTCAGGATGTGTGGTATGTTACGAATGACCTGGAAAGCTGCCTGGATTCTTGTTATAAGTTCATCTTTTCTTTCTACGGGGTTTGCATACAGTAAAGTCTTCACGTAACCCCACAAGAAAAAGTCCATGGGAGTTAAATCGGCCGAGCGCGGAGGCCATTTAACTGGCCCACCACGGCCTAACCATCTTCCTGGATGATGAGCATTTAAATGTCGTGTGACACGGCGAGCAAAATGCAGTGACATAGCCACATTCGCTGCCGAATACCCAGGGGGAACATCTTTCAATAAATCAGGCAGTGACTGCCAAGAAATGGTAGTATTTCTCACCATTCAGACGAGGAGGAAGGACATACGGCCCAATTAAATAGGCACCAACAATACCGGCCCAAATCATCATCCTCCTGCACAGTTTCCAGCCACTGTCTGGGTCTGTTTGGAACACAAGCCTCTCCAACGTCTTCTGTCTTCCCACCATCTCTCAGCCTCCACCCATGTCCAGTCTTCTCTCTTCTTCAAGCTTTCTTCCACCCACTTCAGCCACCTGTCTCTTTCCTTCCCACTTTGTGTCGTGTATCCTCCTGGGTATCCTCTTCTCCTCCATTCGTTTTACATGTCCATACCATCTAAGTCTAGATTTCTCTATGCCAACCTGTAATGGTTCCTCCTTAATTAATTCTCTGGTCCTCTCATTTCTTTTTCTGTCCATCTTTGTATCTCCAATACTGCTTCTCAAGAACCTCATCTCACTGGCCTGTATTTTGCTCTTCTCCCTTCCTTTCATAACCCAGGTCTCCGAGTCATACGTCATGATGGGGGCATAGTACGTCCGATATATGATCTTTTTGCTGTTCTGAGGGACATCCTTGCTCCATAACATGCTTCTCACACTCCTCCGGAATGCTTCTGCCTGTCTCCCCAGCTCATTTATTTCTCTATCGTTTCTTCCATTATCTTGTATCAGGCTTCCCAGATACTTGAAACTCTCCACTTTCTTCAGCTGTTCCCCACCAATTGTTATTCCCGTTGTGGTTCTTTCCTTCTTCCTTGTTGTGATCACCATCTCACTCTTATTTATGCTGAATTTCATCCCATATCCTTGTATTATTCCTTCCCACACGTCCAACTGTTCCCGAACCTCCACCTCGTTTCCCCAAATCATCTGCAAACACCATTGCTTTCATCTTTCCTTCCCCATTTACTTGAGCCACTCGGGTCATTATGTCATCCATCACCACAATGAAAAGTAACGGTGACAGTGCACTTCCTTGTTTCAGGCCGTTTCTCTGTTCCAACCAGTCCGATCTCTCTCCTCCCACTTTCACACAGCTCACGCTTCCCTTGTACATCTCCTTTATCCTCCTTATAGTCCATTTTTCTACTCCTCTATCCTCCAGGGACTTCCATACTTTGTTTCTGCATACACTGTCATATGCTTTCTCAATGTCCAGGAAGGCCATCAGTAGATCTGTTCCATACTCATAGTGCTGTTCTTGTAACTGCTTTACAGCAAAAATCAAATCCACTGTGGACCTTCCTGCTCTGAAGCCATGTTGTTCTTCCCTCATCCCTCCTTCTATCCTTGTCCTAATTCTCCTTTCCAAAACTTTCTCAAACATCTTTGCACAATGACTCATCAGTGTTATTCCCTGATAGTTTCTGCATTCTGTTCTACTACCTTTGTTGAAGATCGGGACAATTATTCCCTTTTTCCAGTCCTCTGGGGTCTTCCTTTCCTTCCATGCTGTCTTCATCACTCGTTACAACCATTGATCTCCACCTCTCCTGCTGCTCTCACCATCTCCACACTCAACTCATCCACACCCGGTGCCTTCCCTCCTTTCATCTTTCCCACTGCATCTTCTACTTCTTTCCATGTTAAGTCCTTTTCTGTTTGCAGTCCATCTTCCTCTTCCCTGATTTCTTCCTCCTCACCGTGGTTTCCTTTTGGGTTCAGAAGTTCTTCAAAATATTCTTTCCACATTTTCTTCAGTTCTTCCCTATTTTCTATCTCTTGTCCCCTTTTGTTCACCATTCTAACATAATCCATAGGATCCTTCTGCCTCTTATTTTTTACCATCCCATACCGGACCTTTTTTGTACCTTCACTATCCTCCATCATCTTTGTCCACTCTTCCATCCACTTTCTTCTCTCCTCAGCCACTACTCTCTTTGCCTCCTTCTTTCTTTCCTGGTACTCTTCCCTTGTCTCTACTGTCCTATTTTGTTACCACCTCCTACAGGCTCTATTCTTTTCCCTTACTATATATTTTGTCTTCTCATTCCATCCTGGTGTTTCCTTCCACCTCTTCTTACTACTTGTCCTCCCACATACTGCCTCTGCTACACATACTAGTGTCTTCTTAAATCCAGCCCATTCCTCTTCCACCCCTCTTTCTTCATCTGTTGGAATTCCTTCCTTTACCATTTTGAGGTACTCAACCCTTCTATCTCCTTCTTTCAGTTTCCATATTCTTATACGTCTTTCCTGGTTCTCAGTCCCTTTCTTCTCCTTAGTCCCTCTCAGGTTCATTACCAGCAATCGATGGTCGCTATCCAGGTTCTCCGATGGTATAACCTTGATGTCCGTGATGTTCTTATTTAATTCTTGCTCATACAGTATATAGTCGACCACCGTCTTCCTGGTCGAGTCATCACTGTACCATGTGATCGTGTGGCTCTCTCTTTTCTTGAACCAGGAGTTCCCAACTAGCAGGCTGTTCCTTTGGCAGAAGTCCAACAGTCTCTTTCCTTCCTCATTGCTTCTGCCCCAACCCTCTGGTCCAAGCACACTCTCATACCCTTGTCTTTCTCTTCCTACATGGGCATTCAGATCCCCCATAACAATCATATTCCTTCCTACCAGCTGCTTCTGCCATTCTTCTTCAAACTCCTCCTTCTCTTCAGAGGCGCAGCCTATTTGTGGAGCATAAACTTGCACTATTTCTACGGTCTCTCCCCTCAGTGCCAGTTTGACTTTCAACATCCTATCACTTATTTTCTTCACTTCTTTTAAACCACTACTCCCACTCCATTCCTCTTTCCCTCTTCATTCTCACTCCAGTACAGTCTATAGCCTTTTCTCAGTTCTCTCCTTCCTTCCTCTTTCCACTTTGTTTCTGCCAATCCCAATAAATCCAACTTCCTTCTTTCCATCATATCTATCTCCTCCACCTTCCCCGTCAGTGTTCTTATGTTTAAAGTTCCAAATCTTAGTCCATGAACACAGCTAGGTCGTCGTCCATTGTATCCGTCCTGTCCGAGGCCTGTTCCCTTCTTGAAAGCAAAAGTCTTACCCACTACTGGCTTGCTGGGCCTATCGTAGCTTCACCAGAGCCCCCTTAGCCCTCAATTTTCAGGGTTCCTGTAGGACCTTCACAGCTACCGTAACGGTCCCGGGGCACACGAATTCCCCACTGTACTTCGCCCCTACAGGCAATCCCTACTTTGTGCCGTTGCCCGTCTCCCACGACGTGGACGAGGGTTGGACTTATGGGAGACACCGGCCCAAATATTAACACTAAACCACTGTCCCATGAGGGCTTTCATCCGCCCAAAAATGCAGTTTTCTGGAGTTTGCTACACCTTCTCTCGTAAATGTAGCTTCATCCGTGAAAAGGAGCGATGACAAGAAGTGTGGGATATTTCCATAGCTGTTTAAGACCCACCTTGCAAATGTCAGGTGCTGTGGGTAATCCAGAGGTGTTAGTTTTTGCACCGATTGATAGCGATAAGGGTACAATTGCTGTTTCTTCCAAATCCTCCACACCGTCATATGAGAAGCGCCAACATTTCTCGTGACAGACCTCGTACTGGTTGAAGGATTATCATTTATTTCTTCTAATGCAGCCTCTTCAAACTCAGGGGTCCATACCGACGACGTCCTGCCAGCATCGTGCATCTGAGGCACGAAACGCCCTCCTTCACGCAGTCACCTGTCAATTGACACGAAGGTTGGATGATGAGGTTGGCAGCGATTAGGGTGCCAGATGCTATAAAATCCGTGTGGCTTCTCTCCCGTTGCCAATTGCTGCGCCATCAGCTAGATGAATATCAGCCATTTCTTTGTTAGTGTACCAAAACGGAGCCATTATCACCAATTTATGCCGCAATAATAGTAGGCAATATGTGTAGAACAAGTTGTACACTGCCCACGGGGGCCGAGTAGCGAGTGCGTCAGTCGGACCAGCATATCTCTGTCTCAGTCATCCCTTCCCTTGCCTGAAGCACAGCTTTGGCCAGCGGCTTACACTCTGGCTTAGCAAATACGGCGAGCTCGTCAATTTGAATCGCGCGCCCGGAAATAACTAAGAAACCTCATTTTCTCGCAGGGAAAAATTTTGCCCGCCAATCCGTTTGTGGCATCGTCTTTTACATAACACGCAGTGCGTCCCTGATTTTTTTGTGGGTATAATTAAGATACACCCTGTATATAGTGTGCCCGATTGACGAGGATTCCGGGGAGCCATCGACCTTAAATGACCCTTCCGAAACCCCCATCTCCCAGGAAGACATATAGGCCGGGAAGGAATGTATTCTTGGACTGGGAAAGCACTCAAGAAACTGTACTCGGGGGTGTCGGGTGTAATGAGAGGAAAAACCACCAGTCCAGAGGAATACAAACTCAACAAATACAATAAAGAGGCAAGGCTTACATTTAAATCGCACTCAGTTTATTCAAAAAAGTGGCAGACCCCTAACCACTTCAGAGAGGTGAAAACGGCTAGTCCGTGCTAACAATGTTCATAATAATTAATTCGTCTCCGTGCAACAATCCTAACAAATTAAGCCTCTCGAAGTCCTACGCAAAAGTGGAAAAACAAAGAATGCAATCTAAGAGAATGACACGTAGATCTTCCCTAAACAATTACTTCGGAGATTCAATAATAGTAATAGTACAAGAATGATTCTACAGCAAGGTGAGTTTTTTACTTGTTTACAATGCAAGATATTAGTTACATTTAAAGCATAATAAGTTTAAAGCTACGCTATGATGGTGTCATCTCCTCATTTAACGTTATAATCATTTAATCTAATGCCTATCGTACGTTAATCATAATGGCAACGATGTAAACGAGAAGCGTTTCATCCAAAATTTATTTCCAAGCTAAAGCTATGCACATTCTGAACCTAACAGAAAGTATGAAAATCTATCCTAGTTACAACACAAATGAATAACATGTGAACACTCTTAAATTAGATGCGCAATGGGCGCCACTACAGTTACCTTCCTACATTGCAAATTCGCTCTTTGCGAACTTGGGTCATGTTTGTGTTGGGAGAGAAACGTTATGTTGGCGATAGCATGAATTAATACATGTCTAACATCGCATCATCAGCTTAGCTACCGCGTTTAAACCCGTAACTATCTGACTGTCGTCGCTCAATAGGGGAAAGCTATATTTGTATTTAAAATGAGACGAAGAAACAAGTCTAAGTTATGGTCATCAAGGTTCATTTAAGTTTATGGTTTTATTTAGATTTCATTAGAGTTCCTAGCTTTTGGTTTATATTCAGTTTTAGTTGAAAAACCCTAATATTTGATTATTACCTTCTTATTTATCAGATTAGTTTACTCCTATCAGTTTCATTGTTATTTTTTATTGACCATGTTAAATTCGTATAGTGTAAACAATTGGTGTCCCAAGCATCCAATACAAACACTTCATTGGAAGAAAAATCAATTCCAATACCATAAATAGCACCTCAGTGTGCTGATCGATACCACTGATCCATTGATCATCTGCTGTAGTAACGTGACAAAAAACCGTACGCGTCACCAGCCTATAAAGTACGAAAACTTGTACTAGCATCTAAGGGTAATCATATCCTACCGCTGTAGAGTGTTTTTACATTTCGTGGTTCCTTTTAAATCTATACAATCCAAGCTTGAGGATAAGGTTTAAATATTGCTGTCATAACAGCTGTATACTCTGAAGTTACAGAAAGGTGTCTCATTTACTCATATATCAGACCTGAGCGTCTGGAAATCTAGCATTTATAAACTTGGGTCTTTTGCTTACAGTCCTATAAAATGACCCGTTCTCTCGAACCAAGAATAGCCTGCTCAGCTCATCTTATAATGTTACAATTCATAGCTTGTTTGGCAGTCGTCTGCATGTCAAATAAAAGTATTTGTTTCACTTCTCCACACTACATAAACTGGTTTTCAGGTAACAAGAATGTTTGTTATTCACTGGGCCCACTGCCTTCTATATAATTTACTGAAGAAAAAAGCACGCTGTCGTCACGTCTGCAAGGTCAAAATAAACCAAATAAAGTGTGACATTGGCTCCATTTCACGGCCACCAGCTGGTCGTTGAGTTTCACTTATTAAAATAAAACACTGTTCTTTCAGACAAGATTATGATACAAATCCTACACTTAAAAGAGTGTTGGTTCGATGCTCTGTCGAAGTTATATAAAAATGTTATGTACGATAATGGGTGGCAAATGCTATTATCCTCAACAAGTGCAAATGATACGTTGTATTTGTGGTTTCTCCACCACCTAGGAGTGCATGTTAAGTGTAAAACCTACCTAAGAATGTGCCGCGTAAGGTCATAATAACTAATCTAGTCCCCACAGCAGGACCGTACATAAAAATAGGTTTTGGCCGTCAGCCTGACTCACGTGTGTTCTTCATAGTTATGCATGGTTTAGGTTGCAAATTAGGCGTATGGATGGAATGCCTGTAATCCACATGCTTGACGTGCGATCCCACCATCGCTAGACCACCTGGAGTGCGGTCCGACCGTCGCTAAACCCCGCCATGGCATGGGTCTACTCCATTTCAAAGCTCATGACTAGTTGAATAATTGGCGTTTCTTCATAATAGTTATGTTTCAATAAAGCTTGATGGTTACACTGAATTTATCGCTCTAGTTGCAATTTCACAGAATTTACACTGGTAGCGGTTAGCAAGATAGAATGGCCATGTGGTTTTTCCGCTCACAGAAGCTAACTTATGGCTTGTGCCAAAGTACACTCAGAACTGATTGATTAAGTTCACTCGTGAATCGTTCATTACTTGTTTAACACTGATGATGATAATCTTGCTGCACATGTAAGAAAAAAACGTGGCTTAGCAGCGTACTTTGTGCCTATGTTAAATTGTTAGTGAAAGATCAAAAATATTCCGAATTAGCGATTACTGATTATCATAAATACACTCGGCAGTCATACTGCACATAATCACGTATGTTTCTTCACCAGATTAAATAGAATCACACAGATACTCCTCGATTTATCGAGCACGTTTCGACGTCAAGGCAGGACCATTCCTGTCAAAAATAGTACGTCACGCTGCAATCATGCTTGCGATAAGAGTCGCCTCATCTAGATGCCGGTTGGACTCTCTAGTGACTAGTCAAGTGTGTGACTGTAAAAATATCTGCGGCATTCATTTGGGATTCTTTATATTCATGCCTCCTATTTATCATAAATCATATTTCTCTTCTGAGCATCCAAAATATTTACAACAGTGGTTAATAATCATGGGGTTCACAAAATATTTACAACATAATATCCTCTCGGCGCGGCAACTCATATTAGTCAAACGAGCGCTCTCTTGGCCTGCTCCATGGATGATGAATTCTTCATGAGCCAAGGTGGTCACATGGCAAATGTGACATCGGGTTCAATACATAAAACATATTATATTCTAAATTATATACAAGTTAAAGTACACATACTGATTTTACAGAAACCTGTCAATTAAGTAGTGTTTCAATGATGTTTGAAAATTTTTACCGTTCAGATTTTTTATATGCTTAGGTAATCTGTTATAGAGTAACATACCCTTCACATAAGGGCTATGGTCCACCATTTTAGTGCGGTGGAAACTCATGTGGTAATCATTCCTATTTCTTGTGTTATAATGGTGTATTTCATTGTTACTTACAGTAAACGTTAAATTCCCGGCTCTGCCAAGAAATTTGAATTGTGGTGTGGGGGCTGGAATGGGGTACATTCGGCCTCGTGTGGCTAAACTGAGGAGAAGAGGCTTCGATTCCTACCTTAGCCATCCTGGAAGTGTGTTTCTCCGTGGTTTCCCACTTCTACTCTAGGCAAATGGAGGAATAGCCATGGCCACCTCTTCCCCGATCCTATCCCCAATTTACAAATACACACTCAAATACAGCCATCACAATAACATTTGTTATCACACAAATTCCACACACACCCAAAAATACATGGGGCTATATGACTACGATGTTGCAGTCCCTAAAAATAAGCATTAGGAACAACTGATAAGCTTCGTAGCTTGCTACGCTCTTAAATGAGCCACCATAATCCTTAAAATATCAACTGACCAACCAAGCTCGAATTCGGAATAGTCAAATATATAAAATTGTAAAACCACTAGGAATTTGATATTATGATTTCATTTGTTGAGGGCTGAGTGATTAAAGTTCAAATATGATATATCTCGTACTTTCAACAGTAGTTTCAGATTATGTTTGAATTGGCGCTTCTAATGTGGTTAAAACTTCAGTAACTGCAGTAGTAGCTTAGTTAGTAATTTCAAGAGTCTGGTTCCCGAATAAAAACCAAAGTTCGCCAAAACGGTCTGGTTAGCTTTTGTATTAACCAAAGTATACCAAAGGGAACACTAAAACTATTGCCATCTCATTGAGCAAATGAATAGCATAATTCGTAACTTAATAGAGAGAAAAATTGTAAAGTAAATGGTTTTATAGTCTATCACAAAGGAGCAGATAAGTCTACTTTCAAATGACATTGCCTCAAACATCTGGAACGTTGAACTAAAAGGGCGCGTGCGTAGGGGTGAACCATTTCGTCAAGAGCAATCCCGCATGGTAGCATTCGTGACGAACCATTTCATCAATAGCATTCTGAAGGTTAATTGGTTCTGTGTTTGGCCAAGTTTGCACAGTTTAGGATATGAATTGGAATTTAGCAGCTATCTAGTGTTCATGCGCTTAAAACAATTGATTCATCAGTAGTAGGCTAATATTGTGGGATTTACTTCCTCCATTTTTGGTCCGTATTGACTTTGCTAATTAATTCTAAATACATTGGCCCGTCAATCAATACTTTAAATTACATATATTTTCTAGTGGTGCATGTTTCGGGCCACTACATACAGCCCTTCATCAGCCACAATAGAATTAATTTGGAGGCTAATATGTTCCTCTTCATTTTCAGTGGGCGTTTCTCCTGGGATAATATTCACAAGAATGTCGCTGACCTGCTCAACACAACACAAGCTTATGGAGAATGGTCATACAACTGGATATGGCAAAAAGTGTTAACACTTTCAAAAGTTAATTGAAAACTTTGTAACAAGTCATTCCCTGCTGTTTTAATTGTCATGTTGTGATGTGCAGTTGTGTAGATGAGTGTGATACAAGTGTGACCCAAAGACAAATTTTATTATAGAAAGTGAAGCTTAATTATTATTATTATTATTATTATTATGGAAGCTATGTTTAATATGTGAACTACATGATTTTTAGTATGAGAATGCAATACTCCAAAAAATATTGTTTGATGGCATAATTTTGTGCAAAATTGATATACAATGGGACAGTTTTATTTATTTTTCAAATCATTCATGTAATTTATTTACTGGCTTCTGTAAACTGTTGAACACCTGAGTTTTAGTTACATGATAATGCTCAGTGATGTTTACAGAAACAAAGTGTTCCAACGTCTGGTTGGCTCCCATGGTGCCAAATTTGTATCCTTGTCTTATTATGGAGTTGTGTCTAAGACTTTACACTCCGCCAAATTTCTTTGATTTGTAATATAAAAAAAAGTAAATTCATGAATTTTCCAGGCAAATTGTTATTCATTGGTGTAGGCTACTATGTAATTATAAGTGCTATATTTGTACATGATATTTTCAGAAGTGATTCACTTTTATGTGAGCCTGTCTGTTCTGGAGAAACATTGCATAATAAGACAAGGATATTAACTGCAGTGTCAAAATATATTTTATGTATTATATTATGCAGCTAATTATTTAGCCAGTAAAATGCAGAAGTGATCACTTCTTGCAACAACTCTGTATCACATTCGGTGTGCCAGATACTGAAGTGTCTCTTCCTTCTGCACATATCATCACAGTCTCATGGTACTTATTACAATGGATGTGAATGTAAAATGTAATTTGTCCATGTATTTCTACCCCTTATTGTTCCTGTTTCTGTGGGGTTGGGAATGAGATGAGACAAGTCTACAAGGCAAATGGTTATACAGCTCTCTGGCTCCAACCTCAAGCAGTTAATCAGAAATGAAGATAATGAAGCTGGGCAAGGAGTTTGAAGGTGCTGATCATGGCTTGTTGCTAATGACCATCCCGGCATTTGCCTGGGGTTGAAAATCATAACCATGGAAGACCATTTCAGTTTTTTTATGTACCGATCAAGAGCTTTAATTTCAGACCATTCCAATTGCAATAGTTTAGCTATTTTTCAGACTTGCGTATAAATGAGCAATGTATAATTGGGGTTCAATTTTATGTTAAATCAGCCCATTTTTTGAAGCCTTGTGGTATGTTTTGCTATAGCAACCGTGTGATAGAATGGGAGGATCATAAGTGATCTTGGTGGAATGGGCTTCCTTACATTTTCAGTACCGGTATTGGTCTATCTCTAGCGTGAATGTTTTAATTGTGTCTATCATTTTTGTATTTATACCTATTCTTACCATAAATACTGTTTCAAACTTTTGATACATGATGTACAAGTGGTTTTAAGGATAACAAGCCACCCCTCTGCTGCATTCTACCATGGGCACAGTCAGCTACTAATATTCCGTGTATGTTACTGTGCCAACATGCTCCCCAACTGAAATAGATAATTATATTTTCTTTTTATATTTTACAGTCTGCAGTGCATTCTAAGCATTATTTTACAAATGTTTCATAGCTAGCACAATATGTGGCATGAAAATAGCAGCAGACATATTTCATTCTTGCAGGAAAGAAATAAAATTACTTACTTTCAAAATGACTGGGCTGGGCTGTGTTAATTTTTCAGATAAGCGATGATTAGTCTAATGATTGTGCCCTGGTCCACCAATTGACTGAAACCGACCATCTTCAGGGTCAACATTGTAAGGACTTCTGATGCATGTTTGTGGCCACTTATGATTCCCTAAGTTGGCCCAGAAGCAGTCTGCATGACACGTGAGCTGAAGAAGCGGAGGGTCCTGGGATGTTTATGTCTCTTGCAGCATTCTGCCCAAATTGGACATAATAAAGTTCTCTTTAACCAACTGCCAAAATTATAGTCTAGGGTTTATGTACAGGGTCTTTCATATAAAATAAGAACGCCAAGCGGCGGCGGCTTTGTTAACCGCAGCTGCAGTCACCTTGGCCGAGCTTGTGGCGCGCCACGGCCCCCTGCTGTAGTGTTGAAAGCGCGCGCATAGTACATACGAGGGCTGTTTTTTTATCAAGTTCCGATGGACTGTATAAAAATAACGGATCACGGGTACGTGAAGCATTTGTTCAGCAATTTCCTGATGAAGTGCCACCTTCACTAGCACAGATTCACGTAATTGCAAATTGCAAATAAGTTTGACACTGCTGGCTCGGTGCTCAATAAAAAACATATCCGCATACGAACAGTTTTAACAGAGGATGAGCTAGATGACATTGGCGAGAATCTTGAATGGTCTCCGAATAAATCACTCACAAAATTAGCACAAGTAGGGATTTCGGTTTCATCAACAATAACTAACTAACTAACTAAAGTAAGATTTCAGCATTGTACATGAATTTTTAGAAACCCCTAGCCTATATTCCCTCAAACAATGCCAAGTGACAGGTTTGAATTAATATTGCGATATTTACATTTTGTTGACATTTCTACACGGGATACATATACGGGGCCAAAATATTTTCAAAATTCAGCTTTTCCTGGAAACTATACCCGAAAATTAAGTTATGTAGATTGAGCATTATCATATCTTGTTTTCATTGTAAATATACCTGAAACAAATACCAAAAGTGGAACTTATCAAATTATTATATTTTTTGTAAATATTGCGTGTGATCATGGACAACCCTGAAAAGCAGTCGTTACATATATTACTGAGAAACATTGGACATGTTATCGGTAAGTATTCCTAAAATTTTCATTACGTTATATTTCGTAGATTTTACATTATTAATTTTTTACCTTGTTGGTGTCTACACCTCTGCTGAGCTTCAATTTAAATACCGCCAGAGAAGGGAACACCTCCAGATTAAATAGCCGGCCTGAAGGGTTAATCTCATGTTATTTTTTCAGGATTAGGGAATAACCCATCTCATTTGGGTACAATCGTGTTGCCCGACTGAAAGGCACCAAACTTTTGTTTACTAAGGCAACACTGAAAAATGGCTTCAAACACCATAACATTGTTTCTTTTTTATATTTTGTGTAAGTTGTTACAGTATTTATGGTAGCACCAGATATTTTGATGTTGAGGATTATCATCTGTTACATGAATCACTTGGAAATTATGATTGCTGTTATTAATTTATCTTATTTGTCGTTTATATGATCCATTGTTACAAGTCTGTAAATAAATAAATAAATAAATAAATAATGAAGGAATGTGTGTATGATAGAAATTAAGGTTGATGGACACTTCGAAGAATTGTATCCATGTTGGGAAGCAGAAAGTATGATGATGAGAAAGTTGTTCATACTAGTTTAGAGTTAAACAGAGAATGTTCTGGATACTAGCTTGGAATTGAACATGTATATGAAAACTTCCTTTGGGCGGCGGGACCTGAGTGAATACTGCATAATTCTTAGAAATCTTGTAATTAGTCCCTAGTCTTTTGTAATTACATTGAGGGAGCCTATTTTATGGTGAAATAAAGTGGTCCATACAGGTGCTGTAATGGTTGATTTTGATTTTGTTACTTTGAATTTTTTTTATCCCCCTTGATTCAATAAACCAAGTTCTTCTCAAGTTGCATGCTGTAGAATAACAGGAAAACAAATTAATATGACTAGCTGATATGAAATGAAGTTTAAAATGACTAGTTGTCACAAAATAAGATGCAATATCAAGAAATTTTGTAAGTAACAGTAATAATATCTTAGGCCTCGGTGCCGGGTGCAAGCTTTGTAATTTGACACCCAGAGGGTAGCTTGCATGTCGAATTTCGTTGTTCCTTGAATCACTATGAAAGTCAAGGAGGTTAGATATCTAAGCTCCTTGAACATTATAGCGCTTTCTAGTAGAGAAATGAGGAACTTTGTGTTGGCGGAAACTCCCGAGATTAATTTTGCCATTATGAACACGGCCTACTGAATTCAAATGGGTTCTTTGACATGCCAACATCGTATGACATGTATGTCGTATTTTTGCCGCCTTTCAAAAATCACTTACCACGGCCAGGGGCGAACCTGCAATCTTGGGGTTAGTAGACCAACACGTTATCCACTCGCCCACCATGGCAAGCTTAAGTAACGATTAAATGTGTCCAGAAACCTACACATCAACGTTTCAGTACTCTTCGGGTAAAGATTTGTCCCGTTGTCAGTCGACTGGCTGCTTGGCTCAGCGGTAACTTGGTCACCTGCTGTGCCGAAGGTTGCAGCGCAAATGTGAGGGAGCCATGTCAGTAGATTTACTGGCAAATTAAAGAACCCCTTTGGGACAAACTTCCGGTACCCCGGCATCTTTAAAAGCTGCAGTAGTTAAAAGGGATATACTGTACAACCAATAACATTATAGTCACAGCGTTGGAGTAGGGTGGGACCCCATGATTTTCAGTCAAAACTTAAAGAAAAAGCATTACAAGATCGTCATAACCTGCATCTACAGGAAATATTCTTTAGCAATTCTCATGAATATGTACTATTTATTTTACTTTTCAACATTTTAATCAATTTCGAAACCTGAATCTGGTGAACAAAACCTACCAACAACCATACAGCACACATTCAACGAAGATAGACGCCACTTGGGAACATCTCAACATGCTGCTGCCATATGTCAAAGTATGTGACAACACTGATGTCACCAGCCCCATCACGTGACGAGTGCCCCTTACCAATGACGTAATATTTTGAAACCTGAATCTCAGTATTTTTGTTTCATCAGATTTGCATGTAATGTATTTCATTCTTATTTCATGACATTTCACCCTATATGGATCATTTCTTTGTTTATAATGGTATATTTTTGCAATAAATATCCGAAGAGCCTAAAATACAGGGTTTGCGAGAAATTTTGCATCATCATCATTTCCCCTTATCCAGCTCCTGCCAGGTCGGGGTATTTACGGCATTTCTCCACTTTCCTCTTTCCTTCCACCATTCTTCTTCCACGATCTTGTCCCAGTCCAGATTTCTTTTTCTCACACTGTTCTTCACTGATTCGATCCACCTTGTTCTAGGTCTTCCCCTTGCTCTCTTACCCTTGCACTTGGTCTCCAGCATCTGTCTTGGTATTCTATTTTCCTCCATCCTCTTTACATGTCCAAACCACCTTAGTTTATTCTTCTCAATTCTCTCATTTAGTTTTCCCATCCCAACTTCCTTCCTAACATCTTCATTCCTCACTCTGTCTTTCCTTGTCTTACCTATCATACTTCTTAGGAATTTCATTTCACTGGCTTGGATTCTACTCTCTTGCCTGCTCGTCAGGGTCCAAGTCTCAGCTGCATAAGTTAATATGGGTACATAGTACACTTTATACATTACCTCCTTGCTTTTCCTTGGTACTTCCTTATCCCAAACAAGTTTTCTTACACTTTGATAGAATTCATTGCTCTGCTGTACCCTCCTGCCAATCTCCATGTCCAACCTACCAGTTTGCATCAATTCACTTCCTAGGTATTTGAACGTGTCCACAATTTCCAAACTCTGACTTCCAATTTTCACAGTGCCCTTTCCTTGTCTTTCCCCTCTTGTCATCACCATGGTCTTGCTTTTCTCTATACTGATTTTCAGGCCGTACTTCTGAATATTTTCGTTCAGTGCATCTAGTTGTTTTTGCACTTCTTCGGTGTTCCTTCCCCAGACCACAATATCGTCTGCAAATAATAGTAACTTCATTTCTTTATGTCCATATGCTTCCTTTGTTTCCTTTACAATTTCATCCATTACCATTATGAATAAAAGAGGTGACAGCACACTCCCCTGTCTTAGTCCAGTCTTGTTCCTAAACCAATCTGTCTTTCCAACTGGGGTCAGTACCCTGCTAACACAGTTGTTGTACATTGCTTGCACCATTTCCAACATTTCTCTTCCCAGTCTCTTCTTAACCATGGTTTCCCATACCTTCTCTCTGTGGACACTATCATATGCCTTTTCTAGATCTATGAAAGTCATGATCAAATCCTCTCCATATTCCCAGTTCTTTTCCATCACCTGCCTCAAGCTAAAGATTGGGTCCACTGTGGATCTTCCACTCCTGAAGCCATACTGTTCCTCTTGCAACTCTCCTTCCACCTTTCTTCTCATTCTTCTTTCTAATATCCTTTCCAGTATTTTTACAGTTTTGATAATATCATCAAATTCCATATCTGACATTAATTCTGCTTCAATTGCCAAAATCATTTGACAAACCAAACGATTCTGGCTTGTGGTTGAGCTCAAATAGTCTTCTATGAGCTTTAAACATGAAAACAAGCGTTCGGCACTGCAGTTGGTAACTGCTGTGCAGTTCAACAAGCGGTAGGCTATTTCAACATTTTGAAATACTCCTTGTAGATCATACTGTCGAATAAATTTTAATATTTCTAAAGGCGGGTTATTTTCAATTTTCTTTTACTTGGCAATATTTTTGAAAGTTAAATATTTGTTCTATATCATTTGGAAAATATTTGTGTAATGTTGCCGCATGTTTCCTTAATTCAGGTTCATTCAACGTACCAAATTCGATAAGCGCGATATATTTTTGAAAAATTCTTCCATAATCGGCGCATTTGTCCTTCAAATCTGTATAGAGTCTATCCAAAATTATATTGAAAGTATTTACTCTGAAATTATCTCTTCCACCTAGCTCAACATCATCTTCATACAATACATCAGATATTAATTTTCTTCGTTTCTTCCTACGAACGTCTTTTTCTAACACCTGGGTGGTAGAAATTTTCCATGCTATTTCTTCATAAAGTTCAATATTTTTCCGGCATCTTCTACAAAACCAACCAACGATTTGTACAAATCCAAAATATCTGAAATGCTGGTATCCATGGCTTGCAATTTCTGACTTGTGGCATCGGTTCGTTCAAGTAACACAGACCAAGTACTTAGCATAAATGCACTTTCTGGTCGTTCCATATTATTCCGAAGGCTTGTAGTTTTATTTCGAACTATAGCTTTTTCGTTTGGTTTTTCTTCAAAAGCTAATAAAGCATTTATTATTTCATTCCAAAATTCAACCAGAACAGAAACCTCATCAGCACGTGCAGAACAACGAGTTGTAGACAATGATTTTAGTTTGATTTTGAATCAGCAAAATGATGCAAAACAGACGATCTTTCTGTCTAATCTGAAAAGAAATTATACAACTCCTGGACCAATTCAAAAAAACTTACTCGTTTCTGTACAACTTTCTGCAACATGTGTACCAACGAAATTCTACGAATGTGCAGTGCATGGTGTGTACTCTCGAGAGGATTGTTGTTTCTTATTCTTATGCACATAAAAAAGTAAGTTCATTGCATTTGGAAAACTGATTTCTTTCATTATTCAGTTATTACTTTGAGCAACTTACTTGTCGAAGGTAAAAAAAAACAATTTTTGGCGTTTTAGCCAAAACTTTTTCTTGTTTTGGGGCCTTTTCAATTGCTTGCTTTCTACATTGAGCACCACTTAATCTTTTACGCCCATCCATTTTCAATTAATATACGAAAAATGAATGCGTTGTGACGCGCCAAATTTGAGCTCTCTTATAATTCGAATTATAGACAGTTAACCGTAGTTCAATGATGTGCAATCTATTAGATAAATTGACAAACGAGATCAACATCAGAAAGACTTCAAGAGACTCGCAACAAAGAAGGTGAATAATAGTTTATAAGCAGGAAACAAAGACCAGTCTTCACAAAGAATTTGGTGAGGTTAGATAGACTAAACTCCAGCGATTAACAACTCGAACTCTTGCAGAACAATTTCTGTGAATGCCCTCGCACACATAGCAGTCCAGCTTCGTATGAACCATAACCATACCGGAAAACAATTTCTGTGAACGCCATCGCACAAAAGATGCATACATAGCAGTCTAGCTCTGTATGAAACATAATCGTACCGGACCGAACCCAGTCTTCTGTTACAAACGTAACAAGGCTTTTCTAAGCCTCACACGAAGTAAATCCACACTGGACCGAGACCAATCACCTGTTTCATCAAAAATTCTGCCCCTCCTCTGTCACCGAGAATGCAGGAAAGGACCCTACAGAGCTCTGCAGAGAATGCAAGCGCAGAACAGAAGAAGATGGGGACTCGGCTACATGCGAGGCATGCGAAAGAAGGGAACATAAGAAATGTGCGGGTCTGACTCAAGGCGAACTAGACACGCTTACGAGGGCTAACTGCAGACTCACGTGGATACGCAAAGAATGCAAACCAATGCTGAGGAGAGCAGCCTATTGAGCTCTATAGAATCCATGCAATCGTCCATAGAGCAAATGAAACAGAACATGGAATCCACCCTCATAGAAAGAGTACAAGAAGCGGTACCGGTAGCCAGGGAGATGGGAAAAACCTCTCTCCCCCCGGCAAGAACCAAAAACAGCAGCCACAATAAGCCGGACGACCATAGAAAACAGGAGCCCACCATGCAGACGCAACAAAAGAAATTAGCAAAGCTACCACGATAAAGTCACCAGACACACAAAACATGGTAGAGGTACCAGCCACGCAAAACAACCAGAGCCCCCCCCAAGATAATCAGACCAGTCTCCATCTAAACGAGGCTTCGACCACCAACGCGCAGTACACAGACACGGAAACAGAAGACTCACTATTTCTCAATCTTATAATATGTCACATGGGTGGTATTGGATGGTCTCTAAGGGGCGCTCATTACTCTTGTAGATGCATGAACATATTCAGATTTCAAATTTTTATTTTTTAAATAAAATATATTTTTATTTTTAATTAAAAAACATTTAGTCAAAATCTGCCGCCTATACAGCCTATACGTAAATCCGCCCCTGGTCGGGTGTGTGGACTGCGTTTTGAGGGGTTGGAATCAACACTTATTCTATGTGTCTGGATAAGGGGGTTGGTGCTGTAACATGTTTTTCTAGGGGGTTTTATGCCAAAACACAAGTTAGTTGGACTAGATCATATTTGTTAAACGCGGCAATAATCCGGCCAAGTTAAATTATTTCAGTTTATTCAATTTTATATTTCATATTATTATTATTATTTTTATTAATATTTATTACGTCTTTTTTTAGGAGCTTTTAAATTTGGAAGATTACAGATAGGATTTCTACTAGTAGAAATCCGTATCTATATTGGATGATTCCAATATATAAATTGCACGGCAAATCATTTCATACGTAAAGACGGGATTTTATTCATTAGGGCTGAGAGAGTGGTGTGTGACTCACTGGGTATTTCAATATAAGAATAGACTGGAGTACAATAGAATTACGAAATCCGAGGGAACACTTCAAACCAAGAAATCGAGGTATGATTTACGTCTTGCCCGGTAAAACGGAAATGTACAGGGACGCTTCTTGTCCTGGGGAAGGAACCTCATGGCGCGTAGAGCCACGTGAGGTGACCAGCCAATCAAGGAAGAAGAAGCAACGTAGGTCGGGCATGGCGAGAAACGTGACGCACGCGGATTGGTCGAAGCAGCGAGGCCGCGGTGTGAGACTAGACTCTGGTGGGAGAAGCTGGAAGGCCATATAGTGAACGCGCTGGTTGAAGAGGGGCTCCTTTTTTCATTGAGACTTTACGCTTGGTGCAGTAAGCACATACTTTGTTCGCTAGTGCCAGGTGGGACAATTTATTCACGCTAACTCCGCTGATCACATCAGATCATGGGTTCCACGCGTCTTGCAGTGCTAAGGCAGGTGACGTGTTGTGGTTCATGGATTATACTCCACCACAAGCAGTAACGATAACTTATAATCTACGAAGAAGAACCTGACGCCGTCAACTCCAATGAAGAACATCAGACGCAACGAGACTTCAAGCACGTGGGAGACAATGTTTCCGTTGGTAAGCACATGTAATCTACGACACACACTCTCTGTTTTTCGATAGGGCCAATATAAATTCTTTAAGCATAAATTTGGAAATAAGTTAAATTCACGTTATTCTCCCGACCGGCGTATTAAGTAATTTTGTTCGTGGCAATGGTTAAATTAGTATGCTCCGTTTATAGTGTTAATTTTATACAAGATGCTATCATGTTTTCTAAGTATATTAAATTCAATTTTACAAAGTAGATTCTTTGATTCCAGTAGGTAGCAATAGTTGTAATACCACATCCTTCTCCACAATCAAATGTTGTCTGGGTTGATCCAATCATCCCACGGCCTAGTCATTAAGAGTTTCTCATATGTTCTACTCACGCTAGGGGTCGATATTAAGTATATAAATTTAGCTTGGAACACAGTGTATCCGGCTTGGCGCCCAACATAGATCAAACTTAGCAGTAGTATTTTCTGGTGAACAGTCCGCCCAAATAGAAAACATTACATTTGTCGCTACCAACTTGGGGCGAAAAAAACATTACAGTACCAGTATCTGCCTGCATTCTGGCATAATTGCCCTTTGAATCGGCGCTGTATGGCGTTTAGGTGTTCGTGGTTTCATTGTTCTGGAGGTTGAAGTGGCAGCCTCCCCTTTCGGGGCCACGGCCACCTCCTTCACACCCCTAGTGTTTGATGTATTTATTGACATCTCCGCGAATGTCCGTGTAAGCTGTTCCAAGTCCCCGTATGTAGGGTTTACAGGCCTGTTTATTTCAAACGTATCATGTTTTTGGCCTCTAATTTGCGATACTCGGCCCAAATTTTGGCGTATTCTTTCGCCAATCGCCTACTCTCGGTTTCCACTTGTGTACCCCTCGTGCCTGCCCTCAAGTGTAGCTGTGTGAGGTTGTAATAAGCTGCGTGTAGCTGGTCATATGTACTGTGCAGTCGATAGTGCACCCTATTCAATTGCGTACATATCGCACTGCTTTTGGTTCTAATGTAGGCCCCCTGTGGGTAATCTTTGTCTGTGCGTGTGTAGGCTTTAAGAATTCTCTTATACTGCGCCCTTGGGATTGCTTGTGATTTCCGCGCGTATTCTTCCTTAACTTGTATTTCCGTGTGGGTCAATATGATCTCCTGGTAAACCTGTATATTTCTAAGCATGTCTTGGCAGGCAAGTGACGTCATATTGCATATGAATGTGGTAACTTTGCGTTGACGTGTAAGTGTAGTGTGGGGGATAATATATTAACTGTGGCCTGCGTAACGCCAATTATCTTAACTATCGCTTCTACAAAGAAATCCTTATTTCAAAAATAAATTCCAGCTGTGGGATGGACTTGTTTACTTTGCGAGAGGTCTTCCTTGCGAGTACCCTATGGGGTGGGTGGGAGGGCTAATATAACCTACTGTGGCTTCGCTACTTCGCTTGGCTGTATCTGGTACTGGAATCGATAGTTCCAGGGCTTGTTGTCTAAGACCCTTTTCTAAATGGGAACTACCAGCGCCTCTACCACTTTTGTTCTGACCTGAAATGAGGGTAGGTCGAACAAGGGTGTAAATGGTGGAATTGAGTGTGTTGTCCAAATGGGGCGAGTTTCCACGAAGGTGCGGAAACTCCGAGTAAGAGTATGTGAAAGAGTGTTGGGGGAGTGTTGGAGAGCTCTATTAAATGGGGGAGCATTATCTAAGGGGTGCGCGATCGAGGAAGGGCTATTAACTTACAGGGTAAACGCTGTATGCGAGCTATTCACTAATCGCTGAGCGCGCACGTTACGCTCGGCAGTCTGAGCACTTCAAGGTTACTACAATGCGAATTGCATGCGCAGCAATTCTATAACTAATGATGGACACTGGCAATTCAAGATGTCAGGTGGGGAAGTGAGAGGTGAAACAATGTGTAATAATAATTGTCTGCAATGGTTTGTGATCAATGTAGATTCTGGTTTATTGGTACCAGAGTGTTTGTTCCTCTAATTTAGGAACGTGTAGACAATGTTAGAAATACAGTCAGTGTTTAGGTGTTGAGTTTGGAAGGAGATGTAAATTACAAGTTTAGGATTCTGAGTCACACTTACCACCGACAGGACGTCACGGTGTAGATGGGCGAGGCGTTCGGCAAACAACAGACCCTTGGTCCGGTGGGGATGTCCTCCTTATCCTTTTGGAAGTGCTGAGTCGGTGTTTCTTCATTTGTGTTGATGTCCCAGATAGTTTCAGTGTAGCTGTATGTAAATGACGCAAGCCTTAGGCAAGAGCTGAGGTTTCCACTCTGCCGGCTATGTGTAACTGAAGTGTGAGCCGTTTGTTGTTGTTGTTGTTGTTGTCCCCGGCTTGAGGGTAGATTTGGGGTAGAAGAGGGCACATACACAAGCTACACGAGGAATTAGGAAGACAGTGCTGCCTACCCCCACAGGATATACAGACAGAAGTGCATACACCCCCACAGACAATTACGGGACACCGCGGAGCACGGTAACACCCCCACACACGTGGACACCCCATCCCTTAAGGATACAATACGTAGGGGCACAGCCCAGACTCACCCTACTGAAGACACCGCTGAAAGACAGTGGGGACCCACCCCAACGGGTGCCGGAGGCATACGCCTTAATTACAGGGCAAACCCAACCACCCCGTAGAGCGAAAGCGCTTGGGCGATAAGTAAAGACGCTACACGTCGCATACAGATATGCACAAATATGTCCACACAATTTACTGAACACTGACCCACCCCTACATCCATCCAGAATATATGGATAACACATATAAATCCAAAGGCGGCTAAGCGCAAGGATTTGGAATGGGAAAAATCATACAGGGTATAATTTTATAATCCACAAGTGTTCATGCATGTCACAACCTATGTATGTATATGTGTTGATATATATGTCCTATAAATGGTATATAACATGTTTTCATATAAAAAATGACACTACTAGCAAAAGTGCAGGATTTAATTTTTACAACTATACAGTGTGCAGGATTTAATTTTTACAACTGAGTATACAGTGGGCAGCTCCGGTCCAGAGCAACGGAAATGTTCGCGGCCTAAAGTATAAACAGGCTCAAACCAAGGACCCATAGGGAGACAAATACTTACACATACGGCGAAGTTAGGGCCGAACAATTACACGTCATTTGACAAGGCACTGGGCCACACGCACATAAACTATATATCATCCCTAGAACACTGCCAAACCCTTCCAGGGGTCCACAAGACTGACATATCTGTAAAGTGTGATGCCAATAGCTGGCAGTAATTTTTTTTCTGTATTTACAAGTGTTTAGGTATGTACGTTATATGTATACCAGGAATTTCAGATGTTATATCCTCAATATCATTTACAACACAAACGTGTGTAGCAGTAGGTTCTTTTACACACAAAATTTAAATAAACCTACACCGTAGCAGACGTCATATCAGGGGAAATTGCACATACTCAATGGTAGGTTATTTTACACTTATATTAGACAGGCTAACACAATCAGATGGGCCATATCACAGAGGTGATTATTCTTCACGGTAGGATTATAAACATGCAAACGACTAGGCTGTCAAGGTGGCTTGCTATAACACGGTAACATGAGCTATCGCTGAATTAGCGAAAAACGCGGCGCACGAATACAATCGAAGGAGAGATAGCGTAGCAAGGTTTAGCAGCACTCTCACGGGTATGAGAATAAAACATAATCATTCACACCATTTTGTACACATGAAAACTCCACAAAGCCTACACAATACCTTGTCGCGTACAGCCCACATGGCATTGAAACTCAGTACTACAGACAGCGTATCCAATTTATGAACAAAAGTGGAGTAGGGTGCAGAAGAATCTCATACATATCACACAGGGCTGCACATAAACAGTGGATAGAGACATGCCACTGATTCAAGACCACAAAATTGATACCACACCTTCGTTACCCACTACGCCATAATCGTAGCGGGAAACGAAAGGGGGAACAGCCCGAAGGAAGGGTGCAAGGCACGGCGGCTGACACCATAAATATATTAAAACAGGGAACAAGGGCGTAGCAAGGATTAGGATACTCAATTGTACCTTGCTGCGAAGCACACTTCTACAGGTCACATATGGACATAAACGGTAACACTGGCTAACACGTGCAAACATAGAACACAGGGAATACACATGGTCAGAGGTCCGGATTCCAAGTAAAAACGGACGCCCCGAGAGGCGAAAGCTGTCGACCGACTGAAGATCAGTCAGCCCTAAACACACAAGTCATCAGACCCGGGCGAATCTTCTAAACTACACACACTAGCGGTACAACGCTAAGTGACAATCCAAGCATAAAATAGGAATATATTCAGGTAAACCCATCAGCTGGCAAGAAGTTGGGAACACCACATCCCGAATGTCCACATGGTAGGCAAAATACAAGTATTTAAACTGGGAAACAGAAGTAACACCATGTAACAAGCCCAAAGCACCTATAAGAGAGTAAAAACAGGTAAACTGACACCAGGGGCACAATAACTAGAAAAGGGAGGTCTAGACGAAACATAGACATAATTTTTCAGTATAATGGCACATTTTAAGCCAATACATGGCGAAACATGGACAGCACCTCGGAAGTACATGTTATTTTCATTTCCAAACGAGGATTGGGACATTATAGACATATGCCGCAGTGAAAACATAAACAATCGCGGTCAAAAGATATACAACAAATTCTTTAACCTGGCGACACTTGACACATACCAGAACGAATTCCAGCCTACGTATACACAAACAAAAACATCATACGGAATTGCTGACTTTACACTAACAGGCTCACGGAAAAACATCTGGCACAAAAAATACAAGGCCGACATGAACAACAATGGTCACATTGCTTTAAACCGGTCACACCATTACTCCAGACAGCCATTCACAAGCCGGCTGCGAAAATAGCTACTGACACTGCATGTTAATGGACACTGTTACACGCGCACAGATAAGGCCGACTCAGATAGCATGACGCACTCAGACAATATGCCGGCCCGACAAGCGAGCTCGTGCGGAAGCCACGATATGCGCTTAAGGCCACGGCCGTCTCCCGCCATACACGCTCAACACATAGTGCGGTCGCTATAATGGCGCATAGACGGCACAGATAATTGAATACAAGGGCGGATAAACACAGCGGCCAATGATAAATAATACACCTCCCATTTGTAGGGACGTCCACATTTATGGAATACAGGGATGTTAACCCCCATTATAGCGCCAACAAAGACTCTAGCTCAAGGGCATATATAGTGTAAATAGTAAATTGGCATACATACCGGTGCGGAGGCACTGATTATATACAGGCCTACAGATAAAAATCAAGGCTATCCACAGGCCACAGAGCGTTAAGCGCATAAAAGGTACATAAGTATTATAGCAGCCATATAGGCAGGGCGCAAAGCGCATCCCCCACAGATATCCTTTATAAAATAGGGGTAACCTGGAATGGTAAAATAGAGCCATTATACAGTACAGAGGGAAAGAAGCGCAACGACACTACCGGATATTATACTATATTTTAATGACAATAAGGGATAGTAGTTACACACCTCCAGTGAGCAATTATGTATAGTAGACATTATTCGCCATCAGGCACTCATCGAGAATACAGACGCCCAGTGAGCAAATATTCAAATAACAGCAGTGAGCGAAGAAAGCACGGTAGGACCAAGGGAGAATGGTCACCAGGTAAAAGGCACAAATTAATATAATACATACAGTTTCCCCAAGGACACCATATAACCAAAAATCCACACCTCACATCCCATTAAATCCTATACCTGACAACACACAACCACTGGGACATTCATGCTTTTAAATATAAGGGTCCTGCTGCACCCCAAAGGCACCCGGCTTACACCTGAGTATAAGGGGTGATCAGACAACAATTAACGAACGCTGGTACTTTTATATGTATATATAAATGACGGCCACAGACACTAACATATTTTCAGTAATACTTCCTGCATGATACAGTTATAAAATTATTCAACCGACACAAACCCATCCCCTAAATTGAGCGACAGCCATGCACGCTCAAAATCCATCGGGACGCATGTACATCCCATCCACTCACCCAGGGGTTATTAAAATTACACCTGCATGCGATATTTGAATTTTAAACACCCGGGGAAAAACCAACCCCATCCACTAAGTTAAAAACATCCTCACAGAATTACCGACTCAAGGCCAAACTGAAATACAGAGTCCAACGATGCACAGCCTTCCAAACCCACGCGATACACCTTCTTAATAATAACACCCCAGCGGACCTCGCTAACTATACCTTATACACCCCAGAATCCTACTAACATTTCTATGAACATAGAGGGGGAAAAATAGCAGCGTGGAGGATCTGATTGAGCAATATCCTGTCTAAGCAGTCTATGCATTTATTAAAATGTCCCACAATCGCATACACACAAATAAATACAGATACACAGCAAATACACAATCACACATTAATTGTACATTAATTACACTGCCCCCCAGAAAATATATAAATAAAGGATCTGAGTACACACAGGTAAGGACACTCGTAAAAATCACGAGGAGTCACAGAGGGCAAAGCCGAAGACGGCATGGACAGATCAGACTGAACCTTACGGACGTCCAGAAAGACGGAGAGGCCAGACGACGGTGACGTAACGCGGGCAAACATTGAGATCTTTCTGAGACTAGCTTGCCCTTAATGTCGGATGAGGTTACACCCACTATGCGTTACAGTCAACGGCGTCAGACCTGCAGGGGAGGACTTACCCGTCTGATAGGAGACATAGCCACCTCAGTATCGGTCATAAAATACTCACCTAGGGACGACCAATCTGACTAGACTTTAGTTAGCTTGTATGCTAAGTAGGCACCCTTAAGGTGCGAGGGTGAGTCTCCCGCTCGCAAGAGAGTGAAGCAACACAAGCCCTAGGCCGGATCCTAGGGGAAGACTTGATTAATGAAATAATGAATATAATAAAGGAATAAATGAATTTTACGGAATAATACACACATGACTACATTCCGTACAGCCCACAAATGTCGGGTAGCGACCCGCGAGCCTAAATGTCGATTAAACGTACCGGGAGTTTATAAATGGTAGGTAGCGACCACTAGAGGGATTTGGGCTCCCAAGAAAAGAAAAATGAATATATACGATTCCCTGCAGACACCCGATGAAATAATATACGAGGTGATCCCACCAGAGCGAACGTCTGCTTTTATAGCATTAAATATGCGCAAAGGCCTATACACTATACACACTTAGTTATTAAGGGGGGAAGTCGACAGTCTAGTATATAAGGGGGCGGAATGCAAAAGGACTTCGGTCTGGCGGTTCTGAGGACTTCCAGTGTCATCGGAATGCGCACGTGTGGTGCCCTGGGACGGGAAACTGCCTAGGCGATCGCCCCGGTCAAAATTTTAATCACTACCTATTTCAGGGGTAGCTAGATACTGTATAAGTAAATTAAGTAAGCTACTGTTGCGAAACGGTAACTTACAGGGTATATTTCGGCACTTTATTCTTTTTGGCATATTTTTTCTAGAGATAGATTAGCATGTAATTAGATATAAGGTACACTTTCACGGCACCAGTAAGACCATTAAAGATGGCAGAGGTAAGCCCGGTAATACATAGCACGTTCGGCACCATAAATCCACTAAAGTTGGTAGGGTAAGCCCAATAAAGATGAAAATTCTAGGCGACACGAACGCCACATAGCGCGTTCGGCACCCGTAAACCGTCACGTAAGCCGACAACACGCTATACAAGCGAAAAACAGCGATAGGCGCACCAAGGGCGGTGGCACTGAAGCCAGCCGACCCCTAAATTAGCTCTGCACGATGCGCGCAGTAAAGCCAACAAAACGGCACACGAAGGAAGAAAGCGATAGGCGCACCAAGGGCGGTGGGACCGAAGCCAGCCGACCCCTAAAATAGCGCTGCACGATGCGCGCAATGTGTGCGATAATATATTTGGCCAAGGGCATATCTAATAAGGTATTTGTATTTCACCAACGAGAGGAAATCAAATGATCATGATCAACAGGTAATGTGCACCACTGTGAACACGAATACACATATTTTACACACTTTGCTATACACTAATAAAGAACACAGCCACAAATACACAAAAACATAATACACACATCAAAAAAAGTTTTGCATCACCTCGGTTCCAAGAGTTCCGGAACCGTTAAATACAAAGGGAATAGAGATCAACACAAACATTTCAGCTCGTTTTATTGCTCATGAGACCCACACATTGCATGTTGTACCATCATACAGCTAGACTTTCAGCATTTGTGGTCCAGATTGCAGTACACACCACTACCTCTAATACCCAGTAGCACGTCCTCTTGCATTGATGCATGCCTGTATTCGCCGTGGCATACTATCCACAAGTTCATCAAGACACTGTTGGTCCAAATTGTCCCACTCCTCAACGACAATTCGGCCCTTTTCAACATATCCCAGGCATGTTCGATAGGGTTCATGTCTGGCGAACATGCTGGCCACTGTTGTCGAGCGATGTCGTTATCTTGAAGGAACGCATTCACAAGATGTGCACGATGAGGTCGAGAATTGTCGTCCATGAAGACAAATGCCTCTCCAATATTCTGCCGATATGGTTGCACTATGGGTCGGAGGATGTCATTCAGGTATCGTAAAGCCGTTTCGGAGCCTTCCATGACCACCAGTGGCGTACGTCGGCCCCACATAATGCCACCCCAAAACATCAGGGAACCACCACCTTGCTGCACTCGCTGGGCAGTGTGTCTAAGACGTTCAGCCTGACCAGGGTGCCTCCAAACACGTCTCCGACGATTGTCTGGTTGAAGGCATATGCGACACTCATCGGTGAAGAGAACGTGATGCCAATTCCGTGGGGTCCATTCAGCATGTTGTTGGGCCCATCTGTACCGTGCTGCATGGTGTCGGGGTTGCAAAGCTGGACCTCGCCATGGACGTCGGGAGTGAAGTTGCGCATCATGCAGCCTATTGCGCACAGTTTGAGTTGAAACACGACGTCCTGTGGCTGAACGAAACGCATTATTCAACATGGTGGCATTGCTGTCAGGGTTCCTCCGAGCGGCAATCCGTAAGTAGCGGTCATCCACTACAGTAGTAGCCCTTGGGCGGCCTGAGCGAGGCCTGTCATCGACAGTTCCTGTATCTCTGTACCTCCTCCATGTCCGAACAACATCGCTTTGGTTCACTCTGAGACGCCTGGAAACGTCCCTTGTTGAGAGCCCTTCTTGACACAAAGTAACAATGCGGACGCGATCGAACTGCGGTATTGACCTTTAATGCTCTTTTCTCGTTCTCTCTTTCCTTTTTTTCTCAAACACCAGCAGTGATATCCTATGTTCTCTTTTCTGTTAGAGTTCTCATATCATTGTGAGTCTGTTCTAGATATATATCTTCCATGACCCACCTAGCGTCATCTAGCAGCGAATCTTTGAAGTTCCTCAATTCTAGGCATGGTAGAACTACAGACAACATGAGCAGCGTACCTTCGTCCTGGTGGAATGACTGGAACTGATCGGCTGTCGTACCCCCTCCGTCTAATAGGCCCTGCTCATGCATGGTTGTTTACATCTTTGAGCAGTTTTAGTGACATCTATGAACAGTCAAAGGGACTGTATCTTGGATACAATATACACAGTCAACGTCTATATGCCGGAGATCTGGGAACCGAGGTGATGCAAAACTTTTTTTGATGTGTGTAGATGTAAGCCGATGGATAGCATAAGTTTCTAGCCGGCATAAGAAGGCATAGAATAAGATAAGAAGGCGCCAGACAGAGAATAAAGCGGACGCACGTCAAATGACGAGTGCATATTGACAGACGATAACACTTTTGATTTCAGCAAGCAAGTACGCCGACACAAGAGGCGATATGAAAATTACACTAACAAATGTATGTTTTTTTTTTAATTTTTTTCTTCTCCACTTTACAGATGGCGACACCATGTATATGACACTGGTGAAAATGATTTCACTGCCATACAGCAGCAACGTGTTTTTTTTTCATTCTTGCACAATACACTACCTTCGCTCATTATTTTGTATACACCTTAACACAATGTGACACACTCATCACCTTATTTTACAATAACACTCCGAGACAAGGTAAATCTGCACTGTAAAGGTTGATACCCGTGGGGTACCAGGCCTACTGACAGATACAGAACATAACGTCAAAGATGTGACGTGACATACGACACTGAGAGCCGTAACCAATTTGTGGCGGTGACTTTCACTGTCAAGTGTGGATTCATTCGCCCACAGAGAATGATCCACAGGATAAAGGTATATTAGCGGCCTAGCCACTAAACTACAATAGAATAATGGCCAGATAGCAAATAAGGTACTAGAGTATAGATATTAGCGCGCATAAGCGACAGGTACGGCGAAATAGCCAGATAAAGAGCTCCATCAAAATTGTAATGTAAATTGTAACAGAGGTATGATTATGACTATCGGTATCGTGAGTATCAACACTATCACTAGTATCAGTATTGTTATCAGGGTAATTATGCTTATTATTTTAGGGTCATCATTGCAATGGATATCATTATCGTCATTATTATAATTGTCACCATTGTTGTCAAGTGACTACCGGTATTTTGTTAAACATGTTATCACAGTTACACTATATTAAACATCGACCAATTGCATTGTACACACAAGCACACTGAATACATTTGTTTTTCTTTCCTTTCTTCCCTTAACGATAATTTGTAAAGGTGTCCTATTTCTCCCAACACAATAAACTCATTTTGATACATACCCTTAAGATTACACCCCAGAGCACCTGTTTTTCTTTCATATTCACTCTTTCATACATTTATACTTAATTGTTATACCAAATATACATGCAGGAAGCAATTTTTTCATCAAGCTGCACTGACAGCACAACCACCTGCCAAACATGTGTTTTTTTTCCTTTCTGCATAGAATGGCAAGTTGCAGATATAATCTGACTTATATTTTTTGGTTATCTATGGATATTCATCAATTTTTACATGGCAAACATTGTTCCAACCCTTAAACCCCACCCTTTCTGAGTACACACTACCCCGACACACCGAGATGACACACACGACTACACCAAACACCGCATCCACGCCACAAGAAGAAGTGGAGGTAAAAGAAGAAGAAGAAAACCAGGAGAAGGAAGAAGAAGAAGAAGAGACACCTACCCTTATCTCTCATTCCAGTTCGTGAGGACAGGAACTCAAATAGGGCAACCCCTTGTTAAGGCCCCAGGGTCCCTACACCCTTAGGACCTTACACCCCATAAGAGAGATATGGCCACACGCCCCTGAACCTGCAGGCGGCTACACAACTACGCATCCAACTACAAATCCAACTAACACAACTACGCTTCAATCCCAACATCTCACATCCTCTTCTACCCCAAATCTACCCTCAAGCCGGGGACAACAACAACAACAAACGGCTCACACTTCAGTTACACATAGCCGGCAGAGTGGAAACCTCAGCTCTTGCCTAAGGCTTGCGTCATGTACATACAGTACACTGAAACTATCTGGGACATCAACACAAATGAAGAAACACCGACTCAGCACTTCCAAAAGGATAAGGACATCCCCACCGGACCAAGGGTCTGTTGTTTGCCGAAGGCCTCGCCCATCTACACCGTGACGTCCTGCCAGTGGTAAGTGTGTCTCAGAATCCTAAACTTGTAATATACATCTCCTTCCCAACTGCTGAAGCTGCTGAAGCCAAACGGCTCGCCCACTTTGGTTGCAAGAAAATGGCTGTCCCTATTATTATTATCATTATTATTCTTTCTTCGGTTCGGCCAACTAGTGACCACGTCAGTTCAACTGTCTCTTCCTCCGAGCTCTAACTACCGCCCAGTGTTCCCGCATTCGTCTCCGGTGTTGTTCTTTTCTCTCTTGGGACCACGCCTTCTCTGTCTTCAGCTTCGGCTTTTCCTGGAAACCTTTGTGCGTACGTAGTTTTTCCTGAAGTGGAACACGCTCCTGGATATCTTTAGGGGAAATTTCCATTTCACGTGATCTGGTCGGGTGCGTGCATTAATGTGAAGGCCAAAGGGTCCAAATCCCACCGTCAGCCTCCATGAAATTGTTTTTCGAGACAGTACTTCCTGATAGGCCTTGGTCGCTTCCCTTGCCCTATTGTCATTTCGTTTCCCATCCAGCTCTGTGTTGAGGATGGCGTCAGGAGGGTCATCCAGCCGTGAAAACCACTGCCACATAGAAGCCTACCTCACCTCGACCCCGAACTCACAAAATGGGAAATATATAAGGGATAGATATTGTTGTTATTATTATTATTATTATTATTATCGTATGACCTAAGCTACCTCGTGGAGATCTTTTGAGCTATATGTATTTCAATAGAAAGAACCTGGCATATTTGGCGGGAACGATAGTAAAATGGCCGCCGCGGGCTCCTATTGGCTGGATCTGTGGGCTGGTTTTTATCAATTAGAACGACACGTTGCCAGCGCGTTGCTCACGATTCAGTCGCTTGTTAGCCGCTGTCTGTGTCTGAGTTAGTTTCATTGTCAACGTTTCGTTTACTTTTAGCATCGAGTTTTAATATTTCTGTTTCCATTTTACTAAGTTATTTCTTTTATTTCGACCAGAGGACTGGACATATGCTGTACAACATGTACAGAAAGAAAATCTGAAGGCTTCTGAACGAGAAGGAGTTCTGGATATCGTGGTGGATGAAATGATCATTAACCTCGGCAATTCATCAAGCTCTGAAACGATGATGATGATGATGATGATAGGGAGAGTGACGGGATGGAAGGAGTCGAACCCTTGCCAAGTGACTGAGGATTATTGGTGTCAGTTCGTGGCAGTCGATACTAACTTACGAGTACAGCACAAGTTACCTTTTCCTGTCATTCCGTAGTGTTCAAATTACCGTCTGTCTTTCAATAGCCTACAAATCGACAATGTGAAAACACGGCAATAAAGTCGCTACAGAGCGGCTTGTTTGTGTGCTCGGCTAAATACTTCTTTACCTTAACATTACGTTTGTGGAATGACAAAAGCTATTTGGTATTGACCGTACTGAGTCGTGATACAGTGAGTGAATGAGTGAGCTTGGTGTTATCATGATGTTGTTTCTGTGTTCAACTGCTGTAAACTGTGAATGACCTCCACACAGAATGTTGTTTCATCTTGAAGGATCATTGCATGGTGAGTGTTGATATATCCATCCATCATCAGACTACTTTGTATTTTGTATTACCGCTAGTCTATATTTGTATAGCTGATTGGCTTCTTTCTCGTATTTATTGGATAACGGTGATAAAAGTAGCAGACAGACAGAAGACCTGCGACGTTAAGTCAGCGAAGGTTATCCAGTTTAAAAACAGTTGGAGCTGTTAAGATGGGCACGCTGGTAAGATTGAAGTTAGTTGAATAATTAATTAAATAATTAATTATTGGCTGCGTGGTAGAGAGGAGGGATGAGTTTACCTTGTATTAAAACTCGGGGGAGACAGGAATTGCTTGATTTGGATGGATAGAAGATGGGTTTGGTGAAGAATAGCGGGATGGCGAACTCTGCAGTTTAACCCCGCGGAGTTAAATTCAGCCTATAGGTATCCTAGTGGAATAGCTCTACTGTCGAATAGCTTGGCGATAGCAAGGTGCAGGCTTGGTGGAAAGGCTGGCGGATCATCAATTGACATCAGTTCTCTATCAGTGGTGTAGTGGCAAAATTTTTAGTGTGGGAACGCTAAATACTGACTTACCAATGGGAGGAAGTGGTCTGAGGGGTACCCCCTCCCCCCCCCCCCCACCCAGAGAGCGGGGGGTTCGGTTCGGGGGCCCTGTAGCCTATGGAATGGATAAAATTATCACAGGGTAAAAGAAAAAATAGAAGATGTAACATGTTTTTATGTATACGTTTACTAACAAATTCAAACACAAAGATTAAAAACTGAACATATTCAATAACATTTTATAATGTATTTACAAATAAATGGCAAATGCATCTTCTTCCTCTTTGTCATCAGGTTGGAGGTTGGCTCGTCGAGTTCTAGTGTCATCAGCTGTGCGGTGTCGTCTTAACCATGTCTTGACGTAATTCTCTGGTTTCCATGTCTGGATACTTGGTCCATTCAACTTGATAAACATTAATGCTGATACGTGCTCGATGGTCAGTTTTGACCGTGTTGGCGATATAATAATATTCATGTGACTGAAGCCACGTTCACACTCTGCTGAACTGCAAGGAATAAGCTTTGTGCAGTTTATCAGAGGGTTTAAGTCCTTCGGAATCGTAGTACTGTTTTCCAGGTAATATCTGAAGCTGTTCTTAATTTTGTTGGCATTCAACCTAAATCTTGCACAGAGATGTTCTATTCCTTGTTCACCGTATCCAGCATATTTTTCTGGAGGCCAGTTGTTACTTTCAAGTACTTTCAGTTCTGAAAGGAGAGATTCATATTCTTTTTCATAATCATAATTGTTGGTCCCTGTGGCTGTAGATGGTTCGTTACCGGTACTGCTTCTTGTTGTGAAAAGTCTCCGTTTAAGGTTGTTGATAACACTTGATAGCAACTGCTAGTCATTAATAGCAGTTATTTTGTTTCTACTTGTTAAGGGAACATCACAAAAATTACCAGTGATTGCAGCTCTCTTGGCCTCAAGGGTCTTAGTTCCAGGTTTCTCTTTAAGGCACTCGAAAAAAGCAATTGACCTTCTTATGAGTTTGTCTGCATAAACAACAGTTGCCTCCCTATTTTGAAGACATTCTGAAACCATTGTTAATTCAGCTAATATGCCATACATTATCGCCAAATCTGACAGAAACTGAGTTGATTTTTTTTTTTAGCGTATGGCTTTTTTATGCCGGGAGTGTCCGAGGACATGTTCGGCTCGCCAGTTTTGTAGCTGCTTCGAGACGGACACCCAATGGGTGAGCTACAAGTACCGTTGGAGAGGGAAGGAGGGAAGTTGGAATGTAAGGACGAGGAGTTGGAAGGAAGATGGGAAACCACAGAAGACCATCTTCAAGGTTGCCGGCGGGGGGATTCGAACCTCCTCGCCTCCCGGATGTGAGCGACTGCCATCAGTCATGCCGTAACCACCACGGCTAACTCACCCGGTACTGAGTTGATGTCAAGCGCTTAATCAACCCACCGTACATTGCTTGTTCGGTTGTTGTTCTGTTCTTGTCTTCTTGGGCCTTCTTAAAATGAGAGTACAATTCTTGATATCCATACCAAACGGCCATAACAGTTTTAAATGAACTGAAAACCCATCTCGTACCCAAAATGCGACCAACTTTCTGTAGTTGCAAATCAAGCTCACTAGCACACTCGGCTAGTTCTCTTTGGCATTTAGGCGATTTACTATACAGAGTGTACAGCTTGTCCATAAACATTTGAAAATGGTTAATAGCCCCAACGTCATTGATAGAATCACTTACAGCTAACTCTATCCTATGGTTCATGCAATGCCAAGGAACAATGTTGGGAAACTATTGTAGTAGCTTTTCTACGACGCCAGATTTTTTTCCTAACATGACACTAGCGCCATCACAGGCAAATGCAACTAAGTTCTCTTTTAGGTACTCAAGATCAAACCCATATTTTTTCAAACAACCTAAGAGTGCCTCAAAAAGAGAATCAGCAGTTTGGTTAGGCAATTCAATTAGGTCTAAGAATAAGACATTTGGTGGCAAATCTTTGCTGGTTTCACATTTTAAATAAACAATCAAAGTAGATTTATCACTTAAGCTTGTAGATTCATCGATCAAAATCGAAATTTTACCTGAAATGCTTTTAACCTGTTGAGTGATTCGTTTTTTCATTTCATCAGAAATGTGGTCAATGATTTCAGTTGCACTAAATCTAGAGTGTAATCCTACACCAATGTCTACACCATTCATTTTCTGAAGTTGCAAAAGTTTAGAATAATCAGAAAAGGGCCTATCATTTTTTGCCAAATAGTAAGCTGATCGAAATACTTTAATTGTAGATTCTAGATTGGAAAGGTTCATTTTATCACAAACGTTTTCAATAGTTACCTCGTTCGCCTTAGCGGTTATGCTCTCAGCAGTCAAGTGGGCTGATGATTGCTTGTGAAGATTTTTTTCTTCTTAGGGAAGTAAGTTGGGCAGACTTACTAGACCCATTGAATGTTATTGCAAATGTGCACCATTCTTTAGAAATTGATGTACGTTCCTTCTTAAAATCACCATGATGAGAAACGTTGCTACATAATGTACAGCCTAATGAACCGTTTTTGCAACCCAACCATGGGAAGGCTTCTTTTTTGCGTTCCCACATATCAATAGTCCATATAGAAGGCCATTCAGATTTATTTTGTACATCATGCTCATGCATATTCGAAGTCGAACTTACAGAAGAATTACTTTCAGTTCCTGCCTGTAAACCACTTTTTTCATCTGAAGACACACGAAGAGAAGTAGAATTTTTCCCTGAGTGAGATACATCTAAGTCGTCATTTACTTCTTCACCTTTATCTTCATTTGGTTGCTTAGAAAAGAACGAAAACAGTGTTTTTTAATTTTTCTTTGACGGCTCCATGTTCGATTGGGATAACTGAGTAATCGCCCTTCAATTCAAGTTCGTCTGAATACTATGAAAATAACACAACTAATTATTAAAGTAATACAGCGCACGATAACCTCACTAACAAACAAAATAAAGAGAACAGTCAAATCAGTGCTTCACCACTTGCCACACGAACGCCAGTAGCGCGACTGCCGAGTGCTGACTGCAGAGGTCAATGACAATGACTTCCCTCCCTCTCTCTCACCTCTTTCTCTGTCGCACGTGAAAGAGGGAGGGGGCTGAACTTGAGCGCCCCGGATACCGGCTAGCACCGCGCCGACGACGCGACGGCAAGGTTGCGACAACGAACTACCGAATCTTAATCTAAGTAAACAATTACAATATTGAAATTCGGGTAGGTACGGTGCATGGGTGCTGATGCCTCAAATCAATATATGAGGCACTCACACATTTTTTAAGATATTATTTTATTTACTTGCGTAAGTGATTTTAATTTTATTTGTTATTATTATTATTATTTTACTGAATGAAACCAGTGTGGGAACGCCGTTCCCACGCGTTCCCGCTCCACTACACCCCTGTTCTCGATAGAAGTCGGAGCTTGAAGCAGTGGCGGCTGACTTGCGTGAATGCTGGACTCAGAAGATCATATGAAGATGCATAGTTTCGGTGTGTTATTTATTTGTTTATGCACCGTATTTCTCTATTTGAATGTCCTCGGCGTTGACTCAGGATCGACATTTACATTATATTGCTCATAAAAGTACCAAAATAATGTCCGAAGCGTAGCCCTGTGTATATTTGAATCAGCTGATCTACATCAACCATAAAAACTTGGCAACACAGCTCAGCTGTTCCAAGCTACCGCCATTTCCTTCACGTTCTTTCTTTCTAAATACAGAGTATAGTACCTTCATCTGCCGTGAATCAAACTACCATTAATCCACCAGAGTGGTACAATACTATTTTGTATAAATTTGTGGCTTTCTTTTTATATACGGTATGTTGATTAAATAAGAGGCTTTGCGACATCGTGGTCACGTAGCCCGTGTCCTTGGGTGTGTGTGTGGAATTTGTCTGATAACCTGTGTTACTGCAATGGCTATATTAGTGTGTGTATTTGTAATTCAGATGCCATCCCAGCATTCGCCTGGAGTATTATTGGGAAACCACGGCAAACCACTTCCAGGATGGCTGAAATGGGATTCGAACCCGCGTCTTCTCGGTTTTGCCTCACGAGCCCACATACCAGAATTACATTTCTTGCCAGAGTCGGAAATCGAACCCGGGCTTCCGTGGTGACAGGCAAGAGCGCTAGCCACTACGCAACGCAACAAGGCGGATTTATATATACAGTATATATAGCGTAAACTACCGGGTGAGTTAGCCGTGGTCGTTACGGCATGACTGTTGGCAGTCGCTCACATCCGGGAGGCGAGGAAGTTCGAATTCCCCCGCCAGCAACCTTGAAGATGGTCTTCTGTGGTTTCCCATCTTCCTTCCAGGCAAATGCCGGGGTTGGTCCCTAACTATAGGGCCACAGCCGCTACCTTCCAACTCTTTGTCCTTACAATCAAACTTTCCTCTCCAGACAACACACCACACACGACGGTACGTGTAGCTCACCCATTGGGTGTCCGCCTCGAAGCAGCTACAAACTGGCGAGCCGAACATGTCCTCGGACACTCCCGGCACTAACAGCTATACGCTTAAAAAAAGCGTAAACTGCATGTGTACTGTTTACACTGGATAACACTCTTGAGAGAACGATCTTTCAAAGGTTATCCAACAAAGACTGCTGACAACCGCAAGACGCGGAATGACATTTTGTGGAAGCTTTGTGGTTCCACATAGGGTCCAACACCAATACTCTCTGTTGTTCAGCTGTTGACTTCGTATAATCTGTCACTGAATACTCTGCACCAGTGTGGATATAGAGTTAGTTGTCGTTGCAATATTGTGTTCATGTAGCCCCGTGTACTTGGGCGTGTAGTGTGTGTAGCCTATTTGTATTTCAGATGAGGATTGGGAAGGAGGCGGCCATGACTTAATTTAGGTACGGTACCATCCCGGCACTTGCCTGAAGTAGAAGTGGGAAGCCACTTGCAAGATAATTGAGTTGCCTCAGACCAGAATTATATTTCTTGACAGATTTGGGAATCGAAACCGGACCTCAGGAGTGACAGCCAAGAATACTAGCCACTGCGCCACGAGGTGGTTGGATAAATAGCTCTCATGTTAAGATAATAGATGTACAGCTTAATAACTAAGGCCCGGAAGATCATGCAAAATCATGTTTTTCTCCCTTGCCTGTTTAAGTGCATATCTTTAATTGAGAATGGCATATATTCTAATTTCCTATTGTTTTGAAGCGCTGTTTGTTACTTCATGTTCAGTCGTATATTTCTATTCGGACTCCGAGAGTCTCGTGACTGGTTAGTCAAAACCTGAACATTTCCTTGTTAATGATAAAGTTGCTTTCACAACCCTTGAATCACCCAGAGTATTTGTATCATCTGCTAATTAGTAGTTTGCACTGACTGGAAAAACCAGATTTCCAACAACTGAAATACCTTTGTTCCTTTCACTTTACTACCAGTTCACAATAGGGGTTCACCTTATGAATGACCAGGAATTTCCACAAATATTACCTGGACCTATTATCTCAAATTCCTTAATTCCAACCTTCAGTGAAATACCAAGCTGCTTACCGTCAACCACAGAAAGCAAGGAGTTATGACTCCAATAAAAGCTAGCATCATTGTTAAGTTGCGAAATTTTGTGAAAATATTTGGAAGTGAATTTTTTCTACCAATGATAGTGTCTTTTATTGTAAAATGTATGTAACAAATGTAGGGAGTTTCTAGAAAGTTTTCAGTGGCTCAACATTTGGAAACTGCCAAACATAAGCGAAATGTCGTTAAAAAGATAAGGAAACCCACATCAATTCAGCCCTTGTTAGCAAGCAGAAAATTCAGGAGACTATCGCAGGATAATACTGAAATTAGTTTAATACCCAGTACGTTTCAGTCCCTTTTGCAAGTTAATATTAATTATTTTTATTCAGCATTCACTATGTAAATATTGTAAAATTAGTTTCATTTTTTAAAATCAATGGCTATTTCAATTGCATACTAGTTATACTTAAAAATTAACATACTAACATAATTATTGATGGTCAACAATGCTTGAAGCTCCATAAAATAATATTTCCTACTAAGCTTCTTTAGAACTGTTTCTTAGTTGAGATATTTTAAAAATAGGTGTAGTTATATGTCCGTCTGTTCATATTTTCTTTATATTCAAAATAGAAAGGCTAAAGATTGTAGCGCTGTCAGGCAAACAGTGAGGCATACCATTCAGACTATTCTCTGAAATCCCAAAATGGTTATGTAAGGGACACTACAGTCAATTGACTCCACATGTTTAATTTCTACATTCGGTTATAAATTCTCCTTTGTAAGTAATACCGTATGCCACAAAAAAGTGAATTAAGTTGGGTCATTTATAATTATTACCACCAACCAACAACGGTAGCTGGGGCCCAGTTATCTGTGGTCTCGGTAGACTTGGTTTCGAACCTCACCGCCAGCCGTCCATGAAATAGCATTCCGTGGTTTCCCATTTTCAACCACAGACAAACGCTGGGACGGCACCTTCGAATGTGCCACGGCCGCTTCCTTCCAAGTCCGTGCATAGTTTCATTCTCCTTCATTCATATCATCTCTCATTAACTCCTCTCACGAGGTTGGCGACAGGAAGTGCAACCGACTATATAAACTATCCACCATAAGGACGCGAAAAAATATATCATCTCTTTTCTGTCCCAGTTGAAATGGGAATAATACGCATTATAGTTATTATTACCGTATTATTATTATCATCTTATCATTACCGACAGTGGTATCTACGCTTGCTAACGCGCAGTGCTAGGCCATGGGGCCTAGCTCCATGCGGACTAGGTAGACGTGGGTTTGAACCTCACCGTCGGCCGTCCTTGAAATGGTTTTCCGTGGTTTTCCCACTTTCAAGTCGAGGCAAATGCTGGGACGGTACCTTCTGACAGGCCACGGCCGCTTCCTTCCATATCCTTGCCCAGCTTCATTCATCTAGATCTCTCATTAACTCATGTTCGTGTCAGGAAGGGCATCCGGTCGTAAAAACATCCGCCACATAGCGTTTCATCGCATCTCATCCCCGATCCCGTTAAATCGGTGAAAGTAAGGGGTAGACATACATACATACATACATACATACATACATACAGGTACATACATCGTCATTCATCCTTATCGTAGAGGGCGTGGTGGAGCAGCGGTCAAGCTGTTGACCTCTCACCACGGCGGGGTGGGTTCAATTCTGGTCAATGCATGTGAAATGCCATGTTCAGTGATTCGGATTCCACTTAAAAAAGAGCTCCCGTGGCTCATTATATCGAGATTAACGGTCACGTAAAACTACAATCTTCCTTCTTCCTTCCATCCTTAACGTATGCAACTACTATATCCAAGACAAATACAGAGATCCAAGTTTATTTTTCTGGCACTGACAGGGCATCTGCTCAATCCTAGACCATAGTAAATACAGCCATGTATACTACTACAAATATCACACAAACATAGGCTATCAGACATATTTTACACACACCAAAATACATCGGGCTGATGACCAAGACTTACTAACAAAAACCACCATAAATATTTTCGTCTGCCTCGTGGTGCAGTGGCTAGCAAACCTGCGAAGAGCGGAAGTGGTTTTCCTCTTTTATTTCAGGAAAATGCTAGGATGGTTCCTAACTTAAGGCCACGGCCGTCTCCTTCCCCAAATTAAATATAAACACACTACGGTACTACTACGACATTGACCCACAATAACACGGTTATGAGTGATGTATATATACACACCCAAGTACACGGGACTAAATGATCACGATGTACAAGCCCGTCAAATGAAAGAACAGCAACTTATTTCTCAAATCAAAGTTTTATACAAATATTACACTACTCTTAAGGGAGACAATTGCCGCATTTTGTACAGCCCTTGAGTGAGCATTTCCAGGAATGTTCGAACAATACTAGGTAACAGGTTCAGACAACCTCTTGCGTTAGGGAATTTCATTCTAGGTAGCTTGAGGCTAAAAGGTTTCAAAGATTAACCACATTGATAACAGAACATCTGAGAGACATCCTTCGGAGATTTTGTTCTAAATGCATCCTAAATAAATAGCATTGCACGTGGTCTTACCAGGTTGCTTTCACCCATTGGGTGTCCGCTTCGAAGCCGCTACAAAACTGGCGAGCCAAACATGTCCTCGGACACTCTCGGCACTAAAAGCCATACGCTAGAAAAAAGGGTTAACCACAACTGAAGCACCGAACAAGGCAGAACAATGACTGGCAAGTGGTGGTGTATTTCGCAACACACGCAACTCCGGCTGAACATAGCTTCAAGGTCGCTCTCGCCACCACAGAGCCCTGCGGGAGGGATGGTCTCCGAGAAACGTACTATCGCCTGCAAAAATAACGGGCCGTCTTGCCGTGCGGGAGTTGAGTTTTCGAGCCAGCAGGTTGCTATCACTTGGTATGTTCCATGGAGGAAAGAATAAGAGGAGATGCCCTGAGCTCGTTTGAGTGAAGCCAAGCGCTGCTACCAAAGTGGGCGTAACCTTAACTCGTATTCGGTGTTCTGTGACTTGCATGAGGCATTGTGCATGGCTAAACCTTATTTTGGCCCTGGTTTTTATCGCGCTCCGGTTATGCAACTTTGGAAACGTAATAACAGTAGTGATAAGTTATTTAAAAAAGAATTCTTCAATTCTAATCTCAGCATGTGTAGGCCTACCCTATATCATGGCCGTGGAGAGCGAGTACGGGGCCTAGGGCTAGGACTTACGGGCCCCCTCCATATTGTTTCGTCCCCGTGACATTGTGTAAATACCAAATTTGCAATTTTACTTTTAAGGCCCAATAAAAGAACTTTGATTCTTTTATTTACTATTTTTTGGAACGTACTAATTTTGTTCATTCTAATGTCGTTTCTGTTGTATCGGACCGAAAATTTTTCTCTCTCTCATCACAAGAACAAGTTCAACGCCTTTCACAATCGTATGTGGGCTACTGAACTTTGCGAAGGTTCATAAATGTAGCTTAACTTAGCGGCTTTTAGTTGGAATATTATTTAGAAACTTTCCTTCCCAGGGGCGCCGAATCCATGGTCGAGGTCTAGCGACCGCTAGACCTGACGAGGGGGTGGGTCTCCCGGTCCTGGGTTCCGTTGGGAGGTTACGGATAGAGGAGGAAAGGGAAATAGAAGGAAAAGAGGAAAGGAAAGAAGGGAGAGAGAAGGGAAGGGGAGAACTGTGCGAAATAAGCTGTAAAAACGTAATTATTGGGGGTAGGGGTCCGGTTTAACAGGGGGGGGTCCCACAGAACGAGAGGGGTGGGTGTCTGCTAGACCTGAAAAAAAAAGATTCGGCGCCACTGCGCTTCCTATAAACAGTGGAAACTTTACTATTTCTCTGGCCGCCGCAAAGATATGAAGATATTGGTTATTTACATGTTCTCACTATAGTATTTTGTACCATATTCAATTTATTCAGATACATTAAATATAATAAAATGTCAAATTTGTTGGCAAATACGTAAAATTGTGTAAATGTGTTTACTCTGGGGTTTTCTACTTTTACGGGCCCCTCGGCAAGACCGGGCCCCGGGGCTGCAGCCCCGTTTGCCCCTCCCTCTCGTCGGGCCTGCCCTATATACCAAAAAAATAAAGATCATTCCTCTGCAAATCCCAAATTATCAAACGAGTGTCGGACAATAATTACGGTAGGACTACGTAATTAATCAATTCGAGGCTAATAATCGTCAAGTTTCTACCCCCCCCCCCCCCCACAAAGAAAATACCGTACGGTACCGAAACGTATAGGCTATACCGTATTTTTGTGCAAATATGCGTCCTTTTTTAATTGTTCTGTTTATTAATTTTGAGGTTCGTATTCTTGAATATCAAAATGTGTACGACCAATGAGTGAAAGTGGCTGTGCTCCAAATTAGGCCTAAAAACTGATGAATGCCTCAACACCAATAAGAACATAAAACTCAATTTGGTGTAAATACCGTAATTAGTTCGGCATCATTAATTCCCAAGATGTTCCTTCTTTGGTATAACTCGCATCTTCAGACACCTGTATTCAATGTAATCAGTGTTTCAGCGTATTATTACGTTTTGCCGCGTCTTCCTCACAAAACTAGCTTCGAAAAGGTGCTCTAATATTTATATTTAAAATGGCTTTTAAAACGAAAACGCAGCTTATTTGTGCCAAGTACCGTGAAGTACAGAGTGTATTCTGCCTATCCAAGAAAAATCTTGACTTGCCATTGCAGTTTTATGTCACTAAAATCCGTTACTAGTTGGAGTGGTTTACGGCTTTAAGCATAGGGACAGCCATTTTCTTGCAACCAAAGTGGGCGAGCCGTTTGGCTTCAATAGCTTGCGCTAGGCAGCGCAGCGAAGGCATCTCCTTCTTTTCTTTCCTCCATGGTATGTTCTCGGTAGGGGAAGGCTGGGAGCCGTGATTGGGCAGCTGTCCTTGTAGGTAAGGGTGGAGAGGGTGGGGGGAGTGTGGATTCACCTGTTAATGGCAAGAGGCTGACAGTGGCTCAGTAACACGAGAGCGAACTTGTGTAAAGTTTAAATTTGACTGACATTTTCGGTTGAAATTATTTACTCATTGAAAAAACGCTTTAAGTTTATATTTGACTGACATTTTTGGTTGAAATAATTCACTCATTGAAAAAACGCTTTAAGTTTAAATTTGACTGACATTTTTGGTTGAAATAATTCACTCATTGAAAAAACGCTTTAAGTTAACATTTGACTGACATTTTTGGTTGAAATAATTTACTCATTAATTTATTTATTTTTTTGTTGACTGACATAAGTTTGCTTGGTATGACCAGTGTTAAGTTTTGTTACTAAATTCCCTATGAAAATAAACGTCTAAGAGACGGCTAAATTTTACGTTTCTGGCAAAGTAGCAATAGTTTTTCAAAATTGCAGAAAATAACTTAACTTAGTCTCGGTTAAACTACATGACAACATGACGTAAACTTTTAGCTTATTCAAGAGTCTTCACATCGCAGACTTCACTCCGAACTAAATTGCAGTTGGCCACTGTCGTCTCAGAGCTTTGGCTCGAAGGAACCATGGGATGAATAGTATGGAACACCATTCCTAAAAGTCTGCATGGACATGCAAAGTCCTATAGCCCCCCATGAGCACTGAATTATGTTAGTACTAGTTATGTTGAGACATGCAAACACCTTAACACTGTTATAATATAATACTGAAGTGAGCTAGTAGTCCGAGTACTGTAAAACCCCTTTGTCAGCACCCATAACACACCACTGTCCATTGAAATCTCGCTTATACCTACTGGGCTGGCTTGTATTGATAATGTTAGTTGTACTACGGCATAGCCGTGCTAGTGAAATTGTACACCACGGCTGCAGCAAGCAGTCCGGAGATTGCAGGTTCAAATCCCGATACTGAAAGCGGCTGTCCTGAAGTGTGGTTTTTCCCACTCCAGGCAAATGCTGGAATAGTACCTTACTTCAAGTCCCGGGGCACCTACTGTACCTCATCCCTGTCCCTAATACAGTCGTCACATAAATACAGGATATTAGAAAATTGCAATACATACCCAACTACATGGGACTGATGACCAAGATGTTCCAAGCCCCTAAAATTAATTAACAATAATAATGTTAGTTATGTTATTAAGACGTGGGAGCCTCCGTGGCTTAGGCGGCAGCACGCCAGCCTCTCACCGCTGGGTCCGTGGTTCAAATCCCGGTCACTCCATGTAAGATCTGTGCTGGACAAAACGGAGGCAGACAGGTTTTTCTCCGGGTACTCCGGCTTTCCCTGTCACAATTTCATTCCAGCAACACTCTCCACTATCATTTCATTTCATCTGTCATTCATTTAATCATTGCCCCAGAGGAGTGCGACAGGCTTCGGCAGCCGGCACATTCATATCCTCGCCGCTAGATGGGGGCTTCATTCATTCCATTCCTGACCCGGTCGGAGACTGGAAGCAGGCTGTGGATTTTCATTTCATGTTATTAAGACGTGCAAACACCTTTGTACAGTTACCTAAATCCTGATATAAAGTGGAGGAAGGTTTTAATTTTCAGTTCTTCAAAAAAATCATAATATTACAGGAAAGTATTGAAGTTCTAGAATTTTTCGTATTTACCTATTGAATTGTAGATGTCACCCAAGTTTCTTTTTTTAAACAAGTAGTTAAAATAATTCATATTTTGTTCACTAAAGCTTTGACATTTATCAATGTGAACATAAATTATTTTGTTATGGATTAGCATATGCCTAAATTTTAAGGTTTCTTTGATATAAATACGAGGGTTGCTCTTTTAGTTTTGGCAACGATGCTGCTGCTTTATGTTGCAACGGTGTTGGACTCTGCCATTGTTACCAAAAGTAGCTAACCTGTATCCCCTTCCTTAGAGAACATGACCTCCTCCGTCCACTCCCCCATTCGTATGCAGTGGCGCCTGTTAGATGGGTAGTTGTGGGCAAGCGCTCGTGCAAGATGGTCGCAATGTTTTCGAAGCAGGAACAGAAAAAGTTGATAAAAATTCAGTGCGCTAGGGGTCGCACGAGGCGTGCGGTGCAGCTGCGTTACCTTACAGAACGGTAGCAAGATGGGTTGCAGCCTTTCGAGATGGGTGCGAACATGTGGAGGACATGCCTCGATCTGGTCACCCACCAGTAAGTGATGAAAATGTACAGATGGTGTCCGCGTTAGTGGAGGCGGATCGGAACGTAACACTTCGTGAATTAGCGCAAGATACAGGACTGGCGAATTCGACTGTCTTCCACATCCTGAAAAACTGCCTGAAAATAAGGAAAATCGCGTCAAAATGGGTTCCGCATGACTTAACCGACATGCAGAAATGGCTGGATATGACGCTTCTCGTACGCACTTGCAGTGTTATGAGCGCAAAGGAGAGGACTTCTTACGGTGTATCATAATCATTGACGAGACGTCGGCGAAATCTTATGAGCCACAGTTGAAACGCCAATCAAATGAGTGGCGGCACCACTGATCACCACGTAAACAAACAGTTCGACAAACCCCCACCAATGTGAAGGTAATTTTGATTCTTGCCTATGATTGGGATGGTGTGATCATAAAACATACCGTTCCCCCAGGGCAAACCGTTAATGCAGCATACTATTTTTCGTTTCTGCAAGATCATCTCCTAGCAGCTCTGAGAAGGAAACGGCGACACCACATGGATACTCCGCCCATCATTCTGCATGACAATTCCAGGGCACACACTGCAGGAGTTGTTGAATCGCTGGAACTGGGAGGTGCTCTATCATCCCCCGTACTCTCCCGACTTAAGTCCCTGCGACTTTGATCTCATCCCGAAGATGGAGCCACTGCGCGGGAACCGCTACCCTACAACTGGAGATGATGTGCAGGCTGCCGAGCGCTCTCTTCGCACCATCGATCGATTGGGCAGTACCAACGGAATCCTATGGCTTCCGCGTCGCAGGGAACACGTACGCAGTGCTGGAGACTACATCGTGGGCCTATGAAACTTGGAACCATGTAGGTGTGTTATTTATCAATTTATAACATAGTTGGCAAAACTAAAAAAGCAACCTATGTACATATACCCCCCACCAAGTTCGATTGTTTATCTACAATAATAGCTAGCTAAAGAAAATCCTGGTATGAGCACATGCTAGATTTTTTCAGGCTTCATCCAGTGTTCAGAAACTCACAGGGTGTGGATATTTGAGCAGTTTCTGTGGTAGTATATCAGTATACTGTATTATTTTATAATTAACTCACTACATTTTGGTGGAATATTCTGATAGAAGACTAGGAGAGAGAGAGAGAGTGACGAATGAAGACATTCGAAAGGAAGTGAATGTATAGAAGCTGAATGATAAGCTGGAGCAGAACAGATTGAGATGGTAAGGACATGTGAAAAGTATGAATGATGAAAGAATGTCGAAACAAGTGGAGAGACGGATGACTGGAAAGAGAGGACGAGCAAGACCTAGAGTACGGAGGATGTGTTTGGCGACTGATACTGTGAGAGAACTAAACCTGGAGTGGAGTTCAGTGGTTGAGGAAGGATGGTGGACAGACAGACAGAGTAAAGTGGAGGGGTGCCATATTTGCTTCGACCCGTCCCAAGCTACAAAACGGAAATTGATGATTCTGATTGAAGAAGTTGAGTATTTGTATTATCGTTATGTCTAAGGATTTTAGTTCTTGCAGGAACACTTACCATCTCTGTTCTGAAGAAAAAATCACTTACTGGTATTCTGAAATAATTGGCCCCAATGTATGCAGCAGTGGGTTAACTTGTCCTAGGGTGTGCTAAGCTTTTTGCTTGTCCTCCTTACCTCCATAATGATGACCCATTATTCTCCTATCAGGTCGTGTTTGTGTGGGGTGCCCAAAAGTACATTAATACCTGAAAGTAGCGGAAGTGTCTGTGTAGGCTTGTATTGCGTTATTTGCATTAATGTTTTGCTCTCGCCTCTCCTCCCCATAAAACAATATATTCTTCTCTAGTGAGCTTTTTGCACATTTCCATAATTTTTTAAGAACACTGAACTTCAGCACCCAGTTTATAATGCTATTTACACCAAAGCCCCCTTTTTAGGAACTGAAATAGGACTACCCGTCTTATTCTTTCCACTACACAAAACATAATTTATTATTTCACTTTTAATACAGTACACCATGCTTTCTTGCTCTAGCCATTTTTCATAACTGTTGCCCACAGGGATTTGGCAAAATGCCCTGTCTATTTACAAAGAATAAATACACACATCAAAAAAAGTTTTGCATCACCTCGGTTCCCAGATCTCCGGCATATAGACGTTGACTGTGTATATTGTATCCAAGATACAGTCCCTTTGACTGTTCATAGATGTCACTAAAACTGCTCAAAGATGTAAACAACCATGCATGAGCAGGGCCTATTAGACGGAGGGGGTACGACAGCCGATCAGTTCCAGTCATTCCACCAGGACGAAGGTACGCTGCTCATGTTGTCTGTAGTTCTACCATGCCTAGAAGGTCAATACCGCAGTTCGATCGCGTCCGCATTGTTACTTTGTGTCAAGAAGGGCTCTCAACAAGGGAAGTTTCCAGGCGTCTCAGAGTGAACCAAAGCGATGTTGTTCGGACATGGAGGAGGTACAGAGATACAGGAACTGTCGATGACAGGCCTCGCTCAGGCCGCCCAAGGGCTACTACTGTAGTGGATGACCGCTACTTACGGATTGCCGCTCGGAGGAACCCTGACAGCAATGCCACCATGTTGAATAATGCGTTTCGTTCAGCCACAGGACGTCGTGTTTCAACTCAAACTGTGCGCAATAGGCTGCATGATGCGCAACTTCACTCCCGACGTCCATGGCGAGGTCCAGCTTTGCAACCCCGACACCATGCAGCGCGGTACAGATGGGCCCAACAACATGCTGAATGGACCCCACGGAATTGGCATCACGTTCTCTTCACCGATGAGTGTCGCATATGCCTTCAACCAGACAATCGTCGGAGACGTGTTTGGAGGCACCCTGGTCAGGCTGAACGTCTTAGACACACTGTCCAGCGAGTGCAGCAAGGTGGTGGTTCCCTGATGTTTTGGGGTGGCATTATGTGGGGCCGACGTACGCCACTGGTGGTCATGGAAGGCTCCGAAACGGCTTTACGATACCTGAATGACATCCTCCGACCCATAGTGCAACCATATCGGCAGAATATTGGAGAGGCATTTGTCTTCATGGACGACAATTCTCGACCTCATCGTGCACATCTTGTGAATGCGTTCCTTCAAGATAACGACATCGCTCGACTACAGTGGCCAGCATGTTCGCCAGACATGAACCCTATCGAACATGCCTGGGATATGTTGAAAAGGGCTGTTTATGGACGTCTTGACCCACCAACCACTCTGAGAGATTTACGCCGAATTGTCGTTGAGGAGTGGGACAATTTGGACCAACAGTGTCTTGATGAACTTGTGGATAGTATGCCACGGCGAATACAGGCATGCATCAATGCAAGAGGACGTGCTACTGGGTATTAGAGGTAGTGGTGTGTACTGCAATCTGGACCACAAATGCTGAAAGTCTAGCTGTATGATGGTACAACATGCAATGTGTGGGTCTCATGAGCAATAAAACGAGCTGAAATGTTGTTTGTGTTGATCTCTATTCCCTTTGTATTTAACGGTTCCGGAACTCTTGGAACCGAGGTGATGCAAAACTTTTTTTGATGTGTGTACTTAGGATATTTTAAGTCACTTCACTGTTCTGTTGATATTTTGAGTCCAAGTCCAACATACTCCCACCTTTTGATTAACAATGTTGAATCAAAACCAATAAAATATTAAACAATTTCACAATAAAGAGTGATAAGAAAAAGGAAAGACACTATACACAATTAAATTACTGAAGAAAGCGTGATGGAATGTTTACTCTTCTACCGGACCTAGTAACATACACTTTCTCTTCTCTCAAGGTAACAGCAGGCTCAGGCTCATCCATCGATACACTAGTTGTCTTGGAGCAAATCTCCAAAGGATAGATGCGTTGAACTGTTCGGATCAACATACCAGTAGCAGTTTTCACCTTCACCACTCGTATTTTGTTGTCCTTCCCTGGGTATACAGCTGCGACTCTCCCCATCGGCCTGTCCATCTTCTTCCTGTCGTCACCACCAATTAGCACGACTTCACCTACTTGAAGGTCTCGCGTCAGCTTCTTCAGCTCGTTCCTTCTTTGGATGAGCTGACCAAGATATTCCACTCTAAACCTCTTTCTCAGGTCTTCCTTTAGTCGTTGTTGGTACCTATACCTCTTTGACAGATTAACACTATCGATGATATCAAGATCAGGTACTCCCACCCTTGGAATGTCTTGTATAAACATTGCAGGCGTCAAAAGCACCAATTCATTCTGATCTTCAGACAGATAAGTTAGTGGTCGTGAATTAACAACAGTTTCACAGTCAATCAAAATTGTCAACATTTCATCATATTCCACACATGCACGCCCAAGTACACGTCGCACCAACTTCTTAAGAGTTTGAATCAATCGCTCCCACCACCCACCCCACCAAGCTGCTGTGGGTGGATTGAATTGCCATTCAATTCTTGAAATGGCAGTTTCCTTTACTATCTTATCCCAGTCAAGTGCTTTGAGTAAGTTCTCCGTTCCATGAAAATTTGTCCCGTTGTCACTATAGACAACATGTGGTCTACCCCGTCTGGAAATAAATCTTCTCAGTGCCAAAATGAAGCTGGATACCGAAAGAGAAGTAACCAGTTCAAAATGAACCGCTCTGAAGAATGCACAGTTGACGATCACTATCCAAGATTTGGTACTATTCTTCAAGTGCAATGGACCCGCTAGATCGATTCCTACTACTTCAAATGCACTGGCTTCTCTCACCCGATTTTCAGGAAGTTCCACAGGTACTGATTCAATACGTTTTGCTTCAAATCGTTTACATCTCACACATTTGGAAAGAATGCTGCGCAGAGTCTTCCGCCCTTTGACAACCCAGAAACGTTCTCTTATGATAGCAGAATTTGCACTCCTGCATCAGAGGCTATCATATGCTCTTCCATAACCAACAGATGTGTTACTTTATGATCTGATGGCAACAGAATGGGGAATCCGAAATCTGCATCATCTTTTCTTCTCACAATCTTTGTCATGATTCTCAGCAGTCCATCCCCATCTTCTATACTACACAAAGATTTGAAGTCCAACTTCTCTTTCTTCATAAACATGTCATTTTGTACAAACTTCAAAAGGCGTCTTTCTGCATTCTTTACTTCGTGGGTGGACAGTTCAGAATCGAGATGCATATCCTTTTTAACCCGAACATCATTCGTACAATATTCGTGTAAGACGAGAAATACTTCAAATACCATGCCTCCTCTTGTGTAGCAACAGTTAACGATATCGCATCTCTCTTCCTTTCCTGATCTATGTCGTCCTCCTTTGCCATTGATTCAGACTTTGGCCAGTTCTCTTCGGAGAGTTTAAGTGAGCTCGGCCCCTCCCACCATCGGGATTCTAACAGTTTTTTCGCACTACAGCCTCTTGATGGTAGATCAGCAGGGTTTTCATGGCCAGGAATGTGTCTTCAGTCTTCAACATTGGAACTACTACCAATTTCCTTCACCCTATTTCTAACAAATGTTCCCCACTGTCCATCTTGGGTAATCCAGTGTAATGCGGTGGCAGAGTCAGTCCAGTAATATTCCTTTAAGTCCTTCATGTCAAGACCTTTCCTCACATGTGTAGCTAAACGAGTCCCAATACAACAAGCGAGCAATTCTAACCTTGGAATTGTGATCTTTTTCAAAGGTGCAATCCTAGATTTAGCTTGCAACAACTGAACCAACACTCTCCTGCTGTCTTCACATCTCAAGAACACCACGGCTGCATAGGATGACTTTGATGCGTCGCAAAAGACGTGTAGAGCACACGAGTCTGTCTCCTTCATTGAAGTCCATCTTGGGATTCTTACATCCCAGCCTAATTTGCTTTTCCAGCTTTCTTGGAGAAGTATTTTAGGGCAAAGAGTAACAGGAGAGGTGAAGCCTATTGAATCGGAGACTCTCTGCGTTGTGGATAAGATATTTCTTCTTGTAATTGCTATTTGAGGGTAGCTTATCCCACTGACATCGCAGTACAACTTATCTTCTACCTTATCCCACAGCAATCCAAGAACTGGTGACGGTTTGGCAGTACCTTCGGTGCATAAGGCTGTATGCTCCCTACCTCTCAGGTCAAACTTCCCTTCAGCCATTATTTCCGTAGCTTGTCCAACAAATGTATGTAGCTCCTCTTCTGAATTGACAGACGTGACACATTTGTCAACATAAAAGGAGTTCTTCAGTGTTTCAGCCACTCCTTTTAAAGGCGGTTGATACTGACTCAAGTGGATAACTGCTCCCAGGAGGAATGGGCTGCAGTTTACTCCAAAAACAACTCTACGATGTCTCAATATTTTAACCTTCTTCTCTTTGACATTTTCCCACCAGAGAAATCGCAGACAGTCACGGTCTTGTTCGTCCACAGAGATTTGTAGAAAGGCCTACTTGATATCGGAAATGACACCAATTTTCTGTTGTCGAAACCTAAGCAAAATCTTGGGGATCAAATCCAGCAAGTTCAGTCCTTTTGCGAAACGGTCATTTAAAGAGCAGCTCCCTTTCTGCTAGCAGGATGCATCAAAGACTGGCCTCACACTCGTCGTTGAATTGTCTTTGAAGACTTCCCGATGCTGAAGATAGTGCCCACGTTTCTGTTGCTCGTCATCTTGAACCACTTCTACCATGCCCTCATTCAACCAGTTTTTCAATACTTTATCATAGTCATCAAACTTCTCTGTCACTTAAAGTTTCGTGGTTGTAACTATTAACCTCTTTTCAGCTACCACTCTGTTATCAGGTAGCTCTTCCCGACCATCCAACCAAGGAAAACTAACCTCATACCTTCTCTCAGGATCTCTCTTCACAGTTCTCTTGAAGTGATCTCGCACAGCTGTATCGATTTCCTCATTTGTTTGGCTTTCACAGGGATCCAAAATTCCCAGAGCATCCAACTTCCATAGGTCCGGCAGATGACTAGTGTGAGTCAAAAGGGTAGTTATCATGGCAGCATGGGTATTTGTGCCAGACTTGTCCATCACTTTACCCATTACGACCCAGCCTAATTTAGTTTGCACAGCAGTGAGTCCACACTCTATCAGGATTTCAATTGGTGGCTGTCCAAGCTCCGACATCTGTGTGGTGAATCCCCTTCCTCCTCAATTCTCCCATGCAAGTACTTAAATATGGCCGTGAGATTGATCCACATATTATTGGTTGGTCTAAAACTTGAATTATGCACGAATAGTTATCTACCAAACTCTTCAAGAGAACATCATAACATTGGTGCTCCATTATCTTGTATGAACCCCCTCCAAATAATGCATGTATGACGACTTCTGATTTGACTGGCTGATAACCCATTTCCCGCGCAGTACTTTTCAATATATATGACAGCTGTGAACCGGTATCGATGAGTGCTCTTACGGTCCGTCTCCTCCCATAGGCCTCAAGATTCACTAGCAGGGTCTGAAGAACTACATCCGAGGAGCACTGACTTGAAAGCGAGGTATTCTGGTTTTGTTCCGTCTTTTCCTCACATTTTTGGCCCTTTTGCTTGACCTCCAGCTGTGGACACATGATGGTGCAATGCTTCCTGGCTTCAGACAGACGAAACATCCCCTGCTTCTCTTTAATATGTCCTGCTTCTCACTTAGAGATAATCTCTGTGCTTGAAAACACTCCTTATTCTCGTGTGGTTTTCCGCAGAACACACACGTCAATTTATACTCCTTTGGCTCACCGGAGAACAAGTCTGTTGCAGTAGGTACAATTTTATCAGGTTGCTGCTTCTTCTTATATCTTTGTGGATTAACCTCACTCAGCCTGAAGCCCGCTTTCGCCAAATAAATTATTTCTTCACCTTCAACTTCCTTCCCGAGGAATAGCATTAAGTGCTTCAACCGGTCACCATAGATTTTGCTTCCGCCCTCTTCATTATCAATTGTCATTGGACTTCTCAGCCACACCCTAAGAATATCTTCAGGGATGCAGGACTCCACGAGCAGAAAGAGCATGGCAGCATATTTGTCTGAAGTCATACCAATTGACTCGAAAGCACGCAGGTGTTGATCACTTTCGTGATGCTTTCAATGTTTAGCTTGGCCCATTTGTCGGTCACATTTTGTTTCTTGTTACCGAGATCCCCGAATGGTAATTGTTTCTTTGTAAATGTATTAATTGCTTAAACCAAATGCATAATCTTGTTATCAAGCACCTATTCATAGATATCATAGCTCTCACCTTGAGTGTTCTAGTCGCCCACTACCTCAAGCTTCCTCACTCCCGGCATACACGGCATCCACTGGCTCATCTGCTGTCCGCTGAGCAGGGTCGACTGACGTCACCCTGACTTTCGTTCGACCAATGGCAGGTCTTTGTCTGGTCGGGCAATCTCCAGCCTTCGAGATTGTTCCATGATCACTATTTAAGACGCCACCTGCTGGCGTTCTCCAGCCACTTCTGATCAATCATCATTCTGATCACATCGTCATTCAGATCAGCTCATCATTCAGATCAACGCTGCCACACCGCATGGAACTATTGCCAGTCGCTGCTTCACCTCGCTGCTACGTCACGAGGCCTCTACTCTGATACATCGCTCAAGAGGACAGGAATGTTTGCCAGCCGCAGCACACTACAAGTTTCACCTTAGATGGTGTATCTCACTTTAAACTTCGAGGAAGCAGCAGTCTCCCTGGCCGCACCCAATGTCGACTTATACTCAGTCACCGCTTGGACACTACCAGTGTCAAACCGTCACCAGAAGGGAAAAGAAGAGTTGAATATTCATCTTTTCGGAATATGCATCTTGAGGCCATGAGCGCCTCCCCCCCCCCCCCGAAGAAACCGTGGAGGACTTTTTAAACAGTTTTAGGCTAACTGGAACTTTTATGGAGCTGGCTCAACAATTTGGAAGATAAGTTCAAACTTGATAAAGAATTGCATTTCTTACTCTCATCATACATTTCATCTTTTTTATGGTTCTTTTATTAATATGCATATTATATTTCAATTCCAATTTCTCTCAAATCTAGGCAATCCTTAACATTGGTTTTTCCATCATTAATCAGGGTACTGTCACCAGACCCTCTCCATTTGTTAAAATTTAACACTAATTATTCTCTGCATATCCCAGTTGTGTGCATTTATTGTGCATTTTAATGTTATTTAAAGAAAATTGTTGTCTCAATAAATATTATTTATATCTTGTTAACTAAATCTTTGTTTTCTGGTAATGTACTTTTATGCCCATTGCACCGCACCGCTTCAGTCTTTTCGCTGTTTAACAGTAGCTATTTTGGTTAAGCTTAAACCTACTTCTCGTTCTCCCGTATGGGGAAGTTTTAGGGCAGAACTTTCACCAGGTGTGATTCTAGGTTATCATAGAGGCGAGCTGTGTCACGCTTCCTCTGCCTTCAGTGGCATTCTTTATCACCAGTGACAGGAGTTCTCTTACATAATATTCAATAAGCAACTCTTCATTTCCAAATCTATTCTTCAGCCTCTCTATAGCCTTATTCTAGTTCTCCGCAGTGGAAGGGAAGCTATCAACAATCTCCCGAGCTCTTGAGCCTTCTGTGGTAGCCTGAATCAGGTACTGGACTTTGTCCTCATTTTCCAAATCCCCGTCCTCGTGAATTCGCCTAAATTGGCTCCAAAAGCCAAGCTAGTCCTTTATATCCCTGCTGAACTTCTTTTATTCAATTTTGGGTAACCTAAGTTTTCGTCTGCTGGAGTTTGGGAAAGAAATGACCGACTGCCCATTGTTTGTGATTTGGACACCGGTATGTTGCCTCACAATAAATTGTTCTACTTTCACATGCGCACAATCCATGTCCTCATTGAACTTCTCTACACTCTCGTATTCTCGTTCAAATTCACCTTCAGATTGATCAGTGTCTTCTAACATTAATGCTGCCACCTGTTCATTGAGGTTATGTAAGTCGGTAGTTAATCGTTCCAGAGTTGTTAATTTGCTTCTTACAATGTCTTCTTTAGAATTTTCTTCATCATTTAATGATTGCAACAGGTCGTCATAATTCTTAGTGCACCTCGTTCTCACAGGTTTTCGCCTCTTTACAAGCACTTCCATTGTTAAAATTTATGAATATAACCAGATCGAGACTTACCAATATCTGCGTTATTAATTACGTCGGGGTCACCACTATTTTAGGAACTGAAATAGGACTACCCGTCCTATTCTTTCCACTTACAAAATATAATTTATTCTTTCACTTTTAATACAGTACACCATGATTTCTTGCTCTAGCCATTTTTCATAACTGATGCCCACAGGGATTTGGCAAAATACCCTGTCTATTTACAAAGAATAAATACTTAGGATATTTGAAGTCATTTCACTGTTCTGTTGACATTTTGAGTCCAAGTCCAACACCCTTGTAACTCTTAAATAGAATTCTTCAGAACAATGTACCTATAATTGTCACTCGATGAGCATTTTAATTTTTCAGGTTATGTGTGTTCAACATACACACGGTCTTCAGGTTGTAGTTTGTTGATAACCTATGCCGAGAAGGCAGTCAAATTTTCAAAATCTATAGGGTCATCATATTGGTATTGCACTCATTATGGTTTTGAAACTCATATCAACAAACTTGTTTTATGGTGCAAAATTTTAGGCTGAGAGGCAGAATGTTGAATTGGTGATGCTTGTAGAAATATGAGTGTTGTGGTTGGGTGAGCCTCTGTGGTTTAGGCGGCAGCATGCCCGCCTCTCAGCGCTGGGTCCAGGGTTCAAATCCCGGTTACTCCATGTGAGATTTGTGCTGGACAAAGCAGAGGCAAACAGGTTTTTCTCTGGGTACTCCGTTTTTCCCCGTCACACATTTAATTACAGCAACACTCTCCACTGTCATTTCATTTCATCTGTTCTTCATTTAATCATTTCCCCAGGGGAGCGCAACAGGCCTCGGCAGCCAGCACAGTTCATATCCTCGCCGCTAGATGGAGGGCTTCATTCATTCCGCTCCCTGACCCGATCGGTCGACTGGAAGCAGGCTGTGGATTTTCATTTTCATGGTTGGAGTTTACAGAGACTGAACTAACTTGCTACCAAATTTCATCAACATCAGTTCAGTTGATCAAGAGTTACTGGAGAGGTCTCGGACAGACAAAAGTCAATATTAGAAACCTATATTTCATATGATGAAAATAGGCTAAAAGAAACTAGTACATTTTTGGTTTGGATAGAATAAGAACTTCAATCTCCACTTAAGAATTCCAACGACTTATCTCTGTGACAGTGAAATGAATTTGAACTGCCAAAAGGAAACGGTAGACAAGCAATTTTGTGTTCTCGAATTTTCATACATAGTGCAGACCAGCAAGTTCAGAGCATAGAGGGGCAGATATTCAAGTGATAGTATTATTATTATTATTTTATTCATGTATTCAGTCATATGATGTACACCATACAATATTCTAGGATATGTCAAGATATTTTGCAATTAATACTGACAATGTCTACTGTAAAAATGCACAATGGTTAAACAATATGATTAATGATCTATAGTATATTGTGCCTGTTAATCCATCAGTACTTGGTGGTGAACCACTTCGCACCAATGAACGATCGGACACATGTGAAACTTGGAAACAGTGCGAGTATGAGAGTCGGATCTTGGGGCGTCCTGGGTAGATTATCTGAGTAATTGAAAATACACTGTTCTTATGTGCCACGTGAGGAGTAAGAAGGGAATTAATGATAAAAACATAGCATTTGAAACAAAAATACTCCCCTTTCTTTTGCATGCAGTCCTCCACACCCTTCAGCCACTTATCTCTTGGCCTTGCTCTTGGTCTTTTTCCCTCTATTTTCATCTTATGTACCTTCCTGGGTATCCTCCTCCCATCCATTCGCTTAACATGCCTATACCATTTAAGCCTTGATTCCTCTATCCTATCCTGTAATGCTCCCACCTTGACTAATTCTCTGATCTTCTCATTTCTTAACCTTTCCACCTTTGTCACTCCAATACTGCTTCTCAAGAATTTCATCTCACTAGCCTGTATATTCTGCTTCGCTCCCTTCCTTTCATAACCCAGGTCTCTGAGGCATACGTCAGGATTGGAACGTAGTACGTCCTATATATGACCCTTTTGCTGTTTTGAGGGACATCCTTACTCCATACCACGCTCCTAACACTTTTCCTGAATAATTCTGCTTGCCTCCCCCGCTCATTTATTTCTCTGTTGTTTCTTCCATTCTCTTGTATCATGCTTCCCAGATACTTGAAACTCTCTACTCTCCTCAATTCTTCCCCACCAATTGTTATTCCCGTTGTGACTCTCTCCTTCTTCCTGGTTGTGATCATCCACTCGTTTTTGCTTATGCTAAACTTCATCCCATATCCATGTACTATCTTGATAGGATTACCACTATAGATACGCTATTCTGGTCCTCAGCCAGCGATTTTTTCCCATACATCCAACTGCTCCTGTACTTCCTCCTCCTCCTTGTTTCCACAGATAATCAAATGTTCTGCAAAATCCATTACTTTCATCCTTCTTTCGCCAATCACTTCCGCCACTCTGGTCATTATATCGTCCGTCACTCCGTCACTTTCACACAGCTTATACTTTCATTGTACATTTCCCTTATCCTCCATATAGTCTGCTTTCTCTTCTTCGAAGCCCTCCATACCTTACTTTTATGTACACTACCATATGCTTTTTCAATGTCCAGGAAGGCCATCAGTAGGTCCATTCCATATTCATAATGATTTCCTGCAACTGTCTTACAGCAAAATTAGATCCACTATGGACCTTCCTGCTCTGAAGCCATGTTGTTCTTCTCTCATCTTTCCTTCTATTTTTGCCCGAATTCTCTTTTCCAAAACTTTCTCAAAGATCTTCGCACAATGGCTCATCAATGTAATCCCCCGATAATCCTTGCACTCCTTTCTGCTACCTTTCTTGAAGATTGGGACAATTATTCCCTTCTTCCAGTCCTCCGGGGTCCTCCCCTCTTTCCATACAGCCCTCATTACTCGATATAGCCATTGCATCCCCACCTCTCCTGCCGCTCTCAGCATCTCTACACATATCTCGTCCAGACCTGGTGCCTTCCCTCCTTTCATCTTCCTCACTTTGCCCTCCACTTCCCTCCATGTTAAGTCCGTTTCTGTTCTTGGTGACTCCCCTCCTTTCATCTTCCTCACAGCATCCTCCTCTTCCCTCCATGTTAAGTCCCTACGTTCAAACTAGTCTAATTGCAGTTTGTGAGCATAAAAATAATTTTCAAAATTAGCATGGTCCTTCAAATATAGTTCAATGTTTATAGCACTGGGCTATGTTGTTTTATTAACACAGTATGTTATGCCTCTAACTAAAATATTTCATTATTGGTTAGAATATAGTGTTGGACTATTACTGAATTACATACATATTTTATAAGCAATATTGATAATAAGCATAACCAGCCTTGTGACAAGTCCGTAATTAATATTTTGATGATTTCAGCCTGTCCTAAATAATATAATGATGGCCTTCAACAATTACGGTCCCACTAGGAACTTCATTCTACAATATGTGCTGCAAATGCAACTAATTATATTGGCTAACTGACCTAGCCCTGTTCAATTAGTCATTAGATCTTAGAAATTGCACAACACTGGTTTGAATTTACCAATAATTCGTAACTTATTCTCAGTTGACACAGACATGTACTCAAAGTGGGTTGTTCAAAAGCTTTAAAATAAACATGTGGATTCCTAATTCTTTATAGCATCTTGTCACTTTACTAAAGGAGTTGAAACAATAATAATGATAGTCTTAATATTGTTTCTCTAGTGTGGCATCAGGGATAAATTCTATAACATCACGCCTGCACCTTCTTTTTCATACTTGCTTTCAATTGAGATGACCTTTCCTCTGGTTGTGGGGACACATGTCCTGCACTGCTCGAAGCGCCAACGTCAGGTACGCTCTGTTCCCCTCTTCACAATCCTCCCACCTATGTATCTTCACACATTTTGGTGTCCTCACCATTGTATTTCTGCATTATTATATGTTCATAAAATGTGCATCCTACATTCTGGGTAAGTTTCAATAATCAGCATGTTGCAACTTTGACTATATTGTTTTTACGACTTTCTGGGGTTTAATGTGACCCATGGTGCCACACTCCACTGTTTTCACTCTTGCACCCAACCAAACTTCTGGGTAGGATTCTTCTGATAGTTGACCACACACATGCCTGGACAGTGCTGAGGTATACTTTCCACATACAACTGACACATAACACCTGTTGTCAAATGCAGAGTTTTGTATGAGAATGAGTCACACCACTGTTTCTACGACTGTGGATTTGTATTGACCACATCTTTTAGTTTGGATCCTCCCGAGTATGGAAGTTGTGTGATATGTTAACTAATGGTGCATCATCTATCGTTGGAAAAAACAATGGATTTATTTCCTTTGTAAACAAATGAGCTCATTGTATGCCACTGTATAACACACCAAGAATATCCTTGTGCAAAATCAAGTAAAATGGAACATGTGTAGTAGAGTGGAAAAGCTAATGGAGGTAAGTGCCATAAAAGTAATTAGTAGATATTCATCAAAAGCTGTTTAGACTTACAACTAAAGAGATGTTATTTGAAGAAAACGTATACATAAAGATTGATTTCCTTTATCTAACTTGTAAGTATTAGATTCCTGTATTTTGCATATGCCTGAATGTATAAACTGAGCCAACTCCATTGCACTCTGAATCAGTTTGGTCTAATCAAGCACTGATCCTGTGGTAAAAGTGTCGATTTTCGTCGTCAAAGTTAATCATGGACCACACGTCCTTTTTTTATTTTTATTTTTTGTCTCAGCTAGTGGAACGCTATCAGGCAACGCTTCCAATGCCGTTTGGTAAGGTTCGGAAAGAACTCAAAGAGATGGTTTGAGTTAAGGTTAAGTTGAACTTTATGAAAAATAGGTTTCAGCATCGTGGGTAAACAATGAAATTGTGAAAGGAGAACAAGTTGCCTGAACAGTTTGAAAATTTATTACAAAATAAATATTTGCATTCTCAACAAGGGGATAAACCCATATATATATACGGTATATAACAATAATTCAAACAATTTGTAACAAATAAATACTATAATATTAATAATGTAAATGACTTCAACTGTTTGTAAAAGGTAGCAATTTAACTGGTTTGAATTTAGCATAACACCTTAGTTACTGTAAACTACTTTCATAGGTTAGGTTTAGCACTAAATTCGTGTGCATTGCAAAGCAAGTGGAATGCAAATACATGAAAAGAGTGAAATGAAACACTTGATCGACAAACGCTTGTTGTCTTTAAGAAAGGCAAGACTAAAGCCTTTAAAAAATATAGGTTAAAGAAGTTTATGCTGCACTACAGAGCTGAAAAGCTCAACAATCAAGTTTGTAAGGCCTGTAAACAGAGCCCTGTATAAAAAAATTGAAATCCAGTTTTAAAGTTTGATGAAGTAGCAGGTTAAATGGCACATGTTACTCATCCATATCCTTAGTAGATGATTTGTTGGTTAGGTTAACCATAGCTGGAACTCCAGTAGCGAAATTTATAGACTAGATGATCCTTGTTACACTGTGCACCTCGCAGAAATAAAATGCATCCAGCTTGAACTGTTGCCATTGCGAAGCACTTTCGCATAGGGGAACACTTGTAGAGATCCATGTTTGCACTGACCAGAAGACGATGGATAGTTAAAAGTTGATAAGTAGGTACCAGACATAAATATTTTAAGTAATTTTAAAGCATTGTAGTTAATCTTGCAGTGTTTTCATTCTCGAAAATGAAGTCGAAGTCTCACAGCTTCCTGAGCTGGGTTGTTGAGACGGCTGTCTGACTGGCAAACATAAGTCCGGATACTAGTGACGAAAAATGTCGCTGGAGAGGCAACATGCCTTCACGAAGTGACTGGTTGTGTGTAGACGAAGTATTCCAAGTATTCGCACGACGAAATGTGTTGTAGATGCGGCGATGTGCCAACTGATGAAATGACTAGCTTTCATTCGAAGTCCTTGCGACGGGATGTGTCGCAGGTGCGGTGATGTGCCATTGACGAAAACAGTACTTCGTAGTTCGAAGTGTTCAAAGTATTCGTAGAGAGGACGGAGATCCCAGCTGTTTTATAGCGGCAGGAAGAGATTCCAGACTATTCGATTAGAAGAAGTACGGTGATTGGCCAGCGAGACGGTCAACCGATGAGAGCGAGGGAAAAATAATGGCTGCCATTTAAATTACATCTTGCGCAGCGAATAGTAGGTGAAATGTCACTGAAACAACACTAAAGAAAGTATCTTACTATCTTGTATTTGTGAATAAATAACAAGTAAGTGAAAAATATAATAAGTACTTTAGGAAAAAAGCATATATAAATTAAGACAAAATTACGTAAACATGTGGAACACATGTCACATTTTAGGTTATGAAAGAACAAAATAAAGTCTCGAATTCTTGCTTTTTCTCTCGGAATATATGAAAAAATTAAAATCTGATTTACGGGCTTTGTAGCCTTCGCAAATGCGAACAACGATGATAGAATATTTCCCAGTGTAACACCCCTTTTGAAAACACTGCATGTTTACCACTCCAGAAATTGTTATTTGAACATAACACTAGGATTATATTTTGTCACACTCAAGACAGGATATTTATGATATCTTCAATTTGGAAGTGTCTATGGTTTTGTTTGCTGCCTTTTCAAAGTCAAGAAACTTTCCACTCATATCTATAACATAGAATGGTTTTGAAGGTCTTGCAGTTGTAATCACCTTCTTTATATCTTCCAGCACATGGAATTTTTTCACCTATCCACCTTTTTCAATTAGTGCAAAGTCCCTATCAGATGAAGAAAAACTGTCCCACCATAAGGAACTTGTGGTCTATTCTTTCAAATAAGCCAGTAGCAACAAGGCAAATGTACAAAAGCAGGAGCATTCTGTTCTTGGTCCGACCGCAGCAATTATCACTCCAAATACAAAATTTTCTTTGTAGGTGCGGTGTTGCTCATTAATAGCACGGATGAGAGAAGACGCCATTTCATTACCTCCATGTGAAGATTTGCCTTTGTGTGTACTGACCACTCTCATACAAAGAGAAAATGTAAGGAGGGTATGAAAAGTGTATGAATAAAAAAAATGTATACCGTAGCTGAATACTGCAACAATCTTCTTGAGATCCTGCAAGATGGTAACGGTGTGGAAGAATAGGATGATGTCGTAGCTGGGCCCATATAGTTTCACAAGATCAAACATACCAGAATCTCAGAGCTGAGCAAAGATAACCCAGAGGGGGACAAGTGTACTCCGCAAGGGAAGCAAGCCTAACCAAACTTCACACACACTCTCATAACTCTTATGTTCCAATGTAACATCATAGGTTCTGGGAAACATACACAGCACTCCATGAGAAGTAAAAGAAGTAGAGTAAAAGTTCCACTTAAAACTATAGATATATTGAAAATAAATTCAAATATAACTGATGAACGAGAGAAACCATACAGATCAAACTTGTAGTTACCCGAAATAAAATTGCACTTGTATATCATAATCTGAGTACCATGCCACTGTAGCAGTTGAAATGGTGAAAAAAGGATGAAAAGGGAGTTGGCAAAGTCGTCTTAGTAAATACAGAGCACCAGCATAGTAGTCGCATGGCCTCGAAAAAAAAAAACTCCCAAGAGAGAAAAAATAGTAAAAATGCAAGTATCAATTACCGTAGAAGTGAAGGAACTCCAAGCCGCTGTGCAACATTCAGGCGCGCCCAAAACACAAGTCCAACTGATAACTACTTTTAACAATAGATGAGATATGGCAGACAAGGCGAGCTGAAGCAGAACAGGAACTTCACCACCTAAAGATCGAAAAGGCATTTTTTATGATGAAAGGGAGTAAGTAAGGTTATGTTACAGACTTGCCTAACAAGACAATCTCAAAAGGAAAGCCTTGAAAAATGCGGTGTGAGGACGTAATATAAAATAACTTAAATAGCTCCCAAAGAGCGGGGAGTTAACACTTGTCCAGAACTCGACCCGGCACAAAATGCTTGCCGCAGCTAGGATATTTGGCTGTGATACAAACAGAGTAAGAACCAAGACGCACTCGCACACACTACAGATGTATGGCAAGGAAGGAAGGGCGAAGTATTCCACTCATCCCACACATGATATCCCGAGCCATGAAACAAAGAAGGAAGTCCCAGATAAGCCACGAGGTAGTGTCCAAACACTAAGCACAATCGGAATAAGGCACAGGAATCAGATACAAGGGAACAGTAAAATGACGAGCTGGCACGTGTAACAGTAGGCAGCAGCTACAGTCACTTGAGCAAGACGAGGGGAAAAGGAATAAGCCTGTTCATAACTCACCTTAGTAGTGATGGTACATCGTAAACACACGTAGAAGATAATAAATGAAAGTGAATTTAAAGGGCAGTATGAATAGTGTACACTCTCACAGTAAAATATGTTGCTATGATCTTGTCTTTACTTTCGGTGTCACTGAGAAGCCGACCAAACATCTTACAAATGTCGACTCGTGGTTTCCTAAAAGACACAATTGAAAAGTTCGGACAGGAAATCTTACGATAAAATTTATAGGTCACTATTACAAACTGTATGAAAGAAAGATGATGGAACAGAAATAGCACGGGAACTTAGCTCTATTAGCATTGCAAGAGGTGCTGATACATACACCAAGCACTATCTTTTGCCAGCTGTAAAAACTATTAGCACTGAAGGAGGTGCCTAATCTCAGTAACTGGCAATTGGCCTTGGCACATAGCTTGGTTATTCAGGTATAAATAATTCTCTTACATTTTGGCACTTAGCTCCATTAGCTTTTCCACCCTACGCTAATGAAAACAGTGATTAAGACAGTGAACTTCATTCGATCAACAGGACAGAACCATCGTCAGTTCAGGGAGCTCTTGGGCGATAAAGATGATGACGTCTCTGTTTCACATGTTCACAGGGTAAGTGCTGGTAATATGCTGAAACAAACGTAGGAACTTTGTGAAGAAATTGGACTGTTTTTGAAAGATCACAACTTTAATAAGGAGGAATTCAATTATAGTGAGTGGATCATTGCTTTGACTGTTTCAGTTGATATGGCACAGCAACCTTAACAAGCTAAATACCAAAATGCAAGGCGGAATCAAGATGACTCATAACTTGTTCAACCTAACAAAGTATCTTCAAAGAAAAAATTAGTTTGGTGTACACAATTTAGAGCTAGAATGTTGGCAAATTTTCCAACAGTGAAAAATATGACTGATTCTGGCCATTTAACTACGTTTGGAAATATGCCGACTTCACTGAGAATCTTCAACATGATTTCAATAACAGATTCCATGAATTTCTACAATTTGAATAATCAGATCTACGTCGATATTGAGGAAGTGGCCGTAATTTTGCAGATGAAATTAATTGACCTACAAGGTAACATAGAGTTGAAAGCAAAATTTGGAAATGTTGTAACCTGTTTTAAGGAGGGCTTTTACGCCACTGACACAAGTCAGATGGTAGCCATGTAATATGAAGTCAGCGCGGCATATATTGGGCCAAGTTTATATATATATTGAACCCTTTATCCACAGGCTGTATAAAGGATTCTAATAAATTATTCATCATATTTTGATACATTTCTACAGACAGAAGATATGAGAGCCAGACGGTGTTGGGAAATATTGAGAAATCAGTGGCCGAGAGGACACAATGGTTTAAGCTCCTGTGGTATTTTAGGAAGTAGCATAATATTCTTGACACATAAGACAGGTGCAACTTTTAGCGCGGAGATGGCTTGGGTACGCACAATATGGCTTGTTGCTATGAGTGTTGGCGCCAAGAAGAAAATCGAATGCTACGATGTAATTGGTCAATCTTCATGTTAACCACTCCCTGTGGCAGAAATACAAGTAAAAGCGCAAAGATCTACAAGAGTCTGAACCAATAATATCAACTCGGCGTGGTAATGCACCCTGGTAAATTAACGCGGGAGTTATCTACGGATTAATTCCACGATCGATTGCACGGCAGTTGCCAGTCAATGTTCAGCAGGTGTTAGTGGCAGCAAACGTGGACACAGCGGTTCGAGCCGAACAAATCTTACGTCAGATTGACGAGACAACATCTCACTTGCAGCAGAGAGGGGGACGACAGCTGGAACTTGTAAACACAACGGAGGTGGTTAAACCCACTCAAGTACACACCTGGTCGCAGGCCACAAATACAAGTGTGTCAACAACACCAAGACGAGGTCAGGAGGGCGAAGAAAATAGGTCACACCAGCGACATGATAATAATAATGATAGACAGACCCAGGGCAACAATAGGTATCAACAGCGAGGATACCAACAACGGAGAAATAATAGGAGAAATGAGGGACCCTACAGACGGTACGAAAATAACAAAAATGAGAATCGACAGTGGCGTGAAAGGAGATACCAGAACCAGGGGGACTATCAAAATTATAGGAATGAATGGAACGACAGGCACGCCGAATCGCAGCGTTACCTGGAAGAATTTCACGCTAATGGAGGGGACGAACAAAAACATTGGGAACATGCAATTAATAGGAGGTCAAATCCAGACACTCACATTGAGGGGGCCGAGTGTTTATTGAAGCAGGAAGAACGTCAGGGAAATACGCGACAGAAGGATGATGGTAGTCGCGGGGGTTGTAAAAAATCCCAATAATTGCAAAAGGAGTCACCCTGAGAGAGCAACAGCCGGATTGTGAAGGAGGATGGGTCGTGGCACACATACAAGAGTGGATAGCTTTGCCGGAAGATAGCCTGGAGGATATTGTAAAACCACGGGACGATGATATCAAACAACTACCTATTATTTATGCCAAGATTGGTGGAATTAACGTGAGATGCTTAGTTGACACGGGGTCACAAATCAGTCTTGTATCGGAGGCTTTGGTTCGAGAGTTGGGACGGAGTCAGAATGTTCCTGTGATACCAGTACCGCAACTCAAGGTGAGGGGCGTTATTCCCGAGCGCACCGTCACTTGCAAACGTCAGGCATTTATAGAATTAGATATATTAGACCATATATTTGGACAGACTTTTATCATTATGGCTAAAATGAATTTTAACATTATTTTGGGTGCAAATTTCATTTGTGACTACCAGGCAGTCATAGATTTGCACAATAATACAGTCAGTTTTAAGGAGTTTGAAAAACTGAAGGATGTGGGCTTACACGTGGATGAAATCACTACAGGGAAGGACGTGAGTTCATGGGCATTGGAGGCAATAGCAGAGGAGACAGAAGAGGAGGCACGAAAGGCGGAAGATGACCTTATAGATGTGGCTGTTGTGGAATTAGATGAAGAGAGTGACTCTCAGGAGATATGGGCTTTACTAGCAGAAGGAGACGACAGCGATACTCAGTTTGAAGAACTATTACAGGAGCGGCTCAGTGACATCCAACTAGGGGTTGAACATAGGAAGAAACTTGAGGAGATCTTAAGAAGACACAAGGCAGTGTTTGACACAGTTCCAGGGAAGATAATAAACTTTCAGTATTCTATGCAGGTTGAGGATTGGTCCCCATTTCGAAGTAAATTGTACCCTATACTAGAAAAACATCGTGAGCGGGTCAAAAGGATTATTGATGATATGTTACAAGCTGGAGTGATTAAGAAGACTCCTACACCTTATTTAAATGCGATTTTGGCAGTCGCAAAACCAAATGGATCCATTAGACTTTGTCTAGACGCCAGAAATCTAAACATACGCCTTATTTTTCGCGAGTATGACCGAGCTCCAATCATCAGAGACGTCTTTAAAGGATTTAAGAACAAGAGTATCTATTCGTCCGTAGATCTGACGAGTTCGTTTCACCATATCGAACTGGATGAGAAGTCACAGCTTCTTACTGGCTTCTTGTTCGATAATAAGACATATTGCTTCGTCCGTATGCCCTTCGGCATTAAAACAGCTGGATGCGCATTAATTCGAGCCTTGGATCGGAACCTGACTGAAGAAGTGAAGGAAATGACGGTACGATATATTGACGATATACTCTTGGCTTCAGATAACATCGAGACACAAATGGAAAATTAGGATAAGCTTTTGGACAACCTTAGAACTGCAAACTTTAAAGTCAACTTGAAGAAATCCCATTTCTTCAAGAAGGAGATTTTATACTTAGGGCACATCATTGACCAGGAGGGAGTTAGGCCAAACCCTGCGAAGATAGAGGCAATAAAGAATTTCCCTACACCAACGAGAGTAAAACATATCAGAGCTTTCCTTGGCGTGACGGGCTTCTTTAAGGAAAACTGCCCGGGATATACTGAAACCGTAGCACCTATGCAGGAGATGCTGAAGAAGAACAACAAATGGCTTTGGAACGCTGAGTGTGAGAAATCATTCCAAGAGACTAAATTATTACTGGAAAATTGTATCAAACTAGGTTACCCAGACTTTCAACGGAAATTTATTATCCAAGCGGATGCTTCCATGGTTGTTATAGGAGCGATGTTATACCAAGAAGATCCAGCTAACCTTCAACATCGTGATTATTTAGCATTTGTGAGCCGCAGATTGCGTAAACACGAGCGCAACTATACGGTCACGGAACTCGAATTGTTGGCAATACTTCATGCTTTGCAAGAATGGAAACGAATTGTATATGGTTATCCCATTATTATTAGAACAGACCACAAAGCACTAACGTTCTTGTTCAAGACATCTATGGCTAGCGAGCGTGTGACACGTTGGTCCATCTACATACAACAATTTAACATCGAAATTGAACACTGCCCAGGGAAAATGAATGTAATTCCGGATGTATTAAGCAGGAACCCCGAGCCTGATACCGAAGAAACAGCGATAGTACAGCATATTGAATTAACAGCAAAGGACCATGCATTCTTGGAGGAATTTCGGGAGATACGACGAGAGCAGGAAGCAGAACCGTGGATGTACCAAATGATCCAGTATTTTAAGAAGGAATTACCAGCAGGAACCCCAGCCTACAGAGAAGCAAAAGCCAGAGAAGGAAGATATGTCTACCTCAACAATTTACTGCATAAATGGATAGATGAAGAACACACCTAATTACGTATCATGGTACCTGCATCATTACAAAGAGGACTTACTTGGCACATACATGAAAGTTTCGGTCACGTGGGAATTGACAAGGCACAGGCGACCATAGGAGAAACGTTTACATGGCCGCGAATGAGGACTACCATCTGTGAAGTAATAAAGACTTGCGATCCCTGTCAGAGGACGAAGCCGAATAATTACTTAATGAGGCAGTATCCTAGACCATTGCTAACTCAGAAACCCTGCGAGCTTGTGGCCCTAGATTGTTTCGGTCCGATCCCGAAAGGTAGGCGAGGTTGCCGTCACTTACTAGTGTGTATTGATGTGTTTTCTAAGTTTGTTGTATTGTGCCCCATTCAGAAAACTACATCGAAACAAGTACTCAGTCGTATTCGAAATAGAGTTATTCCAATCCTTGGAAAACCAGAGTTTATATTGTCGGACCATGGAAGCTATTTTACGAGCGCCGAATTCAAGAAAGGTATGGAGGACTTGGATGTAAAACACATGTTTAGTAGCGTTCGCCACCCTCAAGCTAATCCTAGCGAACGCGCAATAATATGCGTTACTAAATACTTAAGGATCTTTATTCCCAATGAACATCACAAGTGGGTAGACAGGATCAAAGACGTCGAGACCTGTATGAATACAACTAGACATGAGTCGACAGGCCAGATTCCCATGGTCTTGCACATGAACGAATATCCAGTAAGATCGTGGAGCAACATCATCAATTGCCCACAAGATCCCATGGTTGGTCATGAGTTGAGAATTGAGAGAACGAGAGTCCATATGAGAAACCAGGCGGATCGCAGATTACGTCGTGTCAGAAATAAGAGGTATCACAGAGAACTATTAGTCAACGAGCTTGTATTAGTACGGAAACCAGCGACATCTGATCCAGAAAAGAAGTTATTCAACAAGTTCAGTCCAAAATTTATTGGACCCTTCTGTATTGTACGTAATCTTGGTAACAACGCATACAGAGTAAAAGAATTGAGTACAGGTACAATGTCTGTCTACAATGCGGCGAATTTAAAAGTGTATTTTACTAGCGAACCTTGGGAACGCAGAAATAATGCTGCAAATTGAATATATGGAAGTACTTTTGCGCATCCAACTATACGGGGGTCAATGAGTACGTCAGTTGAACGAGGAAGTTGGGAGCAGCCTGTTGTGGGCAAACACTAATGAGCTCTGACGATCAAGACACAGCGAGCGATCGAGCGAGAGAGATAGATAAGGATACTGGACAGGAGAGATACTAGCCTTAGGCGATCAGACAAACAGGCGCGCTTGGAATGTCTGAATGAATGAAGGAGCAGGAAATAAACACGAGTGCGTGTCGACACTCCAACGACAGTGGCGGCTAGACTAGACTTATGAGAGGGAGATTTCTCTAGGATTGGCAGAAATGGATTACAGATGTTATGTGTTGTAAAAAATCGACTATATGCTATGTTCGATTTTTTCCATGCAGGAGGATTGTGAACCCTTTATCCACAGGCTGTATAAAGGATTCTAATAAATTATTCATCATCTTTTGATACATTTCTACAGACAGCAGATATGAGAGCCAGACGGTGTTGGGAAATATTGAGAAATCAGTGGCCGAGAGGACACAATGGTTTAAGTTCCTGTGGTATTTTTGGAAGTAGCATAATATTCTTGACACATAGGACAGGTGCAACTTTTAGCGCGGAGATGGCTTCGGTACGCACAATATGACTTGTTGCTATGAGTGTTGGCGCCAAGAAGAAAATCGAATGCTACGATGTAATTGGTCAATTTTCATGTTAACCACTCCCTGTGGCAGAAATACAAGTAAAAGCGCGCCAAGACCTACAAGAGTCTGAACCAATAATATCAAGACGCCCTGTTTTAGCGGCAACTCGGCGTGGTAACGCACCCTGGTAAATTAACGCGGGAGTTTTCTACGGATTAATTCCACGATCGATTCGAGCCAGCTACAGCATAATCGTAACCTCCACATTGCTACGAACTCAATGATACCGATCGCATGCTAGTCTGATAATTATTATGGAATATTTTTTCCACAAATCCCCTTCCACACCTACCCTAGCCAGTTTCATTTATAATGATCCAGGAAGCTTCGAGAGATGACCCTTTATTTATGCGTCTGAGGACGTAACGTTGACTTTTATTTGAGCTTTTGAGGAAGTAAGGCCGTTACTCAGGTGTCCGAGGACACGAGGCATACTCTGCATATTTTCATGTATTTGAAGATGGAACATTTTCGTCAAGTTATAAGTGTAACTTCAGTGATATATTTGTAGTCCCAGTACTACCAGATAGGACCAGTTCATCGAAATAATTCACCAATAGACTGTCAAGGAATTTAGTACTTGATCGGTGAATTTAATAGGAAATATATCGTGAGTGTATCTGACAAAACTTTATTTAATTCAGCATGAGATGACGTCTAGGAACGAGGCCGGATCTTGGAACCAGCAGGACATTTGCCAGAAGATGTCGATGACGAGCTAAGCATCTTAAAGGAGTGATGGCTGCAGATGTTTCCTTGACGCTGTTTTAAAGGATTGAGTACAAATGAATTTATTTATTTATTTATTAAATCAGCTATGTTATTATGGGACATATTTTTGTAGATATTTGTTTGCTTGTTTGGTAATGTAGATTCTTAGTTCTTGTTTACTGACACATTAAGTATGGGACAAGCCGAGCGCTGTGTAATTTGTAAATATTGTGATTTTGTTTGGTTCAACTATACGGGGCGACGCGCAGCTCGTGCTCGCATTCGCTTGCGTAAATCGCGGTCAAGCATTGTAATTCGGAAGTCTGCCTTATAACAAAAACGGAACTGAATTAATTTTGAGATTTAAAATAGAATTTGGAGGGTAAAGATTATTTGTGAGCAGAATTTATGACTGATCAGGATTATTTTGAGAAGTTGCTTTTCCAGCAGAGCTGTACGGGATGGCACTTTGCACCCGAGTTTTTGTTGTGTATTTTTTTAATGTGTCTATGGACGCAATATTGTTGATCTGTTTTGAGCCGACCCAGTTGGTATGTTTATGAGTGAGTCAGTCCAAGCTTTATGGTGCGTAGTGTGATTTTATGATGTGTTAGCGAGAATATATCATTGTGATTATTCTGACTTGCTCCACATCAGCCCAGTTCATAACCTCGCGAGGCTGAACCCGTGGTATATTTTGTGTTTTCTTGCCATCCAAGCGGATGAGTGAGAGATGTTTGCGTTTCCAGATGGAACTAGCACCTAGCTTGAAGGACAGAGAGATAGTTGAGGCAGCGATGACTCATACAAGAGGGGAGCGCTCAAATCAGATAACGCGACTTGTCATTAGTAACAGGCCTGGGTCCTGTACTTCAATTTAAGACGTTGTTTAAAATTCACAAAACCTGATCGGTTATAATGAGTATTTGTTTGATTAAATGGGTGTTGTCCATAGTTGTAATGTAGCTTCCGAAACTTCTGTTTGTCTGGTCTTTTATAAAAATATAAATATAGTTTCAGCCGTTAGGCTTGTATTTTGTTGCTGTTGCTTCATTTCTTGTGTGTTTATTTTACGCGTTCAATGACCCTGTGTGTCATTAGGATGTGCGAGACTGCGTTCCCAATTTGTGATGCGAGCGTTTTGGCCTATTTTTGGCATGCTCTTTTTTATTTCGTGGTCTCTGGCACCAGCTAGAATCTCAGGGAGATTCTTCATCTTTTTGTATTATTAGATCTTGCATGTGTCAGTAGTAATTATAGTGTGTTAATTAAGGGTGGATCCCATAGCCGTAGTGTGACTTAAAAGATGCAACTCCGTGAGCAACATGACTGTTTCAGTTGTAAACGGACTCGCATCAGTACTCATTTTCTTATTCAAGAGAAGTACACCACGCATTATATAACTTCTTGACCAGGAAAAATGGACTTGTATCCATAAGTTGTGACGAGCGAGTTCTTACCGCTCAAAATTTATGTTATGATTAATCATTTTGTGTGAAGCTGTATTCACAGTGTTTTGTTGTGTGGAGCGAGTCTTACCGCTCAGTAATATATTTATTTCTTAAGGGGGTGAAAATCAGGGAGGATTTTCTTTTTATTTATTATTATTATTATGCACATAATTTTTCAGTCATTAAATTTCTTTTATTCTACTTGTTATTCATTTTATTTCTAGTATAGCCTCTGTCATGGACCTTTCTATTCATTAGAGCATGTCGTTCTTAAGCGAACTTTGCTGTGTAATGCAGTCAGGACAGAACACGACCCCGTAGATGAATCTTGAGAAAACCATGCTTTATTGAAGGGTGCAATATACATATATATTGTAAATATTATTATTATTAATTTCTAATTATTTTGGAGCTTTACGTATTTTGACAAGATAAGATAGATTTTCTATCTAATAGAAAATACTATCTAATTAATTATTTTAAAATTACGCGACGTGAAAATTATGAGAATACGGGAGAGTCTTGAGTTTTATATTCAAAAAGGGCTTATAGAGGGCTTGCTTCATCTTGGTATTCTACGGTCCAAAAATAGACACGCTACTCAATAACAAGTTACGCAAGGAACTTGAAGGAACAGTTCTCACTGTGAAAATGTGAATTATGTGAACGGAACTCTCGCCCGGAAAAAACGAATTGAAGAACGAAGAGGAAGGACCCGTGCGACGTCTTAGCCAATCGCGAGACGAGGCGAGCTGGCCGAAACGAAGAAGAACCCGGAAGTAACGCGCAGATTGGCGGAGAGGCAGCTGTAGCCTTTGCCGGCTGTAACGGAAAAGTTGAGACTGTGGGCGCTTGGTATAAGTAGCCGCGCAAGCAACGAGGAAGATGTTCAATGTTCAATGCTCGATGTTCGAGGTTCATAGTTGTGTGTTCAATATTCAATTTATCGTCACGATGATGTGAGTTGTTAGACTGTTACGGAAATCTTTTTACGTGGTAATTACGTCTACGGAGTTTGTTGTTTCGTTCCATGGTGAACTTGAAGTAATTTTGGCTGGGATATTCTATGACAATATTCGTCATGAATATCATGTGTTCTGCAGTGCCGAGGCAGTCCACATAAAAGTGGCTTTCGGGTATTGATCCACCACTATACAGTACATTACGAACTTTCGTTTAATTCGACGCAACGCCGAAAATACGAAGAAGATGTCACGCTACGGGAATCTGCAACGCGCAATCAGCATGGCCGACGAACGATACAAAATCTTCGGTGGTGAGCCAAATGACGCATTTTACTCAAGCTCTCTATTTTATTTTTCATTGTAATTTAATTTCTGTTAATCCTTAGGTTTGTCAGTAAAGTAAATTCTTACAAGTCCAATTTCTCATAACGGTCATGTGGTAACAAATTCAATTCTCTAAAAGCTCATTTTCTTATTTCTATAATAACTGCATTGCCAATTTTGATTATTAAATTCTTTTATATAGATGCAATCTTTCTTTGCAGTAGTTAGCACAATGATTAAGACAAGCCCTTCTTCCCACACAAATGGTACTAGGGTTAATGATGGAATCATGCCACGGCCTGATTTTAGGGATCTCACAAGTGTTCTTTCAGAGCTAGTTATTCATTATAAATTTTAGGTTGCAGCTTTATGTTGCGTCCTAATGGCGCTCAACAAACATATCAATTAAATTCAGTAAATATCTTTGGAACACACAAAACGTGGTCGCTCATAGCAGGCCATATTTTATATAATATTACTAGTGTCTAACACCTGTCAGTAAACACGTTACAATGTGTCAATCTTCGATTTCTACAGGCTCCACATATGGTACTGAACTCGAATTCAGCCTAGCTTAAGACTTTGACTGAGCCGAGGTTCGAACCGACTTGTGAACCATGGGAGAGAAAAATTGGAAATTTGGAATTAAAACAATTTAATATTTATATATGAATTTTGGGAAGTGAATGATGCATAATGAAACTATTTTGGAAAATTTTGGAGCATTTTATGGAATTATTATTTGGAAATATTCTGGTGAATGAGATTTTAACTAAGGAAGAGTCAGATCATTCGAGGCTGTAAATTGAACAAGGCTTCATGTTAGCAAGCAGAAAACCAGTTTTGGCTGGTCAAGGCGACAATAACAGATTATGCACACGACCCGTTGATAAGAGGCTAGATGCAGGAGCTTCTATCATGATATTTCAACAGCCAATAAGATTGAGGCAAATAAATTTTGTGGGAACGCTTTTATATAAATTTGGCTTATATAACGCGATATGAACACTTCTACAGGTGTAGAACACAATATGGAATTTATTTGGTTAAATAGAAGTATAAATTATTGGCTAGGAGAGAAACTATGAGCATATTTCTATTAAAATGCATCCGTGCGAGGCTAGCAGAGCAGGCTAGTTTTGGCACGCGCGCCATCGCAGAAAGGGAAGCCAGGACTCTTACTCAGCTTCTTGAACCGAGCAGACGTTTTCAGTCACGCGTCCAGCAGAGCATTACCATGATAAAGAAGTACGGACGACAGACGAAGTAGGACCGTTTGGAAATCAACCATTCGCCGAGGAAGAAATACGAGAAGCCGGTGAAATATGAATGCACTAGCTACAGAAGAGAAAAGCATTTATTCAGTATCAAAACCATTAGAAGAAGACTTCGCTACAATAGAACTACTCATCAGCAAAGCGATAAACAGCAGCATTGCTTACTACAGCTATATTATTGCAGCATTCAACATTCTACAGTACAATATCACAGTCAAGATGACCGTAATAAACCTTAGTCAGGGAGGACAAACTTATTCATCTATTATTGAGAAGATTATAATGAGCAACCAAACAAATGGAAAGAGGTTAGTCTATACCATGGATTGGAGATTCAGAGTGATCTAGAAGACCGGGAATCGATAAATCTACAACTGCTTAACAACATGCAGTATTCTGAGATGACTTCCAATACTACAAGCGAGATGTCCATTACCACCAGAAAGAGATATCAACCCAGGACATTCAGATCTACATTGATGATGACGATCTGCTACACGAGAAAAAGAAGATGGACGCATGCAGTCGTTTGGACCAAGAGATCCAGATACCAGGTCGCTGACCGTGAAAAGAGAAGACTTGCCGTTAGCCGAGAAGAACCAGCTGTCTCGCAGGTGTTCGCAGCACGATCCAGACCGGGGAGCGATCATATGGTTGGCACACGCTTGGCAGGAACCCGTTTCCAACGCAGACAACTCGCACCAGCAGTTCGAGCCGAACATCGAGCACATCTAATGAAGGTATTCACGACACCAGAAGCCATCGGAAAGGTAGAAAAACTGAATGCTCTAAGATCTGTAGTTTTGCAGTAGTATTTGTTGTTATTGAGGGGTGATCAACTTCATTGTAGATATTCTTATCTTTATCCTATGTTTATTGTAGCTAAATTTTAGAGATTTACTGTAATTCTTTGATACGCCTTCGTGTGTCGTTTCAGACGTAATTTCATTCATTTTTGACCTTAGATACTTCGTTTCTTATATATTTTTGAGGGAATCGTTTTTAACATGCTCACTTTTGAACGAAACTCGTTTCAGAAGGGAATGCTTCGATAGTCAACATATTTAATTGGAAATACTTTCCAATAGTAAGAATATTTTGAACGTTAAGATTGCTATTGATAGTTTTACAAATGCGTAACAGCGACAGAATACATTTCTATAATTATATTGCATTATCATAAAGGAAAGCATTATTGTAAAATGCTGTAACATTGTTTAACAAACATTATTATGTCAGAATATAACTGAAATACTTATTTATAACAATATGGAAGTTATAAAATTCCAATTGCAGAATACAATTTATTTGACTATTGTTATTATTAAAGTACACTATAAAATAGGATCATGTTAGTGACAATTGAGGTCAAATGATGCCTATAGTTATTAACAATTTCATTGGGAACATTGTTAAACTGAAATGAAAGCAGACCAGGAGATTTGTTAGTATACCTGAAGTCTTGTATGTCTTAAAACAAGCTTAAATATGAATAATTTCATTCATTTAAATGTACACCAGATGCGTGAGGAAATGTATTTATATTTATTAACTAGTAAAGACGAGCGAACTACGTGTTAGTATTGTTTATATTTGGTAACGTGGAAAAACAGTCTATTATGGAACTAAGTGAACGAAAAGCGCTATTGAAAGAAATAAGAAATACTGTGTGAGTTGAATAGTAGTGAACAAACATGTAATTGTTGTTAAAATTGCACGAGGTTAAATAATTTAGAGGAGAGATGTGGTTAGGAGTGCACTCTGAACGGTAGTATACAATTGCGTATTTACCTTGTAAGGTCACCGATTCTTCTACAAGTTTGTAGCAAGATGGGTTTCTTAATGAAGTAATGCCATGTGGAGTGATGAAGATTGTTGGTAATAATGAGAAGAAAGAAGTATGTTATGTTTGGCCCGTAGCAGACGCTATTTATGAATATTGTTCACCGTATTAAGAGAGAAGGAAATGTATTGCCATGTGGAGCAACGAATTGTTACAGTATGTGTAAAAAGCACTGACATAAGGGTTAATATTTGTATTGTGCATGTCAGAGAGTATCAGTATAAGATCCATGATGTATATTTTGAGGTTTTTAAGTAATTTCGCATCACTCTTTATCTTATTGTATTTTATTCATTGACACGACATATTCTAAGCTATATTTAACTTCAGTGTTCGATATACAAGCTTTACTTATCATGACAAGATACCAGAGACAGCTGAAAATTTATTGTTGTGTGAAACGTTGTTCATAGAACTGTTTTTCTTATAACAGAGACACTAGAGGACTGTCAGATCGCGACTGATAGTGCGAATAGTATTTTTAATACAGTGTTAAACATAGAAAGGTGTACATAATGTATATATTTCAACTATATTTTATAAATATTATTATTATCATCTTATACATTCACGTTCTGTAACGTGTTTTTCGAGGGGTTTTATGCAACTGGCATAAGTCAGTAGGAAGCCATTCTATATTTATTTACGCGGCAAGTTGTTCAGCCAAGACAATTTTTCATGGTAATTTATTATTATTATTAATTTATTATAATTATTATTAAGGTATTTTCGGAGCATTTTATAAAAATTATTAGCATTCAGATAGGTTTTCTATGTCTTAGAAAACGCTATCAAGCAAATTATTACGAACGACGATATCATAGAAAATTATCTGATTACGGAATTTTACGGAGTTTTCGTCAGTTAGGGTATATCGAGAGACGTGACTCACTGGGATTTCAAGTACAAGCTGATTCCTGTCGAGAAGCATGACGCAATCTTGGGTCGCAAGGTCTAGAAAAGACGAATTGTTGAAACGGAAATCGACTTCTCCCTCCCGCGGAGTGTAATGAGGAAGGAGTGGGGATCTAGCGCGTAGGGTGCAGCCAATCAGTGAGGACGACGTAAGCTAGATGTCGGTACCATGGTGGGGGAGCCAACGTGTGGATATAACGTTCGACGCGCCGTGAAACGGGGACTATCTGTGAAATACTTGAGGAGTATGGATGCGCGTGCGAGTCGCTCCGATGTTCAGTGGAGTTAGCGACGAACTTTTGTAAAACTTGGTTGTACGAGTGTTTGGGTCCGAGGTACGGACCATAGAATTATCTAATCTACCAGAATATCATCAAATTCCGACGGAGATGACGACGTCCAGGAGACTGTGGGAAGCTCACAACATCAGCAAGTACGAGGGAAATGCCTTGGCAATTTCCAATGGTAAGCGCAAATGACGCAGAAATACGCAATCTCTCATTTTTCTTTGTTTTACATTTCATATTTCAGTAACTTCATAGCTTGGAAATAAGAGTAAAATCAATTTATCAGACTCCGTTTTCACGTAATTTTCTATCGGTAATATTCAAATCACAACGCTCCAATTTAAATTTTATACTTATTATTTTTGTTAATTTTGCTATACTTGTTTTATATAATAAATTCATTTCTTTTACAATGCAATCTTTGCTTTCAGTAGGTAGCATTAGATATAGACCAATTCCTTCTCCTGATACAATTGTTTGTTGGGTTAATGATCAAATCATACCACGATCTGAGTGAATAGAGTCTTGAAGGTGTTCTGCCAGAGCTAGACGTTGTTAAATACAAATTTAGATTTCAACATTGCATTGAGGTCTTGGCGCCCATTAAAACAACATAGCTTAGGCAAAGGTAAACAGTTACATTTCTCACCCAACAGTTAGGAGCTAGCAAAACGTTTCATTTGTCGCCGACAACTTGGGGCTGAAAACCTAATAACATTTGTGGAAGGAGAAGGGTATATATTTCTGTGCCTGTATTTTGGGGGTTATTTGTCTTTATCAGTGTATATCATTATGGGGGATGAGAAAGAAAGACAGATGAGGTTACGTAGTGGTCATCAACGGGAAAGTGATGATACGAGCAGTATGTCGAGTGATGGTAGTACCGGGGTAGCGGAGGTAAATCCCGATACTGAAACAGGGAGTGTAGGCGGCCAACCAGAATTAAAAACTTTACTTCTCGAGTTCATGTATCAGAACAAAGTTAGTAGTGATGCCTTAAACGCAAAATTAGAACAAAACAGTAGGGAAAATAAAGAAAGTACAGAAGCTTTAAATGCAAAGTTAGAACAGAATAACGCTAAATTAGAACAAAACAGTAGGGAAAATAAAGAAAGTACAGAAGCTTTAAATGCAAAGTTAAAACAGAATAACGCTAAATTAGAACAAAACAGTAGGGAAAATAAAGAAAGTACAGAAGCTTTAAATGCAAAGTTAGAACAGAATAACGCTAAACTAGAACAAAACAGTAGGGAAAATAAAGAGAGTAATAGGGAATTGAGCGATAGTTTAAACGCCAAATTAGAACAAAACAGTAGGGAAATGAGTGACAAATTCGAACTGATTAGAGGTGAGATCAGGGGGGTGATGGAAGAAAAGGCTAAAGAGATTATTGCAGATGTAGACAGAAAATTAGGAAAAGTACAGGAGGAGTTGGAAATTAGAATCAGTACACAGGCTGAAAATTTAAAAGAACTAGTGCAACTGGAAACACAGCAGGTCAAAAAGCAATTGGGGGGAGAAATTGACAAAATTCAGGTAGCTACTAAAGAGGTTAAGGAACAGCTGGGGGGTAGAATTGAGAAAGTCCACTCACAAATAGTTGCAGAAGTAAATGATTTAAGAGAGAGTAATAGAGAGAGCATTAGCAAGATTGAGGAGAAACAAGCAAAGCTATATGATAAAGTAGAAGAATCAGAAGGAAACATTAAAATAACAGTAAACAGTATTGAGAGGAAGGCTGAGGAGAAAATCGCAGAATTAGAGTTAAAATTAAAAGCTAGGATCAGGCAAGAAAATAGTCAGAATAGGCCAGTTTTTGTGAATAGCACACACAGGGAGGTAGAACTGGGTAAGTTCAGCAATCGACAGGGGTGCCCAATGGAGTTCATGAACACTATAGAAAATAAATTCGGGGAGAGGTTGGAAAATGGTAGTATTGAGTGGTGCCAGGTAGTTGAAATTTTAGAACAAGTGTTTGTGGGGGAAACGAGGAATTGGTTTGCTGTCTACAGAGACAAGTTTACTGATATGAATGATTTTAAAATGAAATTATGTGAAAAGTTCTGGAATGAGGTTATTCAGTCGCAGCATCGTGAGGGAGTAGTGTGTGGTAAATATAACCCTAAAGGAAGCTCCACCATGACCGAATACTTTTTAGGGCAGGTATTAGTGTGTAAATATCTGGATGGCTTGAAGGAGGAAAGTGATGTGGTAAGGTTGCTACTTAGGCACTTTCCCTATAGGATCAAGGAGGCTGCTTGTATCCAGAATGTAAAGACTATATCACAAGTAGAAAATTTGTTAAGCACATTTGATGCACTAGGGAGAGGGGGTTATGAGGACAATTTCAATCGGAACCAGGGTAATAATAATAATAGACCTAATGAAGCCAGGCATCAGGAAGTTCAAGGGAACGGTGGCGAAGGGGCCAACGCTCAAAATAGAAATAATAATAATCAGCTATATCAGAACAGAGGAAATGGCTATGGTAATCAGTATCAAGGGAGGAACAATGATTTCAGGGGAAATCAAGGGAGAAACAATGATTTCAGGGGAAATCAAGGGAGAAATTATAATGACAATAATTACAACCAGAATAGGGGTCAAGGAAGAGGACAGCCTAGTGGTAGTAATATACAGCCAAACAATGACAACACAGTCCAGAACAACCAGACCAGTTCAGTTGTTAGTAGTACTATGGCCAGCTGTAGCGGTTCTTTAAACGCGAACCAGGCTGCGAAGTAAGGTCAGAATCTCAGTCTGTATCATGCCCAGTCCATACAATTATACAGGAACCCTATGACCTAAATGTGAGAAATGAATTATTACATGAACTAAATGATGAAGGTATTATTCAGGAAGTGGTTAGTAAGAGCCCCATAGTTAAATTTAACGTGTCCGAGGCGTACACAGATGTTTTAATTGATAGTGGTTGTATGAAGAGTTGCATAAGTAGTGCATTTTATGATAAAATGAAAGGAACTGGAGTAAATTTTGAGGAAATGCCAATTAAAAGCACTTTTGTTATCACAGCTGTTGGGAGGAGGTCTAAAGTAATTTCTAAGCAAGTTTTAGTAGACATTAAAATTAATAATCATGTAGAGAAGCAGATTTGCCTTGTAATTCCAAATTTAGTATTCAGTGTTATCTTGGGTTCAGAGTGGCTAAGTAGAGTGTCTGGTAACTTATGTTATGATGTAGGGAGTTTGAAATTTAAATGGGGAGATTCTGAAGTAGAAGTAGCGTTCAATGACCATATTCAGAGGAGTAGTATTGTAGGTGTGATTTGTACTTTAAATGAGATATCGCCAGCCGTAGAGCGGGGTTCTCCATGTTTTGTGGGCAGTGTGATTACGAACGGAAGTCTAGAGGACTCGTTACGTGAGGCTGCATTTCAGGGAAATATAGAGGATGAACAGTGTGTTCGGCTCTATGATGTGTTATGGTGTAATAGGAGAGTTTTTGAGGATCGCATTGGTATGGCCAATTGCTATACACATTCATTGAACGTTATTGATAGGTCAGTATTCACAGGACATAGATATCCTGTACCTTTCGCTTATCAGAGTGCAGTTGAGGCACAAATTAACCAGATGCTTGAAGATGGGATTATTGAGCACTCGAACAGTCCATATGTTAATTCTTTGATAACGGTACCCAAGACCGACGGCACTGTTCGTATTTGTTTAGACGCTCGTTTGGTTAACAGTAGAATTAGTTCAGATCAGCTGAAATCTATGTCAATAGAGGAATTAATGCAAACATTTGAGGGGAAGAAGTATTTCACTTGTGTAGATTTGAGTTCCAGTTTTTGGCAAGTGCCACTTATGTACGAAGATAGACCATTTACAGCTTTTAGTCATAAATATAACCTTTATCAATTTTGTAGAACACCTTATGGGTTAAAGAGTAGTTCAGCAGCTTTAATTAGAGCTTTAAACATCGCATTAGGGGATGACACAGGAGAGTTTGTAACCATTTACATAGATGATATGGTAATTAGTTCACGCAGTTTTGAGGAGCATCTACTTCATTTAGATATAGTTTTTCAGAAGTTAGATCAGGCAGGGTTCACTTTGAAGCTGTCTAAGTCGTCATTCTGTCAGTCAGAAGTGACATTTTTAGGTCATAGAGTGTCGAGTAGAGGTGTAACACCAGAGGAAAGTAGGGTTAATAAGATACTTAACGCAGAGGTGCCACCGAATGTTAAACAGTTAAAAACTTACCTGGGAATTTGCAACTTTTTCAGGAGGTTCGTTCTTAAATACTCTGGGTTGGTAGAACCATTCAGGGAATTGCTTAAAAGTGGGACTCGGTGGAGATGGGAGTCCAAGCATGATCAGGCTTTTAGAGCGCTGAAGGAAGGTTTTGAGAAAGCTGTAGTGCTGAAATATCCGTTAAAAGATAAGGAATATGTGGTTATGACAGATGCTTCACATATAGGCATTGCTGGAGTATTATGTCAGAAAGATGATGAGGGTAATCTGTGCATTGTATCTTTAGCCTCGCGAGGACTGACAGCAGCGGAGAAAAGATACACGATTACTGAGTTAGAGCTTTTAGGTATTGTTTTCAGTTTAGGAAAATTTAGAATGTATTTAGTAGGGGGGAAATTTGAGATCCACACAGATCACCATGCATTACTGTATATGAGGACTTGTAAACTCAGTTCTAACAGAGTTAGTAGGTGGATTCTTGCTCTGCAGGAATACGAATTCACAGTAAAATATATTAAAGGTAAAGATAACATTCTTGCAGACATGCTATCGAGGGACACTAATTTATGTAGGGATTATCCTGTGGTTAAAGCAGAGGACGGTATTTTAATATGTGCATGTGTGGACAGTAGCAACAGGGCATCGTTACAGACACTGAGAAATATGCTAGTGGAGCAACGTGATGACGTTAAGTTAAAGGAGCCACTGGCTAGGTTGGAAATAGGTGAAGAAGAGTATGTGAAAGTAGGACGGTTCACGTACAAGATGCAGGATGGGCTTCTTGCAAGGAAATGTAGGAATAATCGGTGGGCAATATGTGTTCCTGCCACTTTGCGGGAGGAGCTAATTTGGTTCATTCATAGGGAATTAGGACACTTTGGTGCTGCCAAGGTCTTCTATGAAATTGGTCGTGACTTTATTTGGAGTAAAATGGGAAGGGACGTTAGGAGGATTTTAGCTAAGTGTGACACCTGTCAAAGGAGTAAATATCCAGTTAAATATTTAGTGGGGGAGAGATCTGCAGTTCTCACCAGTAGTCCCGGTGAACTACTGTGTGTGGATTTATTTGGCCCGATCGTTAAAGGACAGTACGGCTACGAGTACATTTTTATAGTTATTGACGCTTTTAGTAAGTATGTCAAGCTATATCCGCTAAGGAAAGCCACGGGACTAGCATGTAGCCGTCTGATCATTAATAAGTATGTACCTGAGTTTGGCATTCCTCTCAGGATACTATCTGACAGTGGACCACAGTTTACTGCAAAGAAATGGAGAACCAGTATGCAGGAAGCTGGTATAACACACGTTCATTCCTCTGTAAGGTACCCTCAGGGTAATTCTGCAGAGCGTCCATTAAGGGAAGTGGCTCGTCTTTTTCGGACTCTAGTGCATGACGAGCATGCGGCCTGGGTTGGACATCTTCCCAAGGTCGAGACTTGGCTGAATTCTGTCCAGCATGAGAGCACGAAATTGACGCCATACGAAGTTCACTTCGGAAAAAGACCACAAAATGAACTAGCGAGGGTGTTGGGATTAAATGAGGGTAAGCAACCGGGGATGGATTACATTGTCCAGTTGGCGAAACAGAATTTATCTAAGTCAGCACAAAAGAGAATTCGCCAACAAAAAGAAACTAAATTTGACCTATTCGAGCCGGGAGACAGAGTCTTACTTAGAGTGCCGAAACAGTCAAATAAGCTAGAGAAAGTCATGTCCAAGTTCTTTTATCTCTACGAGGGCCCATTTATAGTTTCCAAACGTATTGGCAAAACAGCATATGTGCTGGAGAATAGTGAGGGAAACAGATTATACGGGACGTATAATATACATAGTCTACGAAAATATGTGTCATAAAGTGAGTGTGTTTAGCTGGCGAGCCAGCCTATCAAATGAGTAAGTGTGGTATTTGGTGCGTGGGAGGATCTGGTCTTAAGGCAGGCGTATCAGAAGTCACACAGGGGGGTAGTATGTAAGTAAATGAGAGTTTTTAAGGTACAGGGAAATATGACGGGATTGTCGGATGCTGTTGAGCACTAAATTGTCTTGATGCACCAAGGCCATTTTGGCAGCGCTGATGGGTTCCCATTTATCTCCAAGAGATGGGGGAGCGCTTGAATAGGGCTTGTTAGCTTAAGGCGTCCACGAGATAAAAGATGGGCCATCAGAATGCGAGACAGTCCTTCATGAAACTCATACATATCAGCACACGTGATTTCTGTTTACGGCCTCGCCATGTAAGATTTGTAAGCGTGTAATTTAAGATAATCTGTACAATGGTATTATTTGTGTGAGGAGAAATGGTCTGTGTTGAGAGCTAATATTAAGTAGAATATGGTTAACGGGAACTTAACAAGACAGGGCGCTTACGGCACAGAAATATTTGGTGTTATATGTAATGCGCATTTACTGTTTTTTTTTCAGAAGTCAATATTAATTTAATCTACGTCAAAGAGAGATTAAGTATTATGGTCACGAGGCGCTGCCACAATAGTGTGATCGTGTGCTGAATGATAAGTGGAATTAAATGTCACCATAAGGAGGGGACCTCCAGTGAAATTAGGAAGTTCTATGGTGATATAAATATATCAGAACACCTTCAATGCGTGTGATATGACATCATAAATACATAGTGCTCACACATTTATTATGTCTATTTCTCCAACATAGAGGAATTTGAGAGGCGGAAATATCCGTGGAACACTATTTTATATGAGAAACATTGGACTGGTTGCAAAGTGCAATCCATAGTGACAACAAACTTTGACGCAAAGTGCGTGAAGAAAAAATATGAGTGTATATATCTGTAATTTAGGGTGATTTCGTTTATGTAATATGTATTTTGGATGGGGTTTATTAACGGTCTGGGATAATCGGATAATGGACCGTCGTCACGGTAAATCATCCGATGATCCGAGGCGAATATGTAACGTGTTTTTCGAGGGGTTTTATGCAACTGGCATAAGTCAGTAGGAAGCCATTCTATATTTATTTACGCGGCAAGTTGTTCAGCCAAGACAATTTTTCATGGTAATTTATTATTATTATTAATTTATTATAATTATTATTAAGGTATTTTCGGAGCATTTTATAAAAATTATTAGCATTCAGATAGGTTTTCTATGTCTTAGAAAACGCTATCAAGCAAATTATTACGAACGACGATATCATAGAAAATTATCTGATTACGGAATTTTACGGAGTTTTCGTCAGTTAGGGTATATCGAGAGACGTGACTCACTGGGATTTCAAGTACAAGCTGATTTCTGTCGAGAAGCATGACGCAATCTTGGGTCGCAAGGTCTAGAAAAGACGAATTGTTGAAACGGAAATCGACTTCTCCCTCCCGCGGAGTGTAATGAGGAAGGAGTGGGGATCTAGCGCGTAGGGTGCAGCCAATCAGTGAGGACGACGTAAGCTAGATGTCGGTACCATGGTGGGGGAGCCAACGTGTGGATATATCGTTCGACGCGCCGTGAAACGGGGACTATCTGTGAAATACTTGAGGAGTATGGATGCGCGTGCGAGTCGCTCCGATGTTCAGTGGAGTTAGCGACGAACTTTTGTAAAACTTGGTTGTACGAGTGTTTGGGTCCGAGGTACGGACCATAGAATTATCTAATCTACCAGAATATCATCAAATTCCGACGGAGATGACGACGTCCAGGAGACTGTGGGAAGCTCACAACATCAGCAAGTACGAGGGAAATGCCTTGGCAATTTCCAATGGTAAGCGCAAATGACGCAGAAATACGCAATCTCTCATTTTTCTTTGTTTTACATTTCATATTTCAGTAACTTCATAGCTTGGAAATAAGAGTAAAATCAATTTATCAGACTCCGTTTTCACGTAATTTTCTATCGGTAATATTCAAATCACAACGCTCCAATTTAAATTTTATACTTATTATTTTTGTTAATTTTCCTATACTTGTTTTATATAATAAATTCATTTCTTTTACAATGCAATCTTTGCTTTCAGTAGGTAGCATTAGATATAGACCAATTCCTTCTCCTGATACAATTGTTTGTTGGGTTAATGATCAAATCATACCACGATCTGAGTGAATAGAGTCTTGAAGGTGTTCTGCCAGAGCTAGACGTTGTTAAATACAAATTTAGATTTCAACATTGCATTGAGGTCTTGGCGCCCATTAAAACAACATAGCTTAGGCAAAGGTAAACAGTTACATTTCTCACCCAACAGTTAGGAGCTAGCAAAACGTTTCAGTTCTACGCACGTATGTATATAATTTAGGGTTTTTACATTGTTAACTTAATTTTTGATGCTTGAACAGCTGATGCTGATCAGACTGCTTCAGTGACAGAGTACAGGGTGATTATTAAATGCGTAAACATTTTATTAATTTCTTAAATAATTACATTTTTTTGTAATGACATTGTTTATGAACATTTATAGCACAGATAGAAGGACTATCTGACGTGTGATTTATTTTATTTTAACTTGCTTTATTTTTATTGCTGATAGGGAGTTTATTGTTTGTAATTTTTGGTAATAAATCCCAGGCACTATTTGTTTTTGTTTGCCTGTTCGTTTTTATAAATCTTATCACCTTTTCATTTTGCAATTGACATGCGATAATACTGCGAATTAGTTACTAGAATCCACGTAGTCTCAACTTTCACCGTTCACGCCTGAGATCCGAGATTCTCGTCCTACCATCATGTTATGGGTATTTTATTTCTAGTAAATGTGTAACTAATCAGTAGTGTTGTTGCATGGCCGGTATGTATCAAGAGTTTCCTAGTCATTATCCTAGTAGGGTAGTGTTGGTTTATCTGGCTGGGTATCGACCTCCCTACAATCCTTTTCCATCTCAGCGGATATAGGCATGACTATGCGGAATTCGGGTGCAGTACCAAAAGAAATGGAGCATCTCAGTGATTGTGCAATTAAATTGACAACTTTATTATTATAATTATCTATGTCTGTGAACAGCCATTTTCAATGATGAAGCAATTGAAATCGAAACGACAATCTTGGCTTATTGACAAATGCTTGGAAGTAAGTACGTGCACACTGAGAAGTTAAAAAAGACTTGAGCAGTACCATTGTCTCTCAATGTGTATTTGTAATTGAGGTAGGATGAGATGCAATACATTTTTATGTAGGGGATGGTTTCTAAGGTCTAATGCCCTTCCTGACACCATCCTGAAGGGTGCCCTATTGTTATAATTTAACAGTGTTAGGTTCATGTGAATAACATGTACCCTAATTATTATCAATTACCGACAGAGGTAGTTATGCTCGCAGCTCTAGGCCATATGGGGTCAAGCTATCTGGGGACTTGGGGTTTGAACCCCTCCATTGGCCGTCCTTGAAATAGTTTCCCATTTTCAACTCCAGGCAAATGCCAGGACAGTACCTTCTAATAGGCCATGGCTGCTTACTTCCAACTCTGCCCAGTTTCATTCATCTTCATTCATTTCACCCTTCAGGATGGTGTCAGGAAGAGCATTGGGTTGTAGAAACCATCTGCTACATAAAAATGAATTGCATCTCATCCTACCTCAATTACAAATACACATACTAGTACAGACATCACAGTGACAAGGTTATCAGACAAATTCTACACACACCCAAGTACATGGGGCTACATGACCATGATGTCGCAAAGCCCCTAAAAGAATCAACATCTGATCCTGACCCAGTAGAAACGGGAATAATAAGGAGTAGGTATACATTAATTATTATAAATTACAATCAAATCACTAATTAGTAAGACATTTGTGTAAAATGCATTTATTGTTAAAAAACCTATAAATTATAAATAACATACGGCCTCCAAAATAACATATCTAGAAATGGTATACACAATTATGAGCTGGAATATTGATACATTTTCAAACAGTGAAAACTATGATGAATTCTGGCCATTTAACTGACTCAGGTTGATCACACCTGGCATAAAGTATGAAAGTGGTATTTCTATACACTTTCTGTAATATTTGTATCTTAGTAATTGGTAATTAAATGAACAAAAGTTTGGTGCTTTTCAGTCGGTCAACACGAATGTACCCAAATAGAGCTGGGTTATGCCCTAATCCTGAAATAAATTAGATAAGATTAATAAATACACTAGGATGACCAGTTTCGATCATCATCAGATCCATTACACTTAGGTTATAACATCTATGTTTGAGACTACAGGTGAAAAATATATACAATATGTACAATTATTTAGTTGCAGTGTTGGTAATGCAACAGTCGGTGTATGCTAAATGTGGTATATCTAATGTTAGGTGAACTTCTAAAATAGTGATACAAATCCGGAATTTGTCTGTTAGGGGTGTTTATATGGTTTTACAAAATCAACTATGGTTATACTGTAATAATGTAGGCTTATACTTATCGGGTTGTCTCCTTAACTGGAACTTGAAGCAGTTGCGTGTTTCCTCAGGCACCAGTTATGGTCGACTACCCCGGGTGTTAACTGGGCGGAACCGGTTTTTCCTTTTTCTCCCCCTTCGACATAAAGGAAGCAATCGAGATTCACCTAGCCAAACAAAACAATCCCAACAATCTAAATGAACACACTTTTATGGAGAGTTCACCCCTTTTCGCTCTACGAAAAAACACACCCTGTCGAAAACAAGACACAACTTAGCGATACAGCCAAGCTAGACTAAAAAGGGGGGAAAATAGCGGTGGTTATAGGTAAATGTTATTTGGATCAGGATACTATGTACTTTCATCTGCAATAAACCTAGGCCGATATGCGTGGCAGTATTAAAGGTGCCGGGACGTCTTCAATAGACCGTGTACCGCTTAGTTTAATTGGCTTTTTAGTCCACGCGTGGCGAAGATAGTTCCACGGTCTTTAATAGTTGCAGACTCCTGTAGTCAATAGCATACATTCTTATCTAGATTTGGCAACGTCACACAAATAAACATGGCACTGACCTCAGAAAGAACATAGCAACTAAAGGGGGAGAAAAGGGAAAAACCAGTTCCGCCCAGTTAACACCCGGGGTAGTCGACCATAACTGGTGCCTGAGGAAACATGCAACTGCTTCAAGTTCCAGTTAAGGAGACAACCCGATAAGTATAAGCCTACATTATTACAGTATAACCATAGTTGATTTTGTATAACCATATAATAACCCCTAACAGACAAATTCCGGATTTTTATCACTATTTTAGAAGTTCACCTAACATTAGATATACCACATTTAGCATACACCGACTGTTGCATTACCAACACTGCAACTAAATAATTGAACATATTGTATATATTTTTAACCTGTAGTCTCAAACATAGATGTTATAGCCTAAGTGTAAAGGATCTGATTATGATCGCTTGACGATCGAAACTGGTCATCCTAGTGTATTTATTATTCTTTTGTAATTTATTTCAGGATTAGGGTATAACCCAGCTCTATTTGGGTACATTCGTGTTGACCGACTGAAAAGCACCAAACTTTTGTTTACTTAGGCAACACTGAAAAATGGCTTCAAACCTCACAATGTAATTAAATGAATACAAGATCAGCTGTCCTCACACCCGATCTTACAAGTATCAGAGTATTGCTCGAGTGTGATGGTCTTGTTGTCTTAGGCAATTGAGCAGCATTCTCACTGACAAAGGGAGGACCAAACGTGCTTTGTAGAGCAGTGTTTGGCAGATCCGATAACTGTACTCATTACCAATTGCTAGATCAGAGATGGATTACAGACCTGTATTTTTGAAGTAGCAGGAGCATGCATATGTTGTGTGTGACTGGCTGCATGGCTCAGCGGTAACATTCTCGCCTTCTGTGCCCAAGGTTGCAGGATCAAATCCTGGTGCAGTCAGCTGGCATTTGAGGGTGCGCAAATGCGAGGGAGCTGTGTCAGTAGCTTTACTGGCACGTTAAAGATCCCCCTCGGAGCAGAATTCTGGCAGCCCGGCATCTCTAAAAGCCTCGGTAGTTAAAAAGGACGTTAAACCAATAACATTATTATTACATATGTTGTGTATATGTATGAATACATCATGACTCTCCAATTCATATGAAGCAAAAACATTAACCATGATGGAAAATGTGTTTAAAAGACGTATTAACGTGTGTATTAATTGAGTTTACAGAGTGACACCTGTTAATACTATAATCTTCTTTTTCTCTCGAATTGGCCTACTTAGGACCACACTTATTCAACTGGAGGGTCTTGATCTTCTCCAAGTATTGAAGCCTTTTCTGCCGGTGTAACTCCTTTCTTTCAGTAGTCCAGGAGGTACCTTTCTTTCGAGGTTTCTTCTGAAAACCATGGACTTGCTTCAAAGCATGCCCCACAGCCTGTCTGCCACGCAGATCTGATATTTTCAGTTCGTTAATGTCCTTCTCAGTTTCCGTAAACCACGTGGTACAAACCTTCTTATTATGCCAGAAACTGAGCAAACGATGGGTCAATCTTGTGGGAGGTAAACTCGCAATATGGCCTTAAAAGGCTATTCTCTCTTTTCTCGCACAATCAGAGAATTTCTCTATATGTTTGTAGAGCTCCGAGTTATGTGGCCTACGAAATTCTTCATCAACTTTTACAGGACCAATGATCTTCCAAAGAATTCTCCTCTCTCTAATTTCCATCTTCTCGATCAGACCCCTTCGGTTTAAAGAAAGACACTCCATGACATATAAGGCTTCAATTTCAAGATAAGCACTTCTTGTTGTAAGTGTTCTTTGTTAACCGATAGGCCATTTCTAATTTATTGACTTATGGACTACGCTGCCCTTTCAGATAAGTTGGATTCAATCCATTCTCCAAGATACTTAAATTTTTCAGGGAGAGATCTCCAAGAGCATCTCACTGTTAGAGCCTTTTATGTTAGTGAAAAACTCTGTCTTCTCCAGCGACGCTTGAAGACCTACTTAATACTATAATGTCTATTGAAACATTGGGGTCATCATCAGCATGTCTAACATTACTATAACATACTTAATATACCGGTACTATGAAAAAATAATATAATATAATAAATAAAATTCAACTCTTAAAATCCAATTTTGAATATGAAAGTCTAATAGAAATGGACATCCTTACAGAAGTATTTAAGAAAATGGATAAACATTCATGCCCAGTGCTCGATTCCGAGCTGTCCTCCATATCTGACTTCTCTATCAACTTTGCATCTGTGTATTGCCAGTGTGATTGCCCGTCTCGCCTTCCCACCACTCACACTGAGCAGTAGCTCAAGTAACTCTGAGCCAGCCAGTAAGAGGCTAAGCTGGGAAAGCTGAACTTGCTTCAGAGTTAGGCAGCTACTTTCAAGCACTCTTTTGAAAATTCACCTTCTGAAAGCTGCCTTATAGCATCTCTTCTCTTGTCCCCTACTGTTGATGATCTTGACACAGTAATTTATACAAAGGCTCTGAGAATAAATATCTAGTGCTTTGCTATTGTTGAACACTTCACTGTTTCATCAGATTCTGTAAGTAGATTAACATTCAGCAAGTTGGTGGGAAAGTCACCACTTGTTTCTGGGCTCCAGAACTCAAAACAAGACAATATAAGAATGCTGCACATACACAATGGATGAAGCTTCTCCTGGTTACCACTATTTATCAGGGGTGGCTGGTGAGGTAGTGCCGGTGTGCCATGGCACCACCAATGTGTCCTTTCAATAACAGTTTTGTATTCAATTTAAACTTCAAGGAAATGGCAAGCATATCTTATTGTCCATTCATTTGAACGAGCGTGCGAACTGACATACGCTCTAGCGGCAGGCGCTTTCCTGAATGCGTGAGCCAAGCCACTAGGGCTCAGCACCAATAAGGGCTAGTTTGGCTTGGCTTTGCATCAGCTCCTGGGTTCCCAGTTTAAGGCTTTGTCACTATATCTGGCGACTATTAAATATATGCAAGATGCTTTTAGTTCTTTCTTGTTAGACATTTAGCGACTTTTTCAAACTCATATTGGTGGCAGGAATACTTATTTCTCTCTTTATAATGTAACAATCCGGACTCTTTGCAGTAAGTTTTGCTTTGTTTCGTTGGATTAAGTTGGCGACACAGTCACGCCTACCAGAATGCAGATACAAATTCTCGGGTTTGTTAACTTCTCTGGTGGCATTTCAAGTGTTTAATAGGAGCATCGTTAAATTATTGTGTTCAATTACATCGGGTGCAGTGGATATCCTTCCCAAGTTTAGGTTACACCTGTATGTAAAGTAGTCTTGACGGTAGGGCATCTTGTTAATTTTATTTTACCAGTTTATTTCGCGGTGGCAGCTGAAATTTTGTCAAAGTTGTATTGCGGGTCTTGTGCAATTACACAGTTAAATACTGTGATTCTGAAACTTAGGCCTATAGCATAAAATATGCAGTGTCTATACTTGCAACGTTTGAACTATTTGATTGCAAATTTTGAATTTGCTGGCACCACCAAGATAAGAAACTTAAAGTCTTTGAATTATGGTGCTCTCATTCATAAACTGAAGCCCTCACTCTTTGAGGAGTTAAGGCTCGTACTGAATTCTCCTCACATGCATGCTTGTGCACTCTTTCACAAAACAGGTTAGCTGACCGTTGCTATACTTAATATATGTTTACTAATCCTTTATGGTTTGTAATAATTTTAATAAATATTGGTACAATATGAGATCCAAAGTTAAAATTCCCATGTTTCCAGCCATTTTAGACCAAACATACTGCTTTGAGGATCCGATGCTGATGGCCCAGTCATCCCATATGCCAAGGGAGAGAACAAGTAGAAGCTGCAATCAGAGAAATACAAACAAGTTTATATTAATAAAAAAGAAAATTGTTAAAACACACTGGCAACTATCATGTGTTGCATACTGACATGTTTTGAAATGGGAAGGTTACAGTAGCACAGATGAGGAAGATCTCTTCTGAGATCAGAGAATGAGTAAATCAGAGCTAACCTGGATTACAACTCAGGGTAAGAGCATTATTAATGAAATAAAGTAACTATAACTGAAACCCGTACCCTGGGCAGATAACCCTGATGTCCTGTTGTTGGTTCATTTAGGGGCTTGAACATCGAGGTCATTTCAGCCTGTGTGTATGTGTGTGTGGAATTTGTATGATAACCTGCATTACTGTGGTGTCCATAGTAGTGTGAGTATTTGTAACTGAGGCGACGATTGGGGAGGATGTGGGATTTGCCTGAAGTGGAAGTAGGGAAACCAAGGGAAACCACTTCTAGCATGGCTGAGGTGGGAATTGAACCCAGGACCTTTGTGACCGTACCCTGACACCACAGATGTACCAGAGTAACAAGTTAATTTACTGTATTTCTGTTTTACTTTCTTGTCCTGAAGCATTTTCATCCTAATCCTAATCCGTCTGAATAAACTTACTATACTTCAGTTGTAACAATACTCAATTCACATGTTTGTGGTCTGTTTCATCAAAAGAAGGGGCATGATGGCACAGTGGTCAACCTACTCGCTTTCCACCAAAATGGACCAGGTTCTATTCCCGGTCAATGCATGGGAGAATTTTGATATGGAATGCCAAATCTGGCGGCTCATCCACACAAAAAAAGAGGTCTCATGACTCAAGAACATGAGATTAACGGTCGCATAAAACTACCTCTTTCATCAAGAGAAGCCCTTGAATACCCTTTAATTTCTGACAGATTTCCATAAATGGCAGTTAGTGATACAGTCTATGACTGATTTTGTTCTTCTACTTTCCCAAGTGTATCGGTGAACACCCTTGTGGTTGGAGGATGTGTTTACAAGTAACCCCACATTAGCATAAACATTCAGGAAGCATTTCTCATACCTATTCACTTCCATGACCTCACCCCATTAACCCATTAATTTTCTATTCTAGCATTCGATGGATAGCTCTATGTTCATAATGTCAGTAATTGAGGTCCGTATTGACTAACTATATATTAGAAAGAAAATAAAGGGATTCTGCCTTTTCAATACTTATATTGAACCTACTCACACGTACATGTTTCGAAGGTTAACTCCTTCTTCCTCAGCCTGTAAAATATCAAAGATAAATTACCTTTATAAGAACATACGTTACATGAAATAAAGATTTGTGAAATAAATAATGTGAAGTTCAACTGTTTCCGATTCTCCATAGAAGATCTTCTAATTGGATTTCCAGGCCTGGGTGCATTAAATAGCCGCTGAATCAGGCCGGTGTTGTGAGTCGCTATTTGGTTGCGTCATCGTTTTCCGAACTAGTCTCTATGCTGCCCTTGGAGAACATCATGGCAAAGAAACCATAGAATCCCTGCAGCAGTGCCATGCCCCGCCGTATGCAGTGCGTTTGGGCGTGAACAACAGCAGATCAAAACGTGTCTCGCAAATATCACTCCTTTGATTGTCCAAAGACATACTAGGGGAGAAGGGGAAGGGAAATAGAGGACGGGAATAAAAACTAAGGAAAAATAAATGTGGATGTTTATGATGTGTCGTTGTTGGCTGTTGTTTTGGGGTGGATGAATGCGAAAAATGAGCGATATAATCATTATTGAATTTGGAAAATAAATGGTATGAATGGTGGAATGCAACTGATCAATTTATCTATTACTATATAATGCGTCTATTAGTGTTCTGTATAAAATACTGGTTTCAAAAATTATTTCATTAAGATTGTGGGAAGGGTTAAACATACCTGCGAACCCTTCCGATTTATTCGGAAACTTTCCGAATTTTCACCTCTTCTTCCGATCTTCTTAATAACTATTATTTCTTCCGAATTTTGGACCCCAGTGATATATTGTAAAAGAAAAAGGAACTGCAAATAATTTCCATTCTCAAGGAGATTCTCTCGTAAGTCGTCATTGCTTTTGTGATTTGCGTAACCTTGGTTTTTTGTGTAAGTTTGTGTAAGTTTCTCGCTTGGCAGTGAGCTCCATAGCTGCGATCTCGGAATGGTGAGTCAGCTGATCGGCCTACAACGCACTGATTGGTGGTATTTTACGGACGAACAGGTGTCAAGCATGCGCTGATTAGTCGAGGATGGCCACATGACTGTGCAGTTTGGATTATACCTTGTATACTACGCGCGGCGATTGTGACTTGATCCGTTTGACGCCACGTGTTTATACTCTGCTAGCGTCACGTTTAGTGCGTCGGTAGATAATTATTTCAACGAGTTGTGTGGATGATTGTTTCGTGTCGTGTGTTCCTCTCGTCACGTTATGGCGACAAAACCTCGGAAACGTTATCTCCAAGTGTTCAAAGAAAGCTATAAAACTGAATTTCCATTCATTGTACAATCTAGTAGAGGAAACCATTTTGCTCTTTGTTCCATGTGACGTTGCGATATAAATATTTCTCATGGTGGAAAAACTGACATTGTAACTCACAGCAACACTCTAAAACACAAGGACACTGCTAGTTGTTTACAGAAGAACAAAAAATTAGGTACTTTTTTTGTTCACGGGAATGAAGACAATGCTGCCATTCGAGCAGAATGTTTGTTCACGGTGTTCGTCGTAGAACATAACCTCTCTTTGTCATGTTCCGATCACGTGGGACGACTGTTTAGAAAAATGTTCCCGGATTCGGAAATTGCGAAGAAATATGCCTGTGGGAGGACAAAAACATCCGCCATTGTTCATGAAATGGCACGTGACGCCGATTCAAAAATTATTAATATTTTAAAATATGGGCCTTCTGCGATCTCCACTGATGGTAGCAATGATAGAGATAGTAAGCTGTATCCTATCGTCGTGTCATTTTTCAACAAAGAATCGAAGATGATTGAAAATCGTTTGCTATCCATGGAAAATTTGGAAGGTGACTCGACTGGTGCTAACATTGGTAATTTGCTTCTGCGTCTTCTGGAAAGACATGCTATTCCAATGGCAAACTGTATAGCTTTTAGTGCAGACAATGCCCGTTTTGATAGGGAGGAAAAATGGTGTTGCTGCGAAATTAAAAGAGCAGTGTAAAAACATCATTGTTGTAGGATGCCCATGCCATTTAATTCATCTGGCTGCTGAGAAAGGTGCTGATTCCCTTCCTGTGAAAATTGATGAGATAATGATTGATATTTATTATTATTTAAACAAAAGCTGCAAGAGGAAAGATCATCTGAAGTTATATCAAGCTCTTTACCAAATTGATGTTAGGAAAATACTGAAGCATGTGCGCACGCGGTGGTTGTCCTTGGGTAAATGCTTAGATAGACTGATTTCATAGTGGAAGCCACTGCTGAGTTTTTTTTAAGGATGAGGTGAACCAGTCCGCTGGCACAAACACATCTGTCAAGTATTTCCAAATTCCCAAAGTAAAGGCACATGAAGATAAGCCTGCAGAAGTGGAATTTGGTGTTAGTGTGAACAGCAGAGTACAAGATCAAGCACGTGTTATCATTGGCAAAAGGAAGTTGGAGAGCAGTTCTTCTTCTCCGTCTGTAAGGAAAAAAGTGACGGAACCAAGTCAAACTGTTGGTATTTCAGGACAGGAGAGACTATTTATTTTTCTGTCATCTAAGTTAAATGAGGCATTTTGCTTGTTTCTGGCATGTACCATCCCTATATTTGAAAAGTATAACGAAGTTCTTCAATCGCAAGCACCTCACATCCATGTCCTAAGATCCATACTGATTGATTTGCTGACAGAAATTCTCTGTAGGTTTGTTAAGCCAGTGGCCATAAAGAATTATTGCACAATTTTAGAAGTGGTCTATCACACAAGAGAGAATCAGAAAGCTGATGATGATTTGGTAATTGGTTCAACAACATCTAGTTGTGTAGAAAATCTGACTCCTAAGGAGAGGAAGGTCTTTTATTTGCATGTCAGGAACTACTTCACTGCAGCCTCTGATTATATTATTCATAAATTTAATTTGGACAGTGAATTTTCTGTTAATGCTCAAGTGGTAGAGATAAGGTCTTTGTCTACTGCTTCCTTTAGTGCCGTGAAGTATTATATCTCTAAGTTTCCAATTATGTTGAAAAAAAAAAACAAAAAAAAAAAACAAAACAAAAAAAACGGTGAAGATGAGCACCAAGCAATGGATGCATTACAATGCCTGTTTTGTGCTCTCCAAATGGAGGATTTGCCATCTTCTATTGTGGAAGGAAAAAGAGCAGATTGTTCTTGGCCTGCAATAGGGGATATACGAGGTGGAGATGGATGTCTGAAATATGACAGACTGCTGTCAATATTAACAACCCCACACAGCAACGTTGAATGTGAGAGATTGTTTAGCCAGGTGAAGAAGACAAGGACACAATTCTTATCATCTCTGAATGACGAAGACGTCAACAAACTGTTAGTGGTTAAATCAAGCCTAAGTGGAAATTGCTAAGAGCAGCAGTATGATGGGGCATTTTTGAAGAGAGCAAAGTCGGCTGCAAGATTTGCATTAAATCACTAAGCAGTCTCAAGATTACCATCCACATGTATATACATCACCTAATCATAATTAGGTAAGTTGTCCATGGTAATTAACTTTAGTCTGACAAAACGTGAATATGTGGTAGCGAATGCGAGGTGTAATCCATCAGAATGATTGTATGCATTTTCTTTAAACACACAATTATGTTCTCTGACGTTTAAATATTGGCTATACATATTACTCGATGATTGATGATTGTTTACATTTTTGTGAATTTTATGCTGAATTAATACTTTGCCAATAAAGACACGCAGTTCTTTAGTGTACCCCCTTTCGCCCAGGCCATGGTATACTGCGCATGATGAAATCTATAATTTTAAAAAATCTTCCTATTTTTGACTTCCGAAGGTTGGCAGGTATGGTTAAATCTCTGTGCTTTGTCAATCTCTATTTGTTCCAGAATATTCATGAGTGTGCCTTTGTTTTCTTGATGTAAAATGACTAGATCGTTCTCTATGGTAGTGAATTTGTGCCCAGTTTCTACCATATGGTTGCCTATCGCCGAAAATTTATTATGTTTAGTGGCATTAACATGTTCCAAAAATCTGGTGTTGAACCCTCTTCCTGTTTGTCCCACGTAATCAGCGTCACAATCATTACATTTGTTTGTTTTATTGAGAATATGCGAGTTGAAAAATTTATTGTGATTAGTGTTGTTGGTTCTGAAAGCTACTTTTACTTTATATTTTTTGAGTACACTAGTAACATTGTAGGTGGATTGATTCACAAAGGTGAACATTGCATAAGTGAAAGGTTCTTTATCCTCTTTTGCTAATCTGGAAGCGGGTTTTTTCTTGATTTTGTTAATAATACTGTTAACATATTTTCTATTGAAACCATTAGCTTCGGCAATTTGGTGAATTATTGAAACTTCTTGAAGATATTCTACGTCAGACAGTGGGGTGTTCAAAGCTCTGTTAATAAAACATGTGAAGGTTATGGGATGCGGGGTGGTTAGAATCTTGTCTAATAACAGTGCTGGTTTGAGTTGGTTTTCTGAATATTTGATAGCTCAGGAGATTATTTTCACGTTTGATTAGCAGATCTAGGTAATTTATGGAACTGTTAATTTCATTCTCTGACGTGAATTTAATGTTGCTATTTAATTGGTTCAAATGTAGCAAAAATTGTTCGATTTTAGTTTTAGAGTTGTCAAGGATTATGAAAACGTCATCAACATATCTTCCCCCAAAAAATAAACCAACATTTTTGTTTAAGATTAATTCGTGTTACAGATTCTCTACGAATATGTTTTTCCTTAGTTTTTATTCCCGTCCTCTATTTCCCCTCCCCTTCACCCCTAGTATGTCTTTGGACAATCAAAGGAGTGATATTTGCGAGACACGTTTTGATCTGCTGTTGTTCACGCCCAAATACGCTACATATGGAGGGGCATGGCACTGCTGCAGGGATTCTATGGTTTCTTTGCCATGATGTTCTCCAAGGGCAGCATACAGACTAGTTCGGAAAACAATGACGCAACCAAATAGCGACTCACAACACAGGCCTGATTCAGCGTCTTTTTAATGCACCCAGGCCTGGAAATCCAATTAGAAGATCTTCTATGGAGAATCGGAAACAGTTGAACTTCACATTATTTATTTCACAAATCTTTATTTCATGTAACGTATGTTCTTATAAAGGTAATTTATCTTTGATATTTATGTACAGGCTGTACCTGTACCTGTGAGTAGGTTCAATATAAGTATTGAAAAGGCAGAATCCCTTTATTTTCTTTCTAATAGCTCTATGTTATTTTTGCTGTAGACCCTCACTACCACAGTACTCAGCGCTTAATAAAACTTGCCTACATCCTGAAACGATCCTGTCCCTAGTCGCGAGAAAGTCCTAAACGAACCACATACCTTCAGCAACTTTGTTAAGCTTAATGGGTCTCCTGACATACAGCCCTACACTGCCTCATCTTGCTTCACACCTGGCAGATATGTCTTCCTCTTCTTATTCTGCTTAGTACATCCAATCACATTCTACATGCTGATTCAGTCAGTTGTACATTGTTTATTCCATAACTCCTATGGATAGCCTAATTAATAATTAGTTTGTTTCCAAACAGGTCCGAGGCTTGCTAAATTGAGAGAGAATATCTGTGAAACAGGTTCAGGGACCAACCAATGAATTGTGTAGTCCTAGCTGTCTACACACAATTTGTCCGAAATGGCGCCTCCTATTTCACAGTAACCGAGGGGGCCACTAATCAAGTCCATTGCTCATGAATTAGGACATGACTACGGTATACAGCAAAACTTAATTGTGATACATTGAGCCTAATTTGGCGGCGTCAAAACTAGTCGTAAAACAAGATCAAGAAACTTACCAGGTGCAGAAGCTTCCCACTTTAACCACATGAAACTAGCAGTGTAATTTTAAGAGTTCATCATCATCATCATCATCATCATCATCATCATGATCATCATGATCATCATCATTTCCCCTTATCCAGCTCCTGCCGGGTCGGGGTATTTATGGCACTTCTCCACTTTCCTCTGTCCTTCCACCATTCTTCTTCCATGATCTTGTCCCAGTCCAGATTTCTTTTTCTTACGCTGTTCTTCACTGAATCAATCCACCTTGTTCTAGGTCTTCCTCTTGCTCTCTTACCCTTGCACTTCGCCTCCAGCATCTGTCTTGGTATTCTATTTTCCTCCATCCTCTTTACATGTCCAAACCACCTTAGTTTATTCTTCTCAATTCTCTCATTTAGTTTTGCCATCCCATCTTCCTTCCTAACATCTTCATTCCTCACTCTGTCTTTCCTATCATACTTCTTAGGAATTTCATTTCACTGGCTTGGATTCTACTCTCTTGCCTGCTTGTCAGGGTCCAAGTCTCAGCTGCATAAGTTAATATGGGAACATAGTACACTTTATACATTACCTCCTTGCTTTTCCTTGGTACTTCCTTATCCCAAACAAGTTTTCTTACACTTTGATAGAATGCATTGCTCTGCTGAACCCTCCTGCCAATCTCCATGTCCAACCTACCAGTTTGCATCAATTCACTTCCTAGGTATTTGAACGTGTCCACAATTTCCAAACTCTGGCTTCCAATTTTCACAGTGCCCTTTCCTTGTCTTTCCCCTCATGTCATCACCATGTTCTTGCTTTTTTCTATACTGATTTTCAGGCCGTACTTCTGAATATTTTCGTTCAGTGCATCTAGTTGTTTTTGCACTTCTTCGGTGTTCCTTCCCCAGACCACAATATCATCTGCAAATAACAGTAACTTCATTTCTTTATGTCCATATGCTTCCTTTGTTTCCTTTAAAATTTCATCCATCACCATTATGAACAAGAGAGGTGACAGCACACTCCCCTGTCTTAGTCCAGTCTTGTTCCTAAACCAATCTGTCTTTCCAACTGGGGTCAGTACCCTGCTAACACAGTTGTTGTACATTGCTTGCACCATTTCCAACATTTCTCTTCCCAGTCTCTTCTTAACCATGGTTTCCCATACCTTCTCTCTGGGGACACTATCATATGCCTTTTCTAGATCTATGAAAGTCATGATCAAATCCTCTCCATATTCCCAGTTCTTTTCCATCACCTGCCTCAAGCTAAAGATTGGGTCCACTGTGGATCTTCCACTCCTGAAGCCATACTGTTCCTCTTGCAACTCTCCTTCCACCTTTCTTCTCATTCTTCTTTCTAATATCCTTTCCAGTATTTTTACTATCTGTGATAAGAGGGTGATCCCTCTATAGTTATCACACACCTTCTTGTCCCCCTTCTTAAACACTGGTATTATTAGCCCTTTCTCCCAGTCTTCTGGTACACATTTCCGTTTCCACACACACTTTAGCAGTCGATACAACCATTGCATACCAACAGGTCCAGCAGCCTTTATCATTTCTACACTGATTTCATCCACCCCTGTTGCTTTTCCCATCTTCATTTTCTGTACTGCTAATTCCACCTCCAGCATTGTTATATCATCTTCTGTTATAGAGTCATCAGGTTGTGTCACTTCCATCTCACCAGTACAATTGCTCACATTCAATAGCTTATCGAAATACTCCTTCCATCGTCCCTTTATCTCTTCTGGGTGTGTTAACAACTCTCCATCTTCCTTTTTCACTAGCTTTGCAGTAACTCTTTCTTTCCTCTTACTTCTTAGAAGCCCATACAGCATCCTTTTACTGCCACTTACATCTGTTTCCATTCTTCGTGTAAATTCTTCCCAACTTTTCTTTTTTTCTTCTCCTACCACTTTCTTACACCTCCGTTTGCTGTCGTGATACTTCCTTTTGCTTTCTTCTGTTTGATCTCGGTTCCATTCTTTCCATGCAGCCTTCTTTTCTTTCACTGCTTTCCTCACTTCCTCATTCCACCAGGGTGTCTCCTTCTCTTTCACTCTTGTTGACGTCCTACCACAAGCACTCTCTGCTGCACCAACAAATGCCTTTTTAAAGTGGGACCATTCCTCTTCTATGTTTTCCACTTCAGTAACTGGGATTTGTTGCTTCAATCTCTCCTGAAAATCTTCCTGTACAGTTTTGTCTTTCAATTTCCATACTTTTATTTTACTTTCTCTGATCTCCTTTAGGTTTTCCAATTTTTCCCATCTAAATTTTGCCACCACAGCTCTATGGTCCCCATCAAATGCTTCTCCTGGTAAAGCTGTCACATCTATCAGCTTTCTGCGATTTGTCCTTTCCACCAGAAAGTAGTCAATTACTGATTTTGTTCTTCTATCGCCCCAACCATATTTCGTAATTTTCCTGCTGTTTTTCTTCCGAAACCATGAATTACCCACTATCAGTCCATTCCTTTCACAAAAGTTAACAAGTTCCTCTCCTTCCCGGTTCTTTTTCCCATAACCATATGGTCCAATGACTTCTTCCTTTCCTTGTCTCTCGTTTCCGACTTGTGCATTCATATCTCCCATGATCACCACTTCTACATCTGAAATTACTCTTTCTACATCCCCCAGGAATACTTCAATATCTTCTTCTCTGTTTCCAGTCTGTGGTGCATACACTTGTATGAAGTCCATCATGTCATTCTTCATCTTCATTCTAATTTTCATTATTCTGTCACTCACACACTCTACCACTTCAACATACTCCTCCAGTTGTTTCGAGGTTATCAGTCCCTCGCCATTTTTTGCCTCTTGGCCACCACTCCAGTATAATGTATATCCTTTCCTCAATTTCTTCCTTCCTTTACCTTTCCATTTCACTTCACTCAGCCCCATCAATCCAACATTCTCCCTCTCCATGAAGTCTACCACCTCCTCCACCTTGCCTGTCAGGGTCATGACATTCATGATTCCCACTTTCATTTCGGTTACTGGTCGCCCATTTCTCACAGTTCCCCCAGTACCAAAAGAACTGCGCGTCGCCTGCAGGGTACGCCCTAACCTTCTCCGAATCATTTGAAGTGCCATTTCCATTTTAGGCTATTATTACGATGGGGTCGCCACTCCCAAAGGCATTTTATGAAGCTACTGCCAGCTATTATACAGGCCGCCCCTAACATGGGAAACAGACGCCCTTGCAGCCGCCCCTAACCTGTGAAACAGACGCTGCCGATTGATGCTGTACTCATACTATTCCCTGAGTACTGGGTTGCCTCTTCTGCAATCTCCACCGTTCCGAAGTCGATCTTCTCCGCTGCAGATTCCGTTGAGGTCTTCGCACGTAACCCTGTGCACGGGGCCTATGTTATACCCCATAGGACTGGGTCCTCACCAGAACTTAGCCGGTACTGTAGTTCCATGGTATATTACAGTACCGTTGCCCACCCCCGCGACGTTGACGCGCCTGGCAAGAATTATCCATGTGGCCAATTATAATTGCCTCATGGACCGGGTTAAGGAGCTGTCTAAAACCAGCCTCCAAGGTTGTTTACAAATTTAAGGTGCTTAAACATCATGGTTATTTAGCCCCATGTAATTGGGTGTACTTGTAATTCAGGTGACGATTGGGAAGGAGGCAGTAATGGCTTTAAGTTAGGAACTATCCCAGCATTGGCCTGGAGTACAAGTAGGAAAACCGCTTCCAGGATGGCAGCGGTGGGAGTCAAACCCACCTCTTCTCAGTTTTGCTTCATGAAGCTGAGTGTATCCCTTTCCAGCCATTAGACCAGAATTTAAATGTTTTGGCAGAGCCAAGAATCAAATCTGCACCTCCTGGGCGACAGCCAAGAATGCTAGCCACTACACCAGGCTGTGGACGAGTAATTTTAAGATGAAAGCAAGTTTTTAGAGGTATCTGTTATAACTTGTATTTGCTAGTTTTACCTACATAAAAATTACAATAAAGACAGGGTGGTAAACAATCACATTATTATTACACCTCTATGTGCTCCTTTATGGGCTTTGTCTCTGAACTGAGCATTCCTATATGAGAGCACCACTACCTCCTGTGACTATAGCTAATGAGTATTTTAACCTAGTGGCTGAACTCACTGTTCAATCAGTTATCAGTTAGCCTTGTTCTCTATCTTCAGTTTTCTATAGTCTACCTTGAAATGATATTTATTACATCATGCATAATATAAAGCACATTGAGCAGTACGGACATACATTTACATCATGTGATGACCCGCCCTACTGTAGAATGAACGTACATGTACGTTTTGAATTTTGTACCAGAGCAGTACTGACGTAAAGTGACATTCAGCTTGGATTTTACCCCCAAGTGTGCTGGCATCAATCGGCCACATGATAGAACTTCGCTCTCCAAATTACTTTGCTTTGAACAGGTGCTATTCTTCCTGTTATCTAAGCTTGCTATGCCATCTGTGGTGCACCTGAAGTACATCTTATGGCGGTCTGTACCAGCATGTTGTGCGTGGCGGAATGGACTTTGGTTATAGTTATTCTCAAGTTTTCATGACCACTTTCCTTGAGATAGCGACTAGCCTTGGAACAGAGTTGGTATATTGATATTCCTTTCATTTTTTTTCCTGAGCCATTTCCTGATAATGAGTCATATGTTTCTTCACAACTAACTCATGAAATATGGCATCCAGTCGTGCAAAGAGTATTGACGTAAAGGAAATCTCAAATATATTGACAAAAAATTTAACAAAACCGTAATATTTTTAACATTTTATTGATCATGAATATGATATTCAAAATAAAGTATATTGCTTTTTCAAAACATGGAAAAAAAAAACAACAACAAAAAAATACCTCAATACAAGGTGGTCAGTAGAAACTGAAAAACTCGCTGCTGAAAAGGTTAACTGTCACTGCATTCCATTCCCTACAAACATTAACCAATCAACTATTAAGATTAAATTAATTGTACTCCAGCGATCCTTTTAGGATTTAGTCGTGTCAGTTGCGGGGTTTCCCCAAGGTGCACCAAGTCAGGCTCTTCAGCGGGCTCTTGGTCCACCCTGCCCAGACCACCGCTGGGGTAGCGCATCATGCACTACCTCCCATATTTATAAGACACTGCTGAGCTACTTTAGTGTGGGAACCTAGAGCTCCCACACCTTTTCTCCTCCCTACAGGGGTTCCCAAAAGGATGGCATCATGGTCATCATGCTCCAGTTACCCAGGCTTGCCAAGACCTCGCTGAAGAGCCTGACTTGGTGCACCTAGGTGAAACACTGCAACAGACGTGAATAAAAAAGGATTGCTGAAGTATATTGAACTATTAGTTCTTTTCTTCTTATTGTGTTCATTATTTAGCCACAAAAATCATTTACAAATTCTGTTTCGAGTATGATACAGGATATTAGCCTTTCAAGATACAAGTGTCACTGAAATTGCCCGGACCAGCGTTTGTTGTTGATGGCAGCTGGAGCCTTGCGGAATGACGAGGGGGACACAGCGATAACGGAGTGCTGTCTGCACGTAAGTCAAGCAGCATTGTGCACTCTACTTGTATTAGGAGTTATATTGTGAATTATGAATGGAAAAATTTAAAAAAATGGGCAAATTAAGAATGGTGTGTTTCTAATTGTTTCGCAACAGCACAGCTAAGCTTAACAGGAGCACTTGTCACCACGGAGAGGAGTGAGGCTACTGGAGCTGAGCCATATCCTACCCGCACCATTGTACCTGTCAAACAAGCAGGCTGACATCGTGACACAAGTAAACAAAGAATAGTTTCCACCTCTGCCACAGGCACTCGTATCTTGAAAGGCTAATACCACTGATGGGCCAGTTTCTTATATTTTCATAACATGTTTTTCAGTATGTGTCATCTTGAATGCATCTTGCATTCTTTGCCCCAATATGTATTTTATTTCTGTGGTTGAGTGAATGATATAACATAAATGACTAGACCTTTGTTTAATATTTGTTGCCATGTATCAAAATAAGAGTCTTCTTCTGTTTATTAGGAATTTAGAACTGGCCAATAGATATTCACTTTAGTATATCTCCTTCCAGAGCTCGCGGTTTGTTTAATGTCCACCCCTGTCTATTCCTGTTCATTACAAAGAAGTCATTAATGGGTAATTGTTTTATAGCCACTGTTACTGTAACACACATCTCACCTCTAAACTTGAACGCTGGAGTATGGACCTAGCAGAGTAAACAAAATCTTCCACATTGAGATAAGTAGCATCATTACGTACCCATTGCAGTGGCTATAAAAAGAACTTTATTCATGTACTTTCCATACATTTATCCTTATTTACTCCTTTTTCTTAGGGACTAAACATATTAATGTGACATGTACAGTGCAAGTTTAATTTGCAAGTATTAGGCTCTGCCATTATCGTCTTTGCTTTCTGACAAAACAACCTCCCTCTGCTCAACATCTTTATCTTAAAATGTTATTATTTACATAATTGATAGCTTCAACCTGTATTTGGTCATTAAAAGTGAAAAACATGTGTTCTAACTTAATCAAGAATCTGGATTCCCATCGAATATCACAGGCAAAGTTTCTCTAGAAGCCTCACTCGGGGTTCCATGTGCGCTTTCTCCAACAGATAGATTAGATTGTGACAATTGAATTTTATTTAACCCTACAGTTACAATGACAAAGTTTAATTAATTACAAATAGGACTGTTTTTATAGAAACTGAAAGGACCACCTTATGGTGTACTTGGCTGTCACCCGTAAGTTCCAGGTTTGATTCTCGCCTCTGCCAAAAAATTTAATTCTGGCCTGAAGGATGGAACAGGATACACTGAGCCTCATAGGGCAAAATTGAGAAGAGTGGGATTAATCCTCACCTCAGCCTTCCTAGCAGTTGTTTTCCTTCTATTCAAAGCAAATGTTGGAACGGTCTTCAACTTAAAGTCACGGCTGTCTCCAACTCAATCCCAGCTCCAATTATAAATACGCACACTAGTATAGCCATCACAATTACTAAGATTATCAGACTTGATTCCACATACACCCAAGTACATGGGGCTAAATAACCACAATGTTGCAATACAACAACAAGCCCTTAAATGTAGGCTACTAGGAAACATAGGAAAATATTTATGAGGAATTTATAACAAGCATTCTCAACATAAGCAGCTCTCAAACACATTTACACAGTATGGCACAAAGATGATGATGATGATGATGATGATTGTTGTTGTTTTAAGGGTCTAACATCTAGGTTATCAGCCCCTATGGCACAAAGGAGAACATTCATGCTGCAACACTTCAGTTAAATTAACTATGATAATATTGCCATTCATTCAATTGGCACTGCCCTATAAGAAAACAAAAGTACATACCTGAAAACTAGTCCAGCAAAGATAACACCAATAAGCCAATGGTAGACGGTACTGGCTAGACTCTCAAACACAAGGCTAGTGAGGCTCTCCAAAAGATAATTCAAAATAACTCCTGAAAATAAAAACAAACATGCAGTCATGCTACCAATGAACATAAATGTATGAATAAGCCCACAAATTTATAAAACACTACTCGTCTTCATCATCATCATCAATTTCCGTTTTCCAGACTAAGCCGGGTCGGAGCAAATAAGATACCCCTCCACTTTACTCTGTCCACCATCCTTCCTCAACCACTGTACTCCACTCCAGGTTTCGTTCTCTCACAATGTCCTTCACCAAATCCATCCACCATACTCCAGGTCTTCCTCATCCTCTCTTTCCGGTCACCCGTCTCTCCGTCACTTGTTTCGACATTCTTTCATCATTCATCCTTTTCACATGTCCATACCATCTCAACCTATTCTATTCATTCAGCTTCTGTACATTCACTTCCTTTCGAATGTCTTTATTTATCACTCTATCTCTCCTAATTTTCTGTCCCATACTCCTCAGGAATTTCATTTCGGCTGCCTGTATTCTACTTTCATCTCTCCTCGTCATCGGCCAAGTTTCTATTCCACACATCATTATTGGTAAGTAATTGGTCTTGTACATCACTTCTTTAGCCTTCAGGGGTATGTCTTTGTCCCAAATTAAACTCCTGCATTGTATTCTCTTGTTGATCTTCATATCCAATCTTGCATAAAACACTACAATAAAGAAAAAAGAAAAATTTTACCATTACTGTATTAAAACATTTTTTCTCTTTACCTTTACAACATTCACCCTAGAGTCCAAATATCTCACTGTACGGCTTTCACATGATTGACTAACTCAAAAACCAATGAGAAAGTGTAAGATTTTGTGCACCATCCACATAACTTATTTTTAAAGCAGCAATAAATAAAAACTATGCATAGATAGTAGAGCTGGTAATAATCGATCGATTAATTTGAAATTAATCGAACATTCTTACAATCGATTAACCGAAAATCGATTCATTGATTAGTAGACACGAGATAAAAAAATACGTTTTGAAAATGGTTTAAATGAGAAGTCATCGCTTAAGTTGAGTTAGGCTTATTTTCGGAATGATGTATAGAAATCTATAAAAGTTAAATTTTGCGTCAAGATACGTGTCCTTCCTTGTTTATGTTAACAATAACCAAATAACAGTCAGTGACCGTGGAAGGACAAACATCAATCAAATTGGGAAGGGTTTTAGGAAAAGAAAACGAGGAGTTTTCAGCAAAGCTTTTTAATCTTGTTCAAAATTTTGTTGGGAAGTCTGTTCACAATTTAGGACAGGAACATGTTTGTTAAATTCGGGTTTAGCCTACTTAACACAAAGACCTGTAGGTTGTAACTCTTCAGTCGGTCAACTTAAATTTGCCCAATGACTGGGCGGAGTCCAATGTATAAAATAGATGAATTATAAGTAAATAACACTCCTGGGAACATTACATGTGTTAGTTATGATCACTATTACAATCGCTATCACTATTACGTCGCCACACTCGAATGCTCCGAGTGGGTAAGAGATTTCAGGATAGCCAACCAACAGCAAGGAGGTTCAGTCATGTTTTGGGGTGGAATCATGTTCGGTCGGCGTACGCCTCTAATTCCTATCCACGGTAAATTAACCGGTCTGGTGTATAGAGACAACATCCTTGAACCTGTCGTTGCAGGATTTGCTGCCACAATGGGTGAGGGCTTTACACTAGTGGACGATAATGCTCGTGCCCATTGAGCTTGGGTGGTCAATCAGTTCCTTCAGATGCAAGTCATACAGAGAATGGAGTGGCCTGCCTATTCTGCAGACATGAACTGTATTGATCATGCATGGAAAGAGCTCAAGAGGGCAATTTCACACCGTCCCAATCCTCCAACAAACAAGGAGCAACTGATTGAAGCTGCTGTCCAAGAGTGGGATAATGTGCCCCAAACCACGTTGGATTCGTTGGTGCTCAGTATGCCTCGTCATCTGCAAGCATGGATTAGAGTTCGTGGTGGCCATACACGGTATTGATATGTCCCAATATGAGAAGGACGTTTGTGTGCTCAGTCCCACATTATCACTTTTGTTATTCGTTGTGTGTTTCTGTCTCTTTTGCAAAGCAGATTGCGTGTTGTTTTTCTTTGTATGTACCCTATATTGTGTATAATATGATAGCTTACACATAGCAAAATAAACAAGTTACAAAATCACAATATGCAAAACCTTTTTCAAATCAAATCAAAATCACTTTATTTGCAATGAGGTGTCAACCTTGGTGGCAAATGAGGTACATAATTTACAAACATTACACAATATTAAAAGAATCATCATCATCATCTTGCACAGTTTCCAGCCACTGGCCGGGTCTGCTTGGAACACAAGCCTCTCCAACGTCTTCTGTCTTCCCACCATCTCTCAGCCTCCACCCTTGTCCAGTCTTCTCCTCTCTTCTTCACGCTTTCTTCCACCCCCTTCAGCCACCTGTCTCTCGGTCTCTTTCCTTCCCACTTCGTCTAGTGTATCCTCCTGGGTATCCTCTTCTCCTCCATTCGTTTTGCATGTCCATACCATCTAAGTCTAGATTTCTCTATACCATCCTGTAATGCTTCCTCCTTCATTAATTCTCTGGTCTTCTCATTTCTTATTCTGTCCATCTTTGTAGCTCCAATACTGCTTCTCAAGAACCTCATCTCACTGGCCTGTATTTTGCTCTTCTCCCTTTCATAACCCAGGTCTCCGAGGCATACGTCAGGATAGGGACATAGTACGTCCGATATATGATCTTTTTGCTGTTCTGAGGGACATCCTTGCTCCGTAACATGCTTCTCACACTCCTCCGGAATGCTTCTGCCTGTCTCCCCCGCTTATTTATTTCTCTATCGTTTCTTCCATTATCTTGTATCAGGCTTCCCAGATACTTGAAACTCTCCACTTTCTTCAGCTGTTCCCCACCAATTGTTATTCCCGTTGTGGTTCTTTCCTTCTTCCTTGTTGTGATCACCATCTCACTCTTATTTATGCTAAATTTCATCCCATATCCTTGTATTATTCCTTCCCACACGTCCAACTGTTCCTGTACCTCCTCCTCCTTGTTTCCCCCAAATCATCAAATCATCTGCAAACACCACTGCTTTCATCTTTCCTTCCCCAATTACTTGCGCCACTCGGGACATTATGTCATCCATCATCACAATGAAAAGTAACGGTGACAGTGCACTTCCTTGTTTCAGGCCTTTTCTCTGTTCCAACCAGTCCAATCTCTCTCCTCCCACTTTCACACAGCTCACACTTCCCTTGTACATCTCCTTTATCCTCTTTATAGTCCAATTCTCTACTCCTCTATCCTCCAGGGACTTCCATACTTTGTTTCTGCATACACTGTCATATGCTTTCTCAATGTCCAGGAAGGCCATTAGTAGATTTGTTCCATACTCATAGTGCTGTTCTTGTAACTGCCTTACAGCAAAAATCAAATCCACTGTGGACCTTCCTGCTCTGAAGCCATGTTGCTCTTCCCTCATCCCTCCTTCTATCCCTGTCCTAATCCTCCTTTCCAAAACTTTCTCAAAGATCTTTGCACAATGACTCATCAGTGTTATTCCCCAGTAGTTTCTGCATTCTGTTCTACTACCTTTCTTGAAGATCGGGACAATTATTCCCTTTTTTCAGTACTCTGGGGTCTTCCTTTCCTTCCATGCTGTCTTCATCACTCGGTACAACCATTGTATCTCCACCTCTCCTGCTGCTCTCACCATCTCCACACTCAACTCATCCACACCCGGTGCCTTCCCTCCTTTCATCTTCCTCACTGCATCTTCCACTTCTTTCCATGTTAAGTCCTTTTCTGTTTACAGCTCATCTTCCTCTTCCCCGATTTCTTCCTCCTCGCCGTGGTTTCCATTTGGGTTCAGAAGTTCTTCAAAATGTTCTTTCCACATTTTCTTCAGTTCTTCCCTACTTTCTATCTCTTGTCCCCTTTTGTTCACCATTCTAACATAATCCGTAAGATCCTTCCGCCTCTTATTTTTTACCATCCCATACAGGACCTTTTTTGTACCTTCACTATCCTCCTTCATCATCCTTGTTCACTCTTCCATCCACTTTCTTCTCTCCTCAGCCACTACTCTCTTCGCCTCCTTCTATCTTTCCTGGTACTCTTCCCTTGTCTCCACCGTCCTATTTTGATACCACCTCCTAAAGGCTCTATTCTTTTCCCTTACTATATCTTTTGTCTTCTCATTCCACCATGGTGTTTCCTTCCACCTCTTCTTACTACTTGTCCTCCCACATACTGCTTCTGCTGCACCTACTAGTGTCTTCTTAAATCTAGCCCATTCCTCTTCCACCCCTCTTTCTTCATCTGTTGGAATTCCTTCCTTTAGCATTTTGAGGTATTCGACCCTTCTATCCCCTTCTTTCAGTTTCCATATCCTTATACGTATTTCCTGGTTCTCAGTCCCTTTCTTCTCCTTACTCCCTCTCAGGTTCATTACCAGCAATCGATGGTCGCTATCCAGGTTCTCCGATGGTATAACCTTGATGTCCGTGATGTTCTTATTTAGTTCTTTCTCATACAGTATATAGTCGACCACAGACTTCCTGGTCAAGTCATCACTGTACCATGTGATTGTGTGGCTCTCTCTTTTCTTGAACCAGGAGTTCCCAACTAGCAGTTAAAAGAATACAGTAACTTAATGTACTATTCACACATTGATTGAACTCCCCTCACACAACTGCTGTAGGAATCACATAGCACGTGTAATGTTTCTTTTCCCTGATTTTGTCTACTCTGCTCTCGAATATCTGGACTGATTTTGGAAAGGGATCAAACACCGCCCTTGGTAAACTGTTCCATTCCTTCACACCCTTCCCAATGAATGAAAATTTACCCCAATCGCTTCTGCTAAAGTGCCGTCCAATTTTGAATTTGTGGTCTGCCCTGCCAATATAATTTCTTTCTAATTGTACCCTCTCACGGATTTCCCCCCATGCATCCTCTCCTGTATACGCTCTATATAACCCTACAAGTCTGTTTTTCTCCCTTCTCTTACTAAATGTTTCCCACCCAAGCTTCTCTAACATATCTGATACGCTGCTTCTTCTCCTAAAATCCCCTATCACAAATCTTGCTGCTTTCCTTTGAACACTCTCAATTTCTTTTATTAGGTATTCCTGCTGTGGATCCCATACACTGCTTGCATATTCCAATATTGGATGAACCAAACTTAGGTAACTTTTCTCTTTTATTTCTTTGTTGCATCCTTTAAATAGTCTCATAATGACATGCAATGATCTGTATGCTTTCCCAACAATGTCTCCAACATGACCCTTCCAGCGCAATTTACTATCAAATCTCACACCTAAGTATTTGCACTTGTCATCTTTTGGTACGATTACCCCATCCAATGTATATTGGAGAGTTTTTAATCTCTTGTTTGTGAATATTGTGAATGTTGATTTAGCTCCGTTAACCTTCATGTGGTTCTCTTAAACCCAATGTTGGATACTATCGAGGTCCCTTTGTAATATTTCACAATCCTCTATGTTATTTATTTCCCTATAGACGATAATGTCGTCTGCATACAATCTTATTTTTGATGCTATATTGTTCCCTAAATCATTTGCATATATTAGGAAAATCAATGGACCAATTTTACTACCCTGTGGAATTCCTTTCTAAACTTTCTCTTCCTGTGATACATAATTCCCTACTCTGACTCTCTGAACCCTTGAATTTAGAAATGTTCCTATCCAACGTACAACCCTTGAGTCCAATGCCATTCTCTCCAGTTTCTTTAATAATACTACATGTTCCACTCTGTCAAAAGCTTTGGAAAGGTCTATAGCTATGCAGTCCAACTGTCCCCCTAGATCCAACCGATCTGATATGTCCTGCTGAAATCCCACCAGTTGTGCCTCTCCCTTTCCTTTATAAATTGGTATTATTAAAGATTCCTTCCATTCCTTTGGTATTCTACTATTGTTCATGACGTAGTCGAAAAGAAACTTTAAATAAGGCACTATGTACCACCCCATTGCCTTTATTAATTCCCCAGTAATTTGATCACACCCTGCTGCTTTTCCTTGCTGAAGCAGTTTGGTTTCTCTAAAAATATCCCCATTTGTAAAGGTGAAGCTACTTGTGTCCTTATGTGTTTCACCCTCTCCAGCCTCATTAACGGTTTCCAACTCCGACAATCTTCCACTGAATCTATGAATTCCCTACTAAATAGGTTTGCTTTCTCATTATCTGCAAATTTATGCTCACCCCCTTCTCCCTCCATTGTGGGAATGTGGATTCCGTTTCCCTTTTGATTTTTAATATATGAATACAGCTTTTTCCATTTCCCTATGTGGTCTTTACCCTCATGAAGTATGCCATTCATGTTATTTTCCTTTGCTTCCTTTTTCAACCTATTGAGCTCCTTTATTAGCTGCTTTCTGGTTTCTCTGTTTCCCCTGCCCTCTTTGATTTGTCTGTTTACCATTCTACATTTCCTTTCTAATTTCCGTGTGTCCTTTGTATAGTAAACAGGGTCTGAGGTTGTTTTTTCCTTCTTAACAGGTACAAATCTCTTCTCACCCTCCCAAATGATTTCCTTAAAATTTGCCCAGAGTGTATCCACATTACTCCCTTCACTTATCCAAGAATTAAATTTTGATTTCAGGTAAGCTCCAAATTCATCGAATTTAGTTTTTCTATATAATTTCTTGTCCTGTGTGACCCTACTATTAAGCCTTTTTGGTACCAGACCAACGTCCATTATTGCAGCCTTATGGTCACCTATTCCTTCAATTACGTGGTTTTTTTTAACAAGTTCCCCTGGTTTTATCAGGAATACATCCAGCAAGTTGCAGAGCCTAGTTGGTGCTTGCACTACTAGTGTAAATCCTCCCTCCCAAACTAATTTATTTGCAAGTTTCTGTTCATGGGCTTCTGTTGCAACTCCATTCCAATCAACTTCTGGCAAGTTTAAATCCCCCCCAATTATTACCATGTCATTATTGTTTTTATGAGTGTAATCTATTACTTTCTCAAATATTTCTATGCCTCTTTTCTCTCTCCCAGGCCTATATATTCCTATAATTCCCACCTCCTTCATATTATCACGAACTAATTTTATCCCTAATATTTCGTCCTTTTCGTCGGTAAACCATTCATGAGAGCAGTAAGTTTCCTTCACCAGAATAAACCCCCCCCCCCCTCCCTTCTTATGTCCTCGGTCTCTACGATAGACTACATACCCTTCTGGGAATACTTCTCTATTTCCTACTCCTTCTCTCAGCCATGATTCCATTCCTATCGCCACATCAATTTCATATGCTTCCATTGCTTTACTCAGTTTTATTTGCTTGTTTACTACACTTTGACAGTTTACCAAGAGCAATCTTAGACCCCCCTCCCCCTTCAAATTTTGATGTTATGGTTGTGCAATTAGTAATCCCTTGCTTCCTTGACCCGAGTCCTGTTTTTCGTGATAGTGATTTACTGTATCTTTTCCAGTGCACTCATTTAGGCCCCCCATTTTCTGAATTAGTTTCCCGAAAGCATTTTCTTAGATATCCTATTCAGCAGTTTACCGAACTTAGAGGTCCCTTTCCCATTGAGGTGTAACCCATCTATACTAAAATCATAGTCATTAAGCCATCCATTTGCATCGACAAAAAGGACGTCTCCATTGCGACACAGCCAGTCTAGTGTGGAATTTACAGCATCTACATAGCGGTAGTCGACATCATTCCTATATAACACACCACTGAGACAAAGCTTTGTCTGCGGAAACTTCACTTTTACTGTCGCAATTGGAGTATCAGCCTCGGCCATTATATCACTGGGTGTTGTCAAGTTCAGAATGTCGTTTGTACCAATGTGGATAATTAACGCCTCGGGTGTTTCCTTTATTTTATTATTGTTCACATGTGCTGCCAGTTGTCCCACTTGCATGCCCGGATAGCAATATGTGATTCCTTCTTCAATTTCAGGCCCAACATTCCTCACCATAGAATCACCTATTATTACCGTACGGGCATGTTTACGCTTCGATCGCCGACGGGATTTCCTTTGACTTTCCAAGACCATAGGAGGGTTGCATTCTGTGTTTACTACGTCATCATCTGACCCTAATATCTGAAATCTATTCGCTGTTGCGATGCCTTTATGTAGAGTTCCATTGCTTGTTACATGAGGCCTAAGATTTTTTTGACTTAACCTCTGTATAATCCCTACCATGTTCTCCCGGTATCTTAATATTTGCTCTATCTTCCTTTAAGCCCTTCAGTTCCAGGAGAGCATTTTCTAAATCAATTGATATCATCTTGATTATTTCGTCTTTAGAGAATAGCTCGAGCTCCAGAGATTTTATCCTGAACCTTAGATGCGATGCGGTCGAAGTGAGGTTATCTGAAACTTCATCGTCTTCCAAATTTGGCACTTCACTTGCGAACGCATTCTTAAACACGCATGTTTCACAAACTTCAAGACTGGCCCTACTATCGTTTTTAGATCCATTACACATCACACACACGTTATTTCCGAACTTTTCCCTCGGAGAAAAAACTCGACCGTTAACCGCCATGTTGCTTTGAGCGTTGTCTGAGCACTTTATAAGTTTAGTTTGTTTAATAAGGGTTTGTGAATTACATAGGAGTATTATAAACGTGTATACCAATATGAATGAAAATGAAAATCCACAGCCTGTTTCCAGTCTCCGACCGGGTCAGGAATGGAATGAATGAAGCCCCCATCTAGCGGCGAGGATATGAATTGTGCCGGCTGCCGAGGCCTGACGCACTCCTCTGGGGCAATGATTAAATGAATGACAGATGAAATGAAATGATAGTGGAGAGTGTTGCTGGAATGAAATTTTGACAGGGAAAACCGGAGTACCCGGAGAAAAACCTGTCTGCCTCCGTTTTGTCCAGCACAGATCTCACATGGAGTGACCGGGATTTGAACCACGGACCCAGCGGTGAGAGGCCAGCGTGCTGCCGCCTAAGCCACGGAGGCTCTACACCAATATGAATAACACAATAAAAATAAAAAATAAACATTAGAGCATGCACTTGAATTCTATTATGCATATGGTTACATATCCCAGCGGAGCCTTGGTCATACAGTTGTTACGCTTTTACCTGCCTACTCCTGCCGGGATCATTGTGATCATAACTAATACATGTATTTTTTTTTCAAGGAGTTTATTTACTTATTACTCATATTATATATACATTGCACCCCATACAGTCATTAGACAAATTCATGTTGATCGACTGAAGAGTTACAAATGACCGTTTGTATAGGCAACACTGAAAGAATGGCTTCAACAGTTCACAAACGAGATGCATTATTTAAAAATAAATGTGACAATATATTTCAATTGAAGGTCTGTTTTGATGCTAAAATAATAGCAAGTACAAATTTTCTGGGCGAGGCAGCTCCGCTTTGCAGTCACAATGCTTCCAGCAATTAAAAATAATCCTTCAGCGCTGCAGGTGGTCGTGAGGAATATTATACTCTGTGAGCTGCCTGAATAGGATTGACATTTCGCCGGAAATTCCACGTCAGTCATCACCCCTCTGTCTCCTGACCAATGCATGTTCGCATAGTTGATGTCATAATACTCTGCGTTGCAATATTACAGCCCACGTGCTTCTGTGCCTGGTCAGCTGTATCGGTGGTTTGTACAGTTTGGCAATCTCGTTCTCAGGCCACATGGCGATAAGAGAACTGTCAATCCTATTCTGGCAGCTCGCAGAGTATAAGTATTTTGTCGCTAGTTTAGCGGGCCTTGGATATATTGTTTATTCATTTTCCACCTGTGAAAAAGGGTGAGTATGCAAGTCAGGTGGTGAATTCCCAAGATAGACGTCCAGCTCGTCTTTTGCAATGATTGCAATATTTACTCTACAAGATATCCTATTTTTACCACGCTTTTTATAACTGCCCTACCATGAGACCATTGAGTTTTTATCGAACATGCCTAAGAGTTGAATTTAGACATACCTTCGTTCGTAGGACGTCACATTTGAATCTTTGGAGTTGAAATTTAATGTTTTTCAGACGGTCAATACCCAATTGTCTAATGGGTGATTCCCTAATCCTGAGAAAGACTTTTTACATGAGATCAACAAATACAATTGGCTGACCAGTTTAGATCGTCAAGCGATCATCAGATCCTTTACACTTCGGCTATTGATCTGTGTCTATGATATTTACAATACATACACTTATTTACTTGCAGTAGTAATTAATCTAGCACATAATCATATCTATAGCAACAACACAATAATAAACGAGGTCGAACATTTTAAATATTTGGGGCTAATCATTGATAAACATCTAAGCTGGGTAGCTCACGATCATTATATTGCGAAGAAGATAGCTCCAGCATCTGGGCTGTTGAGGAAATTGAGATACCTAATCCCTAGAAAACTTCTAATCACAGTATATTACTCGTACACAGTCACCTGCAGTATCTAAATGTAATTTGGACTCAGTGTAAAAAGACAGTCCTGCATGAACTTATGGTAATACAAAATAGAGCGATAAAAAATATATATAACCTACCCTTTAACACACACAGTCGAGATTTATATGCCAAGAATAAAATAATGAAAATGTCAATGTGTGCAGAATTAAGGTCAGCAATACTAATACACAGAATTAAACAAAACCATGTGCTGCATAACAGTGACTACACCCTATATTCAGACACTCATACTTATAACACGCGACAAGCAGATGACTTTGCTCTCTTTCAAATCCGTTCGTATAAATTTGGTAACTGTAGCTTTAAGTTCTCAGCGATTCAATCTTACAATCATCTTCCAAGCGATTTAAAATCAATTTCCAATCTGTCGACTTTCAAATTTAAATTAAAGAGACTACTTTGGAATCGCTACCTAATAAAGTAGGTAGCCAAATTTAGTGAATCAGCATGTCTCATTTCACTCTGCATTGATAAAATTATTATTTTAATTATGATTTAATTATTATTTTTATGTTATTTGCATTGTACATTTTCTTTTGGTAAGCTAATTACAGTGATAGGTCTAGTATCATTGTTGAAAATTAACTTAATCACGCAGCAAATGTGTATGTAAGGTATATATATATATATTTATTTATTTATTTATTTACATAGGTCCCAATGAGCCTGAGCTCGTGTTAGGGACAATCAAGTAACATAGTTACAGCATGGCATATATATAATTTTTGTAACATTATTGTTTAATTTAATAGTAACTTATATTATATTGCTAGTGACTAATTTTACAGAGATAATTCGGTATGATACATTGCATTGCTTAAGGCTATTGTACATGGGCTATTCATTCCTTAATAGGAAGTCTTTTGTTTTCCTCTTAAATGTTTTTATAGAGAAACTTTCCCTTATGCCTAATGGTAGCGAGTTGTATTCTTTTATTATAGAGGACATAATTCCTTTAGTTCCAAATTTAATGGATTGGGAATGGCTGGTGAATATTTGATTTACTCCTCTTGTTGCATAATGATGAATGTCATTTGCATGGGTAAAATGGATGTGTGTGTGTATCAATTTGTTTTCTAATTTGTATACAAATACTGTTGCTGACATAGCTATTTGTTTTTGCAGTGGCATAATTTTAGTTCTTGAGTATAATTCATTTGAGGGTGTGAGCCAAGGAAGTCCAAAGATAGATTTTATAGCACGTTTCTGGAGTATCTCAAGTTCTTTTATCAGCTCCTTCTTACAATATCCCCATATGAAATTCATGTACATTAGATGTGAATGTATCAGAGCAAAGTATATATTTTTCAATTGTTGGCTAGTAAGACAGCTATATCTTAATCTGAAAATAATACCAATTAAAGGGCTGATTTTATGTTTTACATTTTCTACATGATTTTCCCAGGTTAGTGTACTATCTAGTGTGATACCTAAGTATGTTGCCGATTTAACCCTTTCTATTTCTTTGTTGGCTATGTTGACTATGTTTGTGGTCTCAATCTTGTATGATGGTTTATGGAAGAATAAATATTTTGTTTTAGTGATATTGATAACCATTTTGTGTGCTCTCAACCAATCCACCAGCTTATTGAGATCATAATTAATATTTAGCATAATTTCCTGTTCAGATGTTCCCAGATAGAGTATAAAAATATCATCTGCAAATAGTTTAAGCTTGCCTTTCAATTCTAATAATACTATATCATTAATATAGGCCAAGAAAAGAATTGGTCCTAAGACAGAACCTTGAGGTACTCCTGTGTCAATTCTCATTTGAGACCCTTTTACATTATCGATTGCAACATATTGTTTTCTGTTAGTGAGGTAGTTCTTGAACCAATCATGTGCCACTCCTCTGATGCCTGCAAATTCTAGTTTATTAAGGAGAATCTTATGGTTAACCAGATCGAATGCTTTTTGAAGGTCAATTAGTACACCAGCAGCTAGTTTGTTTTCATCTAATGCCTTTTCTACATCAGTTACTACTTCAAATATAGCACTATCAGCTCCTCTATTTGGAATAAACCCATATTGGCAGTTTGCAAAGTAATCATTTTTCATGAAGAAATTCATAAGTCTTCGTTTAACAACGCTTTCTAGAACCTTGCTGATGGCAGATATAATATTAATGGGTCTGTAATTTGATGGGCGGGTTTTGTCTCCTTTTTTGTAGATCGGGACCACCCTAGAGACTTTACAGGCATCGGGGAATATACCAGTCATCAGTGAAAGATTATATATAAAATTGTAGTAGACATCAATAAATTTGTATTGTACAATTCCTATGTAAGAGCCACTGGCTCGTTGGAATTAATTGTTCAATAAATGATGATGATGATGATGATGATGCCAAATAGTCAAGATATGTTTTTTTTTTTTTGAGATACTGATAGTGGTGATTGATCTTCAAGTTTGCCTGCTTAGTGGCAGTATGTGATTGTTATTAAATGGTCAGGTTATTGTGTCAGCAAAAACGTCCACGCTGTGCACAAAAATGGACCACACATCGCTCAAACTGCTAAGTGCACCATTTAATAACTATCAGTATCTCAACAAAAAGCATATATCTTGACTAGGTTGCTAGTTTAATTGCTACTGCAAATAAATAAGTGTATATATTGTAATTATCATTCCATACTTCTCCACATACAGTAGATTTAACAGCCTAAGTGTAAGTGATCTCATGATGATCACTTGACGATCGAAACTAGTCATCCAAGTGTATTTATTAACATCATGTAGTAGTTTTTCAGGATTAGCAAACAAATTTTGATTTCTAAGGCAAGCCTGAAACAGGGCTTCCAACATGGTAATCCTTGGAGTGAAGTTAAATGAAACTTCAAAGCGGGCATTGAGCAGTGGCTAGCATTCTTGGCTGTCACCACAGAGGTTTGGGTTCGATTCCCGGCTCTGCCAAGAAATTTAATTCTGGTGTGGGGGCTGGAACGGGGTATACTCAGCCTCGTGAGGCAAAACTGATAAGAGGTGGGTTTGATTCATACCTCAGTCATCCTGGAAGTGATTTTCCAGGGTTTCTCATTTCTACTCCAGGCAAATGCCGAGATGGTACCTAATTTAAGGCCACGGTCGGTTCGTACCAAAATTCAACCTGAATTACAAATACACACACTGGTACAGACATCGCAGTGACACATGTTATCAAAGAAGTCTTAAACACACCCCAGTACACGGGGATATGTGAACACGATGTTGCAAAGCCCCTAAAAGAATCAAAAACATCATCCATCATGGGACTGCCCTGGCTAACCATTTTGAGTGATTGCATTAAAAAACCAAGTTGTGTCATAGTTTGTTGATTCTGTGAGAGCGTAGTTAAAAGTGCAAAAAACAAAACAAATCGAAAAACCGATTAATTGATTATAAAAAATAAAAAATAAAATCGATTATTCGGAACAACGATTAATCGAATAATCATTATTTGCGACAATTAATGGATTATTCGGTTTTGATTAATCGATATCTGAAATTAATCGATCATGTGTGTACTTGTAAGTCCAGTGAGGATTGGGAAGGAGATGGACATGGCTTTAACTTAGGAGCCATCCCGGCATTTGCCTGGAGTGGAAGTGGGGAAACCACGGAAAACCACTTCCAAGATGACTGAGGTGATTATCAAATCCACTTCTTCACAGTTTTGTTTCACCAAGCTGAGTACGCTCTGTCCCAGCCCCTTAGACCACAATTAAATTTCTTGGTAGAGCCAGGAATCGAACTGGGACCTCCGGGGGCGACAGCCAAGCATGCTAGCCGCTACACCACGAGGTGGTCAATTACACATTACTAGAGCCCGGATTTGTAAGCACAATCAAATGATGAAATAAGCAAGCATATAAACACAAAAATAAAACAAATAAGCTGAAAAAATTAGCAAATAAAAATTAAATCGTAAATATATCGTTTCGTAGAATTCTTACCCTATGTAAGCTTGTCACAGTACACAAGGAAGGTCATCTTGAGATTTTCTTGTGTGATGCTCGAGCGTTTGTCAGTGAAGAATATTTTCAACAGTCTCACAGTGGAATATCCGAACTCACTAATGCAAAACACAAGTCTTTGGAAAATGTATCACTCGAATTCGATTGTTCGTCTACAGTGCCTGTAATTAATTGCTGATTTAACTTAGATTTATTCTTAACCCTCTCCTTATGTCGTGTTGTGTTAATATGCTGTAGAAACACTTTGTAGAAACACATTTTTTGCACACCAAACAAAATAAGACCCTGCCGTTTTCGCTTAATATACCACTTCCAAACTGGTTTACGTATTTGCATAACAAAACCGATTGTGGGTGGCATTTCTTAACTTACTACATGAAAAGAAAATCCACAGCCTGCTTCCAGTCTCCGACCGGGTCAGGAATGGAATGAATGAAGCCCCCAGCTAGCGGCGAGGATATGAACTGTGCCGGCTGCCGAGGCCTGACGCACTCCTCCGGGGCAATGATTAAATGAATGACAGATGAAATGAAATGATAGTGGAGAGTGTTGCTGGAATGAAATGTGGACAGGGAAAACCGGAGTACCCGGAGAAAAACCTGTCTGCCTCCGTTTTGCCCAGCACAGATCTCACATGGAGTGACCGGGATTTGAACCATGGACCCAGCGGTGAGAGGCCGGCGTGCTGCCGCCTAAGCCACGGAGGCTTTCTTAACTTACTACATGAATGAAAATCCACAGCCTGCTTCCAGTCTCCGACCGGGTCAGGAATGGAATGAATGAAGCCCCTATCTAGCGGCGAGGATATGAACTGTGCCGGCTGCCGAGGCCTGACGCACTCCTCTGGGGCAATGATTAAATGAATGACAGATGAAATGAAATGATAGTGGAGAGTGTTGCTGGAATGACATTTTGACAGGGAAAACCGGAGTACCCGGAGAAAAACCTGTCTGCCCCCGTTTTGTCCAGCACAGATCTCACATGGAGTGACCGGGATTTGAACCACGGACCCAGCGGTGAGAGGCCGGCGTGCTGCCGCCTGAGCCACGGAGGCTTCTTAACTTACTACATGACCGATCGCAATTATTTAGGCCTACACCTTATTACACAAACTCATGTTGCACGACTGAAAGAAGAATACCGATTGCATCAGCAAGCTGTGCCCTAATAGCTTGGGAAGCGGGTGATTCACCAACCAAGTGACAACATGTCGATACCGGATTGGAATCTTAATCGCAGTAGTAGATATTCGGCGGGGGATCCCAAGTTTCTCTCCTAATTTCAACCATGCAGTGTTATTTCACAACATCCTGGGTCTTCTCCCTTTTACACTTCTACCGTATTGCTTATTAGTAAATATTAAATGGCAGATGAATTGCTTGATTGATAAAATGGTGGTGAGGAATGAAAATTTAATTTTAAATTTACATGTTTTGGATAAAGCAAAGCACCTGGAGTGGATGAGGTGACCACAGAAATGATAAAAGCAGCAGGACCAGTAGGGTTGCAGTGGCTGTATAGATTATTTAGAATAATTTGGAAGAAGAAAGAGATCCCAGAAGAATGGGGAAAGGGTTTAATTATCCCACTTTTTAAGAAAGGTGACAAAAAGGAATGTAACAATTACAGAGGGATCACCCTTATTGCCCATGTAGCCAAGATCTTTGAGAGAGTATTGGAAGGTAGACTGAGGAGGCAGACAGATGGAGAGATGGAAGAACAACAGTATGGTTTTAGGAGAGACAGATCAACTTTTGATCTAATCTTTACACTAAGGCATATGATGGAGAAAAGATGGGAGTTTGGAAAAGACATGGTGATGACTTTTATTGATATTGAGAAAGCTTATGACAGTGTGCCTAGACAGGTGGTGTGGGATGTATTAAGAAAAAGGCAAGTTAACAGTGCAGAAGTGCAAATGGTGAAAGCTATGTACAAATATTGTGTCAGTAGCGTAAAGACCACTATAGGAGAAACAGAATGGTTCAAGGTGGAAACGGGTCTCCGTCAAGGAAGTGTATTGTCCCCCTTACTATTCATCATAGTCATGGATGAAATCCACAAGAATGTTAAACAGAGATTGGGACAAGAGGCAATAAAGGCCATGCTGTTTGCAGATGATATAGTGATATGGGGTGAGGATGAAAAGGAAGTACAAAAACAAGTAGATGTATGGAACCAAGAGATTGAGAAGTTTGGGATGAAAGTTAGCACAGAGAAGAGCAAGACAATGGTAATGTCAAGGGGAAGTAAGGAGGGAAGAGGAAAGATAGAAGTGAAAGGAAAAATTCTAGAAGTGGTGAAAAGTTTCAAGTACTTGGGAAGTGTGATCACAGAAGATGGAAAGATTACTGAGGAAATTGGAAAGAGAATACAACAAGCGAACAGCTTCTACCAGAGTGTTAGGGGTATTCTGTGGAACCAAGATGTCCCAAAGAAATGTAAGCAGGTATTATATTCAACCTATTATGGACCCGTACTGACATATGCAGCTGGAGCATGGACCACTACAAAAAGAGAGGAGAGTAGAATACAAGCAGCGGAGATGAAATTCCTAAGAGGTATAGAAGGGAAGACCAGAAGAGATAAAATCAGAAACGAGGAGATAAGAAGGAGGACAGGAATCTTGAAGCTGCAGGACAGGATAGAAACAACCAAGTTAAAGTGGTATGGACATATGATGAGAATGGGAGAGGAGAGAGTGCCAAAGAAAGCTTTTCTGGAAAAGGTTTCGGGGAAGAGACCGCGCGGAAGGCCCCGAAAGAGATGGGCAGATACAGTGTGGGAGTGCGTGGAGAAGAAGGGAGGAAAACCTGAAGATGTACTTAAAGGGGGAGAGGAGTGGTGGAGAGACAGGCAACGTTGGAGGTCCTTGATTCACAACCCGACCCAGGAAGCTGGAAACGGGAAATGAAGAAGAAGAAGGATAAAATAAGCTATTTTAATAAAAAATCATAAAATAAGTAAGCAAACTTGTATTTCAGCCAAAAAAGTATTTATAAGCATTCTTAAATGTTTAGCTTAGAAATCCGGGCTCTACACATTATAGTTTAAGAGCTCAATATCACAGTTATCATATCTCAGAAGTTCATGCAAATCTGTAATTAATGGGTATATATAAGAAATGTTGATATATCTTAGCATCGGGCATGGCTTTGCAGGGTGGGCTAAGCTTATTTGGTCATTTTGAAAGAAAAAATTCCACTTATACAGTACTTATATTTAATCTTTTCTCCTTTTATATAACTAGTGTTACAAAGGGCATTTTGTCTTCAAATGGGTCATTCTCTCTGCCACTCAACACGACTCAAGAGTGACACATGTGACAAAATTTATTCGTAAGGCAGTTGGCCCCACCCAGCTTCGAAGTGCTTGGCTCTTGAACAAGTATAAGACAAACAGCGTGATGAGATCCTTCCTGTCCTCTCCGATCGGTTATGATAAATGAACCCCATGCTGTCAATTGTTGCCAACAATCGTGCATCTACACATTAAATGTTAATATATTTCGTGGTTTGTATTTGTAAGTGTTAATTTACTTTTTGTGCTCTGTCAGGTTTAAACAGGGGTGTCACTGTTAAGCCTACAATTTAAGCAGAAGCCACTTCTGCTTTGCATGTGGACCATGGTATGAACATTGAAAAAATGAAAAGGTTTATTTTTTATGATTTGGTCACTATTTTTTATCTTTCATGCAGAAATACAAATCTGAATGTTTTCACAACATATAAAAATTACTTTAAAAAGAGAATATTTGACTTGATCACCTTTAATCCTATTTGCTATAAAAAAAATAGCAATGGCATAGTGTAATCAGGGCAAATTTCTGGTATTGCCTAACATAAACAAGTTTCAGGTAATGTTCAGTCTATGCTTCCCCTCAAGTCTCAACCTAGATGTTTGATGTTGGCATCAGAAGCCAATATGTGCAAAACTGATGTGCTTCTGTAGAATTATAGTGAAAGCTTTCGAAAATTGAAGCCAAAATACCAAATAGACTGTAAAGCAGGAAAACCCTGTTGTAGTATCATTTAAGCCAATCAAAAGTTCTCGAAAGAGAAACAAAATGAGTATTGTCTGTTGAGCCATTATAATTAACATTAAAAGTGATAAAAATGTTCAGCATAACTCAACACATTGCTAGCGTTTCGCCCCAGCGAGCCAATTGGGCTCTTCAGTTGGTAAAGGCACACCTACCAAGACGCGTAACAGGTACACACTGAGAAGGTCATGCAAGACGCCAAGCAAGGTTTATTGTTTTTGGAAGTGGAGTTTTTGACTTCGGTGGTGAACTGGCATGCTCGTGACGAGGCCACATATGTGTGCTTTTACCAACTGAAGAGCCCAATTGGCATGCTGTGTTGAGTTATGCTGGACATTTTTATCACTTTTAGTGTATCATTTGCCTTGGAGGCTGGATTTAGACAGCTCCTTAACCCGGTCCATGAGGCAATTTTAATTGGCTACATGGATAACTCTTGCCAGGCGCGTCCACGTCGCGGGGGTGGGCAACGGTACTGTAATATACCATGGAACTACAGTACCGGCTAAGTTCTGGTGAGGACCCAGTCCTATGGGGTATAACATAGGCCCCGTGCACAGGGTTACGTGCGAAGACCTCAACGGAATCTGCAGCGGAGAAGATGGACTTCGGAACGGTGGAGATTGCGGAAGAGGCAACCCAGTACTCGGGGAATAGTAGGAGTACAGCATCAATCGGCAGCGTCTGTTTCCCAGGTTAGGGGCGGCTGCAAGGGCGTCTGTTTCCCATGTTAGGGGCGGCCTGTATAATAGCTGGCAGTAGCTTCATAAAATGCCTTTGGGAGTGGCGACCCCATCGTAATAATAGCCTAAAATGGAAATGGCACTTCGAATGAATCGGAAAAGGTTAGGGCGTACCCTGCAGGCGACGCGCAGTTCTTTTGGTACTGGGGGAACTGTGAGAAATGGGCGACCAGTAACCGAAATGAAAGTGGGAATCATGAATGTCATGACCCTGACAGGCAAGGTGGAGGAGGTGGTAGACTTCATGGAGAGGGAGAATGTTGGATTGATGGGGCTGAGTGAAGTGAAATGGAAAGGTAAAGGAAGGAAGAAATTGAGGAAAGGATATACATTATACTGGAGTGGTGGCCAAGAGGCCAAAAATGGCGTGGGACTGATAACCTCGAAACAACTGGAGGAGTATGTTGAAGTGGTCGAGTGTGTGAGTGACAGAATAATGAAAATTAGAATGAAGATGAAAAATGACGTGATGGACTTCATACAAGTGTATGCACCACAGACTGGAAACAGAGAAGAAGATATTGAAGTATTCCTGGAGGATGTAGAAAGAGTAATTTCAGATGTAGAAGTGGTGATCATGGGAGATATGAATGCACAAGTCGGAAACGAGAGACAAGGAAAGGAAGAAGTCATTGGACCATATGGATATGGGAAAAAGAACCGGGAAGGAGAGGAACTTGTAAACTTTTGTGAAAGGAATGGACTGATAGTGGGTAATTCATGGTTTCGGAAGAAAAACAGCAGGAAAATTACGAGATATGGTTGGGGCGATAGAAGAACAAAATCAGTAATTGACTACTTTCTGGTGGAAAGGACTAATCGCAGAAAGCTGATAGATGTGACAGCTTTACCAGGAGAAGCATTTGATGGGGACCATAGAGCTGTGGTGGCAAAATTTAGATGGGAAAAATTGGAAAACCTAAAGGAGATCAGAGAAAGTAAAATAAAAGTATGGAAATTGAAAGACAAAACTGTACAGGAAGATTTTCAGGAGAGATTGAAGCAACAAATCCCAGTTACTGAAGTGGAAAACATAGAAGAGGAATGGTCTCACTTTAAAAAGGCATTTGTTGGTGCAGCAGAGAGTGCTTGTGGTAGGACATCAACAAGAGTGAAAGAGAAGGAGACACCATGGTGGAATGAGGAAGTGAGGAAAGCAGTGAAAGAAAAGAAGTCTGCATGGAAAGAATGGAACCGAGATCAAACAGAAGAAAGCAAAAGGAAGTATCACGACAGCAAACGGAGGTGTAAGAAAGTGGTAGGAGAAGAAAAGAAGAAAAGTTGGGAAGAATTTACACGAAGAATGGAAACAGATGTAAGTGGCAGTAAAAGGATGCTGTATGGGCTTCTAAGAAGTAAGAGGAAAGAAAGAGTTACTACAAAGCTAGTGAAAAAGGAAGATGGAGAGTTGTTAACACACCCAGAAGAGATAAAGGGACGATGGAAGGAGTATTTCGATAAGCTTTTGAATGTGAGCAATGATACTGGTGAGATGGAAGTGACACAACCTGACGACTCTATAACAGAAGATGATATAACAATGCTGGAGGTGGAATTAGCAGTACAGAAAATGAAGATGGGAAAAGCAACAGGGGTGGATGAAGTCAGTGTAGAAATGATGAAGGCTGCTGGACCTGTTGGTATGCAATGGCTGTATCGACTGCTAAAGTGTGTGTGGAAATGGAAATGTGTACCAGAAGACTGGAAGAAAGGGCTAATAATACCAGTGTTTAAGAAGGGGGACAAGAAGGTGTGTGATAACTATAGAGGGATCACCCTCATATCACAGATAGTAAAAATACTGGAAAGGATATTAGAAAGAAGAATGAGAAGAAAGGTGGAAGGAGAGTTGCAAGAGGAACAGTATGGCTTCAGGAGTGGAAGATCCACAGTGGACCCAATCTTTAGCTTGAGGCAGGTGATGGAAAAGAACTGGGAATATGGAGAGGATTTGATCATGACTTTCATAGATCTAGAAAAGGCATATGATAGTGTCCCCAGAGAGAAGGTATGGGAAACCATGGTTAAGAAGAGACTGGGAAGAGAAATGTTGGAAATGGTGCAAGCAATGTACAACAACTGTGTTAGCAGGGTTCTGACCCCTGTTGGAAAGACAGATTGGTTTACGAACAAGACTGGACTAAGACAGGGGAGTGTGCTGTCACCTCTCTTGTTCATAATGGTGATGGATGAAATAGTAAAGGAAACAAAGGAAGCATATGAACATAAAGAAATGAAGTTACTGTTATTTGCAGATGATATTGTGGTCTGGGGAAGGAACACCGAAGAAGTGCAAAAACAACTAGATGCACTGAACGAAAATATTCAGAAGTATGGCCTGAAAATCAGTATAGAGAAAAGCAAGACCATGGTGATGACAAGAGGGGAAAGACAAGGAAAGGGCACTGTGAAAATTGGAAGTCAGAGTTTGGAAATTGTGGACACGTTCAAATACCTAGGAAGTGAATTGATGCAAACTGGTAGGTTGGACATGGAGATTGGCAGGAGGGTACAGCAGAGCAATGCATTCTATCAAAGTGTAAGAAAACTTGTTTGGGATAAGGAAGTACCAAGGAAAAGCAAGGAGGTAATGTATAAAGTGTACTATGTTCCCATATTAACTTATGCAGCTGAGACTTGGACCCTGACAAGCAGGCAAGAGAGTAGAATCCAAGCCAGTGAAATGAAATTCCTAAGAAGTATGATAGGAAAGACAAGGAAAGACAGAGTGAGGAATGAAGATGTTAGGAAGGAAGTGGGGATGGGAAAACTAAATGAGAGAATTGAGAAGAATAAACTAAGGTGGTTTGGACATGTAAAGAGGATGGAGGAAAATAGAATACCAAGACAGATGCTGGAGGCGAAGTGCAAGGGTAAGAGACCAAGAGGAAGACCTAGAACAAGGTGGATGGATTCAGTGAAGAACGGCATAAGAAAAAGAAATCTGGACTGGGACAAGATCGTGGAAGAAGAATGGTGGAAGGAAAGAGGAAAGTGGAGAAGTGCCATAAATACCCCGACCCGGCAGGAGCTGGATAAGGGGAAATGATGATGATGATGAGTGTATCATTTAAGAGCATGGGCAATCACAGTCATCAGTCCCATGCACTATCCTGCATAAGGAATCCGTGTGAAGACTGTGTCTGTAATATAGATTCATTTTAGGGGCTTGAGAGATCGTGGTATTTGGTCTCATGTGCTTGGGTGTCTGTAGGAATTGTCTGATAACCTGTGCTATTGTGATGTCTATAGTAGTGTGTTTATTTGTAATTGAGATGAAGATTGGGAAGGAGGTGGTTGTGGTCTTAAGTTAAGAACAATCCCAGCAGTTGTCTGGAGTAGAATTGAGAAACCACAGGAAACAACTCTTAAGATGGTTGAGGTTCGAATCGAACCCACCTCTTTTCAGGTCTGCCTCACGAGCCTGAGTATACCCCGTTCCAGCTCGAATTAAATTCCTTGACTGAATCAGGAAGCGAACCTGAACCTGAAGGGTGACAGCCAAGAATGCTAGGCTAGCCTAAATAACATGAGTTGGGTGAGTCTCTTCCCTTCAGTGTTCCACACATATAGTGAAATCGATGAAGCCTTTTCTTTACTTTGTCATAATATATTCTTTATTTAATTTGATAAAGCATATTTTTCATTTTTAGTGCATATTTTACACTTTTTGCACTTCCGAGGTCCAATTACACAACACTGCATGGACGTGGACCCGAAGTCAGCCTAGACTTTTACCCTCCTATCGAATTGAGTGAAAGACCTTACATTTTGGGACTTGTTTCCCTTGAAACTTACAGTAGAATTTAAAACGTACGTGAAAATGTCAACGACAAGTTTTACTATGATGATTCTATGTTAGCTCTGTCCCCTGGTGGATATACCACAGACGATATTTATGAACACATTTACGTGTGCAACAAGGTCAGGTGTGCACCGGTGATTCATGGTAAAGTTATTATTCCTACGCTGAGCAGTTCTAACTTTACTTGCAGAGCCTAGACCATCTTGGATAAATGTAGTTAAGGCTGTATATGATGATAGTGTAGTGGACGTGGACAATGTGGGCAGTACAAAGTATTCACTACACGGAAATAAGCAGTTATCTGGGAATTGACACACACTGGAGTGCACAGAGTATCGCTGTGAGACAGAGGTAAATACGAAATACAAAGGAACATGAAGGCAAGTGACAAATTGACCTAAAAGAAAATAAAGAAGACAATAAAAACCATCCGAAAACATCGAAAGAAAAAGTGAAGTAAAACAAACCTATTACCAAGTGCACACTACGAGAGAAATACACGCGACTCAAACCCTGTCTGGAGGGAAGAAGGTACAAGAGAGTTGGCGACATGGGAGACAGACGCAGTATGCTTGCGGCACAGGCAGCAAGGCATTCACAAGAGAGCAGGTAACATAAGAGACAGACGCAGCTTGCCTGCGATAAATGTGGCAAACCATTCACAGATACACAAGAAGAACTATGAATACTCCTGATGTACTGTAAAAGGATTTCTCAGTCACAACACATCAGGGAATAAGAGCACATGCATGCACATATTGCACTAAGGCATTCACGCAAAGTTCCACTAACACACCTGCTCGAGGCTACCAAATGATTCAGTCCACAGAATCTCGTTAAAACCAAGAAGCATATACACGACTTAAAACTTAACCGACAAAGGAAACAACACGGCACCCACCCCAAAACCAGAGTCTAAGGATGCACACGCACCCGAGAAACGGAAAGCTGGAACCCCCACAAGATATCGCTCAGAAAGCTCTGACGAAGAGACTCAGACGGAAACCCAAGGAAGGGAGGCAAAAGAAGTGAAAGAAATGCTCACCGTAATTCTAGCAGAACTACAAAGCCTAAGGGAACAAAATGAGGACTTTCAAAAAGAAACAAGGGAGGAAATAGAAACTATCAAACTCAAACTAAGGTCGAGAGAAGAAAACTCACGTAAATTAAACAACGCCCTCGAACAGAAAATGTGGACAACAGAATACAAGAGAAACTAGACATGCTATCCGAGAAAATAAAGGCACTAGAGCTACAGGAGGAGCAAAGAATGAAATGGGAAAGGAAAAACAACATTGTTGTTAAAAGTAAAGAGCTGCTACAAGGAAACACTGCAAAAAGCGACCTGGAAAGTAAAGTCAAAATGATATTGGACAAAATAGACACTGGAGTCAAGATAGAAAGCGTTATACAGATAGGGAAGGACAATTACGACAAAGAATTAGTGAGGGTAACCCTTAAACAATTTGCAGACAAGATGAAGATTATAAAAAAAAAACATAAGCTAAGAGGGCAAGACCTCTTTACAGACGACAACCTCACCAAGAACAAAAGGATAATACACTGAAGAAAATGGAAATTGCAACACCCAGAAGGAGTGGTGCTACATTCTTGCAATTGAACATGCAGGACGAGTGTTCGGTTGTGATTCGATGATTACATTTTCAGGTCCCTCTAACCGCAAGTTTGGACAACAATCAATACAGGATGTGCCCACCACAGCTGCAATACATTGATGAATTCGGCGAGGCATGGAGTCAATAAGGCCCTGGATCGCTTCCTGAGGAATTGTGGCCCATGCTTTCTGCACTTCACGGGTCAATTGTTCCAGAGTTGTGGGTGGCTGAGGACCGTTGGCCAGTTGTCGACCCATCATGTCCCACACATGCTCAATAGGACTGAGGTCCGGGGATCTGGCGGGCCATTCGAAGGTTGTGATGTCGTGGAGAGATTCTCTGGAGATGTGTGCAGTGTGAACCCGGGCATTGTCCTGCAGAAACATCCCATTAGCAATGTTCGCCATCATAGGGACAACCACTGGATTGAGTACCCTATCAACGTACTGTCGAGCAGTCATAGTGCCCTCAAAAAGCACTAATTGTGATTTCATATTAAAGTCAATAACTCCCCAGACCACAATGCTTGGTGTTGGCCCTGTGTGCCTCTCGACAATAAGGTCTGGGCGGCCCCTCTCCCCGGTACGTCGGCGCACACGATTCTGCCGATCACTGCGGGCAAGACAGAATCGCGATTCATCACTTAAGACGACCCTATGCCATTTGTCGACCCACGTCGATCGTTCTCGACACCAGGCCAGCCTTACACGTCACTGTTGTGGGGTCAATGGAACACCTTCTGCAGGGACATGGGATCGTAAGCCAGCGGCACGCAGGCGATTACCAACTGTTTGTTGTGTAACGTGGGGTGCCAAAGCTGATCGAATTTGTGCTGCTGTTGCATGGGGTTCCATCCGGGCCATCCGAATTATGCGGCGAACCTCTCTCACAGTTGTCTGTCGCGCTGGGCCTGTGCCAGGTCTACGAGTGTGGGTACCTTTATTTGACCACTGCTGCCATACACGTTGTACCGTAGATGCCTGTCGGCCAACATGTGCAGCGACAGTCCTTAGCGATAATCCAGACTCACACAGCCCAATTATCCGAGCTCTCTCAAACGGCGACAGTTGTTGATAGAGTGCTCTTCTCTGTCGTCGAGGCATGTTTGACGGGGAACACTTCACTGCACAGACTGCAAGTCGACTACGCTACACCAGAGTCCGTATACTGGAGTCGATTCCTCCGCGACCAACCACGTGGGGAGACCTGTAGCAACAATCCCATGGGTCTGAAACTTTGATCGTTTACATACCTACATGGCATCGTTCCATATCTTGAAAATCAACACAAACGACTAATGCCTTCAAGGTGTTGCAATTTCCATTTTCTTCAGTGTACAAGCAGAACTAAGACAGAGAGCCAGGATAGAGAGATGCAAAGGTACCAGCGAGGTGAAAGTGGGCTATCAGAAGATCCTACTAAACGATCAATGGATCAAATGGGAGGATCTAAAAAATGGGGAGTAGACCGTCGCATTGTTACCGTACAACCGGCGGCAACCAAAAAAGAATTAATACTGACCACACTAAAGGTGAGGTCTCTGAAGACAGAAGACAAAGAGCTTGAATTGGAAAATGCTCTCTCAAAAGTGAAGTACGATATACTGGGACTTAGTGAAGTGAGACAACTCGGCGAAGAAATTCGAGAAAAGTCAAATGGGGACATCTTCTGCTACATCGGTGAAACTAAAGGCCATAAAGGAGTGGGCTTCATGATCAAGAAGCACCTAAAAAATAACATTCAAGAGATACAAGGGATCTCAGAGAGAATCACGCTTCTGTCCCTAGATCTAGAGGGGAGTACTCTTACAATAATACAAATCTACGCCCCTACATAAAACAGCACAGAGGAGGAAATTGAAAAATTTTACCATCTACTAGAAGACATGCTAGACAACAACAAAGCAAAAAGGACGTTCATAATGGGGGACTTCAACGGTAAGGTGGGATCCAAGGAACACACAGACAAAATACTTATGGGACCATTCGGATACGGAACCAGAAACGAAAGAGGGGATAGGCTGATACAGTTTGCTCAAGGGCACAGTATGAAAATCGCAAACACTTTCTTCAAGAAGAAAACAAAGAGCAGATGGACATGGCGAGGCCCAAATGGCAGAACAAAAAACGAAATCGACTTTATACTTACCGATAACATAAAGGAAGTAACAGACATCCATGTAATCAATGGGCTAAAATTCGACACAGATCATAGAATGGTCCGCTTAAAGCTGACAATAATGAAGAACAGACGGCTGTACTTCAACATCAGAGCAACAAACCCCGGCCAGATAAACCAGGCCAAATTCGCTAAAGAAATACAACAAAATCTAAATCAGCTAAAACAACAAAAAGACGTAACAACAAAGCACCTCTACACAGAGCTCACAAGAGGTATAACATCGGCAGCTAACAACTCCGCAACACCGAGCAGTAAGAAAGGAAGATACGACAAGCTAAAGGACAGTACTAAACGCCTAATCGAGGAAAGGGAAGCCATAGATAACGACCAGAAAAATATAGAGTACAAGGAGTGAATAAGCGCACCAAAAGGGAAATCAGAAAAGACATTAGAGACCACAACACACAAACAATAAGAAAATACATAGAAGGGTCAAAATCAATAAGAAAGATGAGAAAAGAACTAACACCAGACAAGCAACGGATGCTGGGAGTGAAGGACAAAACGGGCAAGAGACAAGCAACAAGAGAGGAAATAACGAGACAGGCCACAGACTTCTACAGAGAACTATACTCAAGTACACACCAAATGAGAGGTCATAGCGGCAAGGGGCTAGAAGTAAAACAGGATGAGGAAATCCCCCCAATCATGACCAGTGAAGTCAGGGCAGCAATAAAGTAGGCAAAAAGCGAGAAAAGCCCAGGAGAGGATGCCATCTTTAACGAATACCCGAAAATGGGTGGTGAAGATCTCATAGAAGTGATAACGGGACTATTCAACAACATACTAGAAACAGAAGAAATTCCATCAGAATGGAAACTGAGGGTTATTGTTCTTATCCACAAAAAGGGAGCCAAAGATGACATTAATTAACCATAGACCAATCAGTTTAATGGCATGCCTCTATAAACTTTTCAACTAAAAGGTGTCAAAACAACTTGACGAAAACCAGGCAGTGGAACAAGCAAGATAGAAAGGGACAGACAAGAATGGAGACTCATGGAAATATAACACAAGGAATACATGCAATGAACCAGCTCTTGGAGAAAACGCAGGAATTCAACTTCGAACTGTACATTGCCTTCGTAGACTACAAGGGTTCGATTCTGTACAGCACAGCTGTGTACTAGAGGCATTAAAGAACCAAGGTATGTAAATCAGATACGCAAGATTATTGGAAAAGCTCTACAAAGACTGCTAAGTGAAGTTAGAACTGAGAGGGATGGCGCAAACATCATTCTAGAGAGTGGCGTGAAACAACGTTCCCCTCTCACCGAAACTGTTCACATGCCTGCTGGAGAACCAATTTAGGAAATTAGAGTGGGACAGCAAATATGGCATTGAAATAAACGGGGATAGGTTGACTCACCTACGGTTTGCAGATTATATTGCACTAATAGTAAACTCTGCACAAGACTTAGAACTAATGCTAGCAGACCTAGCCACAGTCAGTGAAGAAGTAGGTCTATCTATGAACCCCCTAAAAACAAAACTGATGACCAACTCGCTAGAAGTACAAATCCATGAACGGCAAACCAATAGCATATACTCAGGAATACATCTACCTTGGACAAAACCTGTCATTTGACAACTCCCAGGAGAAGGAAATCAAAAGACGAATACAAGCGTGGAAAAAGGCCTGGTCGTTGAAATTTACATTGATGGACAAATCCCAGAAGCTAAATCTTAAGTCAGAGATACTAGAAAAATGTGTAATACCGGCACTGCTATACGGACGTCAAAACTGGGCACTAACGGCGAAGCAGAGACAAAAGAGCCAAATATGTCAACGCAAAATGGAACGGAAGATCCTTAAAATCTCCTTGAGGGACAGAGTACGAAACGAGGAGATCAGAAGAAGAACAGCCGAAAGGCTAAAACGGAAGAGGGGAGGATATGTGGTCAGAATGAAACACGATCGATGGACGCACAAACTTTCAGTATGGGACCCCAGAACAGGAAGCAGGAACGTGGGCAGACAGAGAACGCGCTGTAAGGACTCGATTGTAAGGAAGATAGGCAAACACTGGACGAGGATAGCAAGGAACAGACAAGAATGGAGATGCATGGAAATACAACACAAGGAGAAGAGAAGCAGCTCTCCAAAAACAAAAAGCCAGCAGACAACACACACGGATGACAAGAAAGGGTTCCTTTTTGCAACACCGTAGAGAGGAACCATACGACGCACAACGAGCTGTCACACGAAGCAAAACGCACATAAAAGAACTGATCCATACAACGACAAGACACTCGCGCCCCGAGATAAGGAAATACAGTGAAGTGAAGTTAAGTGGAGCGAAGACAAAAATACAACTCTTTAGGACTTGCTCGCCTAATTAGTTTAGATCAGAGCACGTCCCTGCACGCAGGAGGCCAGAGCCCTTAGGGGATTGAGAAGGCTATATTTATTTATTTATTTATTTCCTAAATTGTAAGAAGCAAAAATTAAAGCTGGTATTTTTGTCGGTCCTCAAATAAAGAAACTAATAGCCAGTGAAGAATTTCCACAATTACTCAACACCCATGAAAAACAAGTATGGTACAGCCTTAAAGTAGTGATCCATGGCTTCTTTGGAAATAAGAAAGCTGAGCATTACAAAGAGCTTATTTCCGCTATGCTTGAGAACTTAAAAATCATGGGTTGCAGAATGTCCCTTAAAATACACATGTTACATGCTCACTTGGACCAATTTAAAGATAACTTGGGAGCATATTCAGAAGAGCAAGGGGAATGTTTTCACCAAGACGTGATGGACTTTGAGCAACGTTATCAAGGACAAATAATGTGAACATGATGGGTGATTACATTTGGGGGCTGATACGAGAAAGTTCATACCCACACAGAAGAAATACCAAAATATTCAATTTTAAAGCTTGTTTGTTTTGTTTTTTGATTTGTAGATTAACTAGCAACCCGACCCGGCTTCGCCCGGGAACAATTATGAATGCATTACGTGATAAGTGCTTTTTTTCTCCAATGTAAATGAACAAGGACAAATATCCGTTTCACGTCGCGGCATGATGGGTTAAAATCACTGACTGGACTATTAATTATATTATCGTGGAGATGCATGTGCAACAAATTCTTGTCAGACGTAATTTAAGAATGGTGAGGTGCATGAAACACAAATCCCCCTTCCGTCCAATCTTAACTTGACTGTGAATTTTGCGGAACGAAAAGTTCACAGGCGAAATGAAGAAAAGCCGAGTTGAACTTCCAGGGAAACTCCAAACACAACCACTCTTCTCTAAAGTTTTTAACTCAACACGACTCAACAGTTTGCTGCTGGCTGTAACTGGGGCAATAAGCACGTCCGCTAGCTAAGCTGTAACTGGGGTGATAGACTCGCCCCTAGCTAGCTCGTAAACTGTCGCCTCAGTAACCGAATGGAAATTGTTGGAAGAAATGAAAACGTAAAAACACTTATAGTAGGCGATGTATTGAAGATAGAGATATGCTCTCCCAGGCTTTTTAGTAGAACTTTTCATGCTGAACAATTCTTACACTCATAGCATATAGATATTTTTAACGGTTTGCCCAGCGTAAGCTTAAAAGGCGCACGGACGCCAGTTTTTTTTTTCCGACCTTTTCACTGAAATCGTTAGTGCCAGACTTCCTTTGGTCATAAATAAATTATTTTCTACAGAAATCATCCTCGAGATATCCTTTACAGAAAGGTGAAAACCGCATCAAAAACCATTCAGTAGTACTCGAGATTACCTGTGACATCCAAGAATCGGGGACTTAGTTTTATACGAAGTAGAGATTATACGCCAATCAGTATAATTTAATATAATATAATCCCCCTTCCGTCCAATCTTAAATTGACTGAGAATTTTGCGGAACGAAAAGTTCACAGGCGAAATGAGAGTTACACTTCCAGGGAATGACAAGGTGAATGAAACTCAATCAGTCCAATCTTAACATGGCTGTGTTTCACAGGCGAAATGAAGAAAACCCGAGTTGCACTTCCAGGGAAACTCCAAACACAACCACCCTTCCCAGAAGTCTTAACTCAACACAACTCAACGGTTTGCTGCTGGCTGTCATCATCATCTTGCACAGTTTCCAGCCACTGGCTGGGTCTGTTTGGAACACAAGCCTCTCCAATGTCTTCTGTCTTCCCACCATCTCTCAGCCTCCACCCTTGTCCAGTCTTCTCCTCTCTTCTTCACGCTTTCTTCCACCCCCTTCAGCCACCTGTCTCTCGGTTTTCCTCTCCGTCTCTTTCCTTCCCACTTCGTCTCATGTATCCTCCTGGGTATCCTCTCCTCCTCCATTAGTTTTACATGTCCATACCATCTAAGTCAAGATTTCTCTATACCATCCTGTAATGCTTCCTCCTTCATTAATTCTCTGGTCCTCTCATTTCTTATTCTGTCCATCTTTGTAGCTCCAATACTGCTTCTCAAGAACCTCATCTCACTGGCCTGTATTTTGCTCTTCTCCCTTCCTTTCATAACCCAGGTCTCCGAGGCATACGTCAGGATAGGGACATAGTACGTCCAATATATAATCTTTTTGCTGTTCTGAGGGACATCCTTGCTCCGTAACATGCTTCTCACACTCCTCCGGAATGCTTCTGCCTGTCTCCCCCGCTCATTTATTTCTCTATCGTTTCTTCCATTATCTTGTATCAGGCTTCCCAGATACTTGAAACTCTCCACTTTCTTCAGCTGTTCTCCACCAATTGTTATTCCCGTTGTGGTTCTTTCCTTCTTCCTTGTTGTGATCACCATCTCACTCTTATTTATGCTAAATTTTATCCCATATCCTTGTATTATTCCTTCCCACACGTCCAACTGTTCCTGTACCTCCTCCTCTTTGTTTCCCCCAAATCATCAACAAACACCATTGCTTTCATCTTTCCTTCCCCATTTACTTGAGCCACTCGGGTCATTATGTCATCCATCACCACAATGAAAAGTAACGGTGACAGTGCACTTCCTTGTTTCAGGCCGTTTCTCTGTTCCAACCAGTCCGATCTCTCTCCTCCCACTTTCACACAGCTCACGCTTCCCTTGTACATCTCCTTTATCCTCCTTATAGTCCATTTTTCTACTCCTCTATCCTCCAGGGACTTCCATACTTTGTTTCTGCATACACTGTCATATGCTTTCTCAATGTCCAGGAAGGCCATCAGTAGATCTGTTCCATACTCATAGTGCTGTTCTTGTAACTGCCTTACAGCAAAAATCAAATCCACTGTGGACCTTCCTGCTCTGAAGCCATGTTGTTCTTCCCTCATCCCTCCTTCTATCCTTGTCCTAATTCTCCTTTCCAAAACTTTCTCAAACATATTTGCACAATTACTCATCAGTGTTATTCCCCGATAGTTTCTGCATTCTGTTCTACTACCTTTCTTGAAGATCGGGACAATTATTCCCTTTTTCCAGTCCTCTGGCGTCTTCCTTTCCTTCCATGCTGTCTTCATCACTCGTTACAACCATTCTATCCCCACCTCTCCTGCTGCTCTCACCATCTCCACACTCAACTCATCCACACCCGGTGCCTTCCCTCCTTTCATCTTCCTCACTGCATCTTCCACTTCTTTCCATGTTAAGTCCTTTTCTGTTTGCAGTCCATCTTCCTCTTCCCCGATTTCTTCCTCCTCACCCTGGTTTCCATTTGGGTTCAGAAGTTCTTCAAAATATTATTTCCACATTTTCTTCAGTTCTTCCCTATTTTCTATCTCTTGTCCCCTTTTGTTCACCATTCTAACATAATCCGTAGGATCTTTCCGCCTCTTATTTTTTACCATGCCATACAGGACCTTTTTTTGTACCTTCACTATCCTCCTTCATCATCTTTGTCCACTGTTCCATCCACTTTCTTCTCTCCACCGCCACTGCTCTCTTTGCCTCCTTCTTTCTTTCCTGGTACTCTTCCCTTGTCTCTACCGTCCTATTTTGATACCACCTCCTAAAGGCTCTATTCTTTTCCCTTACTATATCTTTTGTCTTCTCATTCCACCATGGTGTTTCCTTCCACCTCTTCTTACTACTTGTCCTCCCACATACTGCTTCTGCTGCACCTACTAGTGTCTTCTTAAATCTAGCCCATTCCTCTTCCACCCCTCTTTCTTCATCTGTTGGAATTCCTTCCTTTACCATTTTGAGGTACTCGACCCTTCTATCCCCTTCTTTCAGTTTCCATATCCTTATACGTATTTCCTGGTTCTCAGTCCCTTTCTTCTCCTTACTCCCTCTCAGGTTCATTACCAGCAATCGATGGTCGCTATCCAGGTTCTCCGATGGTATAACCTTGATGTCCGTGATGTTCTTATTTAGTTCTTTCTCATACAGTGTATAGTCGACCACAGACTTCCTGGTCAAGTCATCACTGTACCATGTGATTGTGTGGCTCTCTCTTTTCTTGAACCAGGAGTTCCCAACTAGCAGGCTGTTCCTTTGGCAGAAGTCCAACAGTCTCTTTCCTTCCTCATTTCTTCTGCCCCAACCCTCTGGTCCAAGCACACTCTCATACCCTTGTCTTTCTCTTCCTACATGGGCATTCAGATCCCCCATAACAATCATATTCCTTCCTACCAGCTGCTTCTGCAATTCTTCTTCAAACTCCTCCTCCTCTTCAGAGGCGCAGGCTACTTGTGGTGCATACACTTGCACTATTTCCATGGTCTCTCCCCTCAGTGCTACTTTCACTTTCATCAGCCTATCACTTATTCTCTTCACTTCTTCTTTTAAACCATCCCATACTACTACTCCCACTCCATTCCTCTTTCCCTCTGCATTCCCCCTCCAGTACAGTCTATAGCCTTTTCTCAGTTCTCTCCATCCTTCCCCTTTCCACTTTGTTTCTGCCAATCCCAATAAATCGAACTTCCTTCTTTCCGTCATATCCACTATCTCCTCCACCTTCCCCGTCAGAGTTCTTATGTTTAAAGTTCCAAATCTTAGTCCGTGAACACAGCTAGGCCGTCGTCCATTGTATCCGTCCTGTCCGAGGCCTGTTCCCTTCTTGAAAGCAAAAGTCTTATCCACTACTGGCTTGCTGGGCCTATCGTAGCTTCACCAGAGCCCCGTTAGCCGTCACTTTTCAGGGTTCCTGTAGGACCGTCACAGCTATCGTAACGGTCCCGGGGCACTCGAAGTCCCCACTGTACTTCGCCCGTACAGGCAATCCCCTACTTTGTGCCGTTGCACGTCTCCCACGACGTGGCCGAGGGGTTGGACTTGTGGGAGCTGGCTGTATCTTGGGCAATAGGTTCGCCCGCTAGCTAGGCTGTAACAGGGATGATAGACTCGCCCTTAGCTAGCTCGTAAACTGTCGCCTCAGTAGTTGAATGGACATGGTTGGAAGAAATTAAGACGTAAAGACACATAGTGGGCGATGTATTGAAGATGCTCTCCCGGACTTTTTATAGAACTTTTCATGCTGAACAATTCTTACACTCATAGTATATAGATATTTTTAACAGTTTGCCCAGCATAAGCTTACAAAGCGCTCGGATGCCAGTTTTTTTTTTCGACTTTTCCACTGAAATCGTTACTGCTCGGCTTCCTTTGATCATAAATAAATTATTTTCGACAGAAATCATCCTTGAGGTATCCTTTACAGAATGGTGAAAACCGCATCAAAATCCATCCAGTGGTTCTCGAGTTTACCCGTAACATCCAAGAATCGGGGACTTTGTTTTATACTAAGTAGAGATGTTGACTATGTTTTGTAAATAAACGTGATGTAAATATATAGACATTAACATTTGTTTTCCTATGAACTTATAAATATAGAGAATTTCCCTCAAATTTGAACTTTCATTGTGGTAGCTCCAAAAGCAGACTTTATTAGGTAAAACTATTTTCTCTTTCATTAGTTAGGCATGGAAAATCAAAATCAGACATACAGAACCCATACTCAAAATTCGTGTTGACTTGTGTTATCAGTGAAAAGATGCGTTTTAAACAACATCCTATATAAATGGAATATCTTGTATGTGACATCACGCACATTAAAGAAACTTACAAATGCCTATCTTAGGTATTTGAGGTTACATTACGGTATGATAGAAGGCTTGCTCTATAACGTTCATGTTGTGAAAGGCTTAAAAGGGCCTATGGTCACATGAGCTACTATAGAACAGATTATTAATATATCTTTAACATAATAAATAGAGGTTGCCATAGATAAATGGATGCAATTATACAGAAAGGATCTAAGCACCAAATGGTAAATTTGGAAGAGAGATTTTCTTTAAGGTAAGTGAATTTTATGTGTACAATCTTCCATAACTTTGAACTACATTGTGGTGTTTGGACCCTTTCCTTTCCTTTGTTTACTGGACAACCCTTAACAGTATGCAGTACCTGTAAGCATGGAGCTGAAGAGCAAGGCCGGGAAGTAGTGGTGGAAGTACAGGACTCTGCCCATTGCCCAGAAGGGCAGATAGTGGAGAGCCCATCCCAAGAACAGCCAGCCACAAGCTGTTGCAAACTGCTTTCTAGCTTCTGCAATAGGGAATTTCTAGTTATGAATAGCAACAAATACAATATAACTCAATTTGAATTTTTAATCAGGATATTTTTTTTTTGGTGTGTGGAATTAACATTGAGGTTATAAGCCTTAATTTGTTTAACCCCAATTTTCTTAAACTATTTTCCACAGTCATTATATAGAATCAAATTATTATCAAAACAACAGAAATTGCACGCATGATCTTACTAATCACTAAAGAATGAAGTTAACTTACTCTGATGAACAATACACTAGACATGAGTAGGCTCAGACAGCCTTTATAGTGCTAAAGGTAGTTGCCACACAGCTTCACAAGCTCTCAGAAGCCTACACTTCCAAATGCTTTTGTTTGCATTTTTGGTAAGATTCATCGATATTTGATGTTTTTCAGTCGGTCCTTTCCTGGCCGACTGAAAAACATCAAATTTCAATTACTAAGGCAACACAGAAAAATGGCTTCAAACACCACAATAATTCATGTATAACTTTATATACTAAGTTTATAATATACCGTACTGTACCCTTATATCTGGATGATCCACCAAAATCCAAGGATGGAAAAAATAATGGATTGTAGCATCTTGAAGTCCCGGCTAAAAACAACACAGTGCTACTTGGCGAAAACACTCAGAATAAGGAACAAGATTTTATCAAACAGAATGTGCTATAGTAACTAACTACAGAACAGTAGGGTTCTCCATCTACTCAGGAAAGATGAGAATCTACGAAAATCTCGGGCGTAAGGATGCGGATCAGGTCCCTCGGGAACTTCCACCCTACAGCACATTCCACTACCATTTAACTACAAAGACAATGCCAAATTTCTATAAAAGATCAGGGAATCGTAAAAACATGCCTGTCATATTTATTGACATTAACAAATACATGTTTCCTAACACTAGCATTCATTATATGCATTATTAACATTCAATTAGATCAAATGACTAAATGTCATTACTGTGTTACATTAAATACATGTTTTTTTCTTCTAGAAACCGATCAAAATTATTTTTAAACGCTTTCAGAAGCTCAAATAAAATAATGAAATAAATCGCAGCATACAACTGCTGTGCCCTAGGTAACAGGAGTTTTATAACAAGATAAAATGTTATAAAATTTTAAAAAAATATCCCCAAAAATAAAATGAATTTACCCCTGACGTAGATCTCCGTCATTACAAAAACTATTCATTAATCTATGCAATTTATCTCCCGTCTCCTATCACTTAAATCCTTCTCATAGAAGTGATAAAAATTCTCTACTCATATTTAACCCTTTTAGTACCAGTCGATTATAGGTGGTATGTGTGAAGAATACCAGGCTTCTTTTCAAGAAATTGCAATGTTGTACTAAAATCATTATAACTTTTGTATTTTTGAAGATATACCATCAAAATTTTTCCTGATCATTGAAAATGAGTTGCTTTACCATTCTAATAAGTAACATACTATGTTACTTATTAGAAGTAACGTGTCCTACATCAAAAATGTATTGAATGCATGTATTTGATCAAATGGAATTAATAAAAATCTATCTATCTATCTATCAATAACACTACAACATACAAAAAAATATTTGTTTTATAACTGTGAAAATAAAAAGAGAAAAGTCAAAATTGAGAGAAAGAAACACAATTCAAAATAAAAATTACACACAAACGGTTGTTATTGTCTGCAGTCACATGTTGTTGGTTTACTCTCTGGAAAGTTTCATAATCTTAGGTACTATAGTTTCTAATTTAAAAAATATTTTAATACACCATGCAATGTACATATTTGACATTTTATGCTGGTTCACTTTTAGCACTTGTGATACCCTAGGCAGAAACCATGAAGACCTTTCATACACTTAGAACACGCAGTTCGTGACCTTTTTACTGGACCTCCATCTATTTTGCTGCACACAATGCATCTTTTTAATAATATACCACAAAATTTCCCCTAAAGTTCCCCTTCCCTTGGTGGATGAAGCTTAGCTAACATTTTGGTCTGTAGGTTTTTCTCCTGGACCCATTCGTATTATATGGACTTGAGCCGTGTCATAACTTTACTCGAAGTATTTTCTTTGTATATCAAATAGGCATTCATCACCAATCGAGCAAAAATGCAAAATACCACCTTCTTCCAATATTTCAGTGTTCGTCGCTCATCGAAGTGCGTGTACAACCTCATGTCAAATGGGTTCGAACCGACGGTCACTATCAATTGGAACTTTACTAAACCCTGTATTAGGTACACAGGCATCATTGTCATTACCGCCTACACTGTCTTCATTTGTGTCACCGTCACTCTCCAAATCAGTAAAATTGTCACTTTCACTAATGACAATACCATGAGATTTATGGAACTGCGGAATGTCATCGCTGCTCTCACTTCTGTAGCAGAAATAAAATCACCAACATCATTACTACACGACCCTGATATTGCTACATCTTCATCAGACTCGATGTAATCAGTATCGGCACACACTCTATTGATATACTTGGCTAGATCATCATCGTTTACGAACACATCCACGCCGCTGAGGCCATATTCGTACTAACAATAGTGCGTGGTGGACAAAACAGTGAGCGCTTTCAAAAATATCATATCTCCGTAAATAAAACTATTACCGCGATAGTTGTGGTAAATTTAGGAACTGCACGCTTTGCCGATTCTGGATAATCTGCATTGTGCTGCGATCTGTTAGAAAACTGAGAACTACAAGCATATATGAAACTGCCTGCATGAGGAGCGCTATTGCGTTCCTGGCTGTTTTCGCTAACACGCCGAGGAACGCTTTTGCGCTCCTTGGTATTCTAAGAGTTAAACTACAAATTAAAAATTATAATACGCATAAATATAACTATAAACCTTTCTTTAAATTCTAAATATTATTTATATACAACCCAAATATTATCGCTGTAGTTCAGCAACTACTCAATTTAAAAATAGAATATATACAACGGGCCAACTGCCTTCTTTACAGACAATATAGACATAAATTGTCTTCCGATTTCTTCACTACTCTTCAACGGACTTTAGAAAATTATCATTCACCATACTATGTCTTATTCGTGAAACTGTTACAATTCGGGATGCTATAATCCATACAATTAAGTAAAGACATAGTTCATAGACCTCCTACAACTGGTGAGTCATCAAAATAAAAATACTTAATAAAAATATAATCTTCCAATTTGTCGAATAATTACCGTAAATTCAATATCTGATTAAGAACCATTTAAATAGAGCTCAGTTTACTCTCAGTTTCAACAAAGATCCATTGATCCTATAATCTCTTTCAGATTCAACTTCATCTAGGATCTGCTGTCCTAATGCTTTCAAGGAGTTTCAACTCTATGAGACTATTGCAATAACTTCCAATATTAATAACCTCAAAATATGCGCAAGTCTGTCACTACAGACATTCCTTCAACAATTGACCAATGGTTTCACAATGCTCATTGTTATCCAACAAATACCTCCGTCTGCTATGGGAATAAATAAATCTCTCTCTTAGAGATGCTTTGCAGTTTCTTCCAAAAACATATTATTCTGAACTAACTTCTCGTTAACAAATTCTTTTCGTAGTCTCAACATCCTTAATAAAAATATGTAATAAAAATACTGGTTCTATGGATGAATTAATTTAACAGGTAATACGATAAAATACCAGTCTGTGGTGGCAAAATTTAGATGGGAAAAATTGGAAAACCTAAAGGAGATCAGAGACGAGCCTCCGTGGCTTAGGCGGCAGCACGCCGGCCTCTCACCGCTGGGTCCGTGGTTCAAATCCCTGTCACTCCACGTGAGATCTGTGCTGGACAAAACGGAGGCAGACAGGTTTTTCTCCGGGTACTCCGGTTTTCCCTGTCAAAACGTCATTCCAGCAACACTCTCCACTATCATTTCATTTCATCTGTCATTCATTTAATCATTGCCCCCGAGGAGTGCGTCAGGCCTCGGCAGCCGGCACGGTTCATATCCTCGCCGCTAGATGGGGGCTTCATTCATCCCATTCCTGACCCGGTCGGAGACTGGAAGCAGGCTGTGGATTTTCATTTTTCAAAGGAGATCAGAGAAAGTAAAATAAAAGTATGGAAATTGAAAGACAAAACTGTACAGGAAGATTTTCAGGAGAGATTGAAGCAACAAATCCCAGTTACTGAAGTGGAATGGTCTCACTTTAAAAAGGCATTTGCTGGTGCAGCAGAGAGTGCTTGTGGTAGGACATCAACAAGAGTGAAAGAGAAGGAGACACTGTGGTGGAATGAGGAAGTGAGGAAAGCAGTGAAAAAAAAAAAAGAAGTCTGCATGGAAAGAATGGAACCGAGATCAAACAGAAGAAAGCAAAAGGAAGTATCACGATAGCAAACGGAGGTGTAAGAAAGTGGCAGGAGAAGAAAAGAAGAAAAGTTGGGAAGAATTTACACGAAGAATGGAAACAGATGTAAGTGGCAGTAAAAGGATGCTGTATGGACTTCTAAGAAGTAAGAGGAAAGAAAGAGTTACTACAAAGCTAGTGAAAAAGGAAGATGGAGAGTTGTTAACACACCCAGAAGAGATAAAGGGATGATGGAAGGAGTATTTCGATAAGCTATTGAATGTGAACAATTGTACAGGTGAGATGGAAGTGACACAGCCTGACGACTCTATAACAGAAGATGATATAACAATGCTGGAGGTGGAATTAGCAGTACAGAAAATGAAGATGGGAAAAGCAACAGGGGTGGATGAAATCAGTGTACAAATGATAAAGGCCTGTTGGTATGCAATGGTTGTATCGACTGCTAAAGTGTGTGTGGAAATGGAAATGTGTACCAGAAGACTGGGAGAAAGGGCTAATAATACCACTGTTTAAGAAAGGGGACAAGAAAGTGTGTGATAACTATAGAGGGATCACCCTCATATCACAGATAGTAAAAATACTGGAAAGGATATTAGAAAGAAGAATGAGAAGAAAGGTGGAAGGAGAGTTGCAAGAGGAACAGTATGGCTTCAGGAGTGGAAGATCCACGGTGGACCCAATCTTTAGCTTCAGGCAGGTGATAGAAAAGAACTGGGAATATGGAGAGGATTTGGTCATGACTTTCATAGATCTAGAAAAGGCATATGATAGTGTCCCCAGAGAGAAGGTATGGGAAACCATGGTTAAGAAGAGACTGGGAAAAGAAATGTTGGAAATGGAGCAAGCAATGTACAACAACTGAGTTAGCAGGGTACTGACCCCAGTTGGAAAGACAGATTGGTTTAGGAACAAGACTGGGCTAAGACAGGGGAGTGTGCTGTCACCTCTTTTGTTCAAAATGGTAATGGATGAAATTGTAAAGGAAACGAAGTAAGCATTTGGACATAAAGAAATGAAGTTACTATTATTTGCAGACGATATTGTGGTCTGGGGAAGGAACACCAAAGAAGTGCAAAAACAACTATATGCACTGAACGAAAATATTCAGAAGTACGGCCTGAAAATCAGTATAGAGAAAAGCAAGACCATGGTGATGACAAGAGGGGAAAGACAAGGAAAGGGCACTGTGAAAATTGGAAGTAAAGAGTTTGGAAATTGTGGACACGTTCAAATACCTAGGAAGTGAATTGATGCAAACTGGTAGGTTGGACATGGAGATAGGCAGGAGGGTACAGCAGAGCAATTCATTCTATCCAAGTGTAAGAAAACTTGTTTGGGATAAGGAAGTACCAAGGAAAAAGCAAGGAGGTAATGTATAAAGAATACTATGTACCCATATTAACTTATCCAGCTGAGACTTGGACCCTGACAAGCAGGCAAGAGAGTAGAATCCAAGCCAGTGGAATGAAATTCCTAAGAAGTATGATAGGAAAGACAAGGGAAGACAGAGTGAGGAATGAAGATGTTAGGAAGGAAGTTGGGATGGGTAAACTAAATGAGACAATTGAGAAGAATTAACTAAGGTGGTTTGGACATGTAAAGAGGATGGAGGAAAATAGAATACCAAGTCAGATGCTGGTGGCCAAGTGCAAGGGTAAGAGAGCAAGGGGAAGACCTAGAACAAGGTGGATCGATTCAGTGAAGAACAGCGTGAAAAAAAGAAATCTGGACCGGGACAAGATTGAGGAAGAAGGATTGTGGAAGGAAAGAGGAAAGTGGAGAAGTGCCATAAATACCCCGACCCGGCAGGAGCTGGATAAGGGGAAATGATGATGATGATGACTAGTCTTCTAATAACAATATTATTTCTTTTATATATCACTCACATTTCCATAAAGCTTCTTATTAGCTGTGATATTTCCTTTAAATTCTTTCTTCAAAACCTTATTACTTCAACAATACGCTGTAATTTGTATTTACTAACATAACATTATATTCTTTTACAAATTCTTTCTTTAATATATTTCTCATAAACTTTTATACTTTATGTTTGTTAGTCACCAAATATTTATAACCAAATCTGTCTATAAGATATCAGATCGTGACTTTACATGGATCTCTACATAAGATCTTTAAGAATCGCATTCTCTAAAATATACTTCTGTATAACATTCTTGGAATAAATTTGCATTATCATCGTTGTCAAAGAACGATATCTTACTATTCAAAAACTGACAAAATGTGATCTAAACACATTTAAACTTGACCATAAAAATATTCTGAACTAAACTGTAAAATCTCCTCATTCAAATTTCGAAAGTCGCATAATTCCAAAAATTCAAATAAAAATTCTAAATAGTAAAAATCGACGAAAATCGTGAATAAATATCCGCATGACGTAGTTATTAAAATATAACATAAAAAACTAAAACAATATTATGTAAACATAGAAAAATGGCATTAATAAACAGTTGTCGGATATTCTCAAAAGTTTCTAAAATACTCTACAAGATGGGATATATCGTTGGTCATTAGACTACCTTGTGTTGCGTTATAGATGACTAGAAGTGGGCTTTCTTCGCTAACCTTCAGAAATGGATTGTTACTAATTGCGCGAGACTGCATGATGTCGTGTGGGCTTCTACGGTCTTCTACAGAAGTCCCCATACGGTCAGGTACGGGATTCGAACTCCATCATCTTCGTGTGGCCGTCCTTTCTGCTGGTGAATCTTCTTGTGTGAGATGGGATACTCTTTCTCGCTTGATGGCACTGGGATCAACCCTAGCCGCCCTCGTTCGTGAATTCTTCTGTCTTCTTTCGCCAAAGTTCTGACATATGTATTCGTCATTTTAGTTGGTGAAATGACATTGTAGATGTAGAATATTTTACATGGGAGAGACGAGATGTTAATCTCCCCCACGAGATCGATGTTATGTCAATTCGAATACTCTCGTTGTCGTCATAGTTCTGTTCCCATTAACATCTTAGTTGGTCGTTATAACTCCTGTAGATTCAGTTGCATATTCCTCCCTCAACTTCAGTAATTTCGACATGGTTAAAAATGTAGATTAATTTCAATAAACTTTTAAATATCGTTTTATGTCGACTTGATATATATTTGCACAAACTAAGTGCCTTCGTTCGTTAATATCTTCTTCAGAAATATCGTAATCTCTACAGCTTTGTTATATTGTTGAGTATTTCGTTGAGACGTCCTTCTCTCATGAAGTTGTAAGTATTAAGGGCCTCGACTCTTCTCTCTCATCCCCCTCGTCAATGCTCAAGTAAGCGTCCTTTTCAGAACATGGATCTGATTGGTTGCTTATTATCGATGATAGTAATAATCCTTAATTAAACATATAATTAGCCGCAATGTTAATAAATAGTTCTTATTTATTATTTAATATCTTCCATGACATTACGATGTGTTAAAATCATGCTAGTAATTAGCTATGCTCATTACTGTTGGATATCGGGATATCATTTTGTAAGTATGTTCCTTGATGCAACAGCTATCCTTTGTTTTTTTTGTTAGTACTCTTTGTATGTATTCTTTGAAAGAGTATTATTCTTTGTAATCCATGATGGAAGCATGTAGGCTATAATAAAATCTCTTGCACTTAAAACTGTTTAATTATGATAAAAAGAATCTGAGAACGCAGGGTAGGCTTTAGAAACAACATATGGCGACCGTGACAGGATTATTTTGTTAAATTGTGGGTTGCATATTAGCGCAACATATATCGGGAAGTGTTTTATCCAGTTTGTGAAACGTAGCCAATTGGTCATGGATACATTGAAAAAGAAACGTACGGTAGTGCGGGCGGCATTTACTCGCGTGTATAACAACTTGGAAGAATGAAGAAACTCAAGAGTGAACACAGAAAAGCAAGATGATGTGGAGGTTATGGCGGATCTGGAATTACTACGCGAGAAATTCGAGGAGATGGCGCGTTTGGATGCAGAAATTTTGGATTTGCTACTGCAAAATACGGCTACCAAATCGCAGGATTTGGATACAGAGGTACAGACCGCTGATGAATACTCAGGCAAGTACAAAAGAATAAGTATTTACTTGCAAAGAAGCCTAAACCCTGTTGATGATAGTATGACTATGTCAAACATAACCAAGAGAAAATTTAAACTACCTGTTCTTGAGTTAAATAAATTTGGAGGGGAAATCAAGGACTGGTTAACCTTTTGGGGTCAATTTAAGAAAATTAATGACGATTCTGACATAGATGATTCTGACAAATTTCAGTATTTGTTACAAGCTATGGAGCCAAACACTAGAGCTAGGGAAGTGGTGGAAAGTTTTCCCCCTACAGGCAGTAACTATAGCAAGGCTATTGAATGCTTGAAAGCTAGGTTTGGTCGTGAAGACATTTTGGTGGAATTCTATGTCAGGGAATTGCTCAAACTGACTCTAGCGATGAATTCGAAGCATAATCAAGTCAGTCTTTCCTCCCTATATGATAAAATCGAGACACAGTTAAGGGCTTTGGAAACTTTAGGAGTAGCTACAGATAAATATGCTGCAATGCAATTTCCACTTGTTGAGTCATGTCTCACTGAAGAAGTTTTGAGAGCTTGGCAGAGAAGCTACAACACCAGTTCGGCTCAAACTGATGGTAAAACCAGACTTGATAGCCTCATGAATTTCTTGAAATGCGAGGTTGAAAATGAGGAGCGAATTTGTATGGCAGTCCAAGGCTTCAAGATAGGAAACCACTCCAAGGGTAGCATGAAAACATTAGGAACAGAATCAAACCGTCATAACACCGGTACTAATGTTCCAACTGCAGCTGGCCTTGTCAATTTTAAGCCAAACCAAAAAGTGTGCGGATTTTGTGAAGGTAATCACTCAAGCGATGCTTGTTTTAAGGCCCAGAAAATGGAGCTGGATGACAAGAGGAACATTTTAAAAAGAAGGAACTGTTGCTTTTCTTGTCTTAAGATTGGTCACATTAGTAGAAAATGTAAAACACTGTTAAAATGTATTATTTGTGAGGGTAAGCATGTCCCAGTTATGTGTCCGAGAAGTCACAGGCAGCAAACTCCAAAAGAAGGGGGAACGGTTGAGAATTCTCTATCAAATGTGAACTGTAGTCAGGTATTTTTACAAACACTCATGGTGACCATTAGAGGAGAGCAAGAAAAACAAGTCCGTGTCCTCATGGACCCAGGCTCGCAACGTTCCTATATTAGGAAGGACACTGCTCAGTGTATGGGATATGAGCCCATCGGTGAAGAGACACTGATCCATGGTTTGTTTGAGGGTAAGGTGTCTAATCCAAAACCACATCTTTGTTACAAGGTTAGGTTAAAAAGTCTCAAGGGGACCTATGCTTGTAATTTCGAAGCACTGGATGAAGAAAACATTTGTTCTCGCATCCCTGTCATTGAGCCTGGGCCATGGTTGACTGAAACTACTGAAAAAGGTATACAGCTCTTCGATGAAGATAAACCTGTTGAAGTTTTGGCGGGAGCAGATATATATGGAAAACTTCTCACTGGCAGAAGGGAGATTTTACAATGTGGGCTTGTTGCAATTGAGACTTATCTGGGATGGATTGTCACAGGAAAGATAAATGGGCCCAAATCTTCCAATTCTATGACAGCACTTTCAATGCTTGTTCATACCGAATCTGTAAGCAAACTTTGGGAGCTGGATGCACTCGGTATTCAAGATCCAGGTGAAAGGAAGAATAGAGAAGAGAGGGAACAGGCAACACATGATTACTTTATGGATACTGTTAGGACAAATGAAGAGTGACGCTATGAAGTGAGGTTGCCATGGATTGAAGGACACCCACCAGTTCCAAGAAATTTCAATTTGGGGAAAAGAAGAATGGAACACACCATCAAGAAGCTGAAAGAAAGTGATTCCAAAGAAATATATGATGAAGTTCTGAAGGACTGGACACAAGAAGGAATCATTGAAGAAGTACCTGTGTCACAGTGGGATGAAGGCCACTATTTACCTCATCGACCCATTTTTAAAGAAAACAGTACAACGCGAGTTCGACCTGTTTTCGATGCTTCGTCTAGAGAGCGTGGCTCTCCATCGCTGAACCAGTGTTTAGAGAAGGGCATTAATCTAATTGAAATTATACCTACATTACTTCTTCGTTTTAGGCTCCACCAAATTGGAGTAATAGCAGACATCAAGAAAGCATTCTTGCAAATCAGCTTATGTGAAGAGGACCGGGACTTCCTCAGGTTTTTGTGGGTTGACATTGAGGGAGAGTTGAAAATATTCCACCATACACGTGTTGTGTTTGGAGTGACTAGCAGCCCGTTCTTGTTAGGTGCAGTGATCAATTTACATTTGAAACGTCTTGAACGTATGGGAAATGGGAGGTATTCCATAGCTACCATCGAGAAGCTAAAAAAGAGTTTTTACGTGGATAACTGTGTAACCAGTTTACAATCTACTGAGGACTTGCACCGTTTTCAAGAAGAAGCAATAAGCATACTGGCAGAAGCTAAATTTGACTTGAGAGGTTGGGAATATTCAGATTCTAACCTAGAAAATAAGACAGCTACTCCTGTTCCAGGCCTTATTTGGGACAGAAAATTCGATACTCTAGCTGTGAGTGGCTACAAGCCTATGGACATTAAGGCCATCACTCGAAGAACTATATTGTCAATAGCACAGAGAGTGCTTGATCCTATTGGCTTCACGTGCCCTGTTTCGCTATGTCCAAAGCTTTTGTTACAGCAGTGTTGGGCCATGAAAGGGGGATGGGATGAAGAAGTTCCAGATAGTGTGAGAAATGCATTCTTATTATGGTTACAAGAACTTCCTGCACTTGAAGATGTGAAGATACCACGCTGTGTCATGGGAGTTAGCGATAGTGTAATAAGGTGCTCGGTTCATACCTTTTGTGATGCCAGTAAGCTTGCATATGCCGCAACAGTGTTCTTACGCTTGGAATACAATTCTTGTGTACATGTACAGCTGATACAGGCAAAGTCTAGAGTGTCACCGCTCAAAGGAATGACTATTCCAAGGCTAGAATGGTTAGCTGCAACCATTGGAGCTAGGTTAATGGCACCTTTGAAGAAAGAATTTGAAGAACTACATCCAGATTTCTTCTTCTGGACTGACTCGACTACTGTCCTCACATGGATACAGCGGGAAGATCATTGGGGAGTCTTTGTATGGAACAGGGTTCAAGAGATCAAGCGTCTGACAGCGAAGGAAGCTTGGAGGCACGTACCAGGCAATATGAATCCTGCTGATCTTCCTAGTCGTGGATGCTCTGCTGAACAATTGCTGGAGTCTAAATGGTGGGAGGGGCCACCATGGCTGAAGCTGCCACAGGGAGAGTGGCCTTCAAAAGCACCAGAACCAGATGAAGAAATGGTAAGGCTGGAGAGTAGGAAAGCTACCACCTCGGCACTTCTATGCAACGAGAGCGATGTGGGTCAGTTCTACAATTTCTCCAATGATGAGAAAGTTTTAAGGGTCATTGGTTGGATACTGCGGTTCAGTAATTCATGTAGAAAGAAATGTGTAGCGGGTCAAAGTGAGCTACAACAGAAGGAATTCAACGTAGCAGAGAAGTATCTCATACGATTGGTGCAAAGGGAGACTTTTAGGGGAGTCACAGATGAGAAACTTTCTACGTTGTGCCCCTTTATGGATGTCGATGGAGTCATTCGATTGAAGACGAGGATCACCGAAAGAAGTGATTTGGAGTACTTCAGGATGCCAGCAGTGTTACCTTCCAAACATCCTGTAGTTGAGAAGCTAGTGCTCGGAGCACATGTCAAATCTTGCCATGTAGGAGTGCAAGGTCTCCTAAGCCATTTGAGGGAAAAATTCTGGATTCTAAATGGAAGGAAAGCTATTCGAGCCATTTTGACTAATTGCATTATCTGTCGGAGGTATGAGGCGAGAGGTATATCCGCAAATACACCAGCTCTGCCTGAACCACGAGTGCGGGATGCAGTTGCTTTCGAGACCACAGGTATCAATTTAGCAGGGCCTTTGTATTTAAGAGACAATCACAAAGTATGGATATGTCTATATACGTGTGCAGTTTACCGCGCAGTTCACCTGGAGTTGACCTCATCGTTGTCCATGGATTCATTTCTACGAACTTTCAGAAGATTTGTGGCTCGGCGGGGTAGACCTTCAATTGTATATACAGACAATGGTGGAAATTTTGTTGGGACAAACAATGCCTTCAGTCAGCTAGACTGGGACAAGATTTCAAAATATAGCACTGTTCATCAGATTGACTGGCGATTCAATCCTCCCACAGCAGCATGGTGGGGAGGATGGTGGGAGCGCCTGATAAGGCTCCTGAAGCAACTGTTAAGGAAAACTCTTGGTAAAGCTTCACTGACCTATGAGGAGTTGGAGACAGTCGTATGTGACTGCGAAGTTGTGATGAACTCTAGACCGCTGACATATGTGTCAGACGATAGTACCGACTTAGCCCCTATCACACCTAATATGTTTCTGTTAGATACCAAAGAAATGGGGGTACCAGACTGTGATGTGATGGATTCTGACAACCTTAACAGAAGGAGCAGAAATCGTCAGAGGTTAAGAGACAGCTTTCGACAACGATTTAGGAATGAGTATCTAGGTCAGTTGGCCTTAGCTGCTCAAAAGAAGCGTCGCAAGTTGTTACTGGGAGAAGTTGTTCTTGTTGGAGCCGACAACCAGAAGCGAATCGATTGGCCTTTAGCTGTGGTGGAACAGCTTATTCCAGGACGCGACGGAGAAGTTCGCTTGGTGAAATTGAAGACGGCTTCAGGGGTCCTCTTTCGACCAGTTCAAAGACTATATCCTTTGGAAATCTGTGCAAGGGAGATTCAAACAGGCAATGAACTTGTCAAGAGTGGTGGAACTGAGACAACTGTCCAAACGAGTGTGGAAGATAGTGAGGAGGTAGTTGGACTTCTGCAAAATAGATGTGGACGAAAAGTACAGCTGCCAGCTAGATTCCAAAAGTGATTGTGATTTGATTGACTGATTGTTATTTTTTGTTAATATTGTTATTCATGTACTGTGTTCTGAATTGTTGTTTTAGTTCGAGTCGTTGAGAATTTAGTCTTGACTCGAAGGTGGGAGTATGTTGGATATCGGGATATCATTTTGTAAGTATGTTCCTTGATGCAACAGCTATCCTTCGTTTTTTTTGTTAGTACTCTTTGTATGTATTCTTTGAAAGAGTATTATTCTTTGTAATCCATGATGGAAGCATGTAGGCTATAATAAAATCTCTTGCACTTAAAACTGTTTAATTATGATAAAAAGAATCTGAGAACGCCGGGTAGGCTTTAGAAACAACAATTACATTGTTTTCTCTTATCTAAGTAAGGTCGCTTCTCATTGGCTGTGCGACACGCATACTGCTCGAATCTTCCTCTACCATGCTCGAGACACACTTACAGCGCGTGCGGGAATCGGCTCGCCTCGGGAGTCCTCGATTATCTCCGTGCAACATAGTTCCTTTCTGCTAAGAACTGTGCAGTCTAGTGCCAAGTCTCCCACGTGACTGCTAATTTTCTCATTGGTCGGCTCGGTTAACTGGCTAACTCGGCGAGGTACAAACCTGTTCTGTGGCTTGTGTCCAGAGTCGCTATATTTTATCATGGGACAGTTTAGAAAACTTTTGAAGAGATGAATATTTCCAAGCTCATATACATATAAGAGCACAGTACTATTTATTACTTTACATCTCACTAGAATATGTTATCAGCACCTTCAATTACAAATTAACAAAGTAAGGGTTTAAGAAGTTGCTTAAGAATGAAGCATATATTTTTTAAGTTTTTTAAGTAAGCACCGTTTCTAAATATGGCTGCTGCAGCACTGCGGCTGTCGTTTGGCGATGGACGCTCAGTACGTACATCTGTTAGCTAGCCGCAAACACTTTTTCGGAAGCATTTGGCCATTTATATGTTTACTTGTGTGTATTGAAAATGCCTCTGACAATTAATGGTCGTGCCGAGTGTGAAGTACGTGCTGTGATTCATTCTCTAAATGCAAAAGATGTGAAAACCGTTGAAATTCATCTGCAGATTAGTGAAGTGTATGGAGAACACACTATAACAAAGGAATGTTAAGAAAATAGGTTAGAGCATTTAAAGAAGACTTTACTAATGTCTATGATGAGGAGCGTAGTGGGCGACCATCTGTCACGACTGAAGGAACATTCTAGTTTTACGTGACCGTTAATCTCGTGATCATGGGCCACGGGACCTCCTTTCTACATGGAATCTGAACCACAGGACATGGAATTTCACTTTGAAAATCTCACATGCATCGACCGGGAAACAAACCCGGTCTGCCGTGGTGAGAGGCTAACAGTTTGACCACTGTGCCACTACGCCCCCGACATGACTGAAGACTTGGTGCAAAAAGTTGATGAAAAGGTTCAAGAAAGCAGACGCTTTAAGATTTCTTCATTATTTTATGAGTTTCCTGAAATTTGAAGAAGCGTTCTTTATGAAATTGTGGCAGACGCCTAAATTATGGGAAGTTGTGCTCACGCTGGGTACCGAAGATGGTGACGGAGATGCACAAAACTAAGCACATAGGCAGTGCTTTGACTGTCCTTGAGCAATACAGTAATGAAGGTGATGAGTTCTTAAGCTGAATCATTACCAGCAACAAAATATGGGTGGCTTATGTTATGCAGGAATCAAAACAACAATCCATGGACTGGAGACACTCAACATCACCCAAGAAAGTGAAGTTCAAGCAAACCGTTTCAGCTTGCAGCATCATGTGCATTATGTTTTGGGATAGGTAGGGTATGTTGCTTGTGGATTTTTAGCATGGGGGTGACACAATGAGTGCTGAGACTTATTGCGAGACCATACGCAAACTCCGTCATACAATCCCAAACGAACAGTGTGGCATGCTCAAGACGGGGATTTACAACACCCATACAGGTTATCGTACCTGAGGCCTCATCGCTTCATTTGGTTAGGAATAATTTGATCATCCTCCATATAGTCCTGCCCTTAAACTTTTCCCATTCTTGTTCCACATGGGTAATATCCGTCCTTGGTATCTGTTCTTGCAATTCTCTTCTGCAACCTCCTTTTCCTTTAGTCTCCAGACCTTAATCTTTCTTTCCCTTTTTTGTGGTAATCTCATGACCTTTCCTACTTTTAATTTTGCTACCACTGCCCTATGGTCTCCTCCAAAGGCTTCCTCTGGCATGGCCGTGACATCCGTTAGCTCTTTCCGATGTCCTTTTTCTACTAATACATAGTCTATCAGAGTTTTCGTTCTTCTATCTCCCCATCCATACCTCGTTATCTTCTGACTATTTTTCTTTCTGAACCACGTATTCCTTATAATTAATTGGTTCCACTGACAGAAGTCCATAAAGAAATCCCCTTCTGGATTTTTACTGCCATAACCATATGGTGCCAAAATCTCCTCTCTTCCTTGTCTGTCTCTTCCCACTCGTGCATTCAAAACTCCCATTTCTATTATTTCCTTATCCTCTATATATATTTTTCCACATCTTCTAGGATTTCTTCTAAGTTCTCTTCTTTATTCCCCGTTTGTGGAGCATATACTCGAAACAGATCTTTTGTCCCTGTCTGGAACTGTATCCTTCCTATGATTATCCTGTCACGTATCTTCTTCACCTCCTCCACATACTCTAGGACTTCCTTTCTTATAATCATTCCTACTCCATTTTTTGCCTCTTGTCCTCCACTGTAAAACAGCCTGTATCCTTCCTTTAGTTTTGTTTCCCCTTTTCCTTTCCATTTCGTTTCACTGTGACCGAGGATGGCCATATCCTTCTCCATCATGAGGTCCACTAGCTTCTCAGTCTTGTCTGTCAGGTTTAAGATGTTGACTGTCCCTATTCGGATATATTATTCCCTTTTTCCAGGCTTCAGGTACTTTCTTCTCTCTTCACACACTCCTGAGAAGTCTGTATGCCCACTGCAGTCCCACTGGTCCTGCCGCCTTGATCATTTCTATTGCCACTTCGTCGATTCCCACAGCTTTCCCCATTTATTATTAATAAATAATAATAAGTCATATCAAATAGTATAAGAAAATCCAGAAAAGTCAATAGGACTAAATACTAGAGCCGGGCAAATTTGCTCTAGTTCCGATCGGTATCGTAAGTTGCCACATGGCCTGTATCGTCCCCCACAGAGCACTCCAGGCCAGGTCTCTCCGCTGAATGAGAATCTTAAGTCTCGATAATACCAGTACTGAGTGGGAACCTTAAGTTTCGATAATACCGGAACTCCTTTTTCCTTGGCGTTATCGACAGTATCTATTTAAAGGGAAAAGCAGACACTCTCAAGCCGCTGCACGTGTGAAATCAAAGCCCTCTGTAACTCCCGAATGAAAACCATTCTTCGACTAATTTAAAACTGTATGAAATGATCCACTTACGAAGAGGAAGACCATATTGTATTGGGTCCGTTATATTTTACCATGACTTCTCTCACTAAATATATGATAGCAGTTGGAAGTCTGAAGTTATTAGAAAAAAGCAGTTATGATCGAATGGGCGTCTGATGGACGAAATTTTAGGTAGGGTTATTATTATATACTGTAAACAAAGTAAAGTGGAATTAATTTTCAAATCGTTATCATCTACTCCAGAAAAATATGAACAGATTACCCTAAGTTATTGGCCTTATTCACACGGCGAAATACTGTAGGATGGCCCATTTCAGGAGGGAAAGGTTTTCACAAATTAAAGGTGTATTATTATTTATTTCCTCTAGTATCCACGATCAGTTAAATGCTTTGATTATAACATATAAATAGCTTGTGTTGTCACTAAGGTTGTTGTACCCAACCCCTTTGAACGACGAAATCAAAATTAATATAGGAATTCAGAAACGTTAGGCAAAATAATGCACATCATTTTTCATCAGCTAGTTTCATCTACACTAACCGGCAAAAAAAGTGGAACAGTTAAAAAAAGTAATATAAATAGTATAAAATTAGCCATGAAAAAGATTTAATCGCATTTTAAAAGCTTTTCATGCTTTAGAACAATCATCTGAAACATCCGTGAATAGAAATTGATAATATGACATTTCTTAGGGTGGTTTATTACCACCAATCACCCCCGATCTTCGATGAGCCTATCTCAATGGTTTTATGGCGGGAAGGGCACTGTAAGCGTTTACGGTTTATGAGTGTTGCCGCTCGCTTATTGTTGTTCTAGGGATAACAACTGGCATTTGTTGAACACGTGTGAACCATTGGCATACATTTTAGCAAGTTATCCATGTGCAGTTCACACTAAAACGTGCCTCTTAGCCGTGAAGGAGCTGCACACGCAGTTGCATTGGAGAGGGATGGCTGCATCTTCCGTTATGTTGCTGAGGTCATTGGATCATCTCTCGGTAGCATTCACCGTGCAGTGCAAACGTTACAGAGAACTCCAAACTTACGACAGGAGACGAGGGTCAGGCCGTAGAAGATGCACAAGTGCCAGGGATGACAGATTTCTCACCCTGCAAGTTCTGCGTGATCGCCATACCACAGCAGTCTAGGCACGAAATCAACTGGAAAATGTCAGAAATGTGACAGTGAGTGAACGAAATGTAAGATGAAGGTTTGATGAAGCTCATCTTTCATCCAGGAGGCCTGCACGTGGACCCGCACTCGAACGACATCATAGAGAGGCGCGTCTTCGCTTCGCGAGGCAGCATCTGGGATGGACCCACGAGCAGTGGGCCTCTGTTCTCTTCACTGACGAGAGTCGCTTTAATCTTAGATCTCCTGATGGAAGAGAAAGAGTGTGGAAAAGGCGCGGAGAGAGGTACAGCCCTGTTGCTTTCTCCTGCAGGACTCCATTTGGAGGTGGCTCGGTTATGGTGTGGGGTGGCATCAACGTTATGGCCCGCACTGAGTTGATGTGCATCGATCACGCGACGCTCAATTCCCAAAGGTACATCGAAGCGATCCTGATGAACCATGTGATGCCCTTTGCGCCTTTCATAGGTCAGAATTTCATGCTGATGCAGGATAATGCCCGCCCTCATACTGCTCGCTGTGTTGTACAATATCTGCAGGAAGTGGGGATTCAAACTCTGGACTGGCCAGCTCGTAGTCCTGACTTGAACCCCATCGAACATGTATGGGATATGCTTGGAAGGAACGTCAGACAGCATGACCACACCACCTTGGCACAACTGAGAACATCGCTGCTGGAGGAATGGGATCGCATCCCGGAAGATGCCATTCGACGAGTTGTGAACAGTATGCCTGAGCTTTTACAAGCTGTCATAGACGCTAAGTGTGGAAACACTCGTTTTTAGTGACCAGTGTTCTCGAGCAATGCAGTGAAAACATTAATACTGTTTTGTTTGGCAATACGCTTGATAAAAACCAGCCCAAAAGAACATTATTAAAAAATAGAAATTTGTAAGATTTGCAAAATGTAACGCAATTTGTGATTTAAAGCGTGTTGTAAAACATGTTTCGGTATTTTCTGTGGCCAACCATCTAAAATTTACATGAATAACGCAAATATTGGAAATCCGATACATTTTAGTGGAATAAATTAAGAAATTACATACAAAATTAAGTGTTCCACTTTTTATGCCGGTCAGAGTGATAAAAACTCTGATTTTGTGCTTGAAAGCAATATCAGTTTGCAGTATGCGGTATATTAATCATGCCCGTGCAAACACCTCACTGATTCGTCTATAAATGCCAAAGATATGAGAGTTTGAGTGACAAGAGTACGACAGATGTTCACTGAGAACTGCTCATTACCGCGGGAATATCACTTTGTCCGATACTCCCCAGTCTCGTTCGATCACAAGGTAATGTAGATATCACTACCCATGATGCAACGTGTGAGCACGTGCCTAGGGATGAGATTGAAATGGGGGTGGCTCAAGCATATTTCAAAGCCATCATAACAAAATAAAAAATATCAATTTTATTCTTGAATGTGAACATTAGTTTTTCTTATGGCCGACGACGAGAGAATAGTATACAAACCGATAGGAGTGTTTCAGATAGAGAGAGTCAAGTATTCAATGCAAAAGTTCTCACTCTGTATCTTTGTCTCCGTGGCTGAATTCATAACACGTTGGACTCGTGAATGAAAGGATTGGGGTTCGGTACTTGGTAGGGGAAGTATTTTAGAATTTGTTTTCGTTATGTTTATAGTTTGTGTCGACCGCTTTACGAATATCTTACTACAAAAATGATACGACACAACAAAGTTGCGTCACAGGGGCACTACTAATATAGCGAGTGCATGAATTATCAGGTTCCATTACATGAAAGTTGCATAGTACACATGAATTAGAATTTTCTTTTGCTGAAATTAATAAATTAAAAATAATACTGAGGGATATCATAAGACGCGATGCAAGCACTGACGAACAAAATCTCCTTCGTTATGTTATTAAGATGATATGCTCAATATCATCATCATCATCTTGTACAGTTTCCAGCCCCAGGCTGGGTCTGTTTGGAACATAAGCCTCGCCACTTAGTCCTTTCTTCCCACCACCTCTCCGCTGTCACTCTGGTCCAGTCCTCGCCTCTCTTCGTGACACATTCCTCCACTCCTTTCAGCCATCTATCTCTTGGTCTTCCCCTTGGTCGTTTCTTCTGCATCTGCATCTCATGTATCCTCTTGGGAATCTTCTTCTCATCCATTCTCTTTAAGTGTCCATACCACCTCAGTCAATCCTACCTTGCAAGGGCTCCTCCTTCACTATTTCCCTGACCTTTTCATTCCTCACCCTGCCTCTTCTTGTTACTCCGATCCTACTTCGCAGGAACTTCATTTCACCTGCCTGTATTCTGCTTATGTCTCTTTTCTTCATTGTCCACGTTTCTGAAGCATAGGTCAGTATCGGGATATAGTAGCTTCTGTATAACACTTCCTTGCTTTTCTGTGGGACATCTTTGTTCCACACTAAGCTCCTAATGCTTCTAAGAAATGATTCTGCCTGTCTGCCACGTTCCGTAATCTCTTTGTCATTTCTCCCATTTTCCTCCACTATACTTCCCAAGTACTTGAGACTTTCCACCTTCTTCAGCTGTCCACCTCCAAGTGTTATCCCACTCATTGGTCTGTCCTTTTTCCTGGTCGTTAACAGGATCTCACATTTACTGATGTTGAACTTCCATCCGTACTCTCCCACTGTTTCTTCCCAAGCCTTCAGTTGCTCCTGAATTTCCTCCTCCTTGTTTCCCCAGACCATGAGATCATCTGCATACACCATTGCTTTCATCTTGTCTTCTCCTATCTTTCCTGCTATCCGTGTCATTACCTCGTCCAAAACCACAATAAAGAGAAGGGGTGACAGCGCACTACCCTGTTTCAGGCCACTCATTTGTCTGAACCAGTCTGTTCTTTCCCCTCCAACTTTCACACAACTCACACTTCCACAATACATCTCCTTCACTCTGCCTACAGTCTCTTTTTCCACTCCCATGTTTTCCATTGCTTCCCAAATCTTCTCCCTACACACACTATCATAGGCCTTTTCGATGTTCAGGAAGGCCATCAACAGATCCTCTCCAAATTCGTAGTGGTGTTCCTGGAGCTGTCTCGCTGAAAATATGAGATCCACTGTTGATCTCCCAGGTCTGAATCCATACTGCTCCTCTCTCAATTTTCTCTCCACTTTGGCTCGTATTCTACTTTCTAATATCTTTTCATATATTTTGGCACAGTGTGGTATGAGTGTGACTCCCCTGTAATTTCTGCACCTTTCTGCTTCCTTTCTTAAATATTGGGACAATTAATCCTTTCTTCCAATCTTCTGGGGTCTTTTTCTCCTTCCATATCACCCTCATCACACGGTACAGCCACTGTTTCCCAACCTCCTCTGCTGCCTTCACCATTTCAACACTCACTTTGTCCACATCCGGTGCCCTTCCTCCTTTCATCTTGTCTATAGCCATCTCCAGTTCTCTCCAAGTCAGGTCCTCTTCCATTCCTGTGTTGTCTTCTCCATCTTCCAATACATTGTCTTCCTCCCTATGACCATTTGGATTCAGCAAATCCTCAAAGTACTCTTTCCACACTGTCTTGATTGTCTCTTTGTTGTGTACCTCATTTCCGTTTTTGTCCACCATTACCACATCCTCTCGCAGACCTCTTCTCTTACTTTTGACCATCCCATAAAGTACTTTCTTATTTCCTCTGCTGTCTTCCTCCATCATCTCTGCCCACTTTACCATCCACTTCTTCCTCTCCTCTGCGACAATCTTGTTTGCTTCTTTCTTCTTCATCTTATAATCTTCCCTTGCCAGATCAGTTCTTTCCTGGAACCACACTCTGAAAGCCTTGTTCTTCCTTCCCACAGCTTCTTTTACTCTCTCATTCCACCATGGTGTCTCTTTACACCGCTTTCTGTTGCTTGGTCTTCCACATACTGCCACTGCAGCTTCCACCATTGTGTTTTTGAATTGCTTCCATTCCTCTTCCCCTGTTTTAGGATTGTCTGTTGGCATCCTTTCCCTTATTATCCTCTGGAATTCTTCCTTGAGTTTCCATACTTTGATTCTCCTTTCCTGGTACTCGGTCCTCTTGCTATCCTTAACAACTTCCAGGTTCATAATAAGTATTCTGTGGTCGCTATCTAAGGCCTCTGATGGTATTACCTTTATATCTCTGACACTTCTCTTCATTTCCCAGTCGTACAGCATGTAATCTACCAAAGATTTCTTTGTTAAATCACTGCTGTACCACGTTACCTTGTGGCTTTCTTTCTTCTGGAACCAGGAGTTGCCTACCACTAAACCGTTTCTCTTGCAAAAATCCAGCAACTTTCTCCCTTCTTCATTCCTGCTGCCCCATCCTTCTGCTCCCATTACATTTTCATATCCTTGCCTTTCACTTCCTACATGTGCATTCAAATCTCCCATGACAATGATGCTCTGACCATTCAACTGCTGTTGTAGCTCCTCCTCCAAGTCTTCCTTCTCTTGAGCTGTACATCCAACTTGAGGGGCATATACCTGGGCTATCTCCAGGCTTCTTCCCTTTACAGTTACTCTGATCTTCATGATCCTGTCACTTATTCCCTTCACCTCTTCCTTCATTCCATCTCTCACAACTACTCCTACTCCGCTGCTCCTTCCTTCACTATTCCCACTCCAGTACAACCGGTACCCTTTCCTCAGTTCTCTGCGACCTTCTCCTTTCCATCTTGTTTCTGCCAAGCCCAAGTACATCCAGCTTTCTTCTCTCCATCACATCAACAATCTCCTCCACCTTTCCTGTCAGTGTCTGAATGTTAAATGTCCCAACTCGTAGTCCATTAGCATATCCGGGTCGTCGTCGTTTGCATCCGTCCTTTCCGAGGCCTGGTCCTGTTTTGAAAGCAAATATGATATCCACTACTGGCTTGCTAGGCCTATCGTAGCTTCACCAGAGGCCCGTCAGCCGTCACTTTTCAGGGTTCCCATAGAGCCTTCACAGCTACCGTAGCGGTCCCGGGGCACACAAAGTCCCCACTGTACTTCACCCCTACAGGCAATCCCCTACTTCATGCCGTTGCCCGTCTCCCACCACGTGGAGGAGGGGTTGGACTTGTATATAATAAGTTAATAAGCCACCGTTGAGGTTGGGTGGATTCTTCCAATTCGCAGACTCCAGTCAACGGAATGAACAATTTCCATTGAATCCTTACGCAACAAGCCTAAGTGTCTTCAGGCAGCGCCATATTGCTCAAGCGAGAATGCCGAGTATTATCGTTATCGAGCCTACGTTACCGGTAATATCAGTTCCGGAGCCAGCATTTCCGTTCTTCATTCTCGTCCAACAAGACCGATCGGAACTCGGGAGCTTTTTGCCCGGCTCTACTAAATACCATAGAAATGGTGCCCCAGCAAAGTGCATCCTAGTGCAGTCCCCACTAGCCACACCCCTCTTCTTATGCCACTGCATCTACCAACCTAATTTAGGGGCCGATAACCTAGATGTTAGGCCCCTTAAAACAACAATTATCATCATCATCTACCAACCTAAGATGCATTATCGATGCAAAATACAAGCTTGAGATGACTGAAGTGATTGGGTTAATGGTTGGTGTTCAAAGCCACTTCATTAAAATTTGAATCCTTGTGTGACCATGGAGGCAATTCAGAGATCAGGATGGTGACAATTTTAGACACAGATCATACAGGTTTTAACTAGACATTTTGTTTATTAACTAGATATCAGTGTCTTCTTCATCTTCTCCTTGCATTGTACAATGGTACAGTCTTGTAATTAAGAAAGGTGAATCGTTTCGTGCAGTGGTTTGGATTTCACGTAAAAAGGAGTCTTGTGGCTTATGATCGCTGAGTTAAGAGCCATGTAAAACTAAAAGCTTCCAGATCCCCTAATGAATGAAGTTTATAAAACAAAATACAGAAATAAAATACATGTAAATTGAATGGATATAGTCAAATGAGAGCACTTACCTCTAACTTGTAACAGCATGGCATATCCACGCTGCTCCTGTACAGAATGGTAGAAGAATACCATGAAGAACACACTCAAGAATAGCAGATTTGCCCACCAAATCACAGGATTTCCAAGTAAGTAGACACGATAGCTAGTTCCAGAAAAGAATTGACCCTATAAAAACACAGTATGGAGCACATTTAGTACATTATTGCCTTGGTAGCATCCTACAAAATTAATTCTAGCAACAATCAATTCGCCAAATTAGGAAGTGGGTAAATTAGGTCTACTGAGATTAAAAAAACAAAGAAAACAACAATTGCTTCATGTAAACTGTACTCACAATTATTCCAGCATTAGCTATTCAATAGTTATATAATATACACATTACATAGTTTCTTACTGACTTTGACCTAACTGACAAAGAATCAGATTTGTTGATTAAACATTCTTTTTAACAACATGAGATGTTTGAGGGGAGAGGGGATTCTATACAAATGGTCCTCTAAAAAAAACATTCTTTTTAACAACATGAGATGTTTGAGGGGAGAGGGGATTCTATACAAATGGTCCTCTAAAAAAAAAAAAAAACACTACAGCCCATGAAGGGCCTTGGCCTACCGAGCAACCGCTGCCATTTGGCCTGCAGATTCCAGGGTGACGAGTGGTCAGCACGGCACGCTACCCCAACGCCACGGGGCCGGCAATCGGACCCCTGCCAGGTCCAAAAAATCCCTCTCGGCATGCCGGAAGGCGTAGGTAGATTTCACCGGTTAAAGAAAATTATTTCAAATTCACTTAATTTGCCAATTGTTGCATAAGTTCAAAGGTTCCCATGTTCGGCATACGAGAAGTCCCACCTTCTTATAATTCCGAAAACAGTTTGCTCATTCCTTGGCGTAAGGGTGGGTCTCAGACAAAAGTTTTAGGTATGAAATGTTTAGAGGACTATTGACCATTTTAAATGGTTTTGATATTTTGCCTATTAAGGAAGCTATGATTTTTTCTCTCAAAAAAAATCTATTTTCCCACCCCTTTGGTCAATGGTTGGTGCTATCAAAGAACTTGACTAAGATAAGTTTTGGCCCCTCATCCAAAGAACAGTACGAAATTTGAATGGATTTTTTTTTTCACATATTAAGAAAGTTATAGCGATATTTAATTTAAAAAAAAAATCATATAAATTATAGATAAACTTTAGAACAGGCGGTGGTTTTGGGGTCTGGGGGATGTGAAACGCGAAGATATGTCAAAATTTTCCGGAAGTTGAAACATGGCAACCACTTCAATAGGTAGCTTTCTAATGAAATCTACCTAAAAGTGCTCCTGGCAGCCAATGAGTTTTAGAAAGAATACCATATTTGAAACTTGTTAACATGTTCAAGAAACCAGTGCTGGGGAAAGCACAAGTTGCAAAAATGAATTAATAACAAGAAGAAAACAGTTCCTAAAAGATGTAGCAATTGCGAGCAGGAAACACTAAAAAAGCAGTCGTTATAGATAACTCCAATATTGTAATTCATTACTTCCCACATGACAGTCCTACTGGCGACCATAAACATTTTCTTAAATGACAAGAAAGCTTTTGTACTATAATGGGGAAATGGAAAATAATTACGATATTTAACACAAAATTTACCTTGAAAGTGGTTATGACAATGGTCATATGGCATCTCATCACACTGGCACTAATACACTGGTGAGCAAAAATAAAATGGAACACCTCAATTTCTTGGAAATGTTGTCATTTTACTCATCCTTGAATACTAATATTAATGACTTCACTAATTCTTTCAAAACTTTATCATATTTCAACAAATGTTATGCTCCCAGGTGTCGCTTTGAACTCCATTGTGTTGAGTGGCTCAATATGCAAATGAATGTAAATTATTCTCATTTCATAAATTTAAATTGTTTAAAACCCTGAGTTTTGTTCATGTGGGTTTTTATTCATGTGACAAAACAAGGGCACACATTTAAACACTCTTAGCACACTCAGAAGTCAGTGTTGCCACCTCGGACAGATATCAAAGTCCCACAGTTTTTAGGTATGCTCTTGATCAATGCCGTTAAGCTCTCTTGAGCTGGTCAAACTAGCACCCGAGTACCCCCTTGACACTATACCAAATCACAATAAGGGCCATATGTGGATATCCTGTACATAAAAATAAATATCATAAAAATCATAACGAGCACTGAGGATAAAAACAGTCTCGAAGGATTTCCACAATGTACAGTATGCGTGTAGAACTCCATTCTCCACATAGACAACTGCTGTTAGCATGGTAGAACCATTTTAAAATGCAGCCCTTGAAGAGAATGATGAACGGTAATGCCTTAAGCCTACCTGGTCTTGAGTCAAATAAGGTTCTGGTTAGGCCAGCATGTTATCCAGAATTAAACCCTGTTGCATATATTTGGGACTTCAAACTGTGGAATATAGCTTCAGGTGTTTCCTACAACCTCAAAATGCACTTTGAAACATGCTGTGTGTGGAATGGGAGTGCAAACCACCAAAGAGTATAACTAGCTTGATCAGGAACATGCCTCAAAATTTTAGGCTTTGATACCTGCCCGAGGTGGCGACAACCACCCTCGAGTGTGCCAATGAATGTTAAAAGGTGTGCCCTTGTATTGTTGTATGAATAAAAATCTACAACAGCAAAAATCAGAATCAAAAGTTAGCAGAAGCAAATGTTTCTTGAATAATTACCCTGAAATTAATAGGCCATTGCCATGGTCTAGAAGTTACTTCTCCTTCTTTTGGCTTCAAACCAGCATTTCCTTGCAGCATTACAGCATGGGACTCCACTAATCTTTCAAGAAAACTTGGAGCATACACTTCAAAACTCACATTTGGCACTGAAGGAGAAAGAACAAAGATATTTCAAAATGTGGATGTATTCACAGTTAAGATTGGCTTTATACTTTGAATTGTACATTTTAGTTACAACATGAAAGACAGACAGGTGAAACATGGTAATACTGTGGTACAGGGAGGTACAGCATCCAGGATTAACAATGAATTCCAAGGTTTTCTGCACACTAACTAATTCTTCCAGTAATCACAAGATGGGACTCCCCATCAAGCTTTTATTTGAAATATATATTTAAAAAAAGGAATATTGAGTGGAATATAAATACCAGCCCAAAACCAAAAGTTAATAAAAATAAATGTTTGTTGATTAATTACCCTGAAAGTAATAGGCCACTGCCTTGTTCTACACATGTTACTTCTCCCTCTATTGGGTTGAAACCAGCATTTCCTTGTGGCTGCTGTGACAAATGGGGCATTTATATTTTTCCAATACTGTACATCGATTGTTAATCAATGAATTATATAAATAACTCAGCAGATGTAAAATGCTAATATCAACAATGAAGTGAAATGGAACTAGTTGAACAATATGGGCTATTTATATAGAATGAAACAAAATGTTAATGTGTGGCGAGTGCAAGAATGTGTTTCTTTTATCTTACAGTATGTCATTTTAAGTGAAGACATATGTTTTTATAAGATGCCTGATTTATTATTATCTTATTGGAAGCCATTTTTCAGTGCTGCCTTATTAATAAAAATTAATGCTTTTCAGTCGGTAAACACGATTGTACCCAATTGTAATGGATGTTTCCATAAACCTGAAAAAAATTGACATGAGTTTAATAAATAAATACATAAATCCAGATTTGAAAACCTCCTTGAAAAAATAACAAATCTAAATAGATTATATTGAAATATTAGAAGCCTCTTTTGAGTGTTGCCCAAGATATCTGCTAATAATAAATATATTATACCACAGTTCATCATGGTTATACTTGCCATGTTTAGTCCTGAATATAATCAACAATCAATACAATCTGTGAATGTTTCAAATTGAAGTCCTCTCTATAGGCATCCAATCCATCCCCTATTCCACTGTAGTTACTGCATGCTTACTGTAAACATGAGGCAAGTTCAGACAGCAAGCCTATATGCTCGTAATGACTGCAAGGACACAGCTCTGCATCACAGCAGCTAGAGCTGTATCGTCATCGCGCCAGGAGATGGCAGTTTAACACACTGCGATGGGGTGCCGGTCTTGCAGTACGCATGTGTGGTCCGCCAATTCCAAACCTAAATATATCGGCTTCCCGCATGCCAATGGAAGAAGGAATGTGCTGAGTGAGTGAAGCAAGTAGTGACCAACTTAATGTTTCTGGAATGCGCGATACACAGTGAGCGGGAAGACATCTGCAGTTCAAACCCAACTGCCATCTCCTGGCGCGATATCAATATGAGTGAATGCTTTTGTTCAGGCAAAATCAGTTATGGGCTAGATCAATTGCTGATTTGCCAGACACTGCATATTACAGCCAGGCATGCCCGGAAAGTGATTTCCGTTTTTATACGTTGTTCTGGCATCGCATGTGCGGTAGTTGCTCTGGGTCAAGAGGAAGGAGATGATGCCATTTTGAGATCGCTGTCTGCTGCTTATGCTTGGTTAGAATGGAGAAGGTGATTGAAAATCCCGCCGCTAGTAAGATTGGATCTGTCACTCGTTTTCTGAATGCAAAGAACACTAATCCAGTCGACAGATTTGCAAGGTGTATGGATAAAATGCAGAGTGATTCAATGCTAAGGAGATGGGTCTGACAGGTCATTGTATTACAGTATATAACAGAGTATAATTGTTTTTAAGTAAAACATTTTATATAGACAGTAATATTTTCAACAACTCAACATATTTGAATTTGTACCTTTGTAATGATACCATTAAAATAATTAGTTGAGAAAGGTTATAGGAAGACCAAAACATGTATTAAACAAACTCTTTATGTATCGATAGGTGGAAGGGGAGATCAGAAGTGGAACCTATTTTTGTTGTAAGACAAACAATGGAAAAACACTGGGAATATGGAAAAGACATGATAATGACCTTCATTGACTTAGAAAAGGCATATGATAGTGTCCCTAGAGACAGAGTTTGGGAAAGCCTAAAACAAAAAGGCATTGGAGAAGAAATAATACGAATGATAACAGCAATGTACGGTAATTGTTGCAGCTGTGACAAGACTCAAGTAGGTAAAACAGGATGGCTTTTAATTGAACATGGATTAAAACAAGGGAGTGTGCTATCATTGCTATTTATACTGGTGCTGGATGATATACTAAAGGGAACAAAGGAAGCGTACACATGTACAAGAATGATCATAATCCTATTTGCTGATGATATTCTGATTTGGAGAGAGAATAAGAATGTGGTCCAAGAACAGCTAGATGTACTGAAGGAAAATATTGAGAAATGGGAAATGGAAATCAGTATAGAGAAAAGTAAGATAATGGTAATGATAAGAGGAAAGAAGAAGGAAGGAAAGAAAAGGAATTGTTAAAATTGGAGATGTAGATCTGGAAATAGTTGAGCACTTCAAATATTTAGGAGATGAATTGAAGGAAAATGCAAGATTGGATATGGAGATCAACAAGAGAATACAATGTGGGAGTGTGTTCTATCATCAGGTTCAGAGTTTAATTTGAGATAAAGACTTGCCACTGAAGGCTAAAGAAGTGGTGTACAAGACCAATTACTTATCAATAATGACGTATGGAGCAGAAACTTGACCGATGACTAGGAGAGATGAAAGTAGAATACAGGCAGCCAAAATGAAATTCCTGAGGAGTATGACACAGAACACTAGGAGAGATAGAGTGAGAAAGGAAGTGAATGTACAGAAGCTGAATGATAAGCTGCAGCTGAACAGATTGAGATGGTATGGACATGTGAAAAGGATGAATGATGAAAGAATGCCGAAACAAGTGATGGAGAGATGGATGACTGGAAAGAGAGGACGAGGAAGACCTAGAGTACGGTGGATAGATTTGGCGAGGGACAGTGCTAGAGAACGAAACCTGGAGTGGAGTTCAGTGGTTGAGGAAGGATGGTGGACCGACAAGGTAAAGAGGTCCGATCCGGTCCAGGCTGGAAAACTGAAATTGATCATGCGATGAGGTGGAAAAATAAACACATTATAGAATGATTGTAAATTACGCTAACACAGTTGAATATGACGAATCATAGAGCCATGTAGTTCAATGAAGGAAGTGATCATGTGCATGATGATGAATAAAGTGGGTGTCCATCGTTGGTTAATGGAGACTTGGTTCGTGCAGTTGAAGAATGTTTCAAAGAAAATCGTAGGTTTACACTATCTGATCTTTCTGTGAAATTTCCACAAATGTCATGGTTGGCAACACAAGAGGCAACGTTTTGTGAAGGAGGCATACAAACACTTGTGCCACACTAGGACAAGTGCCTCCAAAATGGTGGGAGCTTTGTGGAAAGATAGTTTACAATTTGTAATTTGTTTTGCAATAAATAATTTGCCCGTATCTGTACTCATCTTATTTTAATTACCAAGAAATGGAACTTAGTTTCTGGGCATACAGTGTATATAATTTATTTTAGTTCATGACACAGCTGAAAACTAGAGACTTTGAAGAATCATTAGATATGCCCACATGGTATGAATGGAAGACTGACATGGAGGTCGATATTTCAGGAACTTGTCCCTTCCCACTTCTTCCTGTACACGATATTGCCAATTATTAAGAAAATATCAAGACAGCAAATTTACCGTCGGTAACATCCATTGACATAGTGTATATAACGAGTGTCAAACTGGGGAGCTACATTCGCTGGTAGTCCGAGGTTCTATTTCTACCATTGACAACGGAAATTTCCAAGGGGACATTTATACACGATGAAGAAAAAATGCGTACTTGGAGGTCGGCATGAGGTTCCTCGTCAAAATTCACGACTATAGTTTATCTAGCAAAACCTAGCCCCGCCAATAGGTTCAATAGAAATTCGAGTTAAGAAACAACGCAAACAACGCTGTAACTGCGTGCAGCGCAGCCAAGAACAGGTCGTACGAACTCGGTGCTGTGCCGGAGGTGTCTCATTAGCTCAGTGGTACGAAGTGGTGCCAGAGTGCCGGTTATGCGGACATACCGATGGTCGAGTCGCATTCGCGCCAATTTTTTTTTCAGTTAATGTATCAAATTGTATCCAATGTACACCTCCACAATGCAATACATTATGTGTTAGCATGAACATCTTACAAACGTAAGCGACCACTTTGTTTTGTCCATGGCACAAATAAAGCCAATAGAACCTATTAGTGGATACAGTAACATCGTCTTTACCCAATTAGGTACAAAAATCACAATAAGTAGACTACACTAGATTGCTCATTATGCTACACACAATAATTCCATTCTGTACGTTTGAAGTCCAGTCTTATCTTCATGTACACTTAAGAGCAGCGTTCACTTCACAGATGTTCAAAGCGACCACTGTCATGTGTTAGGCTATTGTCATGTAACAAAATGATGTCCTGCTTATAAACACAGATAAACAACGGGAACTGACGTCACAAAAAAATGACCTGAGGTAGATTCGAACTGTAGCTCCATGGTGGATGTGGGTTTAAAAATCCAGCAGTCTACTCAGTGAGCTACGACGGTTGGTACGGAAGTGCGGGGTGATACACATTCCTCTGTACATTCTGATGGGCTGCAGGATGTGACAGTGTTGCCAGCTTTTCGTTTTCATACTTGTATTTTCAAACTGCACCCGCTCCGATTTTGCTATAGAAACTTTTGTCTTGCATTTGGATGAGGAGTTGCATGCCGACCTCCAAGTGCGGCATTTTTTCTTCACCTTGTATTATCACTCCAGGTAAGTACCAGGATGATACTTAACTTCAAATACTGTTGCACGAATGATACTGCAGACGCCACACCACAGACTATTAGACGACAGTAAATACATGGAACTGACATAAGCATCCAAAAAAATTCATGCATTTGAGCAATAAAGCATCCCTATGGAGAGGAGAAAAATCTATCTTCCAGTTTCCAAATCTCCTCTATCTGTGTTTCTCTAACCAAGGTTAACATTGATGAGCAGTACTGTGCGCATCTGAACCAACCGACCACTTGCCTCCTCGGCTTGGACGTTCTTTCGCTGCCTGACCCACACACCACCCGGCTTGACTGGACTCTGCCAGAAAGATTCGGGTCAGGTTGGGTTTGTTTAAATGTACTGACTGCAGTGCTCCGCTGTCTTGTGAAGCTTTACAGCCATGATTGGAGAAGTAACCTGTGTCAGCTGCCAAACAGAAGTTTTAAGGAAGACATTTGATCCAGAGCAAGAGCGTGGATGGAGGTCAAATTTGTAATGTCATGCCGAGGAACACACGATTACAGGAATGAAGCCAAACATTGACAAGCTCAGGAGTAATTCTATGCCAAACTGGACAGAATCAACCTCAAAATTCTCACCTTTCCTAAAAATTTGTACTTATTCTAGATAATAATACCTATGCCGGCCCCATGGTATTGAAGTAGCGTGCCTGCCTGTCATCTAGAGGCCCCGGGTTCGATTCCCAACTCCGTCAGGGATTCTAGAAACTGACGTGAGGGCTGGAACGAGGTGCACTCACCCTATTGGGGACAATTGAGTGGCTGTCTGACAGCGAGACAACGCTTTGGTCACGGAATCCAAGATTAATGGCCAAAGGGACCCGATGCACTAACCACGCAATACCCCACAATCTCTACTATGTTGCTTAATAGGCCAGGGCCCTTCATGAGCTGAGGTGCCACCGGTATTTAGTTTCTTCTAAGGCTTGGCCTGTAGACATCAAATTTTGAACACAATTTCTTAGAAACTGACGGGCAAAACACACGACTAAGCATGAAACCTCAAAGCAAAACATCCTAGGAGTTCTCGCAGCAAAGGAGAGCGATGCGCATGGTCCACTACCCCAGCGGCGGTCACCAAGAGCCCTAGGCTAAACCCCGCAATAGACACGGCAAAAGCCTGGACCTTCTAGTGGTTGTATTTTTTGTCTGCCTCATAAAATATTTCTAACTTTAATAATATATCACAGTTTTTAAAACCTGGAATACAGCTCTTCAATTCTACACACCAAAGGACCTTGAATCCAGTCCCGTGCTAAGTTGGAAAACTGGCCTCTATTTGAGTTCAACCTGATCATCTCTGATAACACATATTTTACCATTGTTATCCTGGAAAATATCTGCAATAAAAGTTTACAAATTTACCAGACCTGTACTGTATGTTAAAATATTGAAAAATATCACAGCAAATAACTTTCAAAATCCCCAAATCCAAACAAACAAATGATTCAATAAAAAGAAAAAAAAAATGAAGATAAATCCTTGTAGCATGAAGAAATGTTACACTCACATTTTGAGAAGATGTTATCTTCAACATTCCATAAACTATTTGCATCTCTCATGTTTGGATTACATGATACCTCTTGCTGTTCATAGGCCCTAGGAACAAGAACAAAGCAGTGATGACATTTTGCCATTGAATCATACAGACTATATTTACAAATCTTCTTAAAGTTAATTTTCAGCACTACTAAACTACTTTTACACTGCACATATTTTAATTTGCTGGAGGCCAAACTCAAACTTAGAGCCTTTCCAAATCCTACTTCAATTACAAGTACACACATTAGTACATCCATCACAGTGACACAGGTTATCAGACAAATTCTACACACGCCCGAGGACATGGGGCTACATGACCACAATGTCGCAAAACCCCTAAAGAATCAACAACAATAAGCTCAAACTATGGAACTCGAGCAAGAATCCCTGTCACTTTTTGTTACTCAATCAGTATAAACATTGATTGCAGCAAACTGGCTAAGCTGGCAGATTTTCATGAAGAAATTAAAACCACAAGAGCAAAAATCCCTATGAGAACTTAGGTCAATGTGGTTCGACAAAGGTTAGCCACTACCAGTGACTACCTCGAGCACCTCCAGTGATTGTAAAGGTTAAAGAATAATCTCATGATGTATCATCTTCATTTTCCCCTTTTCCAGCTGACACCGGGTGGGGGCAAATATGGTTCCTCTCCACTTTGTTCTGTCGTTCCACCATTCCTCTTCCGACACGGTGTTCCAATCCAGGTACCGTTTTCTAATGCTATTCTTCACCGAGTCCATCCAACGCATTCTTGGTCTTCCTCGTCCTCTCTTCCCTGTCATTCGTCATTCCAGTGCTCGTCTTGGTAGCCTTACATCATTCATCCATTTGACATGTCCAAACCATCTCAATCTGTTTTGCTCCAGTTTGTCATTTAGCTTCTGTACTCCCAGTTCTTTCCGTTTATCTTCATTTCTCACTCTGTCTCTCCTCGTTTTCTGGACCATACTTCTCAGGAATCTCATCTCAGCTGCGTGTACTCTGCTCTAATCCCTCTTAGTCATTGTCCAAGTTTCCGCTGCATATGTCATTATATGAACATAATATGCTTTGTACATAACTTCTATAGCCTTAATTGGTATTTCCTTGTTCCATACTAGTACCCGTACCTGTTGGTAGAAAGCACTCCCGAGTTGTATTCTTCTGCTAATTTCCAAATCTAGTCTTCCATCTCAATTCTTTCTTAAACTCTTCTGCAACCTCCATTTCCATTCAGTTCACTTCCCTAGTATTTGAAGTGTTTCCCCACTTCCAATTCCTTATCTCCAACTTTGATTATTCCTTTTCCTTCTTTCTCACCTCTGCTCATCACCACTGTTTTACTCATCTCCACATTTATCTTCAATCCCCATTGCTCAATCTTTTCATTTATTATGTCTAACTGGTCTTGTACCTCCATCTCATCCTCGCCCCAGATCACAACATCGTCTGCAAACAACATTACCTTCATCTTTGCCCTACTATAGTCTTTCATTGCTGCCTTCATGATGTCATCCATCACCATTAAGAACAATAAGGGTGACAACACACTTTCTTGCTTTAGTCCAGTGTCAATTTTAAACCATTCCGATGTCCCGACTCTAGTCTTCACACTACTGTAGCAATCCATGCACATTGCATTTATCATGTCTCTCAGTTTCTTGCCTATTTGTTAGGCTTTCCCAAACTTTTGTTCTAGGGATGCTATCATAGGCCTTTTCTAGATCAATAAAAGTCATTACCATATCCTTCCCATATTCCCAACTCTTTTCAATGTTCTGTCTCAGAATGAAAATGGGTTCCACAGTTGACCTGCCCCCTCTAAATCCAAACTGCTCCTCCTCTATTTGTCTTTCTACCTTTGCTCTAATTCTTTTTTCTAGAATTCTTTCCATTACTTTGGCAACATACGAGATGCTGGTGATTCCTCGGTAGTTACCACACACCTTCCTGTCTCCTTTCTTGAATATTGGCAATACTATTCCCTTTTTCCAGTCTTCAGGAACTTTCTTCTCTCTCTACACACTCCTGAGAAGTCTGTATGTCCACTGCAGTCCCACTGGTCCTGCCGCCTTGATCATTTCTATTGCCACTTCGTCTATTCCCACAGCTTTCCCCATCTTCATCTTTCTAACTGCTCATTCCAGTTCTGCCATAGTAATGTCTGGTTCTTCTTCTATTTTTTCCTCCATCGTTTTGGCGGTTAGCGTGACTTCTCCGCATGCCTGATGTCTCACCTTCAACAGCTCGCTGAAATATCTGTCCGTTATCTCTTCTGGTTTGGTCAATATTTCTCCTTCTTTGTTTTTCACGAACCCAGTGTTCACCTTTTCATTCCTTCTACTTTTTATAATTCCAAATAGCAATTGTTTTCCACAATTTAAATCGTCCCTTATATCCTGGGTGAATTCTTCCCAGCTTTTCTTCTTTTCCTCTGCAATTACTTTCTTCAAATCTCTGTTTGCTTCTATATATTTTGCTCTACTTTCTTCAGTCTTTTTTGTTTTCCATTCCTTCCAAGTTTTCTTCTTCTCTTTTACCTTTTCTTTCACTCTATCATTCCACCATTTTGTCGCCTTTTCCCGTACCTTTCTTGATGTTCTACCACATGTTTTCTCTGCACTGTTTACAAATGCCCTCTTAAAATTATCCCATTCTTGCTCCACATGGGTAATATCTGTCCTTGGTATCTGTTCTTGCAATTCTTTCTTAAACTCTTCTGCAACCTCCTTTTCCTTTTATCTCCAGACCTTAATCTTTCTTTCCCTTTTTTCTGGTAATCTCATGAACTTTCCTACTTTTAGTTTTGGTACTACTGCCCTATGGTCTCCTCAAAAGGCTTCTTCTGGCATGGTTGTGACATCCATTAGTTCTTTCCGATGTCCTTTTTAGAATAATACGAGTACATAGTCTATCAGAGTTTTTGTTCTTCTATCTCCCCATCCATATCTTGTTATCTTCTGACTATTTTTCTTTCTGAACCACGTATCCCCTATAATTAATTGGTTCCGCTGACAGAAGTCAACTAAAAAATCCCCTTCTGGATTCTTACTGCCATAACCATATGGTGCCAAAAATCTCCTCTCTTCCATGTCTGTATAGAGGATAAGGAAATAATGGTAATGGGAGTTCTGAATGCACATCTTCTAGGAATTATTCTAAATTCTCTTCTTTATTACCCGTTTGTGGAGCATATACTTGGAGATGTCCCTGTCTGGAACTGTATCGTTCCTATGATCATCCCGTTACTAATCTTCTTCACCTCCTCCACATACTCTAGGACATCCTGTCTTATAATCATTCCTACTCCATTTCTTGCCTCCTGTCCTCCACTGTAAAACAGCCTATATCCTTCCTTTAGTTTTCTTTCCCCTTTTCCTTTCCATTTCGTTTCACTGAGACCAAGGTTGGCTGTATCTTTCTCCATCATGAAGTCCACTAGCTCCTCAGTCTTGTCCATCAGGGTTAAGATGTTGACTGTCCCTATTGGGAAGTATTGTGATGCTGGTCGCCCATTTCTCACAGCTCCCCCAGCATCTGAAGAACTGCGCGTCCCCTGCAGGGGACGCCCTAGCATTTTCCGAGGCTGAACCATATTTGCTATCATTTTAGGCTATTATTAAGATGGGGTTGCCACTCCCAAATGCATTTTATGACCTACTGCCAGGTATGAACTAGGCCGCTCCTAACATGGAGAACAGACGCCTTTTGTAGCCACTCCTCTGGAGTACAGATGCTACGAGTGTCCATAATATGGACAAATATCTTTTACTCTATTAACCCAGAGCTCTGGGTTGCCTCTTCCGCCAACTTTGCTGTACCGAAGGACTCCTTCACCACCGCAGGTACCGTTGAGGTCTTCACTCATACCCTGAGCTGGGCCCTCCATATTTACAACCCCTGGATAGAGGGTGTCCCAGCATTGTAAAGCCCCTAGGAATTGGGCTACCTGTTGGTCCATGGGTCTTATTGGAGGGTATTAGAACCAACCCTAACAATACAGTTCGGAATCCCCTATCCGCCACCTGGGGATGCGCCCTCTAGAGGTTACAGGTTCCCCCGATGTATATGATGTATAAATAAATTAAGTACCGGTACTGACATACCTGTACAATACAGAGATTTTTTTGTTAAGTATATAAATACATTTTTCTGCCCGACTCTGTATGTTAATCACATTTGCCAGTTAAGCAGTGTTACAATGTGCAGAGAGCTTCAACCCTATAATTTCTTTCTAGAAATACTTCAACAATGAACCAGACTGAAAAGTCCTGAGTAAAGATAGGAAACTTCAATCAGAATGTGAAATGAAACACACTGACCATTTTGCCAACTGTTTGCCACTTGATGTCAGGATGCAATTCTGAAGATAATGGACAAATTTTAATTTAGATGAGACAGTTGTTACTATATCTTGATCTCTTCCATTCACAATGAGTACTTTCCAGACATCGTTGGCATCTCCAGTACCATTCTGAAAAAATACAACAGAAAAGAGCTGTTTATTTAATCAAAACAACCAGAAAAATAATATAGATTATGTTGTTTATGTTACTAAACTCTTCATATCCCGTTACTTGATAATAAAAATGGAAAGGTAAATAAGCTCTGATGTTCATGTTAGTAAGCTCTCCATCTCCTATCACTTGATATTTATACAGGGAAGGTAAATAAACTCTGATGTTCATGTTACTAACCCCTGTATTTAGTTACTTGATAATATAATAGGAAAGATACATAAACCCTGTTGCTCAGATTACTAACTTTTCTGTTTCCCGTTACATGATAATATAACAGGAAAGATACATAAACTCTGTTACTCACATTACTAACTTCTTTGTATCCCGTTACTTGATAATATAACAGGAAAGATATATAAACTCTGTTGCTCATGTTACTAACTTCTTTGTATCCTGTTACATGATAATACAACAGGAAAGATACATAGACTCTGATCTTGATGTTTCTAACCCTTCTGTATCCCGTTACTTGATAACATGACAGGAAAGATGAATAAACTCTTTTGTTCATGTTACTAACCTCTCCATAGCCTGTTACTTGATAATGCTTTCTAGACAATGGAGCAGGAACCTTATGAGCATGTAAATTTCTTCGCGTAGAGACATGTTCAAGCCTAATTAAATCTCCATGTTTCACCAGTTCCACAGGATCAGATTCAGAAACTTCAGCATTGAACTTCTTAACCAGAAAATTGTTATTGTCGTCTTTATGAGAGTACACCGTCACCTAAAAAAACAAAACAGAACTACAGTTTCCCTTGCAGTTACATGAATACTCTTCTATAGTTTTCAACTAGAAACCACTGTATGCTTCAGTATATTTCACACCACTTTTGTGGTCTGGGAGTTATTGAGCCTAGAGCCAAATCTCAAAGATATGAGTGAAGTAACCTCATAATATACACTTATAATCTCTGACTCCACTGTAAAGATTCTCATATAAACCTACAGCTGGAACATAGCCAAAACAGTTGCCAGAAGTATGCTCACTCTTTGTTTAAGCAACTGTACATATACATATATATACATGATGTTTTTTTTTTTAAACCTCTGATGGGTCATAAATAAAAGGCATGTGTACTTAGCCAAATTTATTACCAAATGTTAAGTACACATGTAGTTACTTTTCAACATAATCACCGTGACGGTTGAGGCATTTGTCATACCTGTGGACAAGCGTTTCGAACCCCTCTGCAAATTATGTTACTGCCAGTGAATTAAGATAGGCATGAACGTTGGTTTGAAGATCTTCATCATTCTCGAACCTCCGCCCTCCCAGCCAGGTTTTCAGTCCAGGGAAGTCATTCAGCGCCAAATCGGGACTGAACGGCGGGTGGTCAAAAAGTCCCATCGAAATTCCTCAATAAGTTGTTGGGTGACACGAGCACTGTGAGGGCGGGCATTGTCATGAATCAAGAGAACTCCAGACATCAGCATGCCTCTGATTGTTCTGTATGGCTCTCCGCAGTTGTCGCAAAGTTTGGCAATAAACAGCTGCATTGATCGTAGACCTCCATTCCATAAACTCAACAAGCAGCACACCTTTTTGGTCACAAAAGACTGTAGCCATCATCTCCTTGTCGTTGAAGGTTTGCTTAAACTTTTTCGGTTTGTTTGGTGAGTGTGAGTGCATCCATTGATGTGATTGTTGTTTTGTTTCGGGGGTAGCATAAAGAACCCAGATCTCATCGCCAGTCACAATGGTCTTCAAGAAATCGCCACCTTCAGCCTCATAATGGGTGAGGAACGTCAACGCTGCCGCCATTCGGCGATGTTTGTGGTCATCAGACAACATCTTTGGAACCCATCGAGCGCACAATTTCCTGTAGAGCAGGTGTTCTGTTAGGATCTTGTGAACAGATGGCCTTGAAATGGCAGAAAATTTCTCACACAACTCGCTCACAGTAAACCTGCGGTTGTTGCGAGCCTCTTGGTCAATTTGTTGAACAATGTCATCTGAAGCGACAGACTTGCTTCCTTGTCCCCCTTCATCGTGAACTTCGGTCCGGCCTTCTTTAAACTTCCTGCACCATTCACACACAACAACCATCACTCATACTGCTTGGACCGTATACCTGACTCAATCGTTGGTGAATGTCAGCTGCACTACTCCCTTCTGCTTGAAGGAACAGAATCACACTCCGCAACTCGCATTTGACGGGAGAGTCCATCGTAGCGGCCATGCTTCCGTGCCAATAACTCGGTTCACAATGGCGTGATGAAGCTGCTTGTGGCTGAGGATCGAATGGGGGACATGCGCAGTCGCCCTCTACGTACAAACAGTTCCCACCGCGTGTGCCGTCGTCTACCTTCACAGTCGGAGGTTGAAAAAAAAACAGCCCTCGTATACACTCCCTTGCATGTACTGTACATGAATACTGATCTATAGTTTTCAACTAGAAACCACTCTATGCTTCAGTATCTTTGGTGTTATGGCTGGAACAGAGTACACTCAGCCTTGTAAAGGCACCTGAGATGAGGTAGTCAATCCAGAAGGAGTTTCCCTACTTCTACCCCACGAAAACGCTACGATGTTATCTAACTGAAGGGACCCACCTTTTGAATCGTAGCTTCAATTACAAGTACACACAGCAGTACCGACACCACAATAACATTCATTCATTAGTTATTTCATTCAATCATTCATTTTCATTTGAGACTGTTTTGCATATCATCGTCCAGTCTAGTCTGCAAGCCTCTATGTGCAAACGACTCGTCTCCATGATCCCCTCTTAGCAGTTAACACTGCGATCTACTCTGCTTCTACACCTCTCCACTTAAAATCGTTATACACTAAATCTAACCGTCGCCTCTTAGGTCTACCTCTGCTTCTCTTACCTTCTATAGACAAGTTTATTAACCTCTTAGGTAATCTCTCCCCACCCCACCCATTCTCAATATATGACACCACCATCTGAGTCGGCTCATATGTTCAGCCTCATCTAATGTGTTCATTTCTAACTTAGCTTTTATCTCCTCATTACCAGTACCCACCTGCCATTGATTCTATCTATTTGTCCCAGCAATCATTCTTGCTACCCTCATATCAGTTACTTCCAGCTTATGTATGAGATATCCTGAATCCATCCAGCTCCAGTTCCCTTACAGCGAGGTTAGTCTAAAAACTGAGCGATTTATAGTTTCATTGCCACACTAACTTCTTTCTTGCAGAATACAATTGATTGCAACTGAGACTCACTGCATTGGCTTTTCTACAACTTGACTATCTCTTTAACACATTGCGATGCACGCGTGGGTATATTTTACCCAGGGAAAACTGAATTGTTAATCATTTTTTGTTTAACGGATATTCTGCCTTCCACCCGTCGCTACTTTACCAATGGACTCTCCCATGCTGTCCTTACTGCTTGCCATTGTTTTAATGCTAGTGTTGTTCGAGCTATTGACACGTTTATATGCTAATGCCAGTCGTGCGTGCTTTCGTAAGTTAACAGTGTGATCTAATTTTCTCGTGAACTGGGAATGGACAGACTAACCAATACGGATATAAGTGATTTACTTGGTGACAATGAACTCGATGATGAAATTGTTGATGGAAGTGACAATTCAGATATAGACTTAGTTTATGAAAGTGATAATGGCAGCGATACCAAGCAGGACAGCTGTACGTCAGAACACGAAGGTACTTCTTCCAGTGAATCTGAACATGAAGTTGATGAGGATAATATACCATTTGGTATGAGACTTGATGTTTATAAGGGGATGAAAGTTTGATGCTTTTCAGTCGGTCAACACGAGTGTTTCCCAAAAGAGATGGGTTATTCCCTAATCCTGAAAAAAATTACATCAGATTAATAAATACACTACCCTAGTTGTTGATTTTTACTACCACATCACTCTGTGCCTCATAAAATGTGTTTCCTGATTTGCCGCTATACATGAAGCATATACTGAAACAATCCTGATCCGAGTTCCTGAAATTTCCAAATCTATCCACATTAATCGTTCGCTTATGTACCTCAAAGAAACTATGTTTAATTCTATGGTTTTCTTGACATACAGTCCTACTTCCCACTTGCCCTACCTCGTTTTACATCCCTGACAGGCTCACCATTCAATTTCTTTGACGGTTCAGGGAACAAACCAGTGAGTTGGCTAGCTGAACACAATTAGGGCCACAACTCAGAAGATGTCCAAGATCCCCGCCCACAATGTTACCACATCTACTTTGCTGGCAAAACTAAACATGCTGTCTTTTACAAGAACAGCACTAGTCCTCACAGACCAATTTTTAAAATTACCATTATAGATACCGACATCATTATCTTATAATATGCATTTCGTGTGCATCTAGTGGAATTTTATGGAACTTTCCTGGCTCAAGTTATCAGGGACGTGAGGAGAAAATATTCATTTTAATAAGTAAAATAAGCCAAAACCCCAGCTATTTTTAAAAAATTCATAAATTCACCAAGACACAAAATATGAGGCCTGGAAAAAACCGGGCATACAGAATCATACAGGATGTATAAAACAAATATTTTAATGAAATCAAATTGCATAATTTCAACAAGACCTGTCGTTGAGAAATCGATGACCTGAAAACGGACTCCACCATCATGGCCACATTCTGGATGAATAACACTTGCTCACCATAGCAAATGTGCAACCCATTTCCTTCAGTGTTGCCTATTAGGAGGATTGGGTTTCAGTCAGTTGATGGGGCCATTCATCTTGGGCAGTAAATATCAATGAACCTAATCAAATATTTAAAAACATTCTTGAAATAAATAGATAATAATACCTTTTCAAATTATACACCACTATATTAAATAATAATAAGGGAATCCCCTTATAAATATTAACAGCCCAAGATAATTGAGCCCCCGACCGACTGAAAAACAAAAGATGGCTCACCATGCTTAGTCAGGAGGGGGGTGAACTGGGCTGTTGGGTTAATGACATGAAAATTAGACCATCCCCTTCATCCAAAGACACAGGCATAGATGGCTATGATGCAAGAGGAAAGCGTTCCTGCCTAGAATGTAGGAAATTTGGGTTCAAAACCCAAGTCTCATTTTTAAGTTTGATTTGACAAATAAGAATGTTGATACTTTTTCTGGTGGGCAGTGCACAGTGACCAGTTTGAAGTTTATTGTTCGACTATGGAATCCATTTCTATTTCACCTGTACTCATTTTACTGTTTAAATCACATCAACTCACCTGCTGCTGCCGTGCACCAACTCCTTTGGGATACAAATGCCAGTGAGAGTGGAGGTAACCTCCACCAGTGCGGTGGTTTTTCAATGTAATGATAGCACCATAGGCCAACTCTGAAAATACATTTCAAATATCAGGCAAATTAAATTTCCCGTTTTTTGCTAACTGGCACTGATGCAACCATTCTCTACATCTTCCTGCATCACAGCACACTTTGTCGTCCTACACAACTTGTGCCACAAGCACAGTAGGTAATGGAAATAGTGACTGGCATAAACCCTACCTGTGCACCTGGCATGATTAGTCTCAACACCTGCTTCATATCGTCATATTTTTTTAAAGTATCCCAATATTAATAAAATATTACAAATGTTAGGTTTAGTAACCACTAAAGTGAAAGAAATAAGTTGTTATAGCAGGATGTTTCTCTGTTTAGAATTGAATTTCTTGTGTTTTGAATTAACATTTTTAAATGTTTAATGTTTTCAGCAGAACTCCAATTATCCCTTGTTTTTATTTTATTATTTTATTTTTCTGTGCAGCCCCCTGGGAGGCCGAGTGCAGGTCTTTCTAGTGAATGTCCGTTGGCGACCTGCGCGTCCGAATGATGAAGTGATGATGAAGACGTCACATACACCCAGCCCCCCGGCCAGAGGAGTCAACTCCAGGAGATGAAAATCCCCGATGGCCCAGCCAGGAATCAAACCCAGGACCCATGGGCCAAAGCCTAGCGCGCTAACCAATTTGCCATGGGGCCGGACATTATCCCTTGTAACAAAGTGAGATAACCTAAATAATTCAGAAAAGGCTTTATTTATAAGTTTGAAAGGCAACTCTTTTGAAGTACGAGTTATAATGGATGTGTCCAAAAGGGCAATGTTGGTCGAATGCAAGTCATGGACAGGGACATATGCTAATATACAGTATATTGTTAGAAAATGTCCATCAATCAATACAATATTATTTCTTTATAACTAGTGGTCCATGTTTCGGAGTTCGTCTGCACCCTTTTTATACAGTGGAGTTCTTGACCCACTTTTTAATATGTGTATTCCAAGTGCCTATATTTAATGTTTTTGATATGTATGTTAGAATGATGAACAAAAGGGGCAAGAGATAGAAAATAGGGAAGAACTGAAGAACATGTGGAAAGAATATTTTGAAGAACTTCTGAACCCAAATAAAAACCACGGCGAGGAGGAAGAAATCGGGGAAGAGGAAGATGGACTGCAAACAGAAAAGGACTTAACATGGAAGGAAGTGGAAGATGCAGTGAGGGAAGGCACCGGGTGTGGATTAGTTGAGTGTGGAGATGGTGAGAGCAGCTGGAGAGGTGGGGATACAATGGTTGTACCGAGTGATGAAGACAGCATGGAAGGAAAGGAAGACCCCAGAGGACTGGAAAAAGGGAATAATTGTCCCGATCTTCAAGAAAGGTAGTAGAACAGAATGCAGAAACTATCGGGGAATAACACTGATGAGTCATTGAGCAAAGATGTTTGAGAAAGTTTTGGAAAGGAGAATTAGGACAAGGATAGAAGGAGGGATCAGGGAAGAACAACATGGCTTCAGAGCAGGAAAGTCCACAGAGCAGGAAGGTCCACAGTGGATTTGATTTTTGCTGTAAGGCAGTTACAAGAACAGCACTATGAGTATGGAACAGATCTACTGATGGCCTTCCTGGACATTGAGAAAGCATATGACAGTGTATGCAGAAACAAAGTATGGAAGTCCCTGGAGGATGGAGGAGTAGAAAAATGGACTATAAGGAGGATAAAGGAGATGTACAAGGGAAGCGTGAGCTGTGTGAAAGTGGGAGGAGAGAGATCGGACTGGTTGGAACAGAGAAATGGCCTGAAACAAGGAAGTGCACTGTCACCGTTACTTTCCATTGTGGTGATGGATGACATAATGACCCGAGTGGCTCAAGTAAATGGGGGAGGAAAGATGAAAGCAATGGTGTTTGCAGATGATTTGATGATTTGGGGAAACAAGGAGGAGGAGGTACAGGAGCAGTTGGACGTGAGGGAAGGAATAATACAAGGATATTGGATGAAATTTAGCATAAATAAGAGTGAGATGGTGATCACAAGGAAGAAGGAAAGAACCACAATGGGAATAACAATTGGTGGGGAACAGTTGAAGAAAATAGCGAGTTTCAAGTATCTGGGAAGCCTGATACAAGATAATGGAAGAAACGATAGAGAAATAAATGAGCGGTGGAGACACGCAGAAGCATTCCGGAGGAGTGTGAGAAGCATGTTATGGAGCAAGGATGTCCCTCAGAACAGCAGAAAGATCATATATCGGACGTACTATGTCCCTATCCTGACGTATGCCTCGGAGACCTGGGTTATGAAAGGAAGGGAGAAGAGCAAAATACAGGCCAGTGAGATGAGGTTCTTGAGAAGCAGTATTGGAGCTACAAAGATGGACAGAATAAGAAATGAGAGGACTAGAGAATTAATGAAGGAGGAACCATTACAGGATGGTATAGAGAAATCCAGACTTAGATGGTATGGACATGTAAAACGAATGGAGGAGAAGAGGATACCCAGGAGGATACACGAGACGAAGTGGGAAGGAAAGAGACCGAGAGGGAGACCGAGAGACAGGTGGCTGAAGGGGGTGGAAGGAAGCGTGAAGAAGAGAGGAGAAGACTGGACAAGGGTGGAGGCTGAGAGATGGTGGGAAGACAGAAGACGTTGGAGTGGCTTGTGTTTCAAGCAGACCCGGCCAGTGGCTGGAAACTGTGCAAGATGATGATGATGATGGTATGTATAATATGAATGCTGATTAGATGGCTGATGAAGGGTGCGAACGAGCCCCGAAACATGTACCAGTAGTTATAAAGAAAAAAAATTGTATTCATTGATGGACATTTTCTAACAATATATATTAACAATTTGTCCATAAGGACCAAATATGGAGGAAGGTAATCTAAGGGACATATGTCTCAAACAAAGCATTAAGTTGTGTGCCAAATTTCAAGGCGAGAGGGAACACATGACAGACCTCCCATGACCTGGACGAGCCCATTGATCCACTAATGAAGTTCTTGAAAGGTGAGCTATCACTTCTGATCAAGCAGTTTCTCATGCTGATGAAAAATGGTATCATTACCAACCAGTGCCCACCTTCACAGAGGTTACAGGAAAACTGGTTCAGCGTTGGAACAGGGGAGGTGAATAATTGTGGACTCCCTCAAACTGTCGTTGTGGTATGTTCCATCAGAACAACCCTTGTAATTTTCTTTAAAAATAGTCGTCACCTAAAGTTAAGCTTTTCTCCTTGAAATAAAGGGACTGGTGTCCCAACTATCATATAGGTTTGAGATTGGTCTTGTGGCTAATCTTTTACAAGTTGATAATAAATGTCTGAAACTTGCACAAACTTAAATTTAATTGTAACGACAAAGAGAATTGGATGTTCATTTAAGCCTGGCATTGTCTGCATTTCTTGCATTGAAATGACTGCACACACAATCTCACGGTATAGAGGAACTGCGTTCTTTAATCTCTGTTCCCAGCAAGTTTTGTAACAATGGCTCTATCAGTCAAACAGTGGCTGCCATGTTAGTCGCCTCTAAACATTCACCATGTCAGATTTCCATGAGCAGTGTTACACAAGAAAGTCTTTAGTTGGCTTGAAGAAAATTGTTGTTAATTCATTTGCGGGGCTTGGGACATCTTGGTCATCAGCCCCGTGTAGTTGAGTGAGTGTGTGTGAACTTGTCTTACAACCTGTATTCCTGTGATGACTGTATTAGTGCGTGTAACTGTATTGAGGACAGGGATGGGGTAAGCGCCCTGGGACTTGAAGTAAGGTACTATCCCTGCATTTGCCTGGAAGGAGTGTGAGTAAACCTGGGGAAAAAGCACACTCAGAATAGCCACTGTCAGCACTGCGATTCAAACCTGCGTTCTCCTGACTTGTTGCAGCTGCCCATACGACCATGGTGAAAAATTCAACAAGCACGGCTACACCTCAGGGTGCTTGGAGAAAAATGCTTTGGCAAATTACAGAGAGTTAAAGAGAGAAGATTCTGCGATTTCTCACTGAGCTTGTTTCTGATGGTGTAAAGCATTCAAAGCTGGCCAAGAAAGTGTTGAACTGCAGGGAGTAGAAGGAGTAACTGTCGTAGCCTTACCAGAGGCAATGAACAACACTGGTGCTGTTATTATTTGTATTGGCTTATGTCTCACTGTAAGGAAGGTTGTACACAGCCTTGGAATATCAGTCGGGAGCACTTACAAACTTTTAACTCACCATTTGTTACAACTCCTGTGTTTGTGTGGAATGGATGCCACAATTGTGCAGAAGCAGGTTTGTGTGCCACGACTGGACACAATGCAATCAGACAGTTCCAGAAAAGGCACGTATACAGATGTCAGAGTAAGGCCAGGGACATCACTTTCTTCGATTAGCAGTGAATGGTGTACACTCGCACGTTTCCAGAACAAACTACAGTCACTAAAGGTTACTACCAGAATGACCTGCACCAACCAATGAAGGAACACATACCCAAGAAAAGGGGAACGTAATTGGGCGGTGTAACAGTAACACCAGACCACATGTTGGTACTGCAGTTGCTGAGTTCCTGACAAAAAAATGGGATCTCCACATTACACCATCCACTTGACAGCCCAGATCCGGCAGCATGTGACATGACATATTTCTCAACGTGTTGTCCAAAAAGGACAAAAAGGAAGCTTGTAGTTTAACGTGACCGTTAATCTCGCGATCATAAGCCACGGGAGTCCAAAAAGGACATTATGGTACGTTGTTTCAACAGTGAAACCCAGGTAGTGAAAGCTTTTGAGGTGGTTCTGAAGCAGTTGTTGGAGAATGATTTCCTATATGTCGTCCAGGAATGGCGAAGGAGGAAGAACAAGTGTACCAGCATAGCATGGGCCTGGGAGTATATTGAAGGGAACAAAGGTTTGAATTTGCGGTTTTTGAAACAAAGAGTAATAGTGCCAGGCTTAATTAAATTTCTAACTGTAAATTTATATTTATTCTAGAAATAATTGATACAACTTTCATTTTGTTGCAGGCTGCATTACTCATCTAACAACCAATACTGCATATTTAATGTATACTTTTCTTAAGGAAATATTTGACCTATAAATTTAAAAAAAACTCAGCTAGAAAGAACTCGAAAACTCCAGTTTATCTTTTACAAATGGATCTGTTCCCTTAGAGTATCCTAGTTATTATTATTGGTTTGATATCCCTTTTACATTAGCCACTGAAGCTTTTAGAGATGCTGGAGTGCCGGAATTTTGCCCCCAGGGGGATCTTTAATGTGCCAGTAAATCTACTGACATGGCTCTCTCACATTTGCGCAGCCTCAAAGCCAACACAATGCACCAAGATTTGATCCTGCAACCTTGGTGACAGCAGGCGAGAACGTTATCGCTGCAAGACACAGCCACTCACATCCTAGCCAAAAGTGCATGTAGTACAGGCATAGAATGAATTCACTTAAAATACAGATACAACTGAAAATGACATCCCCAGTGCTTGCAAATCATAAAGTTGCTAGGATATGTGGCTGAGATTAGACGTCTTATTGTGATCAATAGTTATTTATCATTTTTGCTTAAAAAAGGCAGTCTTGGAAGCTGACATGGCTCTCTCACATTTGCGCAGCCTCAAAGCCAACACAATGCACCAAGATTTGATCCTGCAACCTTGGGAACAGCAGGCAAGAACGTTATCGCTGCAAGACACAGCCACTCACATCCTAGCCAAAAGTGCATGTAGTACAGGCATAGAACAAATTCACTTACAATACAGATACAACTGAAAATGACATCCACAGTGCTTGCAAATCATAAAGTTGCTAGGATATGTGGCTGAGACTAGACATCTTATTGTGATCAATAGTTATTTATCATTTTTGCTTAAAAAAAAGGCAGTCTTGGAAACTATGCTGAAAAACATAAAAAAAAAAACACTTTACTTTCACCTCAAGGTAATACAAATTTCCTCAAATAAATTATCATGTTACTGTTGTGCTTCACCTAGGGCCTATGCACACTGGACATGTACTAGTGGCGCTGCACAGCGCTTGCTCTGCAAATTAATCGTGGACCTCGAAGGATTTTTGAAAGACGGACAAAAAATGGATCTTAGCATCGAATGAGCCTTTTTTTTTTGATGTGTAACATCTTTCCACTCGGTTGCTGGATATTTTTGTGGGAGTGATTTTGAAAAATGGGACGGAAGTGGATCGGAACGATCGAGGTGGCATCAGCTGGCACACTTCCGTTCGAACGGAAGTCTGCTCGAACGGAAATGTGCTAGCTGGCAGTGGTGGATCGAACGGAAGTGTAAGACGCACTGCCAACTCGATCGATCGATTGAGCTGGCAGTGGTAAGAGAAACAATGAGCGCGCAGTGTTGGAAATTGATACCATGACGTACTCTCGGCCATGTGGAATGTATATGACATACTGAACGGTAAACGCTCATGCGAATTCTGGTGTCAAGTGATTGAAACAAAGCACATGGTATATGTTCGAAGTCTTCGTATCAGTACTTAAATGGTAAAATGCCTTAATATCAAACATTGTAAGTAGTCGGCATTGCCGGTATTATGTTTCTGCACAATGGCTATTCAAATATTAACCCACATAACGGTAATGCAGTCATCAATATAATCGTTGTGGTTATACGAGAATTGAGCAAGGCTTCATGAACTATTGCTGAATACATTTTCTTTACTCACAAGAGGGCCTATTCATAAGGCATTTTACACTCAATTTCACGCAGGAACATTATTGAAACAAGCAAAATATAAATGAAACTTAATTCCGTAATGCAGTATTATTGGAACGTGGAAATAAGTCACCATCTTGTGCACAATATTTGCGTAGTCGAAATAGCCGTGGGGTTAGCGCCTATGACTATGAATCTAGAGATCTCAGGTTCGAATCCCGAACGGGGTAGATATTTTTGCTACCAGATTATCATTTTAAACGATATTTATCATATCAATATGACTCATTTTAACAGAATCCATATGAAATTACGTGTTGGTCTGTGAATCAAAAGGACCTGTTTATAAGGAATTTAAGGTTATGAGCGGTGTCGCGTCTATTAATCTAGTTGATCCATATCGTATTCTTTATTTAGGCTAGTGCTGGTGGAAGCTACAAATCATCTAATAAAATGAGTTCCGTATTATAAACTACAATATCTGTAAAACACTCCCTTTTATTTCCAATAAAGGGTACTAGACTTTCTTCTCAACGATAGCCACAGGTGAAAACTTATGCTTAAGTGGACATGTCAATCATGTGAAGCATATAAAGAGAGATGATATTTCAGTCATCTCAGCAGAAGTGATACGGCAAACATCCGTGACACAACCACCATATAAGGGGGCGTGGTAGCACATCGGTCAAGATGTTTGTCTCTCACCAAGGCAGACCGGGCTCGATTCATCATCATCATGAACCGGCTCCAGTTTACCGGGTGCGGTGAATGAGCGCTCTCCATTTAGTTCTTTCCAAGAATGTTTCCTCCTCCATGATCCACTGCACACCCAGACCTCTTTCTGCAAGATCATTTCTAACCTGGTCGATCCATCTCTTCCTCGGTCGACCTCTTGGTCTCTTGCCTTTTAGTTCTTTCTCAAATCGCACTCTAGCTGTTCTTTGTGTGTCCATTCTTTTGAGATGACCGAACCATTTCAGCCTGGCTTCAACACAGATCTCATTAAGAGATTGTTCTACTTGAACAAGATGGCGTATCTCATTTTTTATTTTGTCCCTCCTTGTCTTCTGAATCATAGTTCTTAAAAACTTCATCTCCACCACCTGTAGTTTGCTGGTATTTATCTTGGATTGGGTACAGGTTTCTAAGCTATATGTAGTAACAGGTACAAAGAAGCTCTTGTAGAGTGTTTTTTTTTTTTTTTTTTTTTAAGCGTATGGCTTTTAGTGCCGGGAGTGTCCGAGGACATGTTCGGCTCACCAGTTTTGTAGCTGCTTCGAGACGGACACCCAATGGGTGAGCTACAAGTACCGTTGGGGAGGAAAGTTGGAAGGGAAGGGCGAGGAGTTGGAAGGTAGCGGCTGTGGCCTATAGTGAGGGACCAACCCCGGCATTTGCCTGGAAGGAAGATGGGAAACCACAGAAGATCATCTTCAAGGTTGCCGGCGGGGGGATTCGAACCTCCTCGCCTCCCGGATGTGAGCGACTGCCATTAGTCATGCTGTAACCACCACGGCTAACTCACCCCTCTTGTAGAGTATTAGTTTTGATCTTAAAGGAACTTGCTTATCCCAAAGAAGCCCTCTCACGAGATTATAAAATTTTGCTCCATGTTGAACTCTACTAGTGATTTCTGCAGGTTATCTGTGGACACTACACTGCCAAGGTAACAGAACTGCTGTACTTGTTCTAATTTTGTACCATTGAGAGTTATGCTAGTACAGATGTTTTGCCGACTAACGGGCATCACTACCGGTTTGGACTTGCTTATATTCAGACCAAATTGCATGAATACAGCATTCCAATCATTCAGCTTCTGTTGTACTTCAGCCTCATTTTCACCCCATATTACAACATCATCTGCAAACGCTAAAGCTTTAAACTCAGAGGTCTTATTGAGTCTCTTAACTCTCTTCATTATTTCATCCATTACAGTAATGAATAAAAGTGGTGATAGAGCGCTGCATTGCTGTACACCCTGCTTAGTGTCGAACCACTCTGAATAGCCATCACCTATTTGGACACAACTCTGGCAGTGTTCATATAGTATCTTGACTTTATATATTAAAGCGCATGGTATTGATCTATTTTGAAGGCATTCCCAGATTGTATTTCTCCGTACACTGTCGTAAGCCTTCTCAATATCTAGAAAAATGAAGATGATGTCTTTTCCTTTTTCCCAGTACTTCTCCATAATCATCCTGACAGAAAATATCAGATCTGTTGTTGCCCTGTTCCGTCTGAAACCGTACTGGTCTTCTTCAAGCTGTGGTTCAATGATAATTCTTAATCTGTGTTCTATGATTCGTTCCATTATCTTCAGGCCATGAGATAGAAGAGTAATTCCCCTGTAGTTGCTAGGTTTCCATCTGTCTCCTTTCTTAAATAGAGGGACGATAACACCTTTAGTCCAGTTTGTTGGTATTTTTTCTTCTTTCCAAATAGTGTTTAGGACTCTAAACAACCACCGCAATCCTTGTACTCCAGCTGCCTTGATCATGTCAGCGCTTACATCATCAATGCCTGTTGCCCTAGCTTTTTTCATGTTCTTTAGAGCATTTTCCACTTCCATCCATGTTAGAGGGTACTCCATAACTGGGATAATTTCTTCTGCGTTAATCTCCTCTTGTTTGGTATTTGAATTTTGATTATTACATAATTTTTCTAAATAATGTCCCATTTCTTCTCGAATCTCCTTCTCATTCCATGTGATGTTTCCATCTTCCTTCTCCACAGCCTTCAATGGTTCATAGTTATTTTTCATACTCCTCACCACTTGAAATAATAGCTTCCTGTTGTTCCTGCAGTCTTCTTATAGTTTCTGTGTGAATTCTGTCCAGTATTTCTCTTTTTCGGCAGAAATGATGCTTTTCACCTTAAGTTTCAGGTCCCTGTACAGCTGAATGAGTTTTTGAACATTCTCTCCTTTCTGACTTTCTCTGTCCCTTAGATTCCTCACTTCATTTCTCTCTTTTATTGCTCTTCGGACAGTTTCATTCCACCATGGGGTTTCTCTCTCTCTCTCTTACTCTGCTGCTTGTTTTGCCAACAATATTTACTGCAGTATCTACCAGGATTTTCTTAAATACAAGCCATTCTTCTTCAGCTGATCCAGTCACATATTTAGGCAGTTGGTCTCTAATCTTCATCTGGTATTCAGATCTCTTAACTGCTTTATCAAAATCCCAAACTTTTATCCTGGGTTTACGTTTGGTATTCGCCTTTCTTATCAGGATGTTTCCTAGGATGGCTACTAGTAACCTGTGGTCACTATCCAAACTTTCTCCTGGCAGTATTTTCACATCTCTAATAAATGCTCCAGCTTCTTTATCTGCAATAATATAGTCAATAACAGATTTCTGTTCTCCATTCCAGCTGTACCTTGTGATCTTATGGCTCAGCTGTTTTTGAAACCGGGTGTTCTTAATAACCAGATTATTTCTTAAGCAGAAGTCAAGAAGGCATTCACCCTCTTGGTTTCGATTTCCATATCCATGGGAATCCATCACTGTCTCATATCCTGTCCTATCATTTCCCACATGAGCATTAAATCACCCATAACAAGAATGTTATCTTGTTCTACGTGGTCGTCTAATTCTTGAAGGAAGTCATCTTTCTCTTCTTGACTACATCCAATCAGTGGAGCATAAACCTGAACAATGGTCAGTGTGTTATTGTCGATTTTTTGATGTAGCTTGATAATTCGTTAATTTACATATTCTACATCAGATACAGCATCGATGTTCTTGCTGATAACAAACGCCACACCATTTCTTGCTTCCGTCTTATTTCCATGCCAGTAGAGTTTATAACCTTTCCTCAGCAATTTAGTTCCTTTCCCTTTCCACTTTGTTTCACTCAGTCCAAGACCTCAATCTTTCTTCTTTCCACGAGATCTACAAGCTCTTCACATTTGGCGGTCAGGATAATGGTATTTAATATTGCTATTTTGAATTTATTGTTCCTCCGTCCAGTAATTTTCTTCTTTGAATAGCTTTGTTTAACTTCGGGCTTACCACCGTCATCCTTACAAGAACTACACGTAGAAGGTTTTCCATATCTTGGTTTTCGTTTCTTAAATCCAAGGCTCGTTTTATTGTTGAAAGCACTTTGACAATTTTATTCCTCAAGCTGGCTTGCTGGGCCTAACGCACGAGAGAGATTTTCTGTTGGGGTTAACTCCCTTAGCCTTTGATAGTCCCCTGTCTAGACTGCAAGGCATCAGCGTTGTGATAAATTTGTGTGTCATTTCCTGTACACACAGGTTTCATCAAACCTGCTAAAGGAAAACTCCTCCGCCCGTAGCCGTTGGTTCTCCCTTAGTTTGCCTGGTTTGGTACTGGCCGCCAGACCCTCGGCCAGACAGTCGCAGGTAGTACCGTCTACTGTCATACGGTAGCAGGATTTCTCCTGACCTGACCGGGCTCGATTCCCGGTCAATATATGTGAGATATTCGAAGTGAAATGCCATGTCCTGTGGTTCGGTTTCCACGTAAAAAGGAGGTCCCGTGGCTCATTACCGCGAGATTAACGGTCACATAAAACTACAAGCTCGCTGAACCACCATAATAATGAGAAACTCTATGTAAGTGTTAGTCTATTATTTGGGTTCTCCACATACTGTTTTCATTTAAGTAGGCCTAATTGTAACACAGGCCTTATTTTGAATTCATTTCAATAGGGTAATTCGAAAATGTAGCAGCAGAATGCCCTTGCCTTGCTGGGAAGGGGGATAATGCAAGCACATTGCAAGTGTATTTCATTTTGTCAACAATGAATGTTCTGTTTCTAAGACTAGTTTGCCACACACTTGGGGGATGCCTAGCTCCACAATGCTTCAAAAGAACAATAAAAGACAAAACGTGTAGAGGAGCTTTATATGAGAAAAGAATTAAATCATATACCTCCCGTGGGGGTTTGCCTGTTCCTCTATCGGGCGCGTCCCAGGTGGCGGATAGGGGGGCTCGCCGGACTTGTCCGGAGGGTTTGAGGGAAATAAAATACCTCTCGCGGACCAAAAACAGGCCCCTTGCCAGGGTTATGGTGAAGCTACGTTAGGCCTAGCAAGCCAGTAGTGGATATGAAACTCCTTTTAAAACGGGAACGGGCCTCGGAAAGGACAGATCTAAAGGAAGCAGACCTGGCTATGGAAACGGACTACGAATCGGAACTTTGAATATAACGACATTGACGGGAAGAGTGGAGGAGGTTGTGGATATGATGGAGAGGAGAAAACTGGATGTACTCGGACTGGCAGAGACCAGATGGAGAGAGGAAGGAAGAAAAGAACTGAGAAATGGCTTGCAGCTATACTGGATAGGAAATGAGGAGGGGAAGAGAAATGGAGTGGGAATGGTGGTGAGAGAAGGGCTGAGGGAGGAAGTAAAGAGGGTAAGTGATAGAATAATTAGAGCCAGAATCACTGTGAAAGGTAGAAACCTGGACATTCTGCAAGTCTATGCACCACAGGAGGGATGCACAGAAGGCGAGAAGGACGAGTTTGAAGAGGAGTTGCAGAAGCAGTTAGTGGGGAGAGACCTGATAGTCATGGGAGACCTAAATGCCCATGTCGGAACTGATAGAAGAGGTTTTGAGGAAGTGATTGGTGGTGAAGGATGGGGAAACAGGAATAAGGAAGGAGAGAGATTGTTGGAACTGTGCAAGATAAATGGGCTAATGGTTGGAAACACATGGTACAAGAAGAGAGAGAGCCATAAAATTACTTGGTACAGCAGGGATTTGACTAGGAAATCAGTGGTGGACTATATTCTATGCGGGAAGGAGACAAAGAAGAGTATCACGGATATAAAGGTAATACCTTCAGAAGCCCTGGACAGTGACCACCGTCTGCTGGTCGCCAAGGTGAGAGGACTGAAGGAAAAGAGGAGAACTGAAAACCAAGAAAGAAGAATAAGGACATGGAAGCTGAAGGAGGATGGAAATAAGGAGAAGTTCCAGATATTAGTGAGGAACAAATTACCGAAGGATGATCCGAAAACAGGTGAAGAAGAATGGAAGAGGTTCAAGGACGTGTTGGTAGAAGCAGCGGAAGTCGTCTGTGGCAGAACTAGTGGAAAGAAAAGGTGGAAGGAAACACCATGGTGGAACCCCAGAACTAAGGAAGCAGTGAAAAAGAAAAATGAAGCATTCAGGAAATGGTTCCAACAGAGGACAGACAGAACAAGAGAAGAATACCAAGAGCGGAAGAAAGAAGCAGGAGAAGTAGTGAAGGAAGAGAAAAAGAAATGGCTGGAGAAATGGACAGAAATGATGGAGGAGGACTGTGATGGCAGTAAGAAAGTGTTGTATGGAATGATAAAGGCAAAGAGAAGAGATACAGGGGAAAATGTCAGAATGGTGGACAGGAATGGAAAGGAGGTCGAAAATATGGAAGAAGTAAAGGTTATCTGGAGAGAATACTTCAAGGAACTCCTAAATCCAACTAAAACCAGCGTAGTGGACATTGTGGAGGAAGAAACAGACAGTGATCAAGACATTTCAGAGAAGGAATTGACATGGAAAGAAGTGGAGGAAGCATTAAAGAAGATGAAAGGGGGAAAGGCACCGGGAATAGACGAAGTGAGTGTGGAGATGGTGAGAGCAGCAGGGGTGATAGGAACACAGTGGCTCTTTCGAGTAATGAAAGTGATATGGAGGGAGAAGAAAATACCAGAGGACTGGAAAAGAGGGATAATAATACCCATATTTAAAAAGGGAAGTAGGAAGGAATGCAAGAACTACAGGGGAATTACACTCATGTGCCACTGCGCCAAAATATTTGAGAAGGTACTGGAGAGAAGAATTCGGACAGAAGTTGAAGATGGGCTGAGGGAAGAACAGTATGGATTCAGGCCAGGAAGGTCAACAGTTGACCTCATCTTTGCAGTAAGACAGCTACAAGAACACCATTATGAATATGGGAAAGATCTGGTGATGACCTTCTTGGATATTGAGAAAGCATATGATAGTATTAATAGAAACAAGGTATGGGAAGCAATGAGAGCAAAAGCAGTGAACAAGGAGACAGTGGCAAGAGTGAAAGCAATGTACGAGGGAAGCAAAAGCTGTGTAAAGGTGGGAAGAGAGAGAACGGAATGGTTTCAACTGGAGAGTGGTCTGAAACAGGGAAGTGCCCTCTCACCCCTGTTATTTATAGTGGTGATGGATGAAATCATACGAAAAGTGGTAAATAGCATTGGGGAAAGGAAAATGAAGGCAATGTTGTTTGCTGATGACCTTCTGGTATGGGGAGAGGATGAGGAAGAAGTACAAGAGCAATTAGATGAGTGGGAGAAGGTAGTGTTATCATATGGGATGAAGTTCTCAGCACAAAAGAGTGAAGTGGTCATCACAACGAGGAAGAAGAACAGACTGGATATGGGCATAACACTTGGAGGACAGCAGTTGCAGAAAGTAGAATGCTTCAAGTACTTGGGAAGCATAATTGAAGAAAAGGGAGGCAATAGGATGGAAATAAATGAGCGGGGAAGGTGCGCAGATGGATTTTTCAAGAGTGTTAGGGGGATGATATGGAATAAAGATGTACCACAAAAATGTAAAGGAATCATCTACAAGACCTACTTTGTGCCAATTTTGACATATGGTTCAGAAACATGGGTGATGAAGGAAAGGGACAAGAATAAAATACGAGCAGTGGAGATGAAGTTCCAGAGGAGTAGGGTAGGAGTGACAAGAATGGACAGAGTAAGGAATGAGAGAGTCAGGGAGATGGTAAGAGAGGAACCATTGCAAAATAGAATAGAGCGATCTAGGCTACAATGGTATGGACATGTGAGGAGGATGCAAGAGGAGAGGATACCGAAGAAGATGTTTGGAATGGAAATGACGGGAAGGAGGCCAAGGGGAAGACCAAGGGACAGATGGACAAAAGGAGTTAAGAAGAGTGTGGAGGAAAGAGGAGTGTGCTGGGACACAGTAAATGACGAGAGATGGTGGATGGACAGGAAACGATGGAGAGGCTTATGTTCCAAGCAGACCCGACCAGCGGTTGGAAACTGCTCAAGATGATGATGATGACTGAAGTTCCTAAGTTCTGTCTCACAAATGATGACCTACAAGGTATTAATTAACCCTTGCATTACATGATCTATATATATAAAGCTCAATGTTTGTCTGTCTGTCTGTCTGTCATGTATACAAATCCACACCGTTTCACCGATCTGAACCAAAATTTGTATACTTACCCTTCGGAACCCTGCGGGTAACCCTGTCCACTTGAAATTTCCGACAGACCACCCCATTCCCTGCATTTAGGCCCTTTGGCCCAAATCTACACCGTTTCACCGATCTCAACCAAAATTTGTATACTTACCCTATGTAACCCTGTGAATAACAGTGTCCACTTAAAATTTCGGACAGACCACCCCATTTCCTGCATTTAGGCCCTTTGGCAAACATCTACACCGTTTCACTGATCCGAACCAAAATTTGAATACTTACCCTTTGCAACCCTGCGGGTAACCCTGTCCACTTGAAATTTCGGACAGACCACCCCATTCTCTGCATTTAGGCCCTTTGGCCCAAATCTACACCGTTTCACCGATCAGAACCAAAATTTGTATACTTACCCTTTGGTACCCTGCGAGTAACACTGTCTGCTTGAAATTGCGGACAGACCACTCCATTCCCTGCATTTAGGCCCTTTGGCCCAAATCTACACCGTTTCACCGATCAGAACCAAAATTTGTATACTTACCCTGTGGTACCCTGCGAGTAACACTGTCTGCTTGAAATTGCGGACAGACCACTCCATTCCCTGCATTTAGGCCCTTTGGCCCAAATCTACACCGTTTCACAGATCTCAACCAAAATTTGTTATTTACCGTCTGGAACCCTGCGAGTAACACTGTCTGCTTGAAATTTCGGACAGACCACTCCATTCCCTGCATTTAGGCCCCTTGGCTCAAATCTACACCGTTTCACCGATCTGAACCAAAATGTGTATACTTACCCTTTGTAACCCTGTGAATATCACTGTCCACCTAAAATTTCGGACAGACCACCCCATTTCCTGCATTTAGGCCCTTTGCAAAAAATCTATATCGTTTCACCGATCCGGACCAAAATTTGTATACTTACCCTTTCGAACCCTGCGGGTAACCCTGTCCACTTGAAATTGCGGACAGATCACCCCATTCCCTGCATTTAGGCACTTTGGCACAAATCTACACCGTTTCACTGATCAGAACCAAAATTTGTATACTTACCCTTTCGAACCCTCCGAGTAACACTGTCTGCTTGAAATTGCGGACAGACCACTCCATTCCCGGAAAGAGGACAGCGTCCGTCCCAAAGGCAATGAAAGAAAGGGGTAAAACCGGACCCGCTCAGGAAACCCTCAGGGTTGCCAGCTCCCGAACTCACCAGCCATGAGCCCTTGAGGATGTAGCACTATCCAGGGTGCACCAGAAGTGGTGGGGCTACACACACCCTGCCTCCTTGAGGGTCTTGAGCAGAAGACATGAGATATTAAGAAAAGAAAAAGAAGGCTGACACCTCGAAGAATGGGGCTATCAGGAATGATTAGACAAGGGCCAATTAAGGCGGGAAAGTGAAAGAGTCGCTAGGCCTCGGATACCCTGATACCATCGGGGTCGGAAGAGAACAAGAGTTTGACCAAGGGAGGCTGACAGGAAAGAGAACTGAAAGGAGCCCGGCACCAGTAAGTAGAAGCAATGCCGGACTCAGCTGGGGTCCCGTGGTCGCAAACCCACGTCCCACAAGTTGTGAGACCCTGGTGGGTGGAGGGGGGAGGAGGGGGCAGGTGTGAGAATAGCATGCTGATTCATCGCGAGGTGGCATGAGAGAAATGTCCAGACCCCGCCGTGTTACCTGGTATTGCTGACTATGCTGATGTTCATACAGGGCCTTTGCTCAAACCACTGTAGTGTTACGAAAGAATGAGTGATTCACCGGTCAATGTGAATAGGACCGGGAACACCCCCCCCTCCGAACGTCTGTCATCATATATCGTCATCTCTGCGATATTCTCAGGTTCGTGCAGCTTGGACCCGAGCAGTACTCGATAAGCTCTTTCACTACACGCATCGAGTATAGGCCTAAGCCAGAAAATAACGTTCAGACCTTGGAAGACATCGAAGGTAGAAATCTGAATTACCTATATCAGATTTAAAATTACACCAAGTTCGTTTAGTAGTCATTTTTCATTACCTTATTATTATCATCATAAGGGCAAATGACCTAGATGTTACGCCCATTATACCACTAATCACCACACACAATAAGTCTTTATCGCCTGTGAATTTTGAAATATTTCTTTCTATCACGGTAGTTTGTAAGTTTGTCGTGTCAATTCAACAGTAGTTTTCATTACCATCCTCATCAAAAGGGCAAATGACCTAGATGTTACGTCCATTATACTACTAAGTAAGACCACGGTCTTCATCGCTTGTGATTTTTAAAATGTGTATTTCCATTAGTTTGTAAGTTTGATATACCTGTTCAGTAGTAATCGTCTTCATTATCATCCTCATCAAAGGGGCAAATGACCTAGATGTTATGTCCATTATACTACTAAGCAACACCAGAGTCTACCTAGCCTGTGATTTTAAAAATATGTATTTCCATTAGTTTGTAAGTTTGATATACCCGTTCAGTAGTAGTCGTCTTCATTATCATCCTCATCAAAGGGGCAAATGACCTAGATGTTACGTCCATTATACTACTAAGCAACACCAGAGTCTACCTAGCCTGTGATTTTAAAAATACGTATTTCCATTAGTTTGTAAGTTTGATATACCCGTTCAGTAGTAGTAGTAGTAGTCTTCATTGTCATCTTCATCAAAAGGGCAAATGACCTCTCATTCCTTTAAAGTATCAATTTTTCCCATTCGTTGATAAGTTACATGTGCCAGTAGTCGCTTCTATGTTCATCATCACTATGTAGAAGATGTTTTGCGTCAGAAGAAAAGACAACTGGATGCTCAGGAACGTTAACGATATATCGACTGCGAAATCTGGAAGCTTCTCTTTGAGGAATTGCTTCAGACATTTATCGTACAGTTTAAACCTTAACAAGACGAAACTTTTAACCAGCTAGCGATCTAAGTGGGAGCTCTTTGGCAAAAAATAATCAAGTCTTTCCCGAAATGTGAGTCCTAAAAATAACTTTTTCTATTATTTTCTAAGTTTCATATGTCAGTTATGTAGTAATTTTCAATATCATCCTGATCAGTAGGGCAAATTACCTAGATGTTACGCCCTCAACGTCATTGGGGGCAAATGACCTAGATTTTAAGTCCATTATATTTCTAATCACCACCACATAAAGTCTTCTACGACTGAGATGTCACGAATTCTGGGACCGCTAACGACATATCTCGACTCGGACTGAAGACAAATATCACGAGAATGATCATTATTTTACAGAGCCTTCCCATAGTGACTTAAGTATAAACATTGTCACTGGGTTTGATAATGTAAGAAATGAATACATAAATAAATATAATTTATGACGTTGAGTGTTAAGGAGACTGAAATATTATCATCATTCCACCGGGCGAAGCCGGGTACTACTGCTAGTAGATGAATAAAGCACGACTAACACTCGTAGATAGGATCTGTAAAAATGAAATGAAAATCCACAGCCTGCTTCCAGTCTCCGACCGGGTCAGGAATGGAATGAATGAAGCCCCCATCTAGCGGCGAGGATATGAACTGTGCGGGCTGCCGAGGCCTGACGCACTCCTCTGGGGCAATGATTAAATGAATCACAGATGAAATGAAATGATAGTGGAGAGTGTTGCTGGAATGAAATTTTGACAGGGAAAACCGGAGTACCCGGAGAAAAACCTGTCTACCTCCGTTTTGTCCAGCACAGATCTCACATGGAGTGACCGGGATTTGAACCACAGACCCAGCGGTGAGAGGCCGGCGTGCTGCCGCCTAAGCCACGGAGGCTTCAGATAGGATCTGTAAAAGTGTGATTTAATTTTTGTTGAGTTCTGTAGAATGCGATGTGCTAGAACAAGGCTGTAATTTTAAGCACTTGATATTTTCACATGCTTTTCTTACACCTCTTGTCGAAGCCCTTTTGAAACGGTCAATCTTCCTCTTCCTGTATTCTTTAGGAAAGATTGTAGGTACATATGCTAGATTCCGAGGATGACCAGATCGCTGGCTACCAATGAAGTATGCATTACAAATTCTTGAGTATGGTGTTGGTTCCCAAGGTAAGTCATCTAGACTGAAATAAAGAAAGATAACATTCGTTTTTGTAAATGTCATTTAAGCCTAAATAATTTATGTTGTCATGATACGAATGTGAGAAATATGAAATGAAACTTACTTAATAGAGTTTACTCCCCCAGGGGTTTACGATTAGTGGGACATGGTTTGGCGACCACGGGACCCCAGCTTAGTCCAGCAACTCTTCCACGTACTTGTGCTGAGCTCCTCACTGTGATCTTCTCTGTCAACCTCTCTTGGTCAACTCTTGGTGTTTTTCGACCCCGACAGTAGAGGGGTATCCGAGGCCTAGGGAGTCTTTCACTTTTCCGCCTTATTTGGCCCCTGGCTCATATTTGCTGATGCCCTCATTCTTCGAGGGGTCAGAGCTCTACTTTTCCCTTCATAGTATCTCCTGCCTTCAGCTCAAGGCGACGGACTGTCACTTTTTTCCCTTTCCTATCTGCCTTTCATGGCTTTCCTTCCTTTCAAGTCCCTCAGTCTTCATTCTTCGAGGGGTGAGGGCATTTACTTTCCTCCTGATCTTTATTATCTTCGCTGCTTTCGTGTTCTGTTTAAATTTCTTCTTCTAGTATGTAAGTTAGTGACAAGAGTGTAGTAAGTGATTGTAGTTGTAGTGGCTTATCTTTCACGATCATCCAAACCATTAGGGACCGGTAACCTAGATGTTAGGTGCTTTAAAACAACAATTATCATCATCACTGCTCAACTTAAACATTCAATTTGCGTGGCGTAGTCGGTAGCATGCTGAGCTTCTATGCCCAAGATAGCGGGTTCAAACCCGGCCAAAACCGTCGGATTTTTTAAGAGCGTTAAAAATCCCTCAGTATGCCTTCCTTCGGAGGGGAAGTAAAGCCGGCGGTCCCATGTCATAGATTTATGGCATGTTAAAGAACCTTCCACTAATTGCACCTGTGTGAAGCTAAATTGGATAGGTTAAGAATGTAAACAACGCTCTTAGGTTTCTAAGTTCGTTGCCAAGAGCCGACTGCAGTGGCGTCTAGTAGCTGAGTTCTGAACTTGGCCTAGTAGTCGTTAACGGTGGCGCTTGGCGGCAAAAGTAGGAACTATTTGAAAAATTCTAAGTTGCAGTACTTAAATTTAAAAAACAGATAACACACACTAATACAGTCATCACAATTACCACCGGTTATCAGACAGATTCTACACACACCCAAAGTACACGGGGCTACATGACCGCGTTGTCGCAGCCCCTAAACTTAAGAACCAACCATTCAATTTGCGTTTCTGTAAGTGTTCGGGTTATTTTTGTGCCGTAACACTACGTGACTGTATTAAACGTTAAAGACAATTAGGCTCCTAGAGCGTAATGAACCTGAAGAGCAGCCTTTATTTGCTCGACAAAACATCCCAGGAATACATGTGATTAGTAATTAAATATGTATGAATATGTTATATTTTACCAAAACGCGGTAGCTATGCTCGCTAACGCGTAGGGCTAGGCCTTGAGACAAGCTCTCTGCGGACTCGGTAGACGTGGGTTCGAGCCCCACCGTCGGCCTTCCTTGAAATGGTTTTCCGTGGTTTCCTCATTTTCAACTCCAGGCAAATGCTGGGACGGTACCTTCTGCCAGGTCACGGCCGCTTCCTTCCATATCCTTGCCCAGTTTCATTCAACTTCATTCATTTCTCATTAAGTCCTCTCATAAGGTTGGTGTTAGGAAGGGCATCTGACCGTAAAAACCACCCGCCACATAGACTTTCATCGCATCTCATCCCCGACCCCGTTGAAAACGGGAATGATAAGGGGTAGACATACACTGCTTGAATCTACTTACGTCGTCTTGTTGCTTCCGTTTCTTTAGTCGGAAATAAATAAGGAACTATACAAGTGGTAGTGCTGTACCTATTTGAGCATCCAACAACACAACACAGCATACAACTTCTCATTTACTCAGCATTATCCATATTTTCTGCAATTCTTGAGCTGTGACTTCGTACAAACATGCCGATATGAAGTCCACAGTTAGTACACTCGGCGACCGCTAGAGGTGCGTGCGCAGTGCCTGTATGGAAGAATACCATGTGTGTTACATTGTGAGATCACTATGTCAGTAATTTAATAGTTACCTCTTGGCATTGAAGCATTGTACAGGGAGTTTCCCTCCAGCTGAGATTGGAAGGCAGAACTATAAAAACCATCACCATTTCCACTGAAACATAAAACACACTAACATTCATACAGATCTGTTCCTAGTACCTGGAAAATACTAGCCAAGACACAGCAGTTACAACAGAGAATTAGTGTACAATGAGAGTGCTCTTGTCGACATACATATTGGAAGATTTGTTTATGTTCTTAGAGTTAGGAAGTTACTTAATTCATTGAGGCTGGCAAAGGGAAAGAGGTTTATCTTTCTGTTAGGAAATTATTCGGCGAACAAGCATTTATATTAGTAAAAAATGGAATGTATGCAGTATGCTTCAGTTGTCTTACAATTTAGTTAAATGTGTGATATAAAATGACAATGAATGCAAAGTCAAAATCAAAAGATACAAAATTGTGCTGTGAAGAAGCGTGAATCACCCAGGAGACAGTCATGCCTGAAAGAAGGTTTTGATATTGAAAGAAAAGCACAATAGGTTTAGTGAAATCCAATGCATTTTATGCATACTGCTTCTCTGCACAGATCCTGTCTATGCAACATTCCAGAGGGCTGTATTACAAGTCTTTGTTCAAGTGCCACAGTTCATGGTCCACCAGAAAGTGCATGGGAATGACAGCCGTGGCTACAGGCAGCTAATGCTGGGCGATTGACATTTGGTGCGAGGATCTACAGTCCATGACTGGTTTCTCCCACTTTGTTGTTTGTTTCACTTCACAGCTGTTAGGGTTATCAGCAATAAAGTTGTTTGTTCACTTGGAAAAGAATGCTTCAGCAACCTACAGAAAGTTGAAGAGGACTCTGTATGTCTCATTGAACTTGTTTTTGATGGGGTCAGCATCATCATCATCATCATCATTATCTTGCACAGTTTCCAGCCACTGACCGGGTCCGTTGGGAACATAAGCCTCTCCATCGACTTCTGTCCTCCCACCATCTCTCCGTCACTACCTTAGTCCAGTCTTCTCCTTTCTTTCGCACGCAGTCCTCGACACCTTTCAGCCACTTATCTCTTGGCCTTCCTCTTGGACTTTTTCCCTCTATTTTCATCTCGTGTATCTTCCTGGGTATCCTCCTCCCATCCAATCACTTAACATGCCCATACCATTTAAGCCTTGATTCCTCTATCCTATCCTGTAATGCTCCCTCCTTGACTAATTCTCTGATCTTCTCATTTCTTTACCTGTCCACCTTTGTCACTCCAATACCGTTTCTCAAGAATTTCATCTCACTAGCCTGTATTCTGCTTCGCTTCCTTCCTTTCATAACCCAGGCCTCTGAGGTATACGTCAGGATTGGGACGTAGTACATCCTATATATAACCCTTTTGCTGTTTTGAGGGACATCCTTACTCCATACCAGGCTCCTAACACTTTTCCTGAATAATTCTGCTCGTCTCCCCCAGTCATTTATTTCTCTGTCGTTTCTTCCATTTTCTTGTATCATGCTTCCCAGATACTTGAAACTCTCTACTTTCCTCAATGCTTCCCCACCAATTGTTATTCCCGTTGTGACTCTCTCCTTCTTCCTGGTTGTGATCAACAACTCGATTTTGTTTATGCTAAACTTCATCCCATATCCGTGTACTATTTCTTCCCATACATCCATACGGCCTGATATTCACCTAGTAGGGAATCTAGTTGACTAGTAACTCTGGTTAGCAAGGCTTTAGATATTATCTTGTATGTGACAGATATTAGAGAGATGCCTCTGTAGTTATCAAGGTCAATCCTACTACCTTTCTTGTGTAGAGGATGGATTACAGCTGAGGTCCATCCCTCAGGTAAGGTCTCCATTGCCCAAATGTCCTGTATGATTTGATGGAGGTTTTGTATTGATTGTTCATCAGCATGTTTCCACATTTCTGCAACTATACTATACCGTATTTGTATTTTGTAAGTATTTATTCTCAATTGCATTTTGTGACTATTTTGAATCTAAATTACATTTTGTAAGTATTTTCTAACTAAATTGCATTTTGTAAATATTGTCAATTCAAATAACAGTACAGTAAGTATGTAGTTAGTTTTAGTTGTAAGTAGGTAGTTAGTTTGTCTATGTCATTGTTCTATTAGACTGTGGTGTGTGTGTGTGTGTGTGTGTGTGCCTGGTAGCAGTTGCATTGTTTATTAGTTATAGTTCATTGTTTCAGTAGACTATGATGTGTGAGGGTGCATGTGAGTGTGCCTGGTGACAGACTGTTTTAGTGGTAGTATTTGTTGTTGGTGGAACTTTAGTATTTTTTTCGTTAGTAGAATTTTGGTATTTAACTGTTAGTAGAAGGTTAGTATTTTTGTTAGTAGAATTGCTCTTTACTTATTCTGAAAGGGAGTAGCAGCCTTTCAGAATAAATCAATTCTTTACTAGTCTTATAGACGGTTAAGATATTGATAATATAAGCCAAATAATGGCTACACTGGGTCCTGCTGCACGGCTGAAAGCAACGTGAAACTACAGCCGTATGCTATTCCCGAGGATATGCACCTCTCTATGCATAATTACATGTGATGATGGCCTCCTCCCTTGTAAAATTTCAATCCGGAGGTAAACTAGTCCCCCGTTCGGATCTCCGGGTGGGGACTACTCGAGAGGGGGTTAACATCACAGAAGTGACAAAGAGGAAATCTGACATTCTACGGATCGGAGCGTGGAATGTTAGAAGTCTGCTAGGAAGTGGAAGGTTAGAAAACTTAGAAAGGGAAATGGATAGGTTGAGGTTGGATTTGGTTGGGATTAGTGAAATGCGCTGGCAGGAAGAACAGGACTTTTGGTCAGGAGACTATAGGGTCATTAGCAGTAAATCAAACAATGGCCAAGCAGGGGTTGGCCTCATATTGAGTAGGAAACTTGGACAGCGGGTGGAATATTATGAGCAATATAGTGAACGGATTATTGTAGCAAAAATCAATACTAAACCTACCTGCACCACAGTGGTGCAAGTCTATATGCCTACCAGTCAAGCTGATGATGAAGATGTTGAAAAGGTCTACGAAGAAATAGACGAAATTCTGAGGTATAACAAGGGTGATGAAAATGTTATAGTAATGGGGGATTGGAATGCTGTGGTAGGAAATGGGAGAGAAGGGAAGATAGTAGGAGATTTCGGATTAGGTGAAAGGAATGATCGAGGAAGCAGGCTGGTAGAATTCTGCACCGAGCATGAGTTGGTCATAGCTAACACCTTATTCAATAACCACAATAGAAGAATATACACATGGATGAGACCAGGAGATACAGGGCGTTACCAAATCGACTTCATTATGGTCAAGCAGAGGTTTCGAAACCAGATTTTGGATTGTAAAACATATCCTGGTGCTGACATAAACTCTGACCACAATCTGGTTGTAATGAAATGCAGATTAAAGTTGAAGAAACTGAAGAAAAGGCAAGAGCCAAAAAGGTGGGCAATAGACAGACTGAAAGAGAAGGATGTAAACGAAAGATTCAAGAAGAGTATAAAGGAAGGACTAATGAAAATCCCTAAACAAACTTCAATTACAGACAAATGGGCACTTTTGAAGAATGAAATCACAAAATCCGCAGAAGAAAAAATTGGTAGGAAAGAAAGAATAGGTAGAAAACCGTGGATCACTCAGGATATACTAGAATTGATGGATGAAAGGCGGAAACACAAGAATGTAAGAGATGAAAAGGGGAAAGCAGAATACAGACGTCTGAGAAATGAGGTTAACACGAAGTGCAAGGAAGCGAAAGAAGAATGGTTGAAAGAGAAATGTGCAGGTATAGAAAATTGTCTGAAATTAGGAAAAGTAGACACAGCTTATCGAAGGATTAAGAATACTTTTGGGGAAAAAAAGACTAAGTGCTGTAATATTAAGGACACAAATGGAAAGCCTCTAACAGATAGGGAAGAAAAGGTTGAGAGATGGAAAGCTTACATAGAGAGTTTGTATCAGGGAAAGGAGATTGAGAATCATGTAATGGAAAGGGAGGAGGAAATTGATGAGGATGCGAAAGGAGATTTAATATTGAGATCAGAATTTGATAGAGCTTTGGAAGACTTAAGCAGGAACAAAGCACCAGGCATAGATGATATACCGATTGAGTTGCTACGCTGCATAGGAGATGAAGGTCTGATCAGGTTATTTCACTTGGTGTGTAGGATTTATGAGACAGGTGAGGTACCCCCTGATTTCAAGAAGAATGTTATCATCCCTATACCAAAGAAAGTGGGAGCTGACAGATGTGAAGATTACCGTACAATCAGCTTGATTACTCATGCTTCAAAGATCCTGTCTAGAATAATTTACAAGAGGATTGAAAGCCAGATAGAAACGGAGTTGGGTGAAGACCAGTTTGGTTTCAGGAGAAATGTAGGAACAAGGGAAGCTGTACTAAGTCTTAGGCTGATTTTGGAAGGTAGAATAAGGAAAGATAAGAGAACGTTCATGGCTTTTGTAGACTTAGAAAAGGCTTTTGATAACGTTGATTGGACTAAATTGTTTGACATTTTGAAATCGATTGGAATAAAGTACAGGGATAGGAGGGTGATATAGAATCTATACAGAAACCAGACAGCAGTCATTCGAGTTGAAGGACATGAGAGAGAAGCTGGTATTCAGAAAGGTGTAAGGCAAGGCTGCAACTTATCACCCATACTTTTCAATCTTTACATTGAACAAGCAATGAAGGAAATTAGAGAAAAATGTAAAGTGGGAGTGAAGATTCAAGGAGAAATAATTTCAACTCTGAGATTTGCTGATGACATAGTCATCTTGGCCGACAAGCCTGAGGATTTGAATGAGTTTTTGAATGGTATGGACTCCGTCTTACGGAAAGAATTCATGATGAAAATTAATAAATGTAAAACAAAAATACTGGAATGCAGCCGAAATAAATCAGAAACCTCTATGGAGATCAAATTGGCAGGTGAAAAGCTGAAGGAAGTAGGATACTTCTGTTACTTAGGAAGCAGAATAACCAGTGATGGACGAAGCAAAGAGGATATAAAAAGTAGGTTGGCTCAGGCAAAGAAAGCATTTCTACAAAAAAGGAATCTGCTGACATCGAATATAGATTTAGGTATTAGGAAGTCATTTTTGAAAGCCTTTGTCTGGAGCGTGGCGCTCTATGGAAGTGAAACTTGGACTATTGGTGTAGCAGAAAAGAGGAGAATTGAAGCATTTGAAATGTGGTGTTACAGGAGAATGATGAAGATCAGATGGGTAGATAGGGTTACAAACGAAGAGGTATTAAGACGAGTGGGAGAGGAGAGATGTTTCTGGCGACTGCTAATGAAGAGAAGAGATAGGTTGGTAGGACACATACTAAGACACCCAGGAATAGCAAGCTTAGTTATGGAAGGAAGGGTCGAGGACAAGAACTGTAGGGGTAGACCAAGGTTAGAATATGTTAAACAGATTGCCTCGGATGTAGGGTGTGGTAGCTATGTAGAGATGAAACGATTAGCTCAGGACAGGGAGGCATGGAGAGCTGCATCAAACCAGTCAAAAGACTGAAGACTCAAACAACAACATCCAACTGCTCCTGCACTTCCTCCTCCTTGTTTCCCCAGATCATCAAATCATCTGCAAACACCATTACTTTCATCCTTCTTTCACTAATCACTTCCGCCACTCTGGTCATTATATCGTCCATCACTACAATGAAGGGCTTTCAAAGATGGCCAAGAAAGTGATGAACTGCAGGGAGGAGAGGAAGCATCTATCACAGCCGTAACAGAGACAACGACCAACACTGGGGCTGTCATTATTCATACTGACCCGTGTCTCACTGTAAGGCAGTTTGTACACATCCTGCTAACAAGAAGAGCCTCTTTGGTACGTGTGTTATTTTACACCTACCTTCATTGCTACTCATTGACTTTTGCAACCTTATTATCTTGAAAAGTTCCGTAAGTATTTTTTTCAGAAGAAACAAAGTTTCACACAGAGAGAATAAAATGCTTACACTTACACTGGTGGAAAGAAGTATCCCAACACCAAGAAGGGGTTGTGCTAGATTAACGAACATTGATAGGTGTGTTTATACATCTGAAATATGACGTAGATTCAAATTTCCCGCAAATCGCGATAGATAGATAGATAGATAGATAGATTTATTTACCATCAACAGGATAGGCACCCAATTACAGATGATATAATAAAACATAATAAACATTAAATTTTCTTAAAAGCAACTATTTAACTAACCTAGAAACAAACATTGATTCAAGCTTATAAACTAAGTTCTTTATACACATAAATTAAAATAACAATTATTACACACTATATATACAACAAACACCTACGATCTTGAGTTCAACAATGATCTACGAATTTCCGTAGGCTTCGAGTAAAATATATCTATAGCGCTATCAAGATGGTTTAGAGAGCGCAACGCCATCAATAACCAGGAATTGGCATGGGCTACAGTTCTACACTTCTGGATCCGGAAAGTGAGTCTTTGCCTTGTATTGCGGCCTGGAACATGAAGCGGAATCAAACACAAAAGGGGCGCACAGTCGATTCTATTGGTCAGACACTTATATAGAAACATGGCGTTGGCACAAATGCGTCGAGACCTCAAAGACCGCATACCCATGGTTCCACAGAAGGTCTCATAATCCAATGTAGAGAGTCGAATGCCCATATACCTACAGCTGATCCACTTCATGAATCTCACCTGCACTCTCTCTAACCGCTGAATAGCATATTGCTGAGAAGGCAGCCATACCTCACAACAGTATTCAACAGTCGACCTTACATATGCTAAAAATAAAAATTTGAGAGAACCTATATTGGCGAATTCACTACAATTTCTCTTCAGAAAACCTAGTAATCTGAACCCCTTACTTGTCACCTTATCTACATGTTTTAGAAATGACAGCCCGTCATTGTTGGTAATTGTTATACCTAGGTCGTTTACTTCATTCACACGCACTAATACAGAGTTACTTATACTATAATTCCTCATGACAGGCGCCAACTTCCTAGAAAATGTTATCACATTGCATTTTGATATATTAAGGTCAAGTAACCACTTAGTACACCAATCTGTTAGTAGATGTAGGTCTAATTGAAGCAAGTCACAGTCTGACTCGTGGTCTATTACTCGAAACAGTTTCAAATCATCAGCGTATAGAAGGCAGTTACTATTCTTAAAGACCCCAGTTAAATCATTAATAAAGATTACAAATAAAAGTGGCCCCAAGATGGAACCCTGAGGAACACCAGAAGTTGGAAAGTATGGATTTGAAGTTTGACCATCGGATTTAACAAAGCAAATTCTTTCAGTGAGATAGCTTCTAATCCACTCTAAAACGCTGCCGCCTATTCCATACGCCGACAATTTGATTAATAATGCCTCATGTTGTACGGAATCAAAGGCTTTGGAAAAATCTGTGTATATGGCATCTACTTGTTGACTCCTGTCCAAGGCATTTGATATGAAGTTGACGTACACTGCCAGGTTCGAAACAGTCGAGCGCTTCTGCACGAATCCATGCTGAGCAACATTAATGTACTGGCCGACTGTCCTGTATATTCTATTGTACACAATCTTCTCCGCCACCTTTGATAGGAGGGATAGCAGGACGACTGGCCTATAGTTGTCAAATACCCTTTTGTCACCCTTTTTGAATACTGGAATTACGTATCCCTTCTTCCACTTAACGTGGCGCTAGTAGTGGCCCCATGACGTTGCACATCAGGTTTGCTTTAAATACGGGCTGTACTCTGCAAGAGCGTTAGTTACTTGTGAGATTGGACGGAGTGACTGTCAGTGGGTCAAGAATGACTTTGCGACGACGAAGAGGCCAGTATCAACAGCTCACCGAGTTTCAACGAGGCCGTGTAATAGGGCTACTTGAAGTTGGATTTACCTTCCACGCTATTGCAGAACGACTTGGGAGGCATGTCTCCACTGTGCATGCGTGCTGGCAGCAGTGGTTATGAGAAGGTACGGTCGCAAGAAAACCGGGCTCCGGACTTCCCCGTGGCACCACCGAGAGGGAGGACCGCCGCATTCTGCGTATGGCTTTGACGCATCAGACGGCGTCTGAAGCAGCAATTCGAGCGGCAGGTGGCACCACAGTGACACAACAAACTATTCGAAATCGGTTACTTGAAGGACAACTCTGAGCCAGATGGCATGCGGCGTGCATTCCACTTACCCCAAACCACCGCCGTCTGAGACTTCAGTTGTGTCAAGCAAGAGCTCATTGAAGGATGGAGTGGAGGTCCGTTGTGTTTTCCGATGAAAGCCGATTCTGCCTTGGTGCCAGTGATGGCTCTGTGTTGGTTAGAAGTAGGCCAGGTAAGAGTCTGCATTCCACCTGTCTGCACCGTCGACACACTGGACCTACACACCGGGCGTTCTGGTCTGGGTAGCAATATCCCATGACAGGAGGAGCACTCTCATGGTTATCCCACGCACCCTGACTGCAGATGTGTGCGTCCGTCTGTTGATTTGACCTGTTGTGCTGCCATTCATGAACAGCATTCCTGGGGGTGTTTTCCAACAGGATAACGCACGCTCCCATGGTGCTGTTGTAACCCAACGTGCTCTATAGAGTATCAACATGCTGCCATGGCCTGCTCGGTCCCCCGATCTGTCCACAATCGAGCACGTATGGGACATCATTAGACGACAACTCCAGCTTCATCTACAACCAGCATTAACCATTCCTGCATTGACCGACCAAGTGCAACAGGCATGGAACTCCATCCCACAAGCTGACATCCGGCACCTGTACGACACAATGCATGCATGTTTGCATGCCTGCATTCAACAGTCTGGTGATTGTAACGGTTATTAATGGACCAGCATGGCACATTTGCAATGACTTTTCTCGGGCGGACATTAACCTGTTGTCTTGTACCTTTAATCAATTAAATATGTTACCTTGCCAATTATATTGCCGAAATTTCCGTACTCTACATTCCTTATTTCATGGTACTGGGATTTTTTCCCCCGCCAGTGTATATACCTATGCTGTTCTTTCCTCACAGATTGTTCCCCTCAGGGAGTTTTGGGAATTTAAGATTTTTCTAAGGATATTGGAAATATCAGCTCCCTTGTTACAAATGTTGAACTTTCTAGGGTGTTTGGATGTGCCTCATTAATTCAAGAGAATTTCCATGTTTTTACCTTCATACACACGTTGCTCTTGTAACTCTTTACTAGCCCTTCTTGGGCCACTGATTTAAAACTTCCCAAAATCACCCTCCTATTGGTGATCGAAAGTACTTTACCATCATATTTGAAATGGCAGGGTCGTGGAGTGTTGGACACACATTTAGTCAACCTAACTGGAATCATTTGAGCGTTCAACTATTAGGTGTAATTCCCTATAAAGAAAACTAATGATAACTTTCAAAATATATGTATTAAAATCAACTTTAAACATATGGCGGGGACTCTCGTCGAACAGACTACGGTTTCCTATCTTCAATTCTCCTCGGCAATGACGAAAACATGTGACCCAAAATGAATGTTGGAATATAAAGATGTTTGTTACTCACTCACTGACGATCTTGCAGATAATCTTCGAGACATGCTCGATAGATCAGTTCTCCCCAGCTTTCAAAGATTTTCCACACGTGGTTGCTAATAGAAGCTCCTACTGTTACCTCCCAGCTGATCATGTTTTGTATGCTCTGCACTAGCAGACTTTTATACAGATCAATATAACACACGAGGCTAACAGCCTACTTCACGGTTCGCAAAGATATATAAGATACAGCATCTTGTACTGTGTAATGAATGCGCACGTGGTTTTAGGTTAGAAATGTTTTCAAAGCCACATCTCTGCGATAAATGAACGTGCTTCCGTACCAAACTTGAAATGTGCTAACAAATATAACATTGTTCTGATTTGTAGCCGTTTCGAGTACAATCACAAGCCATGCTTCCACCAAAACAGTTTCTCTAAATAGGCCTACGCCAAATTACGAGAACGCGACCTTTCCAACCAGACGCTAGAATAGAAGTGAAGCCACGCTCCACACGAAAAACCCACCTCTCATCTTGTCTACATGTTTTCGTCTTTCTCCGCCAGGGTCATGATACCCTCCAACCCATACAAAATATACCAATAATCTCGAACCCATGTATATTTCTTACAACTCATGGCGCGAAACTCTTCTCTGACGTCAGAATCTTACACAATTTATACAAAGCTTTATTCAAGACAAGGGAAGTTATTCTCAATCTAAATTTGGCCTAGAGTTTCCTGCTATTGCAACATCTTGTAGCTTGCCTAACACAATCCGCTGTCTTGTATGCTGACATCTCACATACAAATTAAATTAAATATTCCTGACTGAGTCCCCGAGATACACAAGATATATACACTAAATAAAATGAAATCCTATAACCTAAATGATGATGATGAGCAAGAAAAGGAATGATATGAACAAATTACCCTAACCTGACTTCTCCTCAAGTCAACCAAATAAGGGTTTGGGAACATTGTGACCGAAACAGTCACAATACGCCCCCATGTGATTCACACGGGTGAAACAAGTGTGGATCACAAACACTCAACCAAACAGCGCACTGAAAACACAAAGAATTACACTATTACATAAATAAACCCTGGAAGACATATATACACACACACTTGTCAAATTTTCACACATTCTCACTCTCTCGAATGTCTTATTGTGTCCATTTCCTAGCCTCGCTGATTTTTCTCAAATGTCTTAGGTCTATCACTTCATTTTCTTCGTCTCATCATGAGACCCTATCGCTTCACAAGCCATGGTATTTGCCTGCACAGGCCTTATCATACCATCTATCCATCTAACACTCGATGCCACTTTGCTGGTTAGCATTCTTCGTCACATCTCTTGAGTTTTGTCATGCCATCACTTTTTGTTGACTTCTCTAAGAGTCCATGCCATATTATTTTACAGAGTGATATCTACGGAGATTCCTAATATTATGTGTACTGACAGACTTACCATCCTGGTCCGTTAAACTATAGGCACACTCACCAATACGTTTAACCACCTTAAAAGGCCCCTGAAATACTTGAAACAAAAAACTAATCCAACCCCTAAACTGAAGATAGATAAGAACCCTGAAACACACCTGATTGCCTATCCCAAAAAAAACTGAATTTAACCCTCAAAGACTGTAAGCTGCCAACTTCCTACCCATCTCCCTGAAACTTACCTGCCAAAATGATACACTCGGTGAAGGTCGACTGATATCCTGATTCAGCATAATGCCTATTTCTTTCTCCTCTGGTTCACCTGTACTCTTTCGTTGCCACTTTCCTGACGCCCCCCACCCCTCTGATAGTTTTCCTGTGATGCTATTATCCTTATCCTGTTTTTTTCTACTTCTATAATTCCGTATTTCCACCTCCCGTTTATCCTGTCTACTAGAATCTCCCTGCTGACTTTCACCTAACATCACCTCCAAATGTTGTTCACTCTAACCTAACGTCTCCTCCCACTGCCGTTCACTCTCCTCCAAGTTACTATCACTTACCGTCCCTTTCAACTGCTGTTCACTCTCGTCTACGCTACTATCACCTACCGTCCCTTTCAACTGCTGTTCACTCTCGTCTACGCTACTATCACCTACCGTCCCTTTCAACTGCTGTTCACTCTCGTCTACGCTACTATCACCTACCGTCCCCTCCAACTGCTGCTTCTCCGCTGCTTCGTCCACACACAACTTCACAGATTCTACCGCTGCTTCGTCCACACACAACTTCACAGATTCTATTTGCCTGCCTACCTCCTTTCTAATAGCCTCTCCTTGCTGCCTAACTTCTCCTACCTCCTTACTTACAGGATCTTTCACTTCTCTTCCCTGCTTGTTCACTGCCTCTATACCGGACTCTAACTTCTCTGTACTAGACTCTACCTGCTTGCTCCACTTATCCACACTAGGCTCAAACGTCTCACTCACAGACTCGACCAGAGATTCTTTACTTACAGATACTTCCAGAGATTCTACTTCCTTGCTTAACTCCTCCATACTGGACTCAACCTTCTCACACATTACGACTACCTGCTTGTCCAACTCCTCCATACTGGACTTGATCTTCTCATTCACGGATGCTTTCACTTCTCCTAACTCCTTACTCATAGATTCTCCTTGCTTCCTAATCTCTCCTTTTATTTCTCTTAATAGCATAAGAAGCAAACTAGTGTTCATACCCCCTCCATTTAAATTTAAGTTGCTACTTTCAGTGATCAGCTGCGACTCTTTGGAGACAATGGTATCCGATTCTCCCATTGTCTGTTCCTTACCTTCCTCACTACTATTTCCCCCCGTTCCCTGATTAACTGACATTTTACTATTTTAATTTATTCGCAACCCTAGACATTAATTCCATATTGTCCAATGTGGACATACCCCATAAAACAAAACAAATTACTGTGAACCCTAATACTCCTAAGGTGTCTATCGGCTGAGTGCATATGTGCCCTAATGATACCTGCTAGGTTTCCCTACTCTTGCCCCAAGTTGAGGTGCTATGTTGTAACTCTTTACTAGCCCTTCTTGGGCCACTGATTTAAAACTTCCCAAAATCACCCTCCTATTGGTGACCGAAAGTACTTTACCATCATATTTGAAATGGCAGGGTCGTGGAGTGTTGGACACACATTTAGTCAACCTAACTGGTATCATTTGAGCGTTCAACTATTAGGTGTAATTCCCTATAAAGAAAACTAATGATAACTTTCAAAATATATGTATTAAAATCAACTTTAAACATATGGCGGGGACTCTCGTCGAACAGACTATGGTTTCCTATCTTCAATACTCCTCGGCAATGACGAAAACATGTGACCCAAAATGAATGTTGGAATATAAAGATGTTTGTTACTCACTCACTGACGATCTTGCAGATAATCTTCGAGACATGCTCGATAGATCAGTTCTCCCCAGCTTTCAAAGATTTTCCACACGTGGTTGCTAATAGAAGCTCCTACTGTTACCTCCCAGCTGATCATGTTTTGTATGCTCTGCACTAGCAGACTTTTATACAGATCAATATAACACACGAGGCTAACAGCCTACTTCACGGTTCGCAAAGATATATAAGATACAGCATCTTGTACTGCGTAATGAATGCGCACGTGGTTTTAGGTTAGAAATGTTTTCAAAGCCACATCTCTGCGATAAATGAATGTGCTTCCGTACCAAACTTGAAATGTGCTAACAGATATAACATTGTTCTGATTTGTAGCCGTTTCGAGTACAATCACAAGCCATGCTTCCACCAAAACAGTTTCTCTAAATAGGCCTACGCCAAATTACGAGAACGCGACCTTTCCAACCAGACGCTAGAATAGAAGTGAAGCCACGCTCCACACGAAAAACCCACCTCTCATCTTGTCTACATGTTTTCGTCTTTCTCCGCCAGGGTCATGATACCCTCCAACCCATACAAAATATACCAATAATCTCGAACCCATGTATATTTCTTACAACTCATGGCGCGAAACTCTTCTCTGACGTCAGAATCTTACACAGTTTATACAAAGCTTTATTCAAGACAAGGGAAGTTATTCTCGGCCCAATCTAAATTTGGCCTAGAGTTTCCTGCTATTGCAACATCTTGTAGCTTGCCTAACACAATCCGCTGTCTTGTATGCTGACATCTCACATACAAATTAAATTAAATATTCCTGACTGAGTCCCCGAGATACACAAGATATATACACTAAATAAAATGAAATCCTATAACCTAAATGATGATGATGAGCAAGAAAAGGAATGATATGAACAAATTACCCTAACCTGACTTCTCCTCAAGTCAACCAAATAAGGGTTTGGGAACATTGTGACCGGAACAGTCACACTCTGACTTGTCTTCTTTAAAAATTGTCTATTTTTTAATTATTATTAGATATTGCTACAGTTAGGTAAAACCAGGTGGTAACAAGACAAAAGTCGTTACGTTGGTGTAATAAGATGGTGTATATCCATTTATTATTTTATAACATTTCAAGTTTGACTGTTATAAAAGCAAGCCATTATTTTATAATTGGGATGAAATATAAATATAGAACAAATAACATAAAATAACCTACATATTTCTTGTCAAAATTGTCAAACTATAATGAGTTAAGTAAATTGTTACCTATGGAATAAAAATAAAACTGGTCCTTGTAGAGTGCTCTGTACAAATCGGGCACATAATATATTAATCAAGAAACCAGTATTTTTCAATACAGATATGCCTCCACAAATTTTAATAAATCCTCAGTACAAATTTTTTGTTAATACTAGTCCAGTGCGAAATGATCCAAATTTAATTAAGCTGCGAAGGATCTGGACTGAACCTGCATATAGGAATGGTTTGGAACTTAACCACACATTCTCTCCCTTTCTTTTCCCAGGAAGTATGATATTTGAATGTTATATCACTGTACATATCAAGAATTCGGAAGTCAGACATTTGAAGGGTGAGAAAAGTTCACAGCACTCAAAGTAGTATGCCTTTTGTTGCTGAAGACCTCTCGTATGACATCTGGCTGCTAGAGACAAAATGAAATCTCAGCCACAAGCCACCCAGATAAGAACTTTGGTCGTGTGCAAGATGGCAGTTGAAAGATGATGATAATAATAATAAAAATAAAGTAAAATTAACTAGTGTGGCTCACCAGCCTGATGTAAGTCTTTGAAATGGACACCACTGGGATGACTTGCTTGTCAACAATACCATTCCAGTACCGGTGGGTGAGTGGTTATCGTGTCGGATTACTAACTCCAAGCTTGCAGGTTCGCTCCTGGTCATGGTAGGTGATTTTTTAAAGGCGGCAAAAATTACGACACGCATATCAAACGATGTTGGCATGTCAAAGAACCCATTTGAATTCAGTAGGCTGTGTTCATAATGGCAAAATTAATCTCGGTAGTTTCCGCCAACACAAAGTTCCTCATTTCTCTACTAGAAAGCGCTATAGTGTCAAGGAGCTTAGATATCTAACCTCCTTTTCATAGTGCTTCAAGGAACAACAAAATTCGACATGCAACCTGCCCTCTGGGTGTCAAATAACAAAGCTTGCACCCGGCACTCAAGGCCATACAATATTATTATTATTATTATTACTGGTGCCTCAAATTCTTGGCAGAGCTGAGAATCAAACTTGGGCCACAGGGGTGGCAGCCAATTATGATAACCACTACATTATGGGAATGGGCCATATAAGGATCACTTTTTAGCCTATTTTCATCAAATGAAATATAAGCTTATGAGGCCACCTTTTTGTCCGTGAGTATGTGTGTGTGTGTGTATGTGTGCACATGTGTGTCCCACTAATAAAATCTAAATGGCTAGAGCGATTTAAATGTAACTCGATAAGGACTTACTACTGCCTCGTCCGAACTTGATTGTGCCTCTCAAATTTTAAGTTATATGAATCAAAGATGGCGGCCACGTGAAATATTTCACCAGCATTCAATATCTCCAAAATTATTACTGCTTTTAACCAAAATTTCTATGGTGAAAGAGGATACTATAGTAAGTTTACCTAGTGTATGTTACTTTCGAAAACCTGATAAGCACAAAACCAATGCGGTGGCCAATCAAATATCAAATATTTTGATCGACTTTTCTCTCGATTTAGTCAATCATGTGCAATGAATCTTGGCATAGTAAATCGTTATACAACGTTTAATATATTGGCATCTAATTTAATTCAATTGTTTAGGCTAACCAAAGATGGCAGCTGAGTGAAATTCCAAAATTATGTTTTGATTTCTTGTGTCCTAATCACACGATCAAAACTAAAGTTTGTATAATGAACAGCAAAATAATCTTCATTTATAGGTACACTAGCAACCCGACCCGTCTTCGCTCGGGAACAGTTATGAATGCATTACGTGATAAGTGGTGTATTCTTTGGAATACACGGTTAGTCAGAGTTTGCTTTAGCTGCTCTTTGCTTTTCATTTTCATTAGTTTCTTTTATTTTTCCCTCACAAACACCAACAGGGACCCTCTTGGTATTCCCTTTTTCTTTGAACATGCTCTAAAATGTATGTAAGTCTGTTTCAGTTGTTTATCCTCTGTGGTTCGACCCCTGCTCACCACGCGGCAACCTGCCGAAGTTTTTCGATTTAGCGATCTCAAGAGGACTTACACACCAGTCCAGCAGGCGTCGTCTTTGTCGTCAGCTGCCTTCTCTATGAAGATATTAATTGATGTATCCCATTCCCATTGTGTTGAAATGTTGGTTTTTCAATGTTTCCTACAGTGTTTAGTCTCTTATGTTTTCCTTCCCCTTCCTCCCTGTCCTTCTGGTTCTCTGTTCGCTCAATTCTACTCGCCCCACTTCTAGTTCGGACTTCGAGTGATAAGTTCAATCCTCTAAAGGAGGAACACCTCCTCAATACTCATGAGGTGATTCAAATCGACGCCATGACGGAATTTTAAGTGTAACGGCCGCAGAAGTCTTCAATCTTCAATCATCATGGCAAGTTAAGTAAATACCTACATTGTTTTTAAAACATTTTAGAGGATTTTAAACAGCATTTTGAATGCTTTTAATGGAAGTGATAGGCAGTGTTGGGATTTCCGCAAACTTGAGTAATAACTGCCCCACGAGGGAACCGTTATTCTTCGCCAACCAGGCTTGCTGCTAACGTTATGAATTTCAACATTTCTTGAACTAAATAAGGGAATACTTTCCTGCAACGAGGGATTCATTTCAAATTCATAACTGTCTAAAACTTAACTTGTCTACCTCCGTGGGATGTCTACTTGCCCCTTTAAACTGTCAGAGCTCTGGAACTTTCCGTTCAAAATAAGCTGTCAACCGTGATGAACTATACTCAATACTGTCAAAATTACCGCAACTTTAAGTGAAACAGAACTATCAACTGCAATCCAAAACTCTCTAACGCAATAAACCTATTCAAGTCAAACTCAGTGAATTCATAAACTGCAATATCAAGACTACATACCGCTAAAACCCGTCAAAGTGCAATTTAATGAACCAATAAATACTGTAATAGTGAAAACATACAATCTATCAACAAACTTCAGTGCTACAAAAACAGTTTCCGTTCAACTATCTACCGCGTCGCGATTCGTTCGTATTAATAAAATTGGCCAGGACTCTATCCTATAATTCCTACACTCGCAATCCCTTTTACTAACAAATTAAAGTAAAATTAAAATGGTTACTTTGTTCTACGAGGCCTCGCCAAAAATTTGGCGCCCTCCCAATTTTGTTCCACTTAACACTTTTTCACTCTGTGAAAATATCAAGGTGGGTTATAAATCCACATTTTAATACGTATTTTTTCCTGTCGTAACCAGGAAATTCTAATCTTCTAATTGCTAAAAATTCATCTAATTGTGTAATCCAGGCTTCACAAATGGTGACCTGCCCTATTAGAATTTAGAATCTCTTAAATTCTGCGTAAATAGCAGTGGTTATAGAAACCACTTATTAATCTTCTTTTTTCTCATCCTGCTGAGCCCAGGAATGCATAATTCTTTCCTCACTACTAAGGTATTCTAAAAGCCTTATTTTGGAAAATTTAATATTCTACCTAATTAATTTAGTGAAATATTAAACAAAATTGTAATTCCTTTACTATTATCATTATAGGCTTTAAACTTCTTAATTGTTGCACATTTCAATATCCTTGTACGGTTTTAGTGCTTATAACAGGTTCGAAACCTTGAAGTGATTTAACCTTATTGTTTATTGTAAACCTCCTTTTTATCATAGGTCTGAGACCTTTAATGTTTATAAAACAAACAAAAAAAGTTGTTCTCAAGCTCAAAATAAGATCCAAGATCTAAAATTGTTAATGTTTTTCAATTCAATTACTTTGTTAAATAAAATCTCTATTATTTGTTTTCAACTTCTAATGCTAGAAAAACGGTTAGGCAGGACCTTCTCTTCCCTAATCTTTCTCCTGAAATTATTCTATGTTCAAAGAAAAAGGCAAATCCCTGAATGATACTGTGCCCGTATCTATCAAGAGGCCCGCTTGTCGAAATCCCAAGATGGAGAATGGATCAAAGATTCTCGAAGGCCCCGGCTCAAAACCTAGAAGATCTTCCGACAGGCGCTTCAACGATAAATACACAGTGGAATGTTGTGTTAGGAGCAAACTACACAAAAAGCTCGAGATCTTTACCATAATCTCAGGTCGGAAAGGGTAAAGGAAAGCGCCACAACCAAAGAAAACCCCATCCCCTAACACAACGCTAGCTATAATTAAATTAAACCACGGAAAACCGACGTATAAAAGGATGAAATAAAGTTTATTGTCTAAAGCAACAATAAAACAAAATAAATGAAACAAATAAGAAAGTAGAATATACAAGAGACTCGAATGCCTCCATGGTCATGGTGTTCAGATCGCAAATGATCCACACTCATCAGCTGATTCCAATCTAAGAAGTTCTTAAAATAAAATAAAAATTATTACTGTTAACTTTTTCTGTTAAAAGACGATTCAAAAATAAATAAATTGTTAACATTACTATCGAGAAATTTATACACTGTAGAACTTCCGTACAATAAAGAAAAATTAAACCTTGGCTGGACGTCAGTCCCCAAACGATCAGCTGCTTATACATGCAAGTATCAGCGATCAGCTGGTTCTCAAACAAGGGCTCCATTCATACTTGTGATTGAACCCATAATCACAGATTCTTACAGTCTGCAAATCCACAAACTTTTACATAACTATAACACTTCACAAGTTCTGAAACAACAGAGGAGAACAATATACTTCTCCACAATCTATTTATTTAGAGAGATTTGCACTTAATGTCTGTCCTAGACATTCCTTCACTTATCCTGGAGTGTTCAAACCCCTCCAACATTTCTCGAACTGTATTATTCATCAAGAATAATTCTCAAACTCCTTTTCTTTAATTCTCATGCAAATTCAAACGTATTCATGACGTTGCGATTCACAAATTAAATTTAAACAAAATTTAAACAAAATTTAAATAGTTATGTCAATTACATTCCACAAGTTTAGATAAACTATCTGATTGCATTAATTTGTGTTAATAATATTATCATTATTCATTATGTTAATTTAAATAAACATCCAACATTGTTTACGAGAGTAGGTTAATCATTATGTTTAACCGTTTCATAAAATAGTTTATAGGAATTATATTTAATCCACCTTCGTTAATTATTAAGATCACTCAATATTTATCTTTATACTGCAAGTTTAGATTGGTTTAAATGTTTATATCAGTCTAATATGGTCGTACAATTAAGTAAAACTCATATGATTATTATGTCAATGATTCGAGTTAATAGTTTAATAATAATTAGGACCACATGGTCAACAAAACTTCATCTTACTTTTTCACAGGCTGCACCTAACTATCAGTACTTTGTCGGATTCCAACAACATAAATGAGTTCCAAATAACTCGAATTACATACCTGCAATGCTCCAAATAGCATGTTTCCCTTTACAACAATTTCAATGCATTACCTCTTAACAAAAAAAATACCCATCGTATTTCATACTTCAATAAGCTCACATTAGCTACCGTAAACATGGGTTACTTTGGCCCAAAAGTAAGAAGTTTTTGACATTAAGCTTCATTAATTAGATCTTACTATAATTTTTTTTTTGTATTTAAATTTTTTATAGATAAATTGGGAACTAGGGTAATTCCTAAACAGATTATTTCTAATTTTGTTTCAAATGAGGTGCATAATGAATTTTTGAAATAATGGGCCAATGTTAACCTTATTGTGGGTTACTTTGGCCCATGCATCTTTTTGTACATTATAGGTTGCTTTTGTGGGTCTGGGACAAAGTAGGACTGAAGAATAATGTATGTAGGCACGAAATTTGCTGAAAACAGGTCAAACATCATTTATTGATCGGTACAACAATAGTCAATGACAATCCACAGCCTGCTTCCAGTCTCCGACCGGGTCAGGAATGGAATGAATGAAGCCCCCATCTAGCGGCGAGGATATGAACTGTGCCGGCTGCCGAGGCCTGACGCACTCCTCTGGGACAATGATTAAATGAATGACAGATGAAATGAAATGATAGTGGAGAGTGTTGCTGGAATGAAATTATGACAGGGAAAACCGGAGTACCCGGAGAAAAACCTGTCTGCCTCCGTTTTGTCCAGCACAGATCTCACATGGAGTGACCGGGATTTGAACCACGGACCCAGCGGTGAGAGGCAGGCGTGCTGCCGCCTAAGCCACGGAGGCTTGACAACAATAGTAAATAGTAAATAATGAATAAAGGTTCACATTTTTCAACGCTACCGGTTGTTAATTGTCCTATTGAAAGAATTTACTGTGTAACAGTGTAACAGCCTCGTCTGACTCGTTTTGGGGGTGTAAATCGTCTTCTTGATGTCATTCCATTGGTAAAACAACGTTTCCTTCACCTCAGGCCACTTCCAGCATTTCTTGGCTTGGGCCAAAGTAACCCGTTATATTTTTTAAAACACGTAATTAATACAGAAAGCATACTACTACTGGAAATTCATTATTTTAGTCTTAGGGCTGATTCTTCAACATATCAAAATAAGTACTCATCAGTGTTTTACACCAAACACCTACAGCTACAGTGATAGAAGTTGTTCGACCGCCGAATTATGGTTCACTGCACTGCCATGTGCTTTACGCCACTGCCATCTGTTGGGGTAACGTAGAACAACTAACACATCATAGAGACTTCCTTATGCTACTATCTACTGGATGTGGCAGGAATTCACTCTGTATTGTGCAAGAGAATTTTCTTAAACATTTTTTTTCATGGTGGGCCAAAGTAACACCTCAAGGGACAAAGTAACCCATGTTTACGGTACTTCCTTCCTTTCTTTAATAATTTCACCCGTAATACGGACATTACCATAATAATTCACCATAATATATCCTCATAGTTTCTTTTCCGTATTGTAAAAATTAGTATTTGCATTCTCACTCGTTATCACAATGGTATTTGTTGATTATAATGCTTATACAGGTTAACAACCTTTAAATACTTGTACTGACTTCTTGTTGGTAGCAAATTTACTTAGTAACGATCTTAGTAGTGTGAACAAATGTTCCCAATATTTAATAATAATATGATTGTACCGACGTACTGGTCTATACTTCCGATTCTAATACCATTGCAAAGTTATGAAAACAACTTGCCCCAAAAATAAAAACCTTTGATAGAATGTTGAAAGCTTATCTGCAGTGCCATTGTTTTTAATCGGTAGTTGAATATCTTAGTGTATAGGAGTGATGAAATCTATAATTATATTTTACTTTTCTATTTTAATTGTAATACCTAGCTGTAAGTTGTTGTATTTATAGAATTAAGTTTTCATATTATGATAATAGAATTAGGTGTAAATAGTTGTCCAATAAGATTGTATCTCTTAAGATCTGTTATAATAAGTTATAAATAGTTATAGTATTAGTATTACTGTATATGCCTATTACTACTTTTATTTTATAGATGTAACTTCTGACGTGTCCGATATCAAAAATGTATTGTATATATGTATTTGATCAAATGGAATTAATAAAATCTATCTATCTATCTATCTATCTATAGATAGATATTTTATTCAATTAATTCCAAAGAGCCATAGGCTCGTACAGAGGAATTGTACAGTAATATGTGTGTTTACACACCAAGGTCCTAAGAGGTGCTACAAGGACCAATTTAAGCAGACCCTGAAATTGACAGGTCTTGATTCACAAACCTGGGACATGCTGGCTGAAGACCGCTCATCTTGGCGCCGTACCATCTCGGATACTGTAAAGACGTTTGAAAGGGATCGACGCACACATGAAGAGGCCAAGAGTCAAGCTAGGAAACTTCGAGCAGCCCAACCACGTCCTCCTCCAGCAATACTATGTGACTTGTGTGGTCGCTTGTTCCATGCCAGGATTGGACTCTTTAGTCACCGTAAACACATCCACAAACTGGACTGAAGGAAGAAGATTTATACTCGGATTCGAGTTAAAGCTGATGATGATGATGATGACACACCAAGGAAGAAAATCTATCTATCAATCGTTAACGTTGCAACATAAAAGAAATAATGACATAAGTACTTTGGAAAACGACTCCTCCAAGTATCAACTGGATTTAGACGACCCTAATATTCAAAATCTCTGAAAAACACATCCTGAAAAGATTTGATTTAATCCCACTATTTGTTGAAGATAGAACAATGCTATCTGTCCAGAATAAAATAGTTAACTGACATGACGAATATCATTAAGTGTTCAATGTCAAGTCTTTCAAAATCCACATGACTTCACAAGAAAATCAAATTTCTTTCACAAAGTCATAAATATATCCGGAGTTGAATTCATTAAAAATGTTGATAAGATCGACGTGTTCTTCCCCTACGATAATTCAGTCTTCTTACAAGAAAAATACCCAAGAACGCATTATTCCAAGCATATGGCAAAATTTAAGAATTGTCAACGACAATCGTCGTAAAAAAATATTTAATGCTGTTAAATTCAAAAGAAATTCAACTGAGTTGAATTATAAAACTATCCAAAAGATCTCCAAAGAGAAAAGAAAATTTTAAATAGATAATCTCAATGTTCCACCACAGAACAATCGACGACAAAGCTGGCATGAAAACCATGACATCCAACTAAACATCGAGCTATAAAAATCTCGAAGAATCAAAGACACACAAAATAATGGAAGATTTGTTGCTCAATAGAATTGTCAAATTCTCAAACTAGAAGTAATAAAAATCGTCGATTCTACCTGGTGTTGAATCTGGCAGGTTCAGAGGAACTGAATACATATCCTGATGGACTGGTATAACAGCACGAGTGGGAACTCGAACTGCGGTCCGCTGCATCTCTGGGGCTCGAACTTCACTCCCCTGGGCTGGACCTGCTCGTTCTGGAAATCAAACTGCTTCCTGTTCGGCTCTGGTAGTCTCTTCTGGTTTCGGTGGGATAACCCTTCTGATCTTGACAATTCTAGCAGTATCATGACGAGTCTCCGACGAGTTTTAAAGTTGATCATCGTAAATGAGTAATATCGTTGATAAACATTCATGGAGAGAATGTAATAAACTTCGAAAAGTGTGAAGTCATATCATTTCAATGAACGTTCAACTAGGCTCGGTACTACGTTGAAAATGTTCCATGACGAACTACAATTCACTCGTAAAGTCATCTACTTTCTGTTATCCGTATTCCAGGCGCACGCAATTAGTTTAAACCATCATCCCCATCTTCATGTCGAATTCAAATATCACTCGAAATCGTTCTATTGTACAACACATCGTCTCTAAATGTTCAATGCGGCTATCAGTTTACTATGCTGACTTAATGTTCCTTCACACTGTTCTGTAGCAAGGCACGTTCTGGCAGCTGTACCGCAAGTCCCTATTTTACACACCCTCGCTCGGTTGCAATGCATATACGATGTTACTGGCGAGACGTTTTTCAAACACGCACTGTTTCTGAGTTGTATACCAATATCTTCTTACTAGACTCGCTGAAATACACTGCGGACTATCGGTAACTTCATTACACACACACATGTAGTCGTGGAATTGTTTCATTGTCTGTACTTTCACTGTTATAAGCTTCGATTCAACATCGCATAGTTTCATTCTACTGCAAAGCTAGTCCGGGTCTCTTCCCTCAGCTCGGGCCACGGTGTGGTCGGCTCGATAGGGCAGACAATGCCCGCTCCTTCAATTTTCACCTAGAGTGCCACATTCGAAACGACATCGCTTGCTTCACGTCTCGATTTCATCAGCTAGAATGCACCTCCCCTCTCCTGCCTGGACTCCTCCATCGCCGCCAACTTGCTCGGGGAGGGGGTAGACTTCGCATACATGAATAGGGCAGTGAAACATAGTACAGCGATTATCTACGTCCATATAATCATAACTGAAGCTTCCTAATTAATATAGACGTCTTCTCGAATGATATAAACTTCTTAATAATGCTAGTTACTGGACATACATATAATGTGATAACGTTTCAGAATCTTCCGAGTAGAACCAAGCTTCCTGATTGGTTATCGCGTTACCTTCACAGAACTCGAAGTTACCACAATAATCTCAATATAGGCGCGGTCCAGTTCATTGCCATAAGAACATGACCTCCAGCCGTCCCAAGATACAATTGAAATTACTCAACTTAACACAAACACAATTCTTAGAATGAATCCAATATCATTTCTTTCATACAACACCAATTACCATTGGGGATAAAAATGACCACAAACATGACCGGAAATAAGCCGAATTCGGGCTCAATACGTTTATTAAAAACTATCACTTGTTGCGTTTAAATCAAAACTTCCAATAACAACATTTACAAAGTTTCTCTTAACTATCACAGCTAATTCTAGTAAATCATTAAGGCAAGTATAGCTCGCTCTGCCAGCTTCCTACTTGTAGAGATTTTCACTCTGACTTATGGTTTACTGTTTAAAATTTTGGTTTTGTTCAAGTAAGGTTTAAGGTTTTCCTCCGTTCTAAACTTTTAGGCGGCACTCTGCTGGGTAAGAGTTTAGCCTGCTTTAAGTGCAACAATTGGTATTCTTTAAAGATTCTCACTAATGATAATAAAAATATTGCAAAAAAGCACTATCGTTGCTTCATCTCTGCCCACCCTGGAAGCATTCAGCTTTTCTGTTGGGGATCCAACAGTGTCGCTTCACAAAACTATTCCGTCTAATTTAAATCTTTCTGGCATTTCAGAATGCTCTCTAAAAGTTCACCCTTTTGAAGGAAAAGTACATAATTCATTGCTATTTGGCACCACTTGGTGCGCCAGCACACTACGTCCCTACAATATACCCGCAATCATGCTCGGGAGGGAAAGAAAACTTAGCGATAGCTTGCCGGCGACCTCAGCTCACGCTGTGCTCCCTGTTAGCCTTACACAAGTCCCCGCTCATTTTAGGTACTTCATGGGCCTTGTGCAGTAAAATACCTCTTTATATCACTATTTCTTTATGACTTTGTGTTGGATTCTCTTCCTCTCAGCCTAAAATTGTTTCCACTCCTAAACCTACCTCATTTTCATTCTCATCATCTTCCCTCAGGTAGTGTTGACACTCAGTATCAACCTACCAATAAGCCCTTTTTTCTTTCCAATGTAAATGTACAACGACCAATATCCGTTTTACGTCTCGGCATGATGGGTTAAAATCAATGACTGGACTGTTAATTATATTATCATGGAGATGCATGTGCAACAAATTCTTGTCAGACGTAATTTAAGAATGGCGAGGTGCATGAAACACAAATCCCCCTTCCGTCCTATCGTAACTTGACTGTGAATTTTGCGGAACGAAAAGTTCACAGGCGAAATGAAAAAAAGCCGAGTTGCAATTCCAGGGAAACTCCAAACACAACCACTCTTCTCTAAAGTTTTTAACTCAACACGACTCGACAGTTTGCTGCTGGCTGTATCTGGGTCAATAAGCTCGTCCGCTAGCTAAGCTGTAACTGGGGTGATAGATTCGCCCCTAGCTAGCTCGTAAACTGTCAACTCAGTAACTGAATGGAGATTGTTGGAAGACATGAAAACTTAAAAACACTTTTAGTAGGCGATGTACGGTATTGAAGATAGAGATATGTTCTCCCGGGCTTTTTTTGTAGAACATTTCATGGTGAACAATTCTTACGCTCATAGTATACAGATATTTTTAACGGTTTGCCCAGCGTAAGCTTAAAAAGCGCACGGAGGCCAGTTTTTTTCGACCTTTTCACTGAAATCGTTAGTGCCTGACTTCCTTTGGTCATAAATAATTTTCTACAGAAACCTTCCTCGAGATATCCTTTACAGAATGGGGAAATCCGCATCAAAATCCATTCAGAGGTTCTCGAGATTACCCGTGACATCCAGGAATTGGGAACTTTGATTTATAAGAAGTAGAGATTATACGCCAATCAGTATAATTTAATATAATATAATCCCCTTTCCGTCCAATCTTAAATTGACTGTGAATTTTGCGGAACGAAAAGTTCACAGGCGAAATGAGAGTTGCACTTCCAGGGAATGGCGAGGTAAATGAAACTCAAATCCCCCTTCCGTCCAATCTTAACTTGACTGTGTTCCACAGGCGAAATGAAGAAAACCAGAGTTGCACTTCCAGGGAAACTAACACAACCACCCTTCTCAGAAGTCTTAACGGTTTGCTGCTGGCTGTATCTGGGGCTATAGGTTCGCCTACTAGCTAGGCAGTAACAGGGATGATAGACTCGCCCTTAGCTAGCTCGTAAACTGTCGCCTCAGTAGTTGAATGGACATGGTTGGAAGAAATTAAAACGTAAAAACACTTATAGTGGGCAATGTATTGAAGATAGACATATGCTCTCGCGGACATTTTTGTAGAACTTTTCATGCTGAACAATTCTCACACTCATAGTATATAGATATTTTTAATGGTTTGCCCAGCGTAAGCTTACCAAGCGCTCGGACGCCAGGTTTCTTTTTTACTTTTCCAGTGCAATCGTTACTGCTCGGCTTCATTTGACCATAAATAAATTATTTTCTACTGAAATCATCCTCGAAGTATCCTTTACAGAATGGTGAAAACCTCACCAAAATCCATCCAGTGGTTCTCGAGTTTACCCGTAACATCCAAGAATCGGGAACTTTGTTTTATACTTAGTAGAGATAACTCTATGGCCTACATAATACTGTAAAATAATCCAATATGGTGCTCATGCGATATATTTCAGCTGTTCTCAATATCTACGAAACTATTACAGCAATCAAACTGAAATTTAGTATGTTCATAGAGGCAATTAAAATGAATTTACCTATGTGGCATTCAATAACCTGATAGCCACAAAACCAGCATGGCAGCCATGTGAGCTTTAAATATTCAAACGGGTTTTTCTCGTGACTTAATCATCTGGGCGCAGTGAAACTGCCACGGTAAATCTTTAAAAAAGGCTTAATATACTGGCGTCTAATTGAATTCCATTTTTATGAGAAATTCAAAATGGCGTTGGTGCAAAATATTGAAATCATTTTTTTTCTTGTATCTTAATCAGGCGATCAAAATGAAAGTTTGTATAATGAACCACCAATATAATCTTCACCTGCTGGCATATAATTCTATAGCCTACAAAAAAAAAGCCGACATAGCAGCCATGCAATATACACTCACCGGCAAAAAAAAAAAAACTCAACACTTGTATTTTTAAATTATTCTCATAATTTATTGCACTGAAATTATTCTTATGTAAAAGTTATGCATAATTAATTATTTTCTAAACATTTGAAAACCACTTCACATCCAAAAAAATGCGTCAAATAAAAAAAACCTGTTTAACTTTCTTGAATAAGAAAAAAAGTGAAAATGTCTTAAATTTTGAGTAAATTACAAAGTCGTTTAAAAATGTTAATCTGAATTCCAAAATTTATCATTAGAGAATTAATTCATTTCTCTGGGTACTGACACAAGAACTGAACACTTAAAAACGGGTATTTCCACCCCTAGCACAAATCACCTCACGTAACCTCTTTGCCATACTTGCGATGATTTGTGAAATGCTTTCCTGTGGGATGAGTTCCTATTCTTCAGGCAGAATCACCCGAAGTTGCTGGAGAGTCTCAGGATTATGTTGCCGAACATTTCTGGCCAACATATCCCAAACATGTTCAATTGGATTGAGGTCAGGGCTCCTAGCTGGCCAGTCCAGAGCGTAATTCCAACCACGTGCAGGTACTGCTGGACACATCGGGCAGTGTGCGTTCGTGCGTTGTCGTGCATCAGGCGAAATTCATCCCCGACAAATGGAGCAAATGGTACAACTTGGTTTTCAAGGACTTCCATAATGTACCGGTCAGCCATGAGAGTCCCGGCCCAGGTCATGACAGAACCCCCGTCGAATGCAGTCCTGGAGGAAAAAGTTACAGGAGAAAACCTTTCTCCAACCCTCCTTCACACTCTTTCTCTTCCGTCAGGCGATCTGAGACCGAATCTCTTTTCGTCTATGAAGAGAACGGCTCGCCTTTGCTGTTGTGTCCATTGCTGATGGAGGCGAGCGAAGTGAAAACGTGCCCTATGATGTTGAGGTTCCAATCTGGGGCCAGTAGCAGGTCTTCTGGAGAAGATTTCTACACCTCTTAATCTTCTCCTTACTGTCCTCTCACTGACATTCACACCTGTCGCATGCTGAAGCCGATTTCTTGCTTCTACAGCTGTGGTGTGTCGGTCCCTCAGAACTTAACGAGTCGCAGATGCTGGTCATCTCTGTCTGAGGTCGCCCTTCTGCGGTCTGACCCACGCCTCCTGGAGTATGTTCCAAGTTCCCTATACCGTTGGTATGTCCCTTGGATGGTCGAAACATTGATATTTAACTGCCTTGCAACGTATAGCATGCTTCTTCCACCTTCAATCAAGGCTACAGCTCTTGCAGCTTCTTCTCGTGTAAGAACCATGTTTCCTTTGCGAGATAAGAAATCTTTTGAAGAATACATTTTATCAAACAAAGCAAATTTGGTTTGTAGGGATGCGACTTATCACCCAAGCACTTTAAGTTTATTGCAGGAAATGAACTAATGGAAATGGAGACTTACCGTCTGCCTGGGGTAGATAGCGAACTGGGGTGTCATAAATCAAACTTTATATCGATAATTTAAAGGAAATGGATGGTAAACAAACACTCTGAACAGAGAAAGGTCTGATAATAGTATAAGTGACATAATTGAGACAGTATGCAGCTAATACGCAAGTTTTAATGTTAAAAATAAAGTGTTGCGTTTTTTTGCCGGTGAGTGTATTTCACTGGTTCACAATATCTCCGAAACTATTAAGGCAATCAATCTAACATCTTGTTTGTTGGTAGAGGACTATTAATTAAGTACATATATGTGACTTTTAAAAACCTGATAAACACAAAAACAACATGGCGAACGAGCAATATTAAAATATTTAAAATTGCTTTTCTAGCGACCTAATCATCCAAGAGCAGTGAAACTTGGCACAGCGTATCTCTATTTAGAACTTAATGTATCGACATCTAATGTTGTTCAATTATTATAAAAAATCAAGATGGCATAGGTACAACATTTTAAAAGGTATTTTTATATCTTGTCATCATCAACATCTTATACAGTTTCCAGCCCCAGGCTGGGTCTGTTTGGAACATAAGCCTCGCCACTTACTTCTTTCTTCCCACCACCTCTCCGCTGTCACTCTGGTCCAGTCCTCGCCTCTCCTCTTGATACATTCCTCCACTCCTTTCAGCCATCTATCTCTTGGTCTTCCCCTTGGTCATTTCTTCTGCATCTGCATCTCATGTATCCTCTTGGGAATCTTCTTCTCATCCATTCTCTTTAAGTGTCCATACCACCTCAGTCTTGATGTCTCAATCCTACCTTGCAAGGGCTCCTCTTTCACCATTTCCCTGACCTTTTCATTCCTCACCCTGTCTCTTCTTGTTACTCCGATCCTACTTCGCAGGAACTTCATTTCACCTGCCTGTATTCTGCTTCTGTCTCTTTTCTTCATTGTCCAAGTTTCTGAAGCATAGGTCAGTATTGGGATATAGTAGCTTCTGTATAACACTTCCTTGCTTTTTTTGTGGGACAGCTTTATTCCACACTAAGCTCCTAATGCTTCTCAGAAATGCTTCTGCCTGTCTGCCACGTTCCGTAATCTCTTTGTCATTTCTCCCATTTTCCTCCACTATACTTCCCAAGTACTTGAGACATTCCACCTTCTTCAGCTGTCCACCTCCAAGTGTTATCCCACTCATTGGTCTGTCCTTTTTCCTGGTCGTTAACAGGATCTCACATTTACTGATGTTGAACTTCCATCCGTACTCTCCCACTGTTTCTTCCCAAGCCTTCAGTTGCTCCTGAATTTCCTCCTCCTTGTTTCCCCAGACCATGAGATCCTCTGCAAACACCATTGCTTGTGTCATTACCTTGTCCATAACCACAATAAAGAGAAGGGGTGACAGCGCACTACCCTGTTTCAGGCCACTCATTTGTCTGAACCAGTCTGTTCTTTCCCCTCCAACTTTCACACAACTCACACTTCCACAATACATCTCCTTCACTCTGCCTACAGTCTCTTTTTTTTTTTTATATATCTTGTACGGTATCCTATTTAAGCGATCGAAGAGAAGCTTTTTATAATGAACTATTATAATAATCATTGGATAATGACACTGAATTCTGTAGCTTAAGCTACTTTTTATAGATTATAGATACCGAGCATATGACTTTTCTTAAAATTTACTCCTGGGTCTCATTTCAGAAAGATGGCATCTAGCGGGAGAAGTCGTAATTACCAATACTGAAAGTTATATACAAAAGTTCATGGTGTTCATTGCACTTTGACTAGGTTGGAAGTAATTACTTAATACAAGCGTATGATGCATCTACTTCTATCTAGCTGTTGTTGTTTGAGTCCTCAGTCTTTTGACTGGTTTGATGCAGATCTCCATGTCTCCCTGTCCGGAGCTAATCGTTTCATCTCTACATAGCTACCACACCCTACATCCGAGGCAATCTGTTTAACATATTCTAACCTTGGTCTACCCTACAGTTCTTGTCCTCGACCCTTCCTTCTATAACTAAGCTTGCTATTCCTGGGTGTCTTAGTATGTGTCCTACCAACCTATCTCTTCTCTTCAATAGCAGTTGCCAGAAAGATCTCTCCTCTCCCAATCGTCTTAATACCTCTTCGTTTGTAACCCTATCTACCCATCTGATCTTCATCATTCTCCTGTAACACCACATTTAAAACACTTCAATTATTCTCTTTTCTGCTGCACCAATAGTCCAAGTTTCACTTTCATAGAGTGCCACGTTCCAGACAAAGGCTTTCAAAAATGACTTCCTAATACCTAAATCTATATTCAATGTCAACAGGTTCCTTTTTTGTAGAAACGCTTTCCTTGCCTGAGCCAACCTACTGTTTACATCCTCTTTGCTTCATCCATCACTGGTTATTTTGCTTCCTAAGTAACAGAAGTCTCCTACTTCCTTTAGCTTTTCACCTGCCAATTTGATACCCATAGAGGTTTATAATTTATTTCTGTTGTATTCCATTTTTTTTTTTTTTTTTACATTTCCTGCACTGTGGTACATGCAGGCATTTAATTGGGATGTAGTGTTCTCTAATGACTTCTACTCCTTGCAACAAATTGCAGACATCATTTCACAAAATTCACCCCTCTTATTTGTAACGCTTTAGTCGGTCAACACGAATTTGCCCAATGACTGGGCGGTGGTACAATGTATATAATATGTAAATACCACTCCTATAAGGTAACAGCTGTACGGCAACAGCTCCACTGAGATAAGTCACCATATACATAATAGAATTCAAGTGTATGCTCTAATTTTATTTCTTTTTATTTATTATATTTTGATGTTATAAATTGTATACACTGTAACCGAATTTATTCAGTTACATTAGCTCACCCTCGGGGTTTTGCTTTGTGCAGTTAGTTTGGGGTATTTTATTCGTATCTTATTATATTGGGTTAAAGTGGGGATGAAGCGGTGATTTTTATTGTGTCTGTGTATTTTTTTGTGGACGAATTCATCTTTGGATGATCCGGGCCGACTAGAGTCATTGTTTATTAATTATCGGTTTTTGGATATTTGATGTTATAAAATATGGTTTTTTTTGCGATTTATTACGTTTTGGGAACAAGGATATATAAGACTGTATTGTTTTGAGTAGAAGCATTATTTCATTTTGGTTTGGGGCTAATGATTTTATTTTGAACTAGTAATGTTAAATTTTCAATTTCTGGCTGTACTATGAGGTATGATGTATCGGTATTTTCGAGGACTGGAAAGTTACATACCCGGAAAAGTCAGGCAGTAATTCGACTTGTTGTGGCAAGTTCAGTGAATTCCTAGGCTATTAATAGCATGAACTCCCATGAACTTCGAGTGGAAAAAATACCGAGTGACGTCAGAGTAAATTACGACTGTCTTATGGTCATGTGTTGTCACGGATGTTCCGCTAGGAACAGCGCGCGCACGATATAGTTCCTGCAGGAATAGTGGGGTTATGTATTCGTTCGCCAGTGCTTATAATGGCGTGTCTGGTGTTCAGAAATCGTCTTCTTGCTTTTACAGCGAAAGTCCATGTCTACTTGCAAATTAGTGTCGTTGTTACTGGATCATGGTATCGTAAAACGAACGAGCAGTGACTTAACTTTAGCAATCCACTGAGCTCTTACAGGCTATTGGGAGGCTACGTTGCATTTCATGGATCCGTCCATACCATGGGCTGTCGGTAATACCTTACCACGCCTAAAAGGATGATTGTCAGTCATAAACATTTCATCGTGAAGTCATGCGAGAATGGAGACGTGATCGAACAGTTCGAGGAGAAAGAAATTGAAGTGAACAAGTCCTAACGTGTGTATATTTTGTGTACGAACTGTACAAAGTGTAAATACATAGGTGGCTGTTATGCCTGGGTCTGTAATGGCCGTAAGTGTTTGTTGCTCTAAGAGTGTAGATTCAGTGGAAAGGTACTGTACAAAAATTATTACAAGTGTTGTAAATTTATGTATATATGTAGAGTACAGCCAATAGATTGTTTCTTTAAAATTCCTGTGTGTGTTAATTCCTGTTTTGCATGAACCTGGTAACATCAGCGAACGCATGCTCCAAATGCCCTACGCCTGGGATAAGTTATCTCAAAGTCGGGAAACAGTTATTTATTCTATTTTATTCAGGAAGACCCATAAGGTCAACCTTGGCGCCCATTCAAAGTCGGGAAATATATGTTAAAATCACTTGTGGCCTGTATTTAAAGGCAGTTAATTCTGTAGGTTTGTATTAATGGGGATAGTAAAAGTGAAATCAACTCCAGCGGGGAGGTGAGAGTGTTTCAGTGGCAGCCCAACGTGAGGCCTTAGACATGCTGATGTGTACCAGGACACAGGAATTAAACTGTAGGCATATTTTCGTAATTTCACATATTTCAATTAGGGATGGCTACATTAGAGCCAGGATGCAATTCTGCTTTGTTGGGGGACGGTGCTGGTGAGCGGCAGAATCAGACGGGTTTTGATAGGCAATTTGTTATAGGGATGTGGGAAAACAGTAGAGTCAACGGCGATTTGCCAGGGCAGGGGGGAAATGACTTAAGTATGATGGCCATGTTGAGGAGGCTCATGTATCATAGCGACAAGTCTGTAGGGATGGAGGACAGAACAAGTAGTCATATTTCTTGCCAGCTGAATAGTTTGGAGGAGCATTTGTCACAGAAGCTTGATGAGGTCACGGAGCATTTGTCGGAGAAGCTTGATGTGATTAGCCTAGACAGCCATGTTACTAGCCACATTAGTGAAGTCAGTGTAGAAGCCACTAATCCGGAAACTAAGCTAGGTAATCAGATTTCTGTTCAGGAAGAGAGCGTAGACTCTGAAGTAGATAAGTTGGATGCTCAACAAGTGAAGTTGGCTGGGGAAATTTCTAGCCAGGCACTGGAGACTAGCCAGAAATTTCCCAGGGTAGATAGGAATTTGGGAGAGCTGAAAGAGGAAATTGTAGGCATCGTGGAAGAGAAAGTTGAGGTTATTGAGAAAGTGAGTAGTGAGAGAGTGGAGATGGATGAAAGTGCTGAGGTTAGTGGTCCGAGTAGTGAGAGAGTGGAGATGGAAGAGAGTGATGAAGTTAGTGAGGAGAGTGCTGGGAGAGATGAGATGGGCGAGAGTGCTGAGGTTAGTGGGGAGAGTGGTGAGAGAGTGGAGATGGATGAGCGAGTCGAGATTAGTTTGCTAGGGAATGGTATGAAGAAGATAGATGAAAATATTAGCCAACTTAGCGACAGAGTGACTAGTATGGAGGAAGATACTGTAGGTAGAATTCTACGTGGTCAAAATCTGGAACTAGGAGGGAGTGAAAATCTTGTTACGAAGTTAGTATGTAATTTCTCTGATGACATTAGGACTGCAGTGTGTGTGCAGGAGATAGTTGCTATTACAGGCATAGAGAGGTCACTTGGAAGGTTAGGTACCTTGAGAAAGACAGGTAGGCAACGTCAGAGACATGGGGGTAATCGAAGGGAAGGAAATTATAATCAGAGGAGAGAGAGGAATTGGGATCCAGGTAGAGGGGATAGGTACATTTGGTATGAAGATCATGGGAGAGGAAGAAATAACAATGAGTGTCAGGGGTACGGGGAAAACAAGGAACAGACCACGTGAGGTAGAGCAGGCAATTAGGGGGCGTGGCAAGGAAAGACAGGTTGAGAGAAGCAATAGGCCAGGAAGTTTAAACTTCGCCAGGACTCACTATATGGAGCAGGGGGAAAGTCCTTGCATAGTATTCCTGCTCACGCTCTGGAAGAAAAACATAATGTAGAGTATAATATCAATGGAGGATCTGATAGATTAGGAGACCAGAGCTGTAAATTAGATTACAGTAAGGCGCTAGTGAAGTTTGGGTGGAGTGAGCCACAGGATTGGGTTAGGTTAGGTTATCAGGTTGATGGTAGAGATTTTGTTAGTGTCGTTTGATGCATTCAGGTTATTAAAGAGGTGTCTGAGAGAAAGAATTAGGTGTTGGCATGGTATAAAGTTGTATTTTGGTCATGGGAGATGATCGTGTGTTGAGTGATGTTGATCACTGTTATTTCTGGGTCATGGGAGAGGATCGTGTGTTGAGTGATGTTGATCACTGTTGTTTCTGGGTCATGAGAGATGATCGTGTGTTGAGTGATGTTGATCACTGTTGTTTCTGGGTCATGGGAGATGATCGTGAGTGGAGTGATGTTGATCACTGTGTGGAGGCAGTTGTTAAAGATACCATGTTGGACGAGGGTCAGAAGTCAGAGGTGCTTGACGTTCTGAGGGAACACAGGGAGGTGTTCTCGGAGAAACCTGGATGTACTCACGGCTACAGGCATAGTTTTGACATCGCAGATAGGTCTAGCTTCAGCGGTCCTAGGTACACTATAGCTCACTCTCACATGGAGGCAGTGAGATTGGTGATTGGTCAGATGCTTTATGAGGTAATATTTGAGATTAGTAACAGTCAGTCGGTTAGTCTTCTGGTGGTGGTGACTGTGTGGGATGGTACCAGTAGGTTATGTTTGGAGGGCGTGGCAGTTAGTAGTTTGCAGGAAGGATTTCTTTTTGTGTGTCTCGCAGGATTTTGGGATTTTAAACAGGGAAAGCTGTACCCTAAGAGATTAGAAAAATTGAGGATTATTGTAGTTGAGGGTAAGATACTTTTGAAACAGCAGGGAAGGGAGGGGGTAAAAAATTAAGTTAGGAAGTCTGGTGTTGTTGCGAGCTGAGCATCTGCTGTCGATAGAGCAGAGTTGCGTTCTTGACGTTTTTCATTCCGGTCCATTTGCTATACACCGCAGGGTAAGGTGCATGTGCCTACAGGTTGATTACCAACGATGACAAGGTCCTAGGTACATATAACATTGCTTACCTCAAGCTATATGTCACCTAGAGATCTTGCTCACGATATGACAAGACAGGAGTACCAGTGTATTTGTGTGAGGGACAAGGAGTAAGAGTTAGAGATTGATCCTTGTGTCTGTAACCGAATTTATTCAGTTACATTCGCTCACCGTCGGGGTTTTGCTTTGTGCAGTTAGTTTGGGGTATTTTATTCGTATCTTATTATATTATTTACATATTATATACTGTACCTTATAATATGCCCATATTGGAACAGACAAGTATTGGATGAAATAATTGGTCCTTTCAGTTATGGAAACAAAAATGCTGAAGGAGGGATTTTAATAGCATTTTGTGACAGAAAAGGATTAATTGTAGGAAATACTTGGTTGATTAAGATTAAAAAAATAGCCAAAAAATAACTCGGTATGGATGGGGAGAACACACAACGAAAACCATGATAGATCTCTTCTTTATTGAGAAAGAGAATCGCTGACAACTGATTGATGTCACAACTATGCCAAGAGAGGATTTTGAAGGTGATCATAAAATTGTAGTAGCTAAATTAAGGCTTGGAAAAATCATCCAGTTATAGGACACAAGAGAAAGCAAAATAAAAGTATGGCGATTAAATGAGAAGGAAATACAGGAAACTTTCCAAGACAATCTGAAAAAATTGCTCCCTTTAGACGAGGTAGGAAATGAACAAGAAGAATGGGAAAAGTTCAAAGAAAGAATCCTCCACTGTCATCATCAGCTTGCACAGTTTCCAGCCACTGGCCGGGTCTGTTTGGAACACAAGCCTCTCCAACCTCTTCTGTCGTCCCACCATCTCTCAGCCTCCACCCTTGTCCAGTCTTCTCCTCTCTTCTTCGCGTTTTCTTCCACCCCCTTCAGCCACCTGCCTCTCGGTCTCTTTCCTTCCCACTTCGTCTCGTGTATCCTCCTGGGCATCCACTTCTCCTCCATTCGTTTCACATGTCCATACCATCTAAGTCTAGATTTCTCAATACCATCCTGTAATGGTTCCTCCTTCATTAATTCTCTGGTCCTCTCATTTCTTATTCTGTCCATCTTTGTAGCTCCAATACTGCTTCTCAAGAACCTCATCTCACTGGCCTGTATTTTGCTCTTCTCCCTTCCTTTCATAACCCAGGTCTCCGAGGCATACGTCAGGATAGGGACATAGTACGTCCGATATATGATCTTTTTGCTGTTCTGAGGGACATCTTTGCTCCATAACATGCTTCTCACACTCCTCCGGAATGCTTCCGACTGTCTCCCCCGCTCATTTATTTCTCTATCGTTTCTTCCATTATGTTGCATCAGGCTTCCCAGATACTTGAAACTCTCCACTTTCTTCAGCTGTTCCCCACCAATTGTTATTTCCGTTGTGATTCTTTCCTTCTTCCTTGTTGTGATCACCATCTCACTCTTATTTATGCTAAATTTCAACCCATATCCTTGTATTATTCCTTCCCACACGTCCAACTGCTCCTGTAGCTCCTCCTCGTTTCCCCAAATCATCAAATCATCTGCAAACACCATTGTTTTCATCTTTCCTTCCCCAATCACTTGCACCACTTGGGTCATTATGTCATCCATCACCACAATGAAAAGTAACGGTGACAGTGCACTTCCTTGTCTCAGGCCGTTTCTCTGTTCCAACCAGTCCGATCTCCCTCCTCCCACTTTCACACAGCTCACGCTTCCCTTGTACATCTCCTTTATCCTCCGTATAGTCCATTTTTCTACTCCTCTGTCCTCCAGGGACTTCCATACTTTGTTTCTGCATACACTGTCACATACTTTCTCAATGTCCAGGAAGGCCATCAGTAGACCTGTTCCATACTCATAGTGCTGTTCTTGTAACTGCCTTACAGCAAAAATCAAATCCACTGTGGACCTTCCTGCTCTGAAGCCATGTGGTTCTTCCCTCATCCCTCCTTCTATCCTTGTCCTAATTCTCCTTTCCAAAACTTCCACGAACATCTTTGCACAATGACTCATCAGTGTTATTTCCCGATAGTTTCTGCATTCTGTTCTACTACCGTTCTTGAAGATCGGGACAATTATTCCCTTTTTCCAGTCCTCTGGCGTCTTCCTTTCCTTCCATGCTGTCTTCATCACTCGGTACAACCATTGTATCCCCACCTCTCCTGCTGCTCTCACCATCTCCACACTCATCTCATCCACACCCGGTGCCTTCCCTCCTTTCATCTTCCTCACTGCACCTTCCACTTCTTTCCATGTTAAGTCCTTTTCCGTTAGCAGCCCATCTTCCTCTTCCCAATTTCTTCCTCCTCGCAGTGGTTTCCATTTGGGTTCAGAAGTTCTTCAAAATATTATTTCCACATTTTCTTCAGTTCTTCCCTATTTTCTATCTCTTGTCCCCTTTAGTTCACCATTCTAACATAATCCATCGGATCCTTCCGCCTCTTATTTTTTACCATCCCATACAGGAACTTCTTTGTACCTTCACTATCCTCCTTCATCATCTTTGTCCACTCTTCCATCCACTTTCTTCTCTCCTCACCCACTACTCTCTTTGCCTCCTTCTTTCTTTCCTGGTAATCTTCCCTTGTCTCTACCATCCTATTTTGATACCACCTCCTAAAGGCTATATTCTTTTCCCTTACCATGTCTTTCGTCTTCTCATTCCACCATGGTGTTTCCTTCCACGTCTTCTTACTACTTGTCCTCCCTCATACTGCTTCTGCTCCACCTACTAGTGTCTTCTTAAATCTAGCTTATTCCTCTTCCACCCCTCTTTCTTCATCTGTTGGAATTCCTTCCTTTACCATTTTGAGGTACTTGACCCTTCTATTTCCGTCTTTCAGTTTCCATATCCTTATACGTCTTTCCTGGTTCTCAGTCCCTTTCTTCTCCTTAGTCCCTCTCAGGTTCATTACCAGCAATCGATGGTCGCTATCCAAGTTCTCCGATGGTATAACCTTGATGTCTGTGATGTTTTTATTTAACTCTCTCTCATACAGGATATAGTCGACCACCGACTTCCTGGTCAAGTCATCACTGTACCATGTGATTGTGTGGCTCTCTCTTTTCTTGAACCAGGAGTTCCCAACTAGCAGGCTGTTCCTTTGACAGAAGTCCAACAGTCCCTTTCCTTCCTCATTTCTTCTGCCCCAACCCTCTGGTCCAAGCACACTCTCATACCCTTGTCTTTCTCTTCCTACATGGGCATTCAGATCCCCCATAACAATCATATTCCTTCCTCCCAGCTGCTTCAGCATTTCCTCTTCAAACTCCTCCTCCTCTTCAGAGACACAGCCTACCTGTGGAGCATACACTTGCACTATTTCCATGGTCTCTCCCCTCAGTGCTACTTTCACTTTCATCATCCTATCACTAATTCTCTTCACAGCTTCTTTTAAACCATTTCGTACTACTACTCCCACTCCATTCCTCTTTCCCTCTTCATTCCCACTCCATTATAGTCTATAGCCTTTTCTCAGTACTCTCCTTCCTTCCCCTTTCCACTTTGTTTCTGCCAATCCCAATAATTCCAACTTCATTCTTTCCATCATATCCACTATCTCCTCCACCTTCCCCGTCAGCGTTCTTATGTTTAAAGTCCACTGTGCTGAAGATCAATGTGGTAGGGTGTCCAGTAAAAGGAAAGACAAGGAGATTCCTTGGTGGAATAACAGAGTAAAAGAGGCAGTGAAAGAAAAACAAAAGGCCTGGAGGAAGTGGATAGTAGGCAAGAATGTTGAGAATAAAGAAAAGTACCAAGTGGCAAAGAAAAAATGCCAGAAGGTGGTGAAAGAAGAGAAAAAGAAGTGCTGGGAAAACTTCACAGAAACTTTGCAGCAAGATGCTAAAGGAAGCCAGAAGGTGTTGTATGGATTGGTTAGGAACAAAGTGAAAAGCAGAGAGGAAACAAAATTTGTGAAGACTGAGACAGGATGGGTTTTGACACAAAAAGAAGAAATACTGAAACTATGGGAAAACTATTTTGACAAATTACTGAACGTCAAATCCAAAGCATTGATAGAGGAAAGAAAGGAGGATGAAAGGACTGTAGAAATTCAAGGTAAAGATATAACAATGTTAGAGACAGGAAGTGTCATAAAGAAGATGAAGAGTGGGAAAGCAACAGGAATGGATGAGGTAGCTATAGAGATGATTATGGTAGCTGGTCCCATAGGGATGCAATGGTTGTACAGATTGTTTCGGGTGATATGGAAAAATAAGAAAGTACCAGAAGAGTGGGGGTAAAGGTCTAATAATTCCGGTGTTCAAGGAGGAAGATAAAAAAAGACTGTAACAACTTCAGAGGAATCACCTTCATCTCACATGTGGCAAAGGTATTTGAACGGATACTCGAGGGTCGACTGAGGATGGTAGTGGAAAAGGAAATGAAGGAAGAACAATATGGATTTCGAAGAGACAGATCAACTTTTGATCTTATTTTTACGATGAGGAACGTGATGGAGAAAAGGTGGGAATATGGGAAGGATTTGGTGATGACCTATACAGATATTGTGAAGGCATATGATAGTGTACCAAGACAACTGGTTTGGGATGAACTGATAAGGAAGAAAGTAGGTAGAGCTGAAGTGGAAATGATTAAAGCCATATATTGTCAGTGTGTCAGTAGCGTGAAGACCAAGATTGGACAAACAAACTGGTTCAATGTAGAAACCGGTCTCTGACAAGGGAGTGTATTGCCCCCCATACTTTTCCTCACTGTCATGAATGGAATCCATAAACGAGTGAAACAGAATATGGGAAGTAAAGGGACGAAGGCATATGATAGTGTAGCAAGACAACTGGTTTGGGATGCATTGATAAGGAAGAAAGTAGGTAGAGCTGAAGTGGAAATGATTAAAGCCATGTATCGTCAGAGTGTCAGTAGCGTGAAAAACAAGATTGGACAAACACACTGGTTCAATGTAGAAACAGGTCTCCGACAAGGGAGTGTATTGTCCCCCATACTTTTCCTCACTGTCATGGATGGAATCCATAAGCGAGTGAAACAGAAAATGGGAAGTAAAGGGACGAAGGCCTTACTCTTTGCTGACGACATAGTGATATGGAGGGACGATGAATTGGAAGTCCAAGAACAAGTAAATGTTTGGAACCAGGAGATAGAAGAGCATGGAATGAAAATCAGTGTGGAGAAGTGTCAGACTATGGTGATGACAAGAGATGTGCGAGATGGTAGGGGGAATATTGCAGTAGATGGAAAACCATTACAAGTTGTGAAAAACTTCAAATACTTAGGGAGTGTCCTAACAGACGATAGAGGGATAAGTGAGGAAATTGGTAAGAGGATCGAACAAGCAAATGGGTTTTACCAGAGTGTGAGGGGTCTGGTGTGGAACCAGGAAGTTCCCGAGAAATGTAAAAAAAAAGCATTTATTTAACATATTACACACCTATATTGACGTATGCAGCAGGCACGTGGACAAAAACTAAACGGGAGGAAAGTAGAATCCAGGCAGCAGAGATGAAGTTCCTTAGAGGTATAATTGGAAAGACCCGCAGAGACAAAATCAGAAACAAGAAAATTAGGGAGAAAACAGGATTCCCGAAGTTACAAGACAAGATAGAGATCAGTAAGCTAAAATGGTATGGACATATGATGTGAATGGGAGAAGACAGAGTTCCGATGCGATTATTTACTGAGAAAGTCATGGGAAGGCGCCAAAGGGGAAGGCCGAGGATGAAGTGGAAGGATGTAGTGAGGGAGAGCTTTGAGAAGAGTGGAGTGAAAGTGGAGGATGTACTGGAAGAGGGACGAGAATGGTGGAGAGACAGAAAAGTATGGAGGTCCTTGATTCACACCCTGACCCAGATCACTGGAACCGGGAAATGAAGAAGATACCGCCCAGTTATTGGGCAAATTCGTGTTGACCGACTGAAGAGTTACAAATAATAGTTTGTATAGGCAACACTGAAAGAATGGCTTCAAAACTTTACAATAACAAAATTCACCATTCATTTATATGAACTTCGACATTATTATTATTATCATCACTTGCACCTACTGCTAAATAATTAGTCCTATTTCTAATCAATAGCAAAGAATGCATTCAACTTTGCAAACTTTTAACCATCCATGATGAATAACACTTCTACCAAGTGTAACTGGCAATAATAAATTGTACAACAATTATTTTCAGAAAATCAGTCTTAAAATCTCGAGTCTACTACTATTTCATGGTCTCTAGGCAATATCCCATAAGAAACTTGATACATACCATTTGCTCTATTTTGTGGTTCCATTCTCCATACCACACAATTGATGTTCCAACTGAACATCCTACCACAAAGCTCGTGATCCCAAAAACCTACCAGTCTAAATCAAATGTCTGTAAAGTAAATATTGTAGAAAAATAAGAAATAGATAAAACGGTGGATTCATGACTGTCTAAGATCCGCACTACGAATATTAACCCATGAACGCCCAATTTAATACTTTTTGAAAATTTTGCTTTTTTATTAATAAGTCATACCATAGGGAGTTATTAAGCTGCTCAAACCATATTTTACGAAGGTGGCATCTTAAATTCCCGAAATACAGGGCGTTACATATATGTAACGCTAGGCGCTTGTGTTGTCAAAACCCTTACTGCATATTCTGAATGGTGATTTATAAATACAATAATGTACCAATTTCATATTTGTTGCTAAATACTTATCTTGATAATATTACTTTTTAAAAAGCACTGAGCAGGTATTTTGACACCTTTGAACCTTCGATCATATAGTCAAGTGATTAGTTACTTGGTGTGGAACGGCAAGAAGCATGATATGCACAGTCCCACATCACATTTACAACATGTAGTGCGGGCACTGCTTACACACAATTCACCGGCACACCGCCTCCGCTTATGTCTTGGGACGTTGATGACACAAATCTTCAATGTCGCGGCCCTATCCTGCACGTGCTGTTAACAGCCGCCTGGCTCCACGTGGTTCTACACTGTACGATTTTACGTAGAATTGTGCCACTTCCCTCTTGAACTACAGTTGAGTTGTCCTTGACCGTGATATCGTATTGAGGTACCATGCGGTTTGGAGACTCTCGACAAGAAACCAAGAAAATATGGCCCACCACCACTTTTTGTTTCTTATTGACACATGATATCAGTTCACATTTTCTTCCATAAGGTTCGTTCCTCCCATGAATGTTATAGGTGCCGATCTGGAGAGGACGTGGGATTGTAACTATTTTTCTTTTCATCCCGAGAGAACCGTCTGACCTGGTCGTGGTGGCAACAACAGGGATTGTCATGGAGACACCAGTTACTGTGCTGTTTTCATGCCAGCGAGCTATAATCATGTCGTCATTACTCCTTTTCCCCTTACTCCAATATTTCTGCCAAGGTCAGACTTAAGTATAACAAATTTAAAGTTTCCGCCTAATCAACACTCATTTATTATTTAGTTAGCTTATGGGTACATGTTTTGGAATTAGTACAATTCCTTCTTCAGCCCTTCATAATTCATATTCGGAAACATCATAGACTAAAAAGACTAAAAAGACCACGTCCATGTGAGAAACATAACACACTGATATTAAAATACTATAAAAACTAATTAAACACTTTAAAATATGACAACCTTATGGACATTACATACAATAAAGCAATAAAAACATTCCTGCTGTTAACAATCAAATTGATTAATAATCACTATTATGCACATTCTTTAGGTATGTGAAGGTCAAATTGTGCAGTCGTTAATTTCTTTTTATAAATAAAAACAAAGAGCACATTGCATTAGTGTTCAGGACACAAATAACTTGCTGTACTGATAAATGTTGACAAAGGTGGAAACTTTGTTCGGCACTTTATTGAAAGTGCGCTGACATGAGCTTAGTAGATGCAAAACGGAGAAACCTTCCGATTCTTAAACTTGTGTTTTGCACATCGCTTCGCTTCGCATTAGCAGTCACGCCGATGTGGGAGCCTACCACCCAGCACCATAGTCATTGACCTTGGCGTTTTGCTCTTAAACGTTGCACGTCCGTGGAGCTTTCGGCTCAAGATAAACACACCCAGTTAATGTGCAAAACACAAGTTTAAGAATCGGAAGGTTTCTCCATTTTGCATCTACTAAGCTCATGTCAGCGCACTTCCAATAAAGTGCCGAACAAAGTTTCCACCTATGTCAACATTTATCAGTACAGCAAGTTATTTGTGTCCTGAACACTAATGCAATGTGCTCTTTGTTTTTATTTATAAAAAGAAATTAACGACTGCACAATTTGACCTTCGCATACCTAAAGAATGTGCATAATAGTGATTATTAATCAATTTGATTGTTAACAGCAGGAATGTTTTTATTTCTTTATTGTATGTAATGTCCATAAGGTTGTCATATTTTAAAGTGTTTAATTAGTTTTTATAGTATTTTAATATCAGTGTGTTATGTTTCTCACATGGACGTGGTCTTTTTAGTCTATGATGTTTCCGAATATGAATTATGAAGGGCTGAAGAAGGAATTGTACTAATTCCGAAACATGTACCCATAAGCTAACTAAATAATAAATGAGTGTTGATTAGGCGGAAACTTTAAATTTGTTATACTTAATTACAAAACGTCAACACGGAACCTGCAATGGACTCTTCTTCGAATAAAGGTCAGACTTCTAAATAATAATTATGTTATTGGATATACGTCCCTTTTAACTGCTCTGGCTTTTAGAGTCGCTGGGTTGCCGGAATTTTGCCGAAGGGGATCTTTAACGTGCCAGTAAATCTACTGACACGACTCCCTCGCATTTGCTTACCCTCAAATGCCTGCTGACTGCACCAGGATTCGAACCTGCAAGCTTGGGCACAGCAAGCGAGTACGTTGCCGCTGAGCCACGCAGCCAGTCTAGACCTCTGAAATATCGAAATAATTCTCGTATTGTATTTTCTGAAACACTGCCTGCAGCCAGATATCTCAGCAAAGGTATGGTCTTGAATACGGTACTGGCATAAAAAATATGCTACGGTGACACAAAACATATTATACTGTATGAAGGCATGCACTGTTAAAAAAAATCTGTACAGGTATATGGAAAAACGTTTTGTGTATAAATGGATGAAATGTATTCTAACTCATTTCATATGAAAGTGCTACAGAAAATGTCTTGCCTTATCACTGACCCTGTATCCGCCTAGCGTTACCATATGGTAACGCTGGGAAAATTAGTCCTGGGCATGAGCAGGTATAAAGAAACACGTAAGATATGTTACTGAATTATAAATTAGTTATGTTTACTACCATAATCCCGAAGGTAAAGTAAACTATCTCCATTTTACGCAATAATGTAGCATGCCGTACATTTTGCGGCATGCCATCACGACGTGAGAAACAAACCACAAAATGCACCCAATTGTTGGGACATCACCCAAGACATTCCAAAGTGACTAGTGTGCGGGAAATGAATCAATAGACCTTCCTTGATCATACAAGCGCGAAGTTCAAATATCTTTAACTGGCATAGGTCCTGTAGAGCAATAAATGCAATGACCGGTACTGCGTTACCATATGGTAACGCTAGGAGTTTATGGGTTAAAGCTTAACATAGCTGCACCTTCTAGTTGATGTTGATGATGTTGATGTACTCCTGATGTCCAGGATGTGAATTCTATTTTACGATGTACTGATACCTCTTGAATTCCGTCTGGGTATGGCCCGCACCTGGAACGGTGGTGCTCCCATTCCTACATCGCATCAGACGTCTGTTCATTATCCCTTCATTTTACTCCATCATATTTTCCATTGAGGTAGTCAAATATTTCATGTGGTCAGTATTGTCAATGTTCATTTTATACCACGGTGTCAAATTCAAAACTGTAAAAATATAGCAAGAACTGCCAAGTCCACTCATAAGTCAGATATAATAGTTCAACTGGCTAAGTCCACTCTGTAATGTTGAGAATTTTCTTAATACAGCGCAGAGGTTTTCACATCGGAACAACGTGTTTGTCGAGCACACAAATGCATCGCAACTACACATAAAATTGAGCCTGTTATCGGCACAGATAACAACTTGCTCACTGTGTTGCGGATCGTATCACTTCTACTTATAACTCGGCTCGCAAAGAACTCCGTTTTTTGGCCGCAACTTATAAACAGTTTCCTTGCATAGGAAAAAGGTATGATTTATTATAGATAGCTTTTCAGTTGGTCAACACAAATTGTGCCCAATCACATTAGGTGAGAAAACTAGTAATTGAACACCCTAACCTGACAGAAATATTACATGAAATGATTATCAATAAAGTAACACACTTTTGTGTACTAAAAAAGGTAAGATTCTAAGTATAATCTCGGCTTTTAGACGATTATGACACAGCCTTTCATTATAACAGATAAGTCCGTAGCATACTCAGGTCTTGAATCTGAGGCTGTGGCATAATAATAGACAGACACTAATGCGGCCGGAACTTGGGCTTAAATAGTCGCATTCTGCCATATGTCACATCTAGGTTACTCGAATGCACTCAAACTCCGGTTCACTTTGGATCAAACTTATAAATTCATTTCTTCAGCTCTGGCATGATGAAATGTTTTCTATCTTATCTCAGGTCTCCCATAGGATGTATACGTACTGTAACGTGTTTTTCGAGGTTTTTTTATGCAACTGGCATAAGTCAGTAGGAAGCCATTCTATATTTATTTACGCGGCAAATTGTTCAGCCAAGAGAATTTTTCATGTTAATTTATTATTATTATTAATTTATTATAATTATTATTAAGGTATTTTCGGAGCATTTTATAAAAATTATTAGCATTCAGATAGGTTTTCTATGTCTTAGAAAACGCTATCAAGCAAATTATTACGAACGACAATATCATAGAAAATTATGTGATTGCGGAATTTTACGGAGTTTTCGTCAGTTAGGGTATATCGAGAGACGTGACTCACTGGGAATTCAAGTACACGCTTAATCTTGTCGGGAAGCATGACGCAATCCTGGGTCGCAGCGTCAAGGAAAGGTGAATGGTTGGAACGGAAATCGTCTTCATCATTCGCGCGCCGTGTATAATGAGCCTGAGAAGGGGAAGTAGTGGGGAGCAGCCAATCAGTGGAGACCACGTAAGCTGAAGTCGGATGAAGAGGGGGGATGCGACGGGTGCATATATCGTTCAGTGTTCCGTGGAACGAGGACAATCTGTGTAGTTCTTGCCGAGTGTGGTTATACGCGGGAGTCGCTCCGATGTTCCGTGGAACGAAGACAATCTGTGAAATACTTGACGAGTATGGGTGCGCGTGCGAGTGGCTCCGATGTTTGGTGGAGTTAGCGACGATCTGTATAGAATTTAACGAGTACGGTTGTACGCGGGAATCGCTCCGATGCTCCCTGGATTGGAGGACTAACTTTTGTAAAACATAACCAGTGCGGTTGTACGAGTGTTTGGGTCCGATGTACGGACCATAGAATTATCTAATCTACCAGAATATCATCAAACATCGACGAAGATGACGACATCCAGGAGACTGTGGGAAGCTCACAGCATCATCCAGTACGAGGGAAAGGCTTCGGGCATTTCCAGTGGTAAGCGCGAATGACGCAGAAATACGCAATCTCTCATTTCTCTTGGTTTTATATTTCATATTTCAGTTAACTTCATAGCTTGGGAATAAGAGTAAAATCAATAATTTATCAGACTCCGTTTTCACGTAATTTTCTATCGGTAATATTAAAATCACAACGCTCCTATTTAAATTTTAAACTTATTATTATTATTAATTTTGCTATACTTGTTTTATATAATAAATTCATTTCTTTTACAATGCAATCTTTGCTTTCAGTAGGTAGCATTAGATATAGACCAATTCCTTCTCCTGATACAATTGTTTGTTGGGTTAATGATCAAATCATACCACGATCTGAGTGAATAGAGTCTTGAAGGTGTTCTGCCAGAGCTAGACGTTGTTAAATACAAATTTAGATTTCAACATTGCATTGAGGTCTTGGCGCCCATTAAAACAACATAGCTTAGGCAAAGGGTGGGCTAGCGAAACTGCTACAGTACTTCACGTTATGAACTTCAATTTTCACATCTCATGCAAGCATAATGTGTATCGGTATATTAACAAAGCCACCTTGATGAATAGCTCTTATTTTGTGCGTCTCTCTACCAAGCATCACCCGTGTGAAGTAGCATCCCGTGCGTCACCATTCCGTGCTTTCTTTTGAAATGTGCTACCCTACACCAGCAGTGTTGCCAGATCTCCATTCAGGCACATCATGTATCATTTCTGGAAAGGAACATATTATACTGTGTTCTATAGAACCTGTCTCTCGGTAAATTGATAAACCAGTACACAATTCCTTCGTGTTGTATTCATGTACTGCAGATAAGCCTCATCATGTAAATTTCAACCCATATTTTCCAGTGCTGGAAGTATGATGATATGAATTATCTTGAGTAAGGATGAAAGTTTTGATGCATGCACTAGAGCTTGGGTCAGCCGGGAAGGCGGCCGGCTCTCCGGGAACTGCGCATAGAGAGACAGAGATACATATCCACTGTTGCAACAGGTCCACCAGGTCCGAGTCCCCACACCGCAAGCTGCTGCCAAGAGTTCCTGCGGTGTGGCAACACCGCCGCTTACCTCATCGAGCCCATCTCTTTCACGCTGCTTTACACTTTTAAAGTATTCGTGCACTTTGTAAACTATTTCTCGGGCTTGCCTATGCACAACCTGTCGTTTACTTCCCTCAGCTTCCATTGCACTCAAAATGTACACAATCGCTTTCACCGGATCTTTAAATATTACGATATAATCACTTCGCTTTCCTGACAACACACTAGCTCAGATTCTCAAGACAGACTGACTGTGATTGGTGGGATGGAAGTGTGGCATGACGTAATGGTAGCGTTGTGTTCTGCGCACCGCCTTCCCGGCTGACTCGAGCTCTAGTACCAAACTAAAACCATTTTGTTTTCTTTAAATATTATTTTTATGTTTATTGTCTGAAATAACAACAACGTATGGATATCGAGTTTGAAATTATTGCTCTATACTTAATCACAACGCGTGTACCAAAAACTTTTTAGTATATCACATGGAGAATCCTTTTAATTGGCTTGAGAGTTTTTAAATGGAAAAGACCAGTAGAATATATGAAAATAAGTTATTCAGTTCTTCATGCAACTTCTTGTTTACCTTTTGTTCAGCACAATGAGATGGATGTAGAAGAAAATACTGTAAAGGAGAGCTGGAAGAAGAATGAGGCACATCGCTCGAGCAACAAAATGTTTAACCGCATAACTCTGAAAGAAAACAAATGTAAAAATCAGGATATGTCAATATTCTGCTTCCGTAAACAACAATCACATAAATCTCCACACTGGTTTAACCCAATTATGCCCAGATTATGACCGACACATAAATATGTTCAGAAGTATTGCCAACTTTGGTGATAAGTCACTAGTTCTATATTATGGTGACAAAATGTTATGTATTTTGTAGGTATTTAGCAACCTCATTTAAGTCTCTTAAGAAACAAGAATCCAGTGATTTTGACAACTTGCTTATTTTCAGCAAATGTAAGTTGGCAACACTGATGTTCAGTAGCTTCTAATACTCACGGAATAAGCCACAAAATGCACTGCATGAGTTTAGTCCTTTGAGAAAGCACTGGTCATTAATGACACACTAGTCACTTACTCTGAAATTAGGTAGGGAGAACTATTTTATCATCATACCACAATAATTTATTTTTAGAAACATATTGCATACAGCACCAAGTTATTGAGAAATGGAACGAGAGGAATGCAAGCGAAAGAAATCAGAAACCCCTATGGACGTTGAATTGGCAGGAAAAAAGCTATAGGAAGTAGGAGACTTCTGTTACTTAGGAAGCAAAATAACCAGTGATGGACGAAGCAAAGAGGATTTAAAAGTAGGTTACCACAGGCAAGTAAAGCATTTCTACAGGAAATGATTTTGTTAACATCGAATATAGATTGAGGTATTAAGAAGTCATTTTTGAAAGCCTTTGTCTGGAGTGGGGCACTCTATGGAAGTGAAACTTGCACTGTTGGTACAACAGAAAAGAGGAGAATTGAAATGTTTTAATGTGGTGATGAAGAATGAGAATGATGAAGATCAGATGGGTAGATAGGGTTACAAATGAAGAGGTATTAAGACGATTGGGAGAGGAGAGATGTTTGTGGCGACTGCTAATGAAGAGAAGAGATAGGTTGGTAGGACACATATAGTCCGGGACAGCTGAAATAAGTTTCTAGATCAAAACAGAGTAGCCAACATTAACAGCCGTCCACTATACCTACGTAAATGTTGGTTTACGCTTGAATTTTTTGAAGTTAAGTTGGTTTCATGTGCCAGCCCATTGTGGCCAACCTTGCTTAAAATCTCGCCATCTCCAAAGACCATAATACCAGTAAAATTTCTTAACACACAGTTGCCGACATGTTTCTGGCGATAACTCCCAGAATGCATTTTCCACACAGCCTCCCAACATAATAATTACGACTTTCACTAATGACAATTATCAGAATAATTTCACAGTTTTCTTTGGAATTTCAAGTCTAATGAAGTTATAACATGCTGTACACGGTAAGTACTACTAATATACATCGATTAAAACAGTTTTTACAGTTATTATAGACTCTTGATTATGGAGTATGTGCTTGTTCATAACCCACTCGTCTGAGATGTTTGCAAGCTTTTATTTAATTAATTTTTGGATAAATTCTTATTTAGATTTCATCATGAAGCCTAAAAAACACGAGAACAAGATTGGAGATGGATTGGAGAAACTCTACGAAGATCACTGGCGAATCGACTTCGATTTGAGTATCCTAAATATACCTACATAATTAAAAGTACAAAGTTATTCAATCGTCGTTTTATTTATTTTTCTATTCAGTCAGAGCACAAATAACGTAATAAAGAACCTTAATGGTTAACCTTAATTTGGAAATAGTCTTCTGACTGCATTTTTCGTATAATACAAACCAAACATAACCTAAAATATATCCTATGTAAGTTCACTCCCAGGAACATATTCTTAGGATCAATTCGCCTTCTAATATTGTAATATATCTTATTCTCGACTTCCAAGTGCTGTCAGTCATTCTGAAGAGCCATATACTCACATGTGCACGGGATATGCACTGCGCACGAGTCACAGATGCACATTTTCAAAGAATACCAACAATATCTCTTGGCTCTCTTTTAGTTCTCGACGTAAGTTACAGCACCACTGAATGTCTGGGGGAAAATTACTGATGTACTTAAGTTGGGTGAGAAAGTCATCGTTCGCTACTTGGTTAGATGACACAGTTCGGGCGAAGCCACTGGTTGCAATACGTTATAAATATTGCTCGCAACTATAGCCTAGGCTACTTGTATTATTAATTCTGAATGAAAGTAGAACGCGGCTTATACACTTGCATCGGACATGAATGTGACTTTTACATACCTTGTGTCCTTGTTTCATCTTCTGGGCGATATTACGTATTGAAATATGAACCCTGGTCACTACTGCACTTCATATATGTGCGTAAGTACATAAATATCATTTTTTATTTATTGCTCTTTAAAAACGGCTGCCATGTTCCAACAGCGCTTGCATCTGGTTCAACTGTCAACAAGGCGCACTCTAGCGGCACACACCGATGCACACACATTGTTGCCAACATGTGGGATACAAAATCGGCTTCCTTTAGTCATAAATGAATAATTTTTCTAAAATAACCTCCCTCGAGAACAGTGCAAACCGCATCAAAATTCATCCAGTGGTTCTCGAGATTACCCGCTTCCTTCAGTTCAATGGCTTATCCGCCGAACTGTCAGAACACATCCCTGAGACAAAGTCATTGTTCGCTACTTGGTTAGATGACACAGTTCGGGCGAAGCCACTGGTTGCAATATGTTGCAATACTTTCTGTGTTTGAGATATTTAAGTTACGAGAGCGGAATATACGAGTCAACCTCCATCAAAATCTGGAAAATTTTCTACAGTAACTTATGTAATTAAGATACAAGAGTTGAACATTTTATCGCTAAAGGGTGTTATTACATTTTTCAGCAGAGCCAAATTTATTGTTTGGCACTGGTCTTGCCTCTTAGTAGGAGCGTGGTGAACGTGGAATAAGGCTTTACATCCAAACCTAACCTGGGGCTTACACCCAGACCCCCTTCCTTGTAGTGCAATCAGTAATTTTTGTCCAGACAGTCGTCTAACCAAGTAGCGACCAATGGTTTCGTCCAGACAGTCGTCTAACTAAAAGGAGCCCGATTATTTCTTATTTTTTTCACATAATTGCAACATTACATGTGTCGTCTAATGTAGGCCTATTTTGTATAGGATATGTTGGTAACTAATGACGTCAATGTGATCGCTGCAGCAGTTTCACATACTAAATATGCTGTCGAACATGGCTGCAGTGTTAAATATACAATAAATAAAAACACATATTTAAGTGATTTAGCACATATATCCGGTGCAGAAGTGATCAAGGTTAGCAGTTACAATTGATAATGTGTGTCCCCCCCTGCCAAAAGATGAAATACAGTATGAAAATATATATTATCAAAGTGAAAGCGAAAAGGAAAAGAGTGATACGACAGAATTAATCTGAAATTTCCCTACAGTATACAAGTCGTGTTGTAAAGGGGAGAGCGGGTGGGATACAGAGAGCGAAGGAGAAAACATCTATTAGGACATCATTTCCACAATTATTATTCATCATTACACAAGGTATTTGGGCTAATTTAAGTATTCTACTTGGTTCATCACAGTCTCCCATATGTCCAACCCCTCGTCCATGTCGTGGAAGACGGGCAACGGCACAAAGTAGGGGATTGCCTGTAGGGGCGAAGTACAGTGGGGACTTCGTGTGCCCCGGAACCGTTACGATAGCTGTGAAGGTCCTACAGGAACCCTGAAAAGTGACGGCTAACGGGGCTCTGGTGAAGCTACGATAGGCCCAGCAAGCCAGTAGTGGATGAAACAAAATGCTTTCAAGAATGGAACGAGCCTCGAACATGACGGATATAATAGACGACGACACGGCTGTAAACACGGACTAAGATTTGGAACTTTAAACATAAGAACGCTGACGGGGAAGGTGGAGGTGATAGTGGATATGATGGAAAGAATGAAGTTGGAATTATTGGGATTGGCAGAAACAAAGTGGAAAGGGGAAGGAAGGAGAGTACTGAGAAAAGGTTATAGACTATAATGGAGTGGGAATGAAGAGGGAAAGAGGAATGGAGTGGGAGTAGTAGTACGAGATGGTTTAAAAGAAGAAGTGAAGAGAATAAGTGATAGGATGATGAAAGTGAAAGTAGTACTGAGGGGAGAGACTATGGAAATAGTGCAAGTGTATGCTCCACAGGTAGGCTGTGTCTCTGAAGAGAAGGAGGAGTTTGAAGAGAAAATGCAAAAGCAGCTGGGAGGAAGGAATATGATTGTTATGGGGGATCTGAATGCCCACGTAGGAAGAGAAAGACAAGGGTATGAAAGTGTGCTTGGACCAGAGGGTTGGGGCAGAAGAAATGAGGAAGGAAAGGGACTGTTGGACTTCTGCCAAAGGAACAGCCTGCTAGTTGGGAACTCCTGGTTCAAGAAAAGAGAGAGCCACACAATCACATGGTACAGTGATGACTTGACCAGGAAGTCGGTGGTCGACTATATCCTGTATGAGAGAGAGTTAAATAAAAACATCACAGACACCAAGGTTATACCATCGGAGAACTTGGATAGCGACCATCGATTGCTGGTAATGAACCTGAGAGGGACTAAGGAGAAGAGAGGGACTGAGAACCAGGAAAGACCTATAAGAATATGGAAACTGAAAGACGGAAATAGAAGGGTCGAGTACCTCAAAATGGTAAAGGAAGGAATTCCAACAGATGAAGAAAGAGGGGTGGAAGAGGAATGGGCTAGATTTAAGAAGACACTAGTAGGTGCAGCAGAAGCAGTATGTGGGAGGACAAGTAGTAGGAAGAGATGGAAGGAAACACCATAGTGGAATGAGAAGACAAAAGATATAGTAAGAGAAAAGAATAGAGCCTTTAGGAGGTGGTATTAAAATAGGATGTAGAGACAAGGGAGGAGTACCAGGAAAGAAAGAAGGAGGCAAAGAGAGTAGTGGGTGAGGAGAGAAGAAAGTGGATGGAAGAGTGGACAAAGATGATGAAGGAGGATAGTGAAGGTACAAAAAAGGCCCTGTATGGGATGGTAAAAAATAAGAGGCGGAAGGATCCTACGGATTAAGTTAGAATGGTGAACAAAAGGGGACAAGAGAAAATGTGGAAATAATATTTTGAAGAACTCCTGAACCCAGATGGAAACCATGGCGAGGAGGAAGAAATCGGGAAAGAGGAAGATGAACTGCAAACAGAAAAGGACTTAACATGGAAAGAAGAAAATATTCAGTGAGGAAGATGAAAGGAGGGAAGGCACCGGGTGTGGATGAGATGAGTGTGGAGATGGTGAGAGCAGCAGGAGAGGTGGGGATACAATGGTTGTACCAAGTGATGAAGACAGCATGGAAGGAAAGGAAGACGCCAAAGGACTGGAAAAAGGGAATAATTGTCCCGATCTTCAAGAACGGTAGTAGAACAGAATGCAGAAACTATCGGGAAATAACACTGATGAGTCATTGTGCAAAGATGCTTGAGAAAGTTTTGGAAAGGAGAATTAGGACAAGGATAGAAGGAGGGATGAGGGAAGAACAACATGGCTTCAGAGAAGGAAGGTCCACAGCGGATTTGATTTTTGCTGTAAGGCAGTTACAAGAACAGCACTATGAGTATGGAACAGATCTACTGATGGCCTTCCTGGATACTGAGAAAGCATATGACAGTGTATGCAGAAACAAAGTATGGAAGTCCCTGGAGGATAGAGGAGTAGAAAAATGGACTATAAGGAGGATAAAGGAGATGTACAAGGGAAGCGTGAGCTGTGTGAAAGTGGGAGGAGAGAGATCGGACTGGTTGGAACAGAGAAACGGTCTGAAACAAGGAACTGCACTGTCACCGTTACTTTTCATTGTGGTGATGGATGACATAATGACCCGAGTGGCACAAGTAATTGGGGAAGGAAAGATGAAAGCAATGGTGTTTGCAGATGATTTCATGATTTGGGGAAACTAGGAGGAGGAGGTAAAGGAACAGTTGGATGTGTGGGAAGGAATAATACAAGGATATGGGATGAAATTTAGCATAAATAAGAGTGAGATGGTGATCACAACAAGGAAGAAGTAAAGAACCACAACGGGAATAACAATTGGTGGGGAACAGCTAAAGAAAGTGCAGAGTTTCAAGTATCTGGGAAGCCTGATACAAGAGAATGGAAGAAACGATAGAGAAATAAATGAGCGGGGGAGGCAGGCAGAAGCATTTCAGAGGAGTGTGAGAAGCATGTTATAGAGGAAGGATGTCCCTCAGAACAGCAAAAAGATCATATATCGGACGTACTATGTCCCTATCCTGACGTATGCCTCGGAGACCTGGGTTATGAAAGGAAGGGAGAAGAGCAAAATACAGGCCAGTGAGATGAGGTTCTTGAGAAGCAGTATTTGAGCTACAAAGATGGACAGAATAAGAAATGAGAGGACCAGAGAATTAATGAAGGAGGAACCATTACAGGATGGTATTGAGAAATCAGGACTTAGATGGTATGGACATGTGAAACGAATGGAGGAGAATAGGATGCCCAGGAGGATACCCGAGAAGAAGTGGGAAGGAAAGAGACCGAGAGGAAGACCGAGAGGCAGGTGGCTGAAGGGGGTGGAAGAAAGCGTGAAGAAGAGAGGAGAAGACTGGACAACGGTGGTGGCTGAGAGATGGTGGGAAGACAGAAGATGTTGGAGTGGCTTGTTTTCCAAACAGACCCGGCCAGTGGCTGGAAACTGTGCAAGATGAAGATGATGACTTGGTTCATCACTCCTGAAGTGTTACCTGTGTCGTTTTGCCTTGAACATTTTTGCTTGAAGACAGGCTATTATTTTATGTAATTTCTTAATTTATTCCACTAATATGTATCAGTTTTCCAATATTTGCATTATTCATGTAAAGTTTAGATGGTTGGCTAGAGAAAATACTGAAACCTGTTTTACAAAACGCTTTAACTCACAAATTTCGTTACATTTTGCCAATCTTACAATTTTTTATTTTTTACTAATGTTCTTTTGGGCTGTTTTTTTTCTTTTTTTCTTTTCCAAACAAAACAGTGTTAATGTTTGCACTGCACAATACCACTGGTCACTAAAAACAAGTGTTTCCACCCTTAGCATCTATGACAGCTTGTAAACGCTCAGGTATACTGTTCACAACTCGTCGAATGACATTTGCCGGGATGCGATCCCATTCCTCCAACAGTGATGTTCTCAGTTGTGCCAAGGTGGTGGGGTCACACTGTCTGACGTTCCACTTTTTTTGCCGGTCAGTGTATTACTCCGTCGATAAAGCTTGCCTTTCAACGCGTGTATTTAACTAGTCAATTTGTCAGTGAATTCAGTGAATTTTCTGCAAGTGGCTTTTAATGTTCCAGGTGACGAGAGGTCAGTAGAGTATTCTACCAACCATCTCGCGCTGTGCGGCTAGCATTTTTTGGCAGTTGGTCCAGGTTCGATTTCCGGCTCTGCCAAGAAATTTTAATTTTGGTCTGAGGGATGGAACAAGGCACACTAAGCCTCGTGAGGCAAAACTGAGAAGAGGAGGGTTCGATTCCCATCTTAGCCATCTTGGAAGTGGTTTCCGCACTTCTACTCCAGGCAAATGCCGGGATGGTTTCTAATTTAAGGCCATGGCCGCCTCGTTCCCAATCCTCATCTGAATAATAAATGCACACACTAATACAGCCATCACAATAACACAGGTTATCAGACAAATTCCACATGCCCGAGTACACAGATCTACATGACCATGATGTTGCAAAGCCCCAAAATCAACCAACAACTGCTGCTTTCTACCATTCCAAGAAGAAATCTTAGAGTTGCCATTACAGTCTTATGCCCCTAAAATCCACGACTAGTTCGAATGGTTTTAGGCCTGGGCATTGGATCAACCATCTTCTTGCATCTCAATAGGAATTTGCCAATAGGCTTTCAATAGCTTGTCTCAATTCTGCCTCCATATATGTAGGCCTATACGTGCAAGAAATGAGTATGGTACTTACCAAAATTAAAGAAATAATAAGCTAATATGTACCCTACTATTCTATTTCTCTCCTACTCCTAAATCCTTCTCTGAACACTCATTTTAAAACAGAATGGTCTGCATTTTTGGACTAATTATAAAAATGTAGCCTATAAGAAGAAATGAACATGCTCATCTTTAGCTCCCCAGCAAAACTGAAAAAAAACCTTGAGTAAGTATTAATGTTTCTGTTCTTATGCATTTTATATGATGCTTTAAAAATCGATCTAGAAGAGCTAATTTAAGTTAACTTCACTACCATAATACTGCTTAAGAGTTAAGACTGTTGAGGACTGATGACCATGATGTCCCTAACTTGAGCAAGGACTGCTTCACAACTTTATGTAAAACGAATTTTTGTAAAAGGGCCTTTACTTAGTTTGGATAATTTGCAATACGTGTTGCATGAATGTGTGCTGACGTTTTGGTGTTAAATGATGTAGGTTGGCAACACCAAATGTGGTGGCCATGTTGGTTTTCTAGTAACTTATTTAAGGTGTCCCGGACTATACTAAGACACCCAGGAATAGCAAGCTTAGTTTTGGAAGGAAGGGTCGAGGACAAGAACTGTAGGGGTAGTCCAAGTTTAGAATATGTTTAACCGATTGCCTTGGATGTAGGGTGTGGTATATATGTAGAGATGAAACAATTAGCTCAGGACAGGGAAGCATGGAGAGCTGCATCAAACCAGTCAAAAGACTAAAGACTCAAACAACAACACGAGTGGAATGGGCAGTTGTGTTTGTCTTTTGTAGATCTGGAGATGGCATACGATAGAGTACCCAGGGAGAAGATGCTGAATACCCTGAAGGATTATGGTATCCAGGTGTGGCTGCTACAGGTAATCAAAAGTATTTATGTTGATACTCAGGCTGCAGTGAGAGTTGATAGTAGGATGGGTTCTTGGTTCAAGGTTGTTAAAGGAGTGAGGCAAGGCTGTAACTTGTCACTACTACTGTTTATTTCATATATGGACCATTTCCTGAAGGGCATAAACTGGCTTGGTGGGATTCAAGTAGGTATCAACCAGGTAAGCAGTCTGGCCTATTCCGATGACCTAATAGTAATGACGGATTCCGTCGCAAGGTTGCGAGACAACATGTTAGAACTTGAACAGAAATGTAGGGAGTATGGTATGAAGATCAGCATTTCAAAGACTAAGGTTATATCGGTACGAAAGAAACACAAGATAACAGAATGCCAGATAATAAGAACTAAATTGGAGCAGGTGGAACAATTTGTGTACTTGGGCTGTGTATTCTCTCAGGATGGTTGTATGGGGAAGGAAATAGAGTCTAGGTGCAGAAAAGCCAATGCAGTGAGTTCTCAGTTGCGATCTACTCTGTAAAAAAGAAGTTATGTAGAGACGAAACTCTTCCTACAGACGAAACTCTTCCTACATAGCTCAGTATTTAGACCGACCGTGCTGTATGGAAGTGAATGCTGGGTAGATTCAGGATAACTGATACATAAGCTAGAGGTAACTGATATGAGGGCAGAAAGAATGATTGCTGGGACAAATCGACGGCAGCAATGGCAGGAAGGTACTCGCAATGAAGAGATAAAGGCTAAGTTAGAAATGAACACGCTAGATGAAGCTGTCCGTATGAGCCAAATCAGATGGTGGGATCATGTGAAGAGAATGGGAGAGGGGAGATTACCTAAGAGGTTAATGAGTTTGGCTGTAGAGGGTGAGAGAAGTAGAGGTAGATCTAGGAGGCAATGTTTAGATTCAGAGGAGACTGCGATGCTAACTGGTAATAGGGCATCATGGGGGCGACTTGTTCGTAAACAGAGGCTTGCAGACTGGACTGGACGCTTAAAGGCAAAACAGTCTCAAATGACAATGTATGTATGTATGTATGTAAGTATGTATGTACAGTATTTATTGCATCCAATGGAAGATTGGCACAAGTCAAAAGTGCACTTTTTCAGGAGATTTTGAGTTGTTATGAAAAATAGGAAATATTACTTACAGAATTACAGTGGAACGTTGTTTATCCGGACTAATTGGGACCGAAAGCGTTCCGGATAACGATTTTTACGGATAATCAAACAAGCCTTTATTTCATACGAAAAAACATACACAGTACATTATGGTGATATATATATACACTGTACGGTAGATATATATATATCCTTCAACCAACCTGTGCTAGCCTTAGAATCGGGAGAACCACCAAGCTTCTCATTTAGCTGCAATGCTTTCTCACATAACCAAGGTCCAGAAATGGGATCTCCCTTACTTCTTGTTTGAATAAACCATAAGTATGCTGCTTCTTCCAATTTTTCATCTGTAGCTGATCTCATGGTTTTTCTATTTTTAGTCTCTTCTTCACATCTAACTTTGATGTATAATTGAGAATTTCACCTTTTCGGTTCTTCAAATCATAAATTGTGGATTTTCCAACACTGTAAGTTTTCATTAGACACTGCACACTCTCACCTTTATCCAGTTTATTAATGATCTCCACCATCTTCTCAAGCGATAAAACATTGAGATTTCGTTTTTCCTTTTTGTCAGTATTATTATCATGTTGGAAGCCATTTTTCAGTGTTGCCTGATTAATCAAAATTTAATGTTTTTCAGCCGGTCAACACCATTGTACCCAATTGTTATGGGTGGTTCCCTAATCCTGAAAAAAGTTTACACGAGATTAATTAACACACTTGTGTGTGCGTGCGTGCTCGATTGTGTCCCCCCCCCCCTAATAACTTCTAATCGGCTGGAACGATTTCAATGAACTCGGTAAGGTCATAGTACTATTTCAGCCAACCCTAATCTTGCCCTTCAAATTTTATTATTTCTTACCAATCAGACATGGCAGCTGTGCAAAATATTTCACCAACATTCTATATCTCCGAAACTAATACAGATATCACCCAGAATTTTTTACGGTGATAAAGGGCACTATTAGATGTTCACCTATGTAACTTTCAAAAACCTGTTAATTACAAAACGAACATAGTGGCCAAGCGAAGTTGAAACATTTAAATATACTTTTTTCGCGATTTAACCATCCGAACGCAGTGTAACTTGGTACAGCAAATGACTATACAAATTGCAATGCACTGATATCTAATTTAGTTCTATTGTTTACATAACTTCAAGATGGTGGCTGTGCAAAATTTCAAAATTAAGTCTCTATTTCTTGTGTTCTAATCATGCGATCGAAATCAACGTTTGAATAATGAATGTACATAATAATTCTCATCTAAAAGTACATATCTTCATGGCCTACATATATTAAAATCCAACAAGGCGACCATCCAAAATATTTACACGGTTCTCAAAATCTATTGATCTATGACAACAAACTGAAATTTTGTATGTGTATAGAGGTTATAAACATAACTTCACCCATGGGACGTTCAATAACCTGGTGAGCACAAATCCAACATGGCGGCGACACAAAATTTAAATATTCAAATCGACGTTTCTCGCGATTTAACCATCCAAGCGCAGTGAAACTTGGTACGGTATATGCATATATAAATTTTAATGCACTGGCATCTAATTCATTAAAATTATTTTCATAATCACAAGATGGTGGCTGAGCAAAAATTTAAAATCTCATTTTTATTTCTTGTTATTTCTTGTGTCCTAATCATGCGATTGAAGTTTGAATAAAACACCTACACAATAATCTTCATGTAATAGTACATAACTCTAAGGCCTATATATAAAAATCCAACATGGTGACCATCCAAAATATTTAGACAGTTCTCAATATCTACGAATCTATTACAGCCATCAAACTGAAAATTTGTATGCTGATAGAGGCAATTAATATAAGTAGGATATATGAAAATTGGCTATTTAGTTCTTCACGGAACTACTTGTTTATTAATTCATTTTAATTAAGTAACTTAATAAGAATAATTTTAAGTTATTGCAGTTTTATATTCAGCATTTCTTAAATATTTAACAGTTATGGCAGGTACAATTTCTCACTATTTTGGTGACTTATTTGTAAGTTTATTAATTCTTTTGAGTAAGTAATCTTGCATAACTTACATGAAAAAATGAGAAGAAATCAGTCACAACTAAGATGTGGCAGTTTTCTACTCCTTGAATTGTACAGAGGGTGTGAAAAGAAAACTGAATTGCATGCAGTAGAATCGTTGTTTTTAGAACTTCAGTAGTTTTCCAGGACACAGACTAAAAGCGCATTTCTTTTGACATGTGGCAGTCGTCTGCCAGGGCGAAGGTGCAATAACAATGAAAAGAGTAGTTGGTTCGAATGAACACACGGATGTATAGGTTCATTCACAATTGCAAAGCTTTTCAGTCGCAACATTTTGTCAGGAAACAAGGTTCCCTATCTGTGGATGAAATAATGCAAGCTGAAGTCAGAATTTGGAAATATGTTCAACGTGAGCGTTTCTCAAGTGTTGCGGATAAGTGCATCTCGGCTTTACAACCTTTTGAGGATCTAAGTGGGCTTTTACGCTTGAAGAGTAAAGTATCCTATCGCCCTGATTCAATGGACTTCCGTTTTCCTGTGATCTTACCCAAAAGTCATCCTGTTGTACAACGTCTGATTCGACATATTCATGAGAAACAATGTCACGTGGGAGTCCAAGGTCTTCTTGCAATTCTCAGAGAGAAATATTGGGTAATGGGAGGGAGAAAGATGATTCGTTCCGTTGTGTCTAAGTGCATCGTTTGAAGGAGGCAAAACTCCAAAAGGCTGGATGCACCGGCACCCCCTTTACCTGTTGACAGAGTGCGAGAAGCAGCAGCTTTTGAAATTACAGGCGTAGATATGGCAGGACCTATTTATCTCAAGAACAATCAAAAAGCTTGGGTATGTCTCTTTACTTGTGGTGTAGTAAGGGCAGTCCATTTGGAACTCGTTTTGTCCTTATCAACTGACAGTTTTCTGCAAGCTTTAAGACGATTTGTTGCCCGGAGAGGTCGACCTGTCAGAATTTTTTGTGACAATGGGACTAATTTCACAGGTGCCAAAAATGCGTTTTGGAAAATTGATTGGGACAAAGTGTTGGAGTATTGTTCAGTGGAAAGAATAGACTGGAAATTTAATCCTCCTACAGCTGCCTGGTGGGGTGGTTGGTGGGAGAGACTAATTGGCTTAACTAAACAGTTGCTGAGGAAGGTGCTCCGTCGATCATCTCTGTCTTATCCAGAGATGGAAACTGTGCTGTGTGATTGTGAGTGTGTCCTGAACTCTCGTCCACTCACCTATCAATTGGATTCAGATGGCCTACAACCCACACCCATTACTCCAGCAATGTTCATTCAAGACATCAGGCAAGCAGGAATGCCCGAGTGTGATGTGACTGAGTCGACTAATCTGGAACAAAGACTGAAGTATCGTGCCAAAATTAAGGAAGATTTGCGGAGACGTTTCCGTAATGAGTACCTTGGTCAGCTCGTACAGAGAAGCAAAGGTAAAGAGTTTCCTAATGTTAATATTGGAGACGTGGTTCTTGTTGGGAATGACAGTGATCAACGGTTAGACTGGCCTCTGGCTACTGTGAGTGACTTGTTACCAGATAAAGAGGGCACAGTTCGACTTGTCAAATTGAAAACAGCCTCTGGAGAGCTACTTCGACCCATTCAGAGGATCTACCTCATACTTGAGGCTAAAAGTGAAAGTGTCACGCCTATTCAGGAACTGCTACAATTGAAAGGGAAGACACCACCAACTTCCAAAAAGGATGGTGCCAATATAACTGTGACACGAAGTGGAAGAACAGTTGTGTTACCTAAAAGATACATGGACTGAGATCTTGAAGTTTGTGTTTGCTTTACTGCAGTGTGTACAGTTGTTATTTGATTCTTGTTTAAAATGTCTTAATTTCCATGTGTTTCTAGTTGCTTGGGTAAGTTAATTGTTTCCGTTTATGTGCATATTGTAAGCTAACTTCATACCGTACCATTTCAGTTAGCTTAGGTGGGAGGATGTGAGTTTTGATGTCTTTGGTCTTTGACATTCAGATGTTTTCTTTGTGTACCTTGTTCTTTGTGAATTAAAGATGTCCTCCTTTCAAATAGCTCTTTTTTAATTTAACTTGTGACAAAGTTGGAGACCAGCAAGAACAACACTCCTCCACATAACTCTGTCCACCATCCTTCCCCAACCACTGAACTCCACTCTAGGTTCCGTTCTCTCTCACTGCCTATCACTAGGTCCATTCACCATACTCTAGATCTTCCTCTGCCTTTCTTTCCAGTCATACCTTTTCATTTTTTCTCACTCAGTCCGAGAATAACAATCTCCTTCTCCTTCATAAAATCAATAAGTTCCTCAGTCTTGCCAGTTAAGGTCAACAAGATGTTAAAGGTGCCAATTTTGATGTTTTGTGACCCTGGTCACCCACTTCTTACAGCTCCCCCAGTGCCCAAAGAGCTGGGCATTGCCTGCAGGGAATGCCCTAGCATTTTACGAGGCAATATCATATTCACACTCATATTTGGCTATTATTACCATGAGTTCGCCACACCCAAAAACATTTTACAGCTACTGCCAGCATTAATTTTAGGCCGCTCCTAACATGGAGAACAGACAGTACAGAGACTACAGGTAATGAGCTTTCAGTAGCATTTCCTCTACTGTGGGTCCATTTCCCGCCTACAGGGGCTTGTCCGCCCAAAGCCATTGGCCCCTGTAGGGAATCAGGTTATTTCTCAGCGTTCATCAGCACACTATGTCCACAAAATATGCTGTATAGCTGGATGAGAGTACAGAATGCATTAATATGGCACAGTTGATAGCCATTGTAGGATATTTTGATTCTTCTCCTGATGTAGCCAAGGAAATTCTCCTCTGCAAGGAGCTTCAGGTCAGACAATGGGACAGAAGATATTTGACACTCATGATGGCTTTGTAACTCAGCATAATAAAGACTGGGATACGTGTTGGAGTATACACTAGCAATGCAGGTGCTAGTGGTCTGGTTTCTCATATAAAATAAATTGCATCAGCAGTCAAATTTGTTTATTGTAGGAAAACCCTCATGGGAGTCTGTTAACTCTTAGAGGGCATTTCCCCAGGTGGCCAAATGTGGGCTGGTTCTGAGATAACGAACCAACAAGAAGCCCAACTCCTGGTGGCTTCATAACACTGAGCTGGGACACCCTCTCTCCAGGGGTCATAAATTTGGGGGACCCATATTTCAATTACCATTACAATGGAGAAGTTGGACTTGAGTGCATGCAAACGGCAAAACAGGCAGCCCAGTACTTGGAATAAATGAGTTCCAGGCTTAAGGCAGGTATCAATACTGACCCTGTCACAAGCTTTCAACATATTTGGAGACAAGGTCACTGACAGTATTGCAGGCTCAGGTCTGAGATTGCAGAAGTTTTGAACCTTTTATGGTCAACATCGGCATTAAGGTTCCTCCAGGAACCTAACAAATTTTAAATTTTCAAATTGTTGTAATCAGGGGCGGTCCTTGCATATGAGCACAGTCGCACGTGAACCCCCTATTTAAAATTCACTAAAACTATAAAATTTATTTCAAAATTCTCTCAAATAGCCTATCACATATTCATTAATAATGTAAGAATATAACCATAATATTCAATGGAATATCAGAATGAGACAGGCCAATTGCATGACAGATGCTGTTTGTTTTAATTTTTTTCCGCTCGCACGTGCGATTGAACAGGCTGCGCACTCGCCAATAAGAACAGTGAGACAGGTGGTAGTGGGGGTACCTTCCTCATAAAGACCTGGCATCGCACAGTTTAGTTGTGTTCCAAGCGAGCAGAGACAAGTCGGTGTGTTGTTGCTTTGTTGTACTTTTCTTTTTGTTTGTTCTGCGTTTTTGTGCGTATGGTTATATTATTGTTACTAAGAATTTTTGTTGTGTCGTGACTAGGTCTGGTACTTTTAATCGATTAATTTCAGATTTCGAAACAGAAAAAACGATCAATTGCCACAAAAAAAGATTAATCGATTATTCGGTTGGTTGATTAATCGATTAATTGTTTTGTCGATTAAGCTATGTACTTCGCACTTTTCACTACGTTCTCACAGAAGCAACAAATTAAGACACAACGTAGTGCCTTAATGCGATCACTGGACACGGTTAACCCCGAATAACTCTACTCTCGTTGGCATGGAAGCTTCTACCAGTACGGGTGAGAAACTGTAAACTGGTATAGAAAAACCCGGGGAAAACCACACTCAGGATAGCCGCTGTCAGCGCCGCGATTCAAACCTCCAAACTTGTTGCAGCTGCCCTTACGGCCATGGTGCATGATTTAACGAGAATAATTGTTAATTGTTGTCATCAAATTCTCCGTACTCTTAGATATACAATACACTTATTTTCCTATAAAATTCGATCATTTTGGAAAAAAAAAAAAAAAAAAAAGCTTTTCTTTACGGCTCAGGCAAACGTTTGCCTCTTAAGCTGCGGTGTCCTCCAGTAGCGGTACCGCATTCTAGCAGCTGTAATGTGACGGTGAATGACGTCACAGAAATGTTCCGCATAGAAACGAAGGCGATTGGATTTCCAGGAAGCGTTGACTACCGCCGTCACATAAAATTGCGGTGGCGTCATTCATATGACGGTGGTGAGTATGGTAGCAAACATTTCGTCAAAGTTTTTGTACGGTGTACGTGTGTGCTGAAAGGAGTGAATTACATACAATGACTGGTAGGATGATATATTGTAATATGGAAGGAGAGGAAACATTTAATAGATTTCGTAAAGAATTTTGAGGCACTGTATAATGTGAAGTGAAGAGTAATCTAAAAAATACACAGAGTTTCTGTTCAGGAGATATTGGTCTTTTGTTTCTGTTGTTCGGCACTGAAGTTATGTCATCCTTTATGTAATTCAGAACATAATCAAATAACACTGGTGTCATCCGAAAATATTCTTATTTATCTTCATTGCAGATGACGTTGCACTAAAATTTCATATGCACCTTCTGTAGGATGCCTTTTTAAAATGTCACTTGCCTCCGAACGTTCCCTATCGCCTTTGGATGACTCTTCTTCTTCCAAAAATATTACAAGGCCCATGACAAGATCATCCATTTCTTATTTAACTTTATGACAACATGCCGTCACGACACACACACACACACACCATTGTTCACTGTCAAAACGGTTCCCAGTTTCTATACGTCATTTGTGAATACGTCGCATCTCGGGCTGCAACTGCTTGTTCACATCTCGTATTCCTCACATTCCGGTTGACTTATCGCCGCTCTATGACGACAGGATTACTAAGGATACGTAAATTACAGTACAAATTGCACTTAACATCAGCGATTTGAATTATTGGCTATTTAGAAGGAAACATTTGACCTCCACCAAGGATTCCACTCAATACCAAACACATTTTCGGTCTTCATCAATTATAAATAAACTCCTACAAGTTGAACAACTTCAACATAGCTTGTGAAAAGTGCAACTAAGGTCAAACCATTGACCAAATCAACAAGTGCAACAATCTGTCAATTCGTATGTTTTTAAAATGTATAGTACAATTGGACCTCCTCAACATTGGCAAATTCAAGCAAAGTTTATATCAAAGATGAACAATTTTAATCACAACAAACATGGTACAAGGAATTGCCACATTGAGCATTCATCGATGAAGTGACCACAATTAGCCATTAAAGTTGCTATGTTCTAGCTAGATTGTAGAATGGGACAATTTTTCCAAGTGTATGGACATTGTGGTGAAAGGAGAATTAGGACAAGGATAGAATGAGGGATGAGGGAAGAACAACATGGCTTCAGAGCAGGAAGGTACACAGTGGATTTGATTTTTGCTGTAAGGCAGTTACAAGAACAGCACTATGAGTATGGAACAGATCTACTGATGGCCTTCCTGGACATTGAGAAAGCATATGACAGTACATGCAGAAACAAAGTATGGAAGTCCCTGGAGGATAGAGGAGTAGAGAAATGGACTATAAGGAGGATAAAGGAGATGTACAAGGGAAGCGTGAGCTGTGTGAAAGCGGGAGGAGAGAGATCGGACTGGTTGGAACAGAGAAACGGCCTGAGACAAGGAAGTGCACTGTCACCGTTACTTTTCATTGTGGTGATGGATGACATACTGACCCGAGTGGCACAAGTAATTGGGGAAGAAAAGATGAAAGCAATGGTGTTTGCAGATGATTTGATGATTTGGGGAAACAAGGAGGAGGAGGTACAGGAACAGTTGGATGTGTGGGAAGGAATAATACAAGGATATGGGATGAAAATTAGCATAAATAAGAGTGAGATGGTGATCACAACAAGGAAGCAGGAAAGAACAACGGGAATAACAATTGGTGGGAAACAGCTGAAGAAAGTGGAGAGTTTCAAGTATCTGGGAAGCCTGATACAAGATAATGGAAGAAACGATAGAGAAATAAATGAGCGGTGGAGACAGGCAGAAGCATTCCGGAGGAGTGTGAGAAGCATGTTATGGAGCAAGGATGCCCCTCTGAACAGCAAAAAGATCATATATCGGACGTACTATGTCCCTATTCTGACGTATACCTCGGAGACCTGGGTTATGAAAGGAAGGGAGAAGACAAAAATACAGGCCAGTGAGATGAGGTTCTTGAGAAGCAGTATTGGAGCTATAAAGATGGACAGAATAAGAAATGAGAGGACCAGAGAATTAATGAAGGAGGAACCAATACAGGATGGGATAGAGAAATCTAGACTTAGATGGTATGGACATGTAAAACGAATGGAGGAGAAGAGGATACCCAGGAGGATACACGAGACGAAGTGGGAAGGAAAGAGACCGAGAGACAGGTGGTTGAAGGGGGTGGAAGAAAGCGTGAAGAAGAGAGGAGAAGACTGGACAAGGGTGGAGGCTGAGAGATGATGGGACGACAGAAGACGTTGGAGAGGCTTGTGTTCCAAACAGACCCGGCCAGTGGCTGGAAACTGTACAAGATGATGATGATGTATGGACATTGTGGTATCTTGGTCTATACAAATGACTATTTTTAATGAACTGCATGCATTTGATTGTATTGTTACGGCTGTGAGTTTGTTTCGTCGCCTTGCCGCGTGAGTCACAGCTGCCCCCGAGGTATGCTCTGCCTCTGTGTGTTACCTGCGCCTTACGCAAGGGGCTGCAAGGACAAAAGGGATGGCCCAAAACATTTGTGACCCAGCCAGTGATGGAAATCTCGAGAAGCCGTGAATCCTGGACGGTTCTAGAAGCATTCATTGAGTCACCAGCCTGCTATATAAAGCGGTCTCACCAGCGAGGGAGGACTGTGTTTTTGAGCTAGTGCGTGTTTTTACCTGAGCGACAGTAGTGTGGCGACGTGACTAGCGAAACCCAAGTGAGGCTATTGCATGCAGTGAAGTGCTGTGTGAATTGCGAAACCCAGTGAGATTCTTTCCGAGCCTGCGGAGCAGTGTGTAGCAGACTCGTAAGTAGCCTGAGGCAAGGGACTCGGCAAAAAAGGGGACGCCCTTAACGTCCTTCAGGCTATCCCGACTGGATCCCAGGACTACGCTTCACTAATCGCCCATATGGAGTCCCGATATAGAGTTAGCCATCTTCAGCAGGCCTACCAGATGCAGCTCCGGACCCGGGTACAAAAGAACGCGGAAACCCTGCAGGAGTTTGAGATGGACATCGCACGCCTCGTAAGGCTCGCCTATCCAAAGGCGCCGGCCGACTTTTTGGAGCAGATTGCGACGAAACATTGTTCGAAACATGCACCAGTGTCCGTCATTTTTGTGACACATTTACTAGCCTGGTAATAAACAATCAAGCAATTGACGATATACAACGATATCACTATTTGTTATCTTCACTAACGGGCGAAGCACATGGCCAAATTAAGAACCTTCTCATAACAGGTCCAAATTTTAAAATTGCTTGGCAAACTGTCTGTCTGAGATGCAATAATCCTAGATTAATTGCCACAGCACACATCAACAACTTGCTGAACCTTCCACGTGTACATAAGGAATCACCCACAGAGTTACGAGCACTTCTAAATCAGGTATCGAGTAACTTAAATGCACTTAAACTTTAAATCTCTCTTCACGAAATCCTTCCAGCACAATTAATTCTTGAAAGGACTGATGACGTCAGCAGAAAACAGTGGGAGCTGACGTCATCAAATTCACAATTCCCAAGACTGGAAGTGCTAAGTAAATTTTTAGAGGACAGATGTCAAGCCCTAGAATTAATCTATGGTAACTGAATTCCTACCCCAGTTGTCAATTCTACCACTCAAAACATCACTAGAAAGAAGCTCACGAACCAAGTCAGACAAGTGTAAGTTTCAAGTAACAATAATTGTTTATTTTGTACTGGCGTGCACCCTCTTTATAAATGTGAAGACGTTTCCAGTGTTAGTGTTGCACAACGAACAGAATTTGCCAAACAGCATAAATTGTGTACCAATTGTTTGAGACATGGTCACATTGTTGGTGATTGTTCTTCAGGTTCTTGCTATTCTTGTGGTTTGAAGCATCACACACTACTTCACCGCAACCGAGGAACTGGTCGTTCTCCTACCCCAAGGCCGCCTGATAACACGCATGGTAGGCAACAGGCAAGACCCAACAACTCTATTGTTACGCAACAACATGCCGACAAAGCGTCCTATTGCTCACTCAAAATAAAACCGCATACTCATATATTGCTCTCGACTGCATTAGTAACGGTGTGTGACGGGGAGGGCCGACTTCAGACTTGCCGAGTCCTGCTAGACTCGGGCAGTCAAGCACACTGCATCACGACGGCCTGCACACAACGACTGAACTTAAAGAAGATACGGAATAGAATTCCAATCCAGGGTATAAGTAGTATCGACGCAGAGTCACATCATAGTGCAAACATAGAGGTGCATTCCATTACTAGCAACTATCAAGTAGTTATTAACTGTGCTGTATCGTCACGGCAACTTACAACTGAATTGCCAGGATCATACATGAACTATCAAGACTGGCAAATTCCCGAAGAACTGACCATAGCTGACCCCAGCTTCAACCAACCAGGTCAGATTGACATGTTAATCGGGGCAGAGATATTTTTTGATCTTCTTAGGCCTGAAAGACGCATGAGGAGCGGACCCTATCCAGTTCTTCAAAACATGGAATTAGGTTGGATTGTAGCGGGACAGTTTCAGATGGATAGTGTGAGCGGTCTGAGTTCACCACCTGTGCAGTCATTCTTCACAATGAATGACCATTCACTCGACCAGCAACTTCAACGATTCTGGGAATTAGAAGAGATCACTCAACCAATCAGATCAAATGATGAAATGGAGTGTGAAAAGCATTTTGTTAACACAGTCAGACGGGATGCAGAAGGTAGATTCACGGTGCGACTCCCACTCTGTGGAAAACCATCAGAACTTGGCAAGTCACTAACAATGGCTACGTCACGGTTTCACAATCTCGAGAGATGCCTTGAAAGAAACCCTCAGTTGAAGGAGGATTACGTTAGCTTTTTAGAAGAGTACGAGACTCTAGGGCATATGGAGCCTATAACCTCGGCGTCTGATAAGGAGGAACAGAGCTACTTCATGCCCCATCATCCAGTTTTCGAGGAGTCAAGTTGAACTACAAAAACCAGGGTTGTATTCGATGCCTCCGCCAGTACTACCATCGGACGGTCACTCAATGACATCCTCAGGGTTGGGCCGACAATCCAGCAAGATATCTGGTCCATTATCACCAGATTTTGCACTCACCAAATATGCTTTACGGCAGACATTCGACAGATGTACCGGCAGATAAGGGTTGATAGTCATGACCGCAGACTTCAGAGAATCGTGTGGCGATCATCCCCAGAAGATCCTGTAAAACATTACCAGCTCAACACTGTCACCTACGGCACAGCTTCAGCACCCTTCCTCGCCACTAGATGCCTGCAACAGCTCGCGACGGAAGAATCAGACAGCTTTCCTATGGCAGCGAAGATTTTATAGAGAGACTTCTACATTGATGACTGTATGTCTGGAAGCGCAACCGTCGAGGACGCGTTAGACACTCAAAATCAACTCATCAATCTTCTACAAACTGGAGGGTTCCAGCTTCGAAAATGGTGTTTGAATCACCCCCGACTACTTGAAGCAGTTCCTTCGGAGTGGCGAGAAACCCAGCTCCAACTTCAACTAGATAATGGGGAAAACATTAAGACATTAGGCTTGCTTTGGCATCCTGCTAGTGACCAACTGCAAATCGTAAACGGCAACTTACAACTGGGCAACCCAGTAACAAAACGGAAGGTACTATCTACCATAGTTTCAATCTACGACCCACTTGGGGTAGTGAGTCAAATCATCATCTCCTGCAAGTTGTTTTTACAGCAACTGTGGCAGCTACGTCTAGGGTGGGATGAAATTTTACCACCAGAGCTACTTCATCGTTGGCAGAAGTTGTGCCACTTCTCAACCAAGTTCGGATCGACAGACTTGTATTGGAACTCCGTTGAACATACAACTGCATGGTTTATTGGATGCATCTGAGAAGGGATATGGTTGTTGCATTTATCTGAAACTCAAGATGGATACTGCATTACGAAACTGCTGAGTGCTAAATCCAGAGATGCACCATTGAAGCGCGTTTCTCTACCCCGTCTAGAGTTGTGTGGAGCCGTACTTTTATCCCGGCTGCTTAAGAAGGTCAACTCAATCCTATACCTGAATGTCACTAGCGTTCATCTCTGGACAGATTCGAGAATAGTTCTTGCCTGGATTGCAGCGTCTCCTAACCGCTGGAAGACGTTCATTGCCAATCGAGTTGCAGAAATTCATCAAAACACATCGATAAGGAACTGGAAACACGTTGCCTCAGCTGATAACCCTGCTGACATGATTTCTCGCGGGGTCATTCCAGAAACTCTCATTTCTAACGCCTTGTGGTGGAACGGAACATCGTGGCTTTTGAAGCATTCGGCATCCTGGCCTATATCTGCCCCCTTATTAATATCTCAGGACGTCCCAGAACAGAAAAAACCTGATGTTAGCCTGATAGCAGCTCAACCTCAAGATGATTTCATGAAGCGATTCTCCAAGTTAACGCGTCTTACGAGAATAACGGCATATCGTATTAGATTTGCCGCAAATGCCAGATGTCCTCGCAATCAAAGAAAAACGGGTGAATTGGAGTTCGAAGAACTGCGTGTTGCATTACATGCAGGCATCAAAATAGCCCAAGCTTCAGAATATGGTCCAGAAATTCACGATCATCGGATGACAAGGGCCATTAGTAAAGAAAGCAAGTTAATACCTCTGAATCCTTTCCTCTGTAACCAAACACTCCTTCGAGTAAGTGGTCGACTACAACAATCTGATCTTCCGTTTAACCAGAAACATCAGATAATTTTACTGCCAAGGCATCACCTAACTAAACTGATCATTGAAAATGAACATCTACGCCTGCTTCATGCTGGATGTCAACTACTACCGTCTTCGCTACGTGAGCAGCACTGGATACCTAATGGCAAGAGTACGATTCGTCACATCATTCATTTTTGCGTTATCTGCCACAAACTTCAGGCAAAAAAACACTGAACAACTAATGGGCCAACTGCCGAATTACAGAGTAACTCCAGTCAATCCATTTATCCACTGCGGAATCGACTATGCGGGACCACTCTACATAAAAAGCAGGCTCTCGTAAAACCAGATCCAAAATCAAGTGTTATGTAGCACTCTTCGTATGCCTTTCTACTAGGGCAGTGCATCTAGAGATTGTGAGCAGTATGACTACCCAGGCCTTCATTGCTTCTCTAAGGCATTTCATATTCCGTAGAGGAAGGCCAGCCCATGTGTTTTCCGATAACGGCAGAAATTTCGTTGGAGCCAATAGGGAACTGGAGGAGATAAGAAGATTATTCAACGAGGGATAGCATCAACGTGATCTATCAACCTTTGCAAGCAGTGAAGGAATTCAGTGGCATTTTATTCCTCCTAAAGCTCCGCACCTTGGAGGAATATGGGAGGCAGGTGTCAAATCATTTAAACACCATCTTCGGCGAGTGATGGGCACCGCATACCTTACCTTCGAGGAATTGTCAACACTCACAACCCAGATCGAAGGATGTCTCAATTCAAGGCCTCTAGTCCCGGCATCCGATGATCCTGACGACCCAGTTGTCCTTACCCCAAGTCACTTTCTCATTGGCCGACCAATAACTGCACCACCCCAACCAGATCCGAATAATGTGCGTGTAAGCTTGCTTTCCAGATGGCAGCAAATCCAAAGACAGTTCCAAGGATTCTGGAAGGCGTGGTCAACCAACTACTTGTCCCATCTACAACAGAGAGGAAATTGGAAGGAAGGAAGGAAGGGCGCAACGTCCAGGCAGGCACGCTGGTGATTGTGAAAGAAGACAAACTTCCCCCACTGTGCTGGAAGCTTGCTGTGGTTGAACAGGTCCACCCTGGGGCTGATGGTCTCGTACGTGTTGCCACTATACGTACCTCGTCTGGTACATTCAAGAGACCCATTACAAAACTTTGCCCATTTCCCATGCCAGACAGAGGCATTTGCGAAGGTGGTGTTTTGACTAACTAACTATGGTCAGTGCTTTGTGTTCGTATGTTTGTTGGTGTAATATTTCAGGTGACTGTTTGTTGAAAAAAGTGTTAAACTCTTTTTTGGTGGGCGGCATAGTTTGGAACAAGTCGCTAGCTTAGGACCAAACTAGCGTATCTACAGTGGTAATCCTATCAAGATACGCTATTCTGGTTCTAAGCCAGCGAAGTGTGAAACTGTTCGCCAGGCCTCTACTCGCCTTTGTGGCGAGTCCCGTTATTTCCACTGGTCGTGAGGGGTGTGCTACCTGCCTCACCCCGCGCCCAAGTACCGTACATTCTTTCGCTAGTATCACTATTGTGCTCAAGCAAGTTACCACGAGGTGAGAGCGATGCAGACCTGCTGCCATGCAGTCTAGGAAAACTATATCGAACGAGTGACAGTGTATTAATTGTATCAACTTGTATTGTATATAACTGTTTAATATAATATAATTACTAAAATGTTCCACAGAAGACCAGTGATTTCAAATACCAGCGCGATAAATTACAGTCCACCAGAGTATATTCTTCACATTTATTATCAAACTTTCTTCACCAACTTTGTAGCTCCAATACTGCTTCTCAAGAACCTCATCTCACTGGGCTGTATTTTGCTCTTCTCCCTTCCTTTCATAACCCAGGTCTCCGAGGCATACGTCACGATAGGGACATAGGATGTCCGATATATGACCTTTTTGCTGTTCTGAGGGACATCCTTGCTCCATATCATGCTTCTCACACTCCTCTGGAATGCTTCTGCTTGTCTCCCCCGCTCATTTATTTCTCTAGCGTTTCTTCCATTATCTTGTATCAGGCTTCCCAGATACTTGAAACTGTGACGTGTTTCACGCCACTTAGCTGACATAAAAATATACCTAACCTAAGATATTCTTTCCTGCCAAATTTACCTGTCCCTGTATTTCCAGTTGGAGCGAATGCTTCATAAATTCCTTCACTTACCTAAAATCTGAAGAACATTGTGGCCTATGCCAATTGTTGCAAATTCGAATTGTGAACACCTTGTCGACGAAATCTTCCTGGATATAACATCGCACTCGCAGTCTAAACACGCGAGGTACAACTCTTGACCTGATGTGCACTGGTTCTGGAATTTAAGTGTTCCCTAACCTCAAAAATAAACTTTGGATTTACGCATTTATGAAAACAACATCGCCTGTATCGATTGTTCCGGCCACGATCATCGCGAGATGTATCGACCGCCGGAAGATGAAACGCGACGAGCGCATAGCGACCGACCAGTGTGACCAACTCTCACAGAAGTGAACACGGAAGTGTCTTATGGACTACGTTCAAGAAGCCAGGGGATTCTAGTGTGCGTGTGTTGCTACAACTATTCTATTGTCAAAATTATAGCGATTCATATATGTACTGGTTCAGGCGTGGGTAACGTCCTCTTACATACCTGACCGTCAAGAAAGACACTTGGCCTGGGTGCTCGGATACCCCTGGGATATAGGACAGGTATCAGCCTCCTCGTGGGGCTGTATTTATTTTTGGTGTTTAGTCTTATTTAATATGTAGTGGCACAGGTAAGTTCCAGGAAGTGTGATATTTATTTATTGTTTGTCTACTTATTTTGGGTCTTTGTTTTTTTCTTTCTGTGTAACCGCGTTGTGGAAATACATACCTCGTGGGTATGGCGCAACAGGTTGACCTTCGGCCGAATAATGGGTTGATGTCTCCCTCTGTTTATATCTGAATTGTTCATCAATTTTTCCTTCTTCGGAAGTAGTTTTCATAGTGGGAAATCTTCTTGTTTTCGGGCGAGGATTTTCTGTGTTGCGCAACCGTGTGCGTCCTTTAGTTTGGGTTCCAAATTTATTCATTTATTTCCCTGTGATCACGCTTCTTGGAATTTTCCCAATTACAGCCATGTAGTTTTTTATTATTTTAGTTTTAAGGGTCCCTGTTCCTGGTATTTGCATCACCTTACGTCCTCGTGCTAGTTGTAGTTTACGTGACGCTTTTGCCTTGGTTTTCCTCCTTTACGCCCTAATGCGTTTCATTTTGTATTTCCCTTGCCTTGTATTTCTGCTTAACCTATGGGATTGGTTCAAATCCCAAATTTTGGGAGTGGCCCCTATGGTGCAATCGTGCCTTGGTGTACCGTTAGCTTCCGCCATTTTTTAAGAGTAGAGTCTAGTTTGCGTCGGGTCCTATGGCGGTCGTGTGATACCTTCCGCTCCGTTTTCTGGAGCCTGAAATTAGTAATGTAGTCTTTTCATTTAATTTCTATTCATTTTCTTTTACGTTTATCCTTGGTATGTTCGTGCGTGTTAGTTGATCCAAATTTTCTTTTCGTGTGTAACTTTGTAATTCGTCCTTTTCATTGTGCAACCTCACGGTGGTATGTTCAAGTTATGTTTGTTCTGGGGATTTGTGTGCACGCGTTTCCAAGCTCAAACTTTGTGTACCTGATTACTAATCGCAAGATTCTACCTTTCTGTGTACCTGTTCATTTCTTAATTCGGTTGGTGTCTTAAAGCATGTTAAGTGGTTTGCCGTGCCACAGCGTTACTGACCTTGTGACCGTCCTTTCGAGGGCAATTAATTCATGTGATAAAATCAGTTTGTTATTGTAATCTTTGTCCCTAGAGTGTAGTTCCTATTTTTATATTTGATACTTTTATAATACAGACCCCTTTTATATTTTGATTTCGACTTTACTTGCCCTTTAACGTCCCATCCCCACCCTCAAGACAGCTGCGGTGGAATGATCCTCACCAGGTAAGTCTTCCACCTTTCAAGCTTGTGGATAAAGCGACGTACTTCCTCTCTTGTACATCTGAGGGGGTCACCCCAGTACGTCGTCAACACCGGCCGCCGAGGTAAAGCCATCAAGTCCCGTAAAGGATGTCTTGGGGTCGCCGTTGGTAAGTTTCCTTCAGGTTGGCAGGCCCTCTAGGGAGTCTGTCGAGCTAAGAGCGAGAGAGTAAGATCGGGGGTGACATTGGTCCAGGCAGGCACGCTGGTGATCGTGAAAGAAGACAAACTTCCCCCACTGTGCTGGAAGCTTGCTGTGGTTGAACAGGTCCACCCTGGGGCTGACGGTCTCGTACGTGTTGCCACTATACGTACCTCGTCTGGTACATTCAAGAGACGCATTACAAAACTTTGCCCACTTCCCATGCCAGACAGAGGCATTTGTGAAGGTGGTGTTTTGACTAACTAACTATGGTCAGTGCTTTGTGTTCGTATGTTTGTTGGTGTAATATTTCAGGTGACTGTTTGTTGAAAAAAGTGTTAAACTCTTTTTTGGTGGGCGGCATCGTTTGGAACAAGTCGCTAGCTTAGGACCAAACTAGCGTATCTACAGTGGTAATCCTATCAAGATACGCTATTCTGGTTCTAAGCCAGCGAAGTGTGAAACTGTTCGCCAGGCCTCTACTCGCCTTTGTGGCGAGTCCCGTTATTTCCACTGGTCGTGAGGGGTGTGCTACCTGCCTCACCCCGCGCCCAAGTACTGTACATTCTTTCGCTAGTATCACTATTGTGCTCAAGCAAGTTACCACGAGGTGAGAGCGATGCAGACCTGCTGCCATGCAGTCTAGGAAAACTATATCGAACGAGTGACAGTGTATTAATTGTATCAACTTGTATTGTATATAACTGTTTAATATAATATAATTACTAAAATGTTCCACAGAAGACCAGTGATTTCAAATACCAGCGCGATAAATTACAGTCCACCAGAGTATATTCTTCACATTTATTATCAAACTTTCTTCACCAACTTTGTAGCTCCAATACTGCTTCTCAAGAACCTCATCTCACTGGGCTGTATTTTGCTCTTCTCCCTTCCTTTCATAACCCAGGTCTCCGAGGCATACGTCACGATAGGGACATAGGATGTCCGATATATGACCTTTTTGCTGTTCTGAGGGACATCCTTGCTCAATATCATGCTTTTCACACTCCTCTGGAATGCTTCTGCTTGTCTCCCCCGCTCATTTATTTCCCTAGCGTTTCTTCCATTATCTTGTATCAGGCTTCCCAGATACTTGAAACTCTCCACTTTCTTCAGCTGTTCCCCACCAATTGTTATTCCCGTTGTGGTTCTTTACTTCTCCCTTGTTGTGATCACCATCTCACTCTTATTTATGCTAAATTTAATCCCATATCCTTGTATTATTCCTTCCCACTCGTCCAACTGCTCCTGTACCTCCTCCTCGTTTCCCCAAATCATCAAATCATCTGCAAACACCATTGTTTTCATCTTTCCTTCCCCAATCACTTGCGCCACTTGGGTCATTATGTCATCCATCACCACAATGAAAAGTAACGGTGACAGTGCACTTCCTTGTCTCAGGCCGTTTCTCTGTTCCAACCAGTCAGATCTCCCTCCTCCCACTTTCACACAGCTCACGCTTCTCTTGTACATCTCCTTTATCCTCCTTATAGTCCATTTCTCTACTCCTCTGTCCTCCAGGGACTTCCATACTTTGTTTCTGCATACACTGTCACATACTTTCTCAATGTCCAGGAAGGCCATCAGTAGATCTGTTCCATACTCATAGTGCTGTTCTTGTAACTGCCTTACAGCAAAAATCAAATCCACTGTGGACCTTCCTGCTCTGAAGCCATGTGGTTCTTCCCTCATCCCTCCTTCTATCCTTGTCCTAATTCTCCTTTCCAAAACTTTCTCAAACATCTTTGCACAATGACTCATCAGTGTTATTCCCCGATAGTTTCTGCATTCTGTTCTACTACCTTCTTTGAAGATCGGGACAATTATTCCTTTTTTCCAGTCCTCTGGGGTCTTCCTTTCCTTCCATGCCGTCTTCATCACTCGGTCCAATCATTGCATCCCCACCTCTCCTGCTGCTCTCACCATCTCCACACTCAACTCATCCAGACCCGGTACCTTCCCTCCTTTAATCTTCCTCACTGCATCTTCCACTTCTTTCCATGTTAAGTCCTTTTCCGTTTGCAGTCCATCTTCCTCTTCCCCGATTTCTTCCTCCTTGCCCTGGTTTCCATTTGGGTTCAGAAGTTCTTAAAATACTATTTCCACATCTTCTTCAGTTCTTCCGTATTTTCTATCTCTTGTCCCCTTTTGTTCACCATTCTAACATAATCCGTCGGATCCTTCCGCCTCTTATTTTTTACCATCCCATACAACACCTTTTTCGTACTTTCACTATCCTCCATCATCTTTGTCCACTCTTCCATCCACTTTCTTCTCTCCTCAGCCACTACTCTCTTTGCCTCCTTTCTTTCCTGGTACTCTTCCCTTGTCTCTACCGTCTTATTTTGATACCACCTGCTAAAGGCTCTATTCTTTTCCCTTACTATAACTTTCGTCTTCTCACTCCACCATGGTGTTTCCTTCCACCTCTTCTTACTACTTGTCCTCCTACATACTGCTTCTGCCGCACCTACTAGTGTCGTCTTAAATCAAGCCCATTCCTCTTCCACCCTTCTTTCTTCATCTGTTGGAATTCCTTTACCATTTTGAGGTACTCGACCCTTCTATCTCCTTCTTTCAGTTTCCATATCCTTATACGTCTTTCCTGGTTCTCAGTCCCTTTCTTCTCCTTAGTCCCTCTCAGCAAGTGTTTAGTGCTTTTCAGTCGGTCAACACGAATGTACCCAAAAGAGATGGGTTATGCCCTAATCCTGAAATAAATTACATGAGATTAATAAAACACTAGGATGACCAGTTTCGATCGTCAAGCGATCATCATCAGATCCATTACACTTAGGCTATAAAATCTATGTTTGAAATACAGGTGAAAATATTTACAATATGTACAATTATTTAGTTGCAGTATTGGTACTGCAACTGTCAGTGTATGCTAAATGCAGTATATATGTTAGGTGAAATGCTAAATGGTGATAGCTATCCGGAGATTGTACTTTAGAGAGATTATATGGTTGTAAACTATGGTTAAAGTATAAAATTTTAGGCTAACTACTTATCTGATTGTCTTCCGTACTACAGCTGCTCGCAGTTTTCGTGTTTACTAGAACTCACTGTGCGGTCGACTGTGGTGGTTATCTTAACGACTGGTTTTTCCCTCCCTTCTCCCCCCTACCCCTACGTGCTGTGGGGAGTGATCGCGATGTGTGTATGTGAGGTGTTGCCAACCTAGATAAGATGTATGTTATTGAATGAGGTGGGTCTGCAACTATTAAAGACCGTGGATTAGCCCTCGCCACGCGTGGAGCATAACCCATTCGAACTAAGCGTTGACGGTCTTATGAGGACGTCCCGGCACCTTTAATACTGCCGCGAATATGGGCCTTGGTTTATTGCAGAAGAAAAGTACATCGTACACCTGATCCAGATAACATTTACCTATTAAAAACCCCCTAATTTCCCCCCTTTTTTATCTAGCTTGGCTGTGTCGCTAAATTGTGTTTTGTTTCCGACAGGGTGTGTTTTTTAGTAGCGTGAAGAGGGGTGAGCTCTCCATGAACGTGTGTTCATTTAGATTGTTGGGATTGTTTCGTTTGGCTAGGTGTATCTCGATTGCTTCCTTTATGTCAAGAGCTCTGCCTTTCGATTCGTGATGGATTATTTTAAGGTCCGACTCTATGTTGGTAAAGCTGTGCCCTGCGTCACACATATGTTCGCACACGGCTGAATGTGTTCCGTATCTTATCGCATTCCTATGTTCATTATAACGTGTGTCTACTCGCCTTCCACTCTGCCCGATGTAATTAGCTTGACAATCGGTGTCTTGGCACGTAGAATATACCCCTGACCTTGAATACGGGTCACGTTTATTTAGATTACTATTTAGGAGGTGCCTAGCGGTTGTGTTTTTCGTCGTGAAAGCTATCTTTATGCCTTGCTTTTTGAATAGGTTAGTGATTTTATATGTATTCGCATTCACATAGTTGAAACGCGCAAATTTTTTCTCATTACTGTCCGGTTTGGGAATCGTTTTATCTTTATTTTTATGTTTGGCTATAATTTGGTTTATTTTGCTTGGCGAGAAGTTGTTTTCCTTAGCTATTTGCATAATTGTTCTTATTTCCTTATTATAGTTGTCTTTTGACATGGGTATGTTTAAAGCCCTGTGCACCATTGAGTTGAAACCCGCTAGTTTGTGCGTACTGGGGTGATTAGACTGATTGTCGATTGCATGCGAGGTTTGTGTTGCTTTCCGGAATATGGAATATGAAAGGTCGTTGTCTTTACGTTCAATAGTTATATCGAGATAATTTATAGCCAAACATAAAAATAAAGATAAAACGATTCCCAAACCGGACAGTAATGAGAAAAAATTTGCGCGTTTCAACTATGTGAATGCGAATACATATAAAATCACTAACCTATTCAAAAAGCAAGGCATAAAGATAGCTTTCACGACGAAAAAACACAACCGCTAGGCACCTCCTAAATAGTAATCTAAATAAACGTGACCCGTATTCAAGGTCAGGGGTATATTCTATAACGTGCCAAGACACCGATTGTCAAGCTAATTACATCGGGCAGAGTGGAAGGCGAGTAGACACACGTTATAATGAACATAGGAATGCGATAAGATACGGAA